>OX451735.1:1157494501-1158187446 GCA_948472305.1 Vicia faba | reverse complement strand
AGGGTCATGCCAACCGTTTGCAGGATTATTGTAGGCACTTTCAAAGGAGGCATGTTTGTCCGAGATCAAACAGAGATCTGGTTGAGGAGTCACGTCTGTTTGCAGGTTTTTCAGAAAAAGCTCCAAGCACCACTGGTCTCCCCCTCGACTAGGGCAAAGGCAATTGGGAAAATGTGTTGTTGTCATCTTGTGCAACTGCCATCAGTAACGTGCCTTTGTATTTCCCATACAACCAAGTCCCATCAATTTGTATAATTGGTTTGCATCATGCAAACCCTGTGATGCAAGTTGAAATGCTCAAAACACTCGACTGAATATTCCATTTCCGTTTAGTTGACTACCATCTTGGGCGTATGCTAGCACTGTTTCCAGAATGTAAATAGTACCCGTAGAATAATTTTTGAGTGCATTCAGATAGCGAGGAAGTTCTTGGTATGACTCCTCCCAGTTTCCGTACACCTTTTCAATCGCCTTGGTCTTTGCTAACCACGCCTTACGGTAAGACGGAGTATAGTTAAAAACTGTGGTGATGTGGGAGATGATGGTTTTCACCTTCAAAGATGGGTCGTTGCTGACCAGTGGTAGGATTTCTTGACAAATGAGGTCGTAATTAAGTTTTCGATGGTCCTGTGATTGGGTAGAACTGACACAAGTGTGGATAGTCATGGAACCTATGACCCAGCAATCACCTCTTAATCTGTATGATGCAGTGAGCTTGAACATACAGTCAGGGTGGACACATTTGATCTTATACCTTTCTGGGTTGACACCCGGTCCACCTTAAAATCAACCGAGTTGAGCATGTGGAATTTTTTAATGGCTCTGATGCATTCCTCTCCGGTTTTCCTCAATCATGGTAACATGCGACACACAGATCAGTATTTATCTTGGTACAGGTCGGTTAGTAACCCTGAAATGCACGTGTCTCATCCAAGGTATTTGGTTGACCCACGAACACAATGGGCACAACCCTCGTTTCCCCAACAACAAACCCAACACACATCAACCTCCCACCAACCCCCAGACGAAACAGAACCCCAAACACCCAACCACAGTCCCCACCACAACACAATTACACCCAAATGCCCCACAACCAACCACAATCACCACCTCAGTACCAATACCTCCATATACCTCACACCCAACTGCAATTCCAATCACAATAACAACACACCCGCATACCCCACACACAATTTCAGTCTTCTGTATATCCCAATATGGGCCCCTCAACATCCAGCCTTAGCCCTGATCTGGGAATGTCGAAAGATTATGAACCAACCGACCAAACTTACCATCAACCACAGTATCACCAAACCACCCAACATCTTCAATACCAAACACCCCAAGATCCATTTCTTTTCTACCCCCCGTACTCAGACGATCAATGCTACAGACCCACTATGGAACCCCACCCACCGCCAACACGACCAAACTTTGAGGGTATGGGTAACCGATTGTACCAAAGAGGATGTTCTAGATATGGAGATCTGACTGATTTTATGGATCCGGAACGCATTGACTTCGATGGGCCATCGACCCTTCCACAGCAGGAAACGCGACGACACTCAGCACGAGAAGGCGACGGCGGGGATGCGGAACCGGGGGTCATTACCGGATTCCGAGAGACCACTGATTTATCAGTTTTTTTATCTGTTTTTTTAATGTAATACATATGGGTGTAATCATTTTTTTAAATAAAAAGTCAATTATTTTATCCTGTATCGAATACGCAACGCACCGGATTGAAAAAAAACACGAAAATTGCCCTAGAAATGCACTAAGGCGCCATCTCACTTGGCTTAGACCATGCCCTAAGCACCTAGGCGCCAAGTGAGATGGCGCCTCCCCTTAAATAATGGGTGTAGGTGCTAAGTGAGATGGCTCCTCCTTTAGGAAGTCATCTGAAACATGGTTATTTGCGTAATTTTTTCCGAAACATGATTATTTAGAATTTTTTTTTTTAATACCTTATTATTTAAAAAAAAAAATCCATTTCCATATATTACCCTCCGATCTCAGATATGCAACTCAACGTACTCAAATAATCTACTAAAATTATGCACATCGTTTCTAAACTTTATTCTAGATTTTTTCCTAGTATGAAATGATCACAAAATTCAAATTTATTAAATTTATCATTGCCAATAAATTCTTTGCTTAATTATTTCAACCAAACTTTTTTCACTAGTATGCCTTAATCTCAAACATCATGTTTTGGTTTCTTTATAAAAGTCTTGACTATATATAATGGATTACCAATAACTCTAGAACCATAAAAAACATATAAACCACAAGTATTAGACTTTTTGGACATTACCAGTCTATCAAGCAAAATTTTCAACACGCAGTGTTATATTATTGTTCAATACCCCCATGTTGTGATACATGCTTATAAGCATCAAAATTCAACTAAGTTCCCAATAATACATCAGTTTGTGTGAAAGAAAGTTATGACTTTTCAAATATCTTAGAGTCAAACCTCCCTAAAACTACAATATTGCAAGCCTTATTATTTTACATAGACGAAAAAGTCTACCTTCTTCTAGCTCCAAAAGTTTAAAAAGTATTACTTCCTTGTACACATGTGATAAGAGTAATTATTATTTGTGATTATCTTGGTTTTTCTATTAGCTTATTAAGATATGTTAGCTTCTTTTCATTTATACTTGTTTTTTTTATCAAATATATACAATCAAATGATATCGGTGTAAATATTTGCAGAGATATTATAAGAACTAATTTAATAAAGAGATCATTAAGTATATGATTAAATGCATGTATAAAAAAAGTTTATAATATCGGTGTATAGTGATTAAATTCTTAGTTTAATCTATAGAAGGTGGAAGTTGAATACATAACAAATGGGAATTAAAAGCTTATTAATGATACATCATATTCTCTTTTGTTACACAATATTCATCATTTGCTGGATCATCAAAAGTCATGTTCTGTTTAAAGAAGTGGAAAGACTTGGTCAAGATGGAGTTTAAATTGCTCATGTCAGCTATCAAGACATCTTGCTTCAACATCCATTGTGACAGGAATTATTTAAAATCATCATCAACCCCAACTACGTACGTATATTCAAGCTCTTAAGTCACACATTGTGTATATTAGTGTTTATGTCATTGTATTTGTGACATCTTATGCATTCATTTGTGTTTAAGTGATCATCATATTAGTCTCCACAAGAATGTTTTGATCTTTAAGGTGGGATAAATCCTACGATATGAGTCAAAGAGGTTATTATTAAGTAAGAACTAATTAAGAGGTAATATATTTTTTAGTCCAAGTTCTATTTTTATTATATGCCGCCAAATTAATGAATTGTGACTTTATAATATTATGAAATAAAAAGTAAAAGTCGTAACTATACGAAATCATTTTGTCTTCAAAATTTGTATTTTTATTTTGAGATCGAAGTTTGAAAATGTCATTGGTTTAACCGTTGAAATTAAGATCACAAAAGGAAAATAAGAATCCACATGTGGTTGTGATAAATACAATAATGTTAACTTTACTTGCCCTATGGAAATCAATAGGGATAATAGAAATCAATCCTCCTTGTCATACTCTAATTTTTATCCCTAAGATCTTACCTCTGTTAATATAGTGTACTTTCCTCTAACTGCTTTACTTCAATGTATAGAGTATAGTTTATACTATACATAGTAGGTTTATACCTTTTAGTTACAATGCCACATCAGCACCTTACCTTTAGCTTACTATCACACATTTGTGATAAGGTTCAGTCATTTTATTCTGTATATAAGCTCATTTGTAACCTATTGAGATAATCAATGAAGTATATGAAATCTATCCTTTAACTGATTCTGTTATTCAGTTAGTTTTCTGTTATTGGCTTCATCTTCTTCATGGAGTTTCATGGTATGTTTTACACCATTAACATGGTATCAGAGCTTTCAAAGCTCTGGTAGCCATCGCATTTTCTTATGGTAAAACTTTTCCATTTTCGCTTCGATTGCAGCTTTCTTGTTCCTCAGCTCTGGTTATTGCATATAATCGCTATTGTTCATCTTCATCCTTGAGATTCGTTTCTTTTCTGCAATCACTACTTCTCTCTGCAACCGATCTTGTTTTTTTTTTATCTTCTTCGATGGCGTTCCAGAATTTCACCGATTTTGCCACAAATTCATCCAATCCCTATTATCTGCACCCGAACGAGAATCCGTCTCTCGTCCTTGTTACTCCTCTCCTAAATGATAAGAAATATCATACATGGGCAAGATCCATGCACATTGCTCTCATCTCGAAGAACAAGGAAAGATTCATCGACGGAACGCTTCCAAAACCACCTGTGTCTGATGTGCTCTATGCGCCTTGGATCAGATGCAATACTATGGTTTTAGCATGGATTCATCGATCTATCTCTGAGTCCATAGCGAAATCGGTTCTTTGGATTGAAAGTGCAGTTGGAGTATGGCGAAACTTGCGAACTCGGTTCTCGCAAGGTGACATCTTCTGCATCTCTGATATTCAAGAGGAACTCTACAAATTTTGTCAAGGAAATCTTGATGTGTCTAATTACTTCACCAAGATAAAGGTGATATGGGATGAATTAGAAGCTTATCGTCCTATTGCTGCCTGTACTTGTGCTATTCCATGCTCTTGTGGAGCTCTTTCTTCCTTTCGTAAATATCGAGAGCAAGATTATGTGATTCGTTTCCTCAAGGGTTTGAATGAGAAGTTTGCACAATCCAAAACTCAAATCATGATGATGAGTCCTCTTCCGGATATTGACAAAACTTTTGCTCTTGTCATTCAACAAGAAAGAGAGCTTAATTCTTCTTCATTTGCAGTCCCAATAGATTCTGGTTCTGAAGACTCTACAGCCACAGCTCTCCATCTCAATGAAGCAACGGGTAATAACAATCCAAGGCATGGAAACTTCAAGAGCAAAGGCAATGGTTATGGAGCCGCAAAGAGTGGTAACAGGTTATGCACCCACTGTGGCCGCACCAACCACACAGTGGAAACTTGTTTTCAAAAACATGGATATCCACCAGGTTTTAAAGGAAAGGGTAAGTCCACTCAATTTAATGCTCAATCTGTTGCTTCCATTGAAACAGGGCAGGCTGCACCAGATAACATTCCATCTCAATCCATTTCTGGTTTTACACAAGAGCAACTTCACAGCATTATGGAACTAATCCAACAATCCAAAGCCACTCCCAAAGCCAACTCCATCACCTCTTCACCCTTTGTGCTCAATTCCCACTCTCATTCTGATAATGGTAAGAACAACCACTTGTGGATCCTTGACACAGGAGCTACAGATCACATCACTTTTGACAAGTCTAATTTTATTTCATACAAAAGTATCGTGCCTATTAGTGTTAGTCTTCCTAATAGCTCACAAGTCATCACATCCATTTCTGGTAGTGTTGTTATTTCCTCCTCCTTGACCCTTCATAATGCCCTTTACATCCCTAGCTTTAGTGTCAATTTACTCTCCATAGATAGACTTGCTCAAAGCAACGATTGTGTGGTGCATTTCACTGACAATTCCTGCAAAATTCTGCAGAAGTATTCCAAGGAAACGATTGGTACATCTAATCTTCAGCGAGGTCTTTATGTTCTGGACTCCTCACATCCCAGCCATGCCTGCCATTCTTCTACACATGATAACACTTCTCTTTGGCATCTAAGATTAGGCCATATTTCCAATATTGGTTTACAACATATGTCTAAATCTTTTCCTTTTATACCTTACAATTGTAATAATAAACTTCCTTGTGATTCTTGTCAATTTAGCAAACAAAAGAAGTTATCTTTTCCCAATAGTACTTCAAAATCTATGGCTCCATTTGAATTGATACATGCTGACCTATGGGGTCCATTCTCTACTATATCCATGCTAGGTCATAAATATTTCTTGACTCTCGTTGATGATTTCAGCCGTTATACTTGGGTTATTTTTCTGAAAACTAAAACTGAAGTTCAGCAACACATAGTTCATTTCCTTGCCTATATAAAAAAATCAATTCAATGCTGCTCTAAAATGTTTTTGGTCTGATAATGGGACTGAGTTCTTAGCTCTTTCCAGTCTGTTTATGTCCAAAGGAATAATACATCAAAAATCGTGTGTTTACACACCACAACAAAACGGTGTGGTTGAGCGCAAGCATCAGCACATTTTGAATGTGGCTAGAGCTCTATATTTTCAGTCTCAACTTCCACTCAATATGTGGAGTTTCTGTATTCAGCATGCTATTCATCTCATTAATAGACTTGTCACTCCTCTACTTAATTTCAAATGCCCATACGAAATGATGTATAAACAACCTCCCTCCTTAATTCACCTCAAAGTCTTTGGTTGTCTCAGCTATGCTGTATCCAATCAACAACACAAAACAAAATTTGATCAAAGAGCTCGAAAAACAGTTTTTCTTGGTTTTAAAGATGGAACAAAAGGATATATCTTGTATGATCTTCAAAACAATAGTATTTTTGTCTCTAGGCATGTTGTTTTTTATGAGCACACATTCCCTCTTAAAACTACTGAGCCTTGTGCAAAAGCAACAAAATTTTCCTCTACTTCTCCTACTCAGTTTTATACTGACACTGAATTGTCACATCATAGTCCTTCCTCTACTGATATTTCTGCGTACCTTGATAATGGTACTTCCTCTCCTATCTCACAGCCACAGTTCACTGATAGTGATACTTCACACACCTCCATTCAGCCTAACACGCATGTTAATCCTAGTTCTCCCCTTTTATCCATTGAACAACAGGCCTCCCCTTTGTCTAGTGTGTCACCAAACTCTCCTTCTCCTTCCAGTTCTACGTCTAATGGTCTCAGCAATGACTCTGTAGACATTTCCATAAACCAACCTGTTGACACCATAAACCTTCCTGTAGAAACAAATCACCTCCCTAGAAGATCAACTCGCATATCTCATCCTCCCACTTACCTCACAGACTTCCATTGTTATCACATTAACAATGATGAAAATAAATTCATATCTCAGCCCTTCAAACATCATCTTTACCCTCTTTCCTCTGTCATTTCTTATGATAAATGTTCTCCCTCATACAAGAATTTCTGCTGTTCCATCTCTTCTACCTCTGAGCCAAAAACTTACAAACAGGCCATTAAACAACAATTTTGGATTGATGCCATGAATGCTGAACTTAGTGCTCTTGCAGAAAATCACACATGGATAGTGGTGGACTTACCTTCTGGTAAAGTACCTATTGGTTGCCGTTGGGTGTACAAAGTCAAGCACAAAGCAGATGGTTCCATTGAACGTTATAAAGCCAGATTGGTGGCCAAGGGTTATACTCAGATGGAAGGAATCGATTATTTCGACACTTTTTCTCCTGTAGCCAAGCTCACCACAGTCAGAGTTCTTCTCTCTCTTGCTTCCATAAAAGGTTGGCACTTAGAACAACTTGATGTGAATAATCCTTTTTTACATGGTGATTTATCTGAAGAAGTATACATGACATTACCTCCTGGCTTGACTGGTTTTGCTCCTTCAAAGGTTTGTAAGTTGCAAAAATCTCTCTATGGTCTTAAACAGGCCAGTCGACAATGTTACTCCAAATTATCTGCTTTTTTGATTTCTATTGGTTACTCACAGTCTCATGCTGATTATTCCTTATATGTTAAACATAAGGACTCTGCATTCACAACCCTTCTTGTATACGTAGATGATGTTGTCTTGACTGGGAACTCTCTAGCAGAGATTACCAAAGTCAAGGATCTCTTACATCAACAGTTCAAGATTAAAGACCTTGGACAGCTTCGATATTTTCTGGGTTTAGAGATTGCCCGGTCAGTAGAAGGTATTTTCCTGAACCAACGTAAATATACGTTGGAATTGTTGCAAGATGCTGGTGTTCTTGCTTCTAAACCTTCCCCGGTGCCATTTGATCCCAATATTAAGTTGTCTCTCACTGAAGGTGTGTTATTGGAGGATCCTTCTTCTTATAGGAGACTAATTGGGAGACTCATCTACCTAACAAATTCAAGGCCAGATATTTCGTATGCCATTCAACACCTGAGTCAATTCATGTCAAAACCCCGTGCTCCGCATATGCAGGCTGCTACTCGTGTTCTTCGGTATCTTAAATCTGTCCCTGCTGCTGGCATTCTATTTTCTCCATCTGGTCAATTAAAATTACATGGTTTTTCTGACTCAGACTGGGCTCGCTGCCCCGACACAAGGAAATCCATCACCGGATATTGGGTTATGCTAGGATCTTCTTTGTTATGTTGGAAATCAAAGAAACAACATACAGTTTCTAGATCGTCCACAGAAGCAGAGTATCGGGCTTTGGCTTCCCTTACATGTGAAATTCAATGGCTGCAGTTTTTGTTTCGTGACTTTCTCATTGAATTTTGGCAATCTGCTTCTGTCTTCTGTGATAGAAAATCTACTATACATCTGGCCCATAATCCTACTTTTCATGAGAGGAGTAAACACATCGAGATAGATTATCATGTGGTTCGGGAGAGAATTCAATCCAAGCTTATTCACTTGCTGCCCATTTCAACTCACGACCAGCTCGCCGATATGCTTACAAAGCCACTCCATGCTCCTGCTCTTAAAAAGTCATTGGGCAAGTTAGGACTTTGCAACATCCATAGTCCAACTTGAGGGGGGCTGTTAATATAGTGTACTTTCCTCTAACTGCTTTACTTCAATGTATAGAGTATAGTTTATACTATACATAGTAGGTTTATACCTTTTATTTACAATGCCACATCAGCACCTTACCTTTAGCTTACTATCACATATTTGTGATAAGGTTCAGTCATTTTATTCTGTATATAAGCTCATTTGTAACCTATTGAGATAATCAATGAAGTATATGAAATCTATCCTTTAACTGATTCTGTTATTCAGTTAGTTTTCTGTTATTGGCTTCATCTTCTTCATGGAGTTTCATGGTATGTTTTACACCATTAACAACCTCATTTATATTTTTGCAACACATTAAGATCATAATATTGAGTTGCCTTTTAATTTTTGCTTTCTCTCTCTTGTTTAGTTTTGTCTTTTAGGGATCACCAAGAACCATATTATGAATTTTATACATTTGTTTATATTCGTGCGTGAGACAATTTTAGGGAAGAGAGAAAAAGAGAATAATAAAGGAAATAAGTATGATATTATTCGTTTGTTACAAATAATGATACAAACTATGACGATTTATATACAATCTTAATTGTGTTTGGGCTAACACAATTTTGATTATATTTAAATATTAAATCTAATTAAATTTAATTTAATATTTCAACAGTTTATACATGTTTTATGTTTTGCTAACCTCTAATCAAAATACAAAAAGATATGTCTTTATTTTCCTTTGTTTGTTTTGCAATGACAAGTTTGAATCAAGTGGATCAAACGAGTTCCCTTAACTAGGATTTCATATGTTCAAAGTCAAAGTGTGATCAACATTGATTCTCAAAGACTTTTGCATTAGAGATTGACTTATAACCTTAGGTCATATACTCTTCAAATATCATTCAATCTCAATTAATCAAGATTTCCCCAAGGATTGGTTGCTTATTCCTCAAGATAGGTTAGAGGTTCATGTGTTTATTTTCACGCCTTCCTCAACAAGTAACCTCAAGTATGGCCATGTTAAATCAAAGATCAATCAACTCTTTATCATTCTAAGTTAATATGAGTTTCATCATGCTTTTAAATGAAAGAAAAGATCAAATGTATCAAAGTTATGCAAAGTGGTTTGACCTAATTTGACATGTTTTCAAATTAAAGTTCACAACATCATAAGTCCTTCATTATTCAATATTTTTTTAATGGTTCTTCTTGCATATGACTCTCCTTGGAATCCTATCCAACTTCTCTTCACAAGTCAAGAGCTAATTATATGAGGAAGATCATCAAAAGTTTGAAGGCATTACGGGTCATTTGTGGACTTAGTGAAATTTTAACCTAATTTCAATTGGTTTTTTCCAACTTTCAAGAATTATAACTTGCTCATTTTTATTATATGAAGCACATTCTTTTGGCACAATACTCTTCTTGATGCCCTCTACAAGTTATCTTCAATGGTCAAGAGCTAAATCTTCTTGGAAGGCCATGTAATTAATTAGAACATTACATGTCATTTTAAGGCTCTTATACTTAGAATTTATTCTAAGTATCAAGACAGTTTTTTATGCCAACTTCAACATGCCGTAATTTTTTTCTCAAGCATCCAAATGAATACATTATTAGGACATTGTGATCTTTGTGATATTGTCTATCAATTGCAAAAAGAATGAGTGCAAAAAGCCCTTGTGCGTTATGCCCCATAAATTTGAAAATGGTTGCTTAGAGCTGATGTTTTTACCATAACCAGAATTTTAAACCTTGCTAATTCAAATTACCAGCCAATTTAAGGTCCAATTTCGTGCTTAATCATGTTTAACACATGTTCAAAGTGAAAAACAATCTTGAAACCCTCCATCTAGCTGCGTATTGGCCATACTTGAGTCACGTCTTCCTCACCTTATAGACTAACAAAAATTCACTCACTCTCGATCCTTCTTGTAACACCGTATTTCCCCATTGGTAAAATAAGTAAAATCAGAGTAAATTGATTTCTAAAACAAAATATCAAGAATAGGATGCCACATATTCATACATCATACATGCTCATGAAATAAGATACGCAACACAAAATCATATACTCAATAGTCTTAAACTTCTTTTCATTTGCTCACAGCGGAAAAACATCAATAACAATTACTTTCAACTCTTCAACTCTTCAACATGAGTGTTAAAAATCATCTTTCAAAAATTCAGCATAAACAATAGATAAATCTCAGCAACGGAGTTATATAAAAGTTTACTTCCAACATAAACAAAACAAGCGCAAAACTCCCATGTGTTACGTATCAGAGCTGACACCGACCCAATCTACACAAGATAAGGCAACTCTTCGGCTAACCTCAACCTCGAGCTACTTCGGATCATATACACGTTACCCACGTAGGGGAAACATTCATATAGAAGGAGTGAGATATCACAGCCATATAATAAGTTATATAATAATAAGTATGCAACATATATCTCATGTAAGACTCTAAGCTCAATAATCATCAATTATAATTCATAATAATTATACAAGTACATACATGATTATCGTCATCCGTCATACAACACATACCAATTATGCAACTCAACACCATCATCGTATCAACAATTCAACAATACGAAACTCAACATCATCATCGTATTAACAATTCAACCATATTCAATTCAATGATATCATCGTATTAACAATTCAATAATATGCAATTCAACATCATCATCGTATAACAATTCTATAATATGTAATGCGACTAACACAGATGCAAAATGCATGTCGTACCATTAGGGAAAAAACCTCATCTTAATAATGCCAACTTAGGGCAACAACTTCATAACGCCAATACAAACCATCATAATAGAGAAAAACCCTTATCTTAGTAATTCCAACTTAGGGCAACAACATTATAACGCCAATACAAGCCATCGCTCGCCAATACAGGCCATCACTTCATGAATGCATGCGACACTGACATGTAACAACTTAAATTACGTTGATCATTCATACTCATAAATGTCTCTCCAATACAGGACATCATCGTCATTATCATGCAATACATCATGAAAATTCCTTCTCACGCCATTTATACAATACTAATACATTCAATCTCAATATTTTGCATTATAACACATACAACATATGCACACATCATAAATTTTCCAATAAAATATCAGTCTACTAACATCAAAATTATTACCACATTGTATAGAATATTTTTAGCTTTCCAACGGCGCGTCAAACGGACAACAAAGTCAAAAGTTATGAAGTTTTCAAGTTTTCTAAATGTTGTCAAACAGTGAGAAATCGATTGCCCTAACATATAAATCAATTGCACCCTGTTCCAGAGGCCAAAAATCGTGTTTTTATGCAGTGCAATCGATTTATCTTCTAATGCAATCAATTTCTTACTGAAACAGAAGCAAAAATCCCAATTTTTAAGCAGTGCACTTGATTGCTCTTCTGCTGCAATCGATTGCACCCTGTGAAAAACAGTTTTACGAATTCTATAAAGTGCAATACGAAAACCATTTTGTCTCCATTCCAAAAACACAAACTTCATGAAATAATATACAATCAAACATCCAATTATCATTGCTATCAACATACACCAATTACCACACAACTCAAAGCATCAATTCATCAATTATAGTCAATTTCAACATATTAAATCAAACAATCTACACCAAAACCTAACATGCATATCTTTACATTCCTACCATTATACCACTTATTAGAGAGTCAGAATCCCACCCTTACCTTGGATTGACGAATCAAAATATCTATGGTTAAATCCCTTACTATATCTTCCTAATGCTCTTCCTCTTCTTCTCTCTTCCGCTTCATCTCTCATTTTCTATGATCGATCATAATAACCAAAACCTCTTCTCTCTTTTAGACCCTAATATAGATATCCCCGTCATAACCCTCTTCTTATTACTAGATTAATCTAATTATTTAATTATTAATATTATAATTATTATTTATCTCATATAATAGCAATAGTAAATATAATAATAATAACAATGATACTAATATTCTCCATTCACCCCCATGTCTATACACTTTTAGCCACACACCCCTATATCTTAACTTCTTCAATTCTCACTACTTCTAATCTTCCAATAATTCCATCAAAACACATATAAAAACATCATAAAATTCATCAACTAATATAAATACATCAAGTCATCAAATTATTAAATAAAATAACTCCAACTAATTCATAAGAATACACCGCATCCTCTAATTATTTAATTAAAAAATTCTAATTAAATTGGGGTGTCACAACTCTCCCCAACTTAGAATATTTTTGTTCTCGAAAATCCACTTGATACTAACAACTCCAGATACGAATCTCGCATCCTTCCTTCCAAATTCCACGTCATGTTTAGAAACCTTCCGAATACTACTATCCAACCTTCCATATCATCAACAACAAAAATATAACAAGATGCATTACTACCGAGTTATGAGTGCACAAGTTAATTTTCTCTTTGTCTCATTAACCCATAACGCATGATCTATTACTTTATGTTCCTGTTCATGCTTGGACCGTAACACAACAAGGTCCTCTATGTCACCATAGGTAACACTTATCTAATTTCTCTTCATAAGGAAACTATGCTCACCCTCGAGTCCCTGCCATAGGAAATAAAACAACAACATAGACTAAGAACGTAGAGTCTCAGGACATAAACATCGTCACTACTATTTCATCATACAATAATGTTGTCATAAGAACATCAACACAACCAATTACTGACAATATTGACATACAACCTTAGTGCCACAATGCTACGTTCCACTAGTCAATTATGCAAATCAATACCTCTATTACCATGACAACAACATGAATAATATATCAACCTTTCACTTAACAATTCCATTCTGAAATGTCCAATGGTTTGTGTTGTACCCCAAAATTTTCCCTCTCATGTTTTCCAAGATTGTCTCTTACATAAGTGGTTACAAACACTTGCTTTTTTGAAGATAAACAAGGTATCTTCGAGGGGCATTGAACCAAGGTTTCTTAGATTGGCATTGGGACAAGGTGTCTTCGATTGGCATCTGAGAAGGTCGTCCTTCGATTGGTATCTGGATAAGGAGCTTCGATATGGTGGCTAAAATTCTTCGACACAAACATGGTTCACAAGACTTCGACTAAGTACGGGTTGTTTCATGCCTGATTCGATTGACAAGGAAATGACTTTCCCTGTGCGTGCCTTCAGCACACAAGGCCAAGACTTCTTCATATTTGCCTTCAATCCACTAGGAAATGGACTCTTTTATGCTTGCTTTGGTATCCCTCATGCTAGCATCCATAAGGCATTGGATTCATTTGTACTAGTTTCGACTGGGAAATGGCTCCCTCTGAAATGGCTTGCTTCGATGCCACATCTAAAATCCTTAACACACAGTTTTCCACCTTTCGACACCTAGTAAGGCCTATTCGAAGGACACTCAAATGATGCCTTCAAAGCACATACATTTGGTCCAGTCGAAAGACAGACAATGGTTGGAAACAATTTTTGCTTGCTGGCTAAGGTCTTGCATACTACATGGCCCAAGCCTCCTGCACAATCAGATTCATGACAAAAGAAGTTTCGACTGGCCAGAAAAGAGCTTTCGATTGGGTTGGTTGAAGAGTTTCAGATCAAGCTACTAAGGAAAATAATGGCTCAATCGAAGACCACAATGCTGAGGCCTGGGGAAATTTAAAGGAAGGTGAGGAGGTTTCTATAAAGCCTTTGATTGATAAAAAGTTGAAGCAGCATTCGACCAGTCAAAAAGGAAGAGTTGATGTTTCGATTGGTTTGAATTGAAGGAAAGGAAATAGAAGAAAGTAACACTTGGAGGCTGATCGAAGACACTATGGTGAAGACAATTCTGAGCAATTTGAATTCGTACAAGGCGCCAATTATCACCTGTCCAGGTTCATTCCCAATTCCAAAATGGCATGAAAATTCTCTAAATGACAATCTTTAAATTGGTCCGATTTTATTTTTAAAGCCAAGTTTAATGGCTAGTCTTTAAGGACATGTTTCTTTCCCCATTTTCTTGTCTCCTCCCACTCCTATAAATACAAGACACTAACACAAGCCAAGGGAGACTACTTACATACCCACACAGACCTACGCCTACATACTGCCTCATACATACACAGATTACCTATCTAAATAATATGCACACGCTTCCTCCAAAAACATATCAAAATTCTAACCAGTTTTGTAAGCACCCTCAGTCCAAACGAATACTATATTTGTGCTCCTGAGACTCTCTAGAGTCTACTCCAAGCCAGTCCACACTGAATCGAAGCATCTCGTCCTTGGTAAACTTTCAAATTCATATTTTCATGATGTATTAATGTTTTCCAGTGTTTGATTTATGCCCAAGGTATCATATAGCACAACATTTGCATGGAACATACAAAGATATAGGGCATGATCTGTGCTCTTCATCAAATCTCAAGAAACCATGGTTTTAAGGCAAACAAACATAGATTCGAACTCAAAGGAGTCGAATTAAGGGGAGGTCGAATTAGGAAAAAGACATGGGTTCACACCCATGCCATGCTTTTGTTTTGTTGACACTTTTTCTTGTAGATTTCAGTTCCTTCCTCCACAGGAAATTCATCACACGCCTCCAACAACATTCTTTGTTGGATCGAAGGCCGCATATATTCACAGGATCGAAGGCCATCCTTCACAAGATCGAAGGCTATCTTTCACATGGAACGAAGACCACATGTATTCACAGGATCCAAGGCCATCCTTCATTAGGATCGATGCCCATCATTTTTCTTTGATCTAAAGATTCTTCTTCTTGCATTTATTTTTATTTTTATTTTTACTCACTTCTTTTAAATCAAAAATCAAACAAAATCACAAAAAACATTAGGTTAATACTTTTTCTAATTAAGTTAATTAAATAAATTAATTAATTATTTTAACCTTTTCTTTAAATTTTAAATTAAGTAGACTTAGGCTTTGTTTTATTTCATAAATAAAAACAACCAAAAGATTTTCTTTTCCTTAGGATTCTTAGACATTATTTTAAATTCCCGCACATTTATTTTCACACTTTTCATATTATTGTAACTGTTCATGAGTTGTAATAGAATTAACTAGGGAATTTACTTTATGGCTTTCTTTGTTTTCCCCCATTTTTGGACATGTAAATACCCCCTCTCGGAAGACTTGTAATAGCGTAGAATTTACGATTCCCGCATTTTAAATTTCTGTAAAATATTAACTGTTAGTAATTAGGCTTGTATGGAAAGATTGAAAACAAAATGCTAGCAAACCTAATAGCAAAGATAAATGAACCGAATTGAATCACTTGCACATATAATCCTCTAGGGTACCCCACTTCGGTTGCCTTTCGGAGGAAAACCAGTCATGTCCCTCGAAAATTGGGATGCATTAGCAAAGACCCGTAAGTCAAAAGATCATAGTCCCTCGATGACCCTACAGTGTTGCCTTTCGGTAAATGATCTCGTTCCTTAAACAAAATTGCTAAAGCGTCTCCATATGTTGCCTTTATAATTGTACGTCCCTTCGAACGTCCCTCAAACATCCAACGATAGGGATACCTACTCACTAATAATAAGATAACACTGTCTAAAGGATATGAGGAAAAGAATGAACCATTTCGAGTATAAGTAGATAGTTCATAGATGCTTGCTTAAAACAAATTTTCACACTTACACAAAAACATTTCAAAAACACTTTCAAAAACATTCGCTTTGTCAACACTCTTGAGGACTGATGCAAGAGTTATCATAAAGCAGATCGCCGCACTAAGGAATTTTCAAACTACTTCTTTTTAAAACACAAAGCACAAGGTATTTAAAAAATGAGCTAAGAATATAAGAGCCCGTAGAAAACTATGGATGGAAAGGGTTGCTAACACCTTCCCTTTCCATAATCTACCCCCCTTACTCAGAAAATTATCAAAAAGGTTTTTTCTGTTCTTTTCACCCTTTCCTTAATTTGGATAAAAGAAAAGTCGGTGGCGACTCTTGCTTACCGCAACATTTGCGAACACAAACGTAAAACCAGTATAAACAGTCAGTTCTGCCACCGTATCACAGAAATGGCGACTCTGTTGGGGAATATGAATAAAAAATGAGGTTATCTTAAGAGTTAGTTCATTTTAAAACTGTTTTAATTACTTGCTTTATATGATTTATCCTTGGAGGGTTGTTTGGGTTGTTACTATAGATCCTACACCCGGATTTGGGGACATCTTTTTAGGTAAACAACAATAGATCTTGGAGACTGTACGGTGTAGAACGATATGGTTGAAGTGATAACTGTGTTGGTGTGACACTTTGGTTGGTACTGGTATCTCCTGTGTTGAATCAAGGAGAATACGGGGCCGCCGCGTGGTGTCGTGAAGCACTATCGGACCTTAGAACCTTAGTTGAACAAACTTGGCCATTAGAAAGTAGTGAGATAGCTGGCCTCTGTGTAAATATGGGGATTGGTTGATACTCGATGCTACACTCATTGAGATCGGACTTTCGATATGTTTCGGTCATAAGAAAAGATTGCTAATCTGAAACAATGCTTGATAAAGAAAGATCATTGATATTAAGACTACTTATAACCCGGTTAATTTTCTAAGACAGGTTAAACCAACTAAACTTCAAGAGGGTACTTACCTACAAACCCTATGCAAGCCTGAACCTAAGGCTGCTTGTGTGACTTGTTTGCCTTCATTATCTAACAACTTGAACTCATTACAGGGCTTTTGTTTATATTCCTTGCAGGACCTTGTTTGTATACAAAATCCAATAAACTGGTTTTCTTGCAAGACATACTTGTCTTCATCACCCTGCATTCTTTCTTGATGCATAGAATACACATCATAACATCATACCATAGCATTTCCTTAACCATTTCAAGGATCTCAAGGGTCTATGTTGCAGGTTATGATGAACCAGACGTCTATCAAGGGGCAAGGGGATTTATTTTCCTCTAACCAATGTCGTCAAAAGATAAAAACACGATAACTTAAGTCAGAGGCTATGACCCACTCGACATGGTGAGCTTGATTCTCGTAGAAGGACCTTCAACGATACGATGTTCTTCAAGCAAAGTTGCAGTCAACGCCTAACATCTTCTTGTGTTTACCCCGCGAGACCCTTGAAAACATCTTATAAGCATATCATACATGTCATTGCATAGCAGGTATTTCAAGACAAGTTTCTTATCTTTTTGCTGTTTATTTCAGCAAAAGAAATGGCTCTTGAATAGATAGTAAAAGACCTTCAAGCCCAAAACGCTCAGTTCCAACAAATGTTTCTAGCTCTGGCTAAGGGACAGGAAGAACTGAAAGCTCTCGTCATCAAAGAGAAGAAGAAGAAGGCAAAAAAACCAGCTGGTGTTTTTAATTTGGGAAGAAGACTCTGAGGACCAGCCATGAGAGCTATAAATCTCTCAACTCCATCAAATGAGGGGGATAATCATGAAGATGATAATAACCGGGGACTGATGAAGATGAAACTGATTACTCTGAGGAATAATATCCTCCTGTTAATGATAAATACAAACAGCTGGAGGATCATCTCAATGCCATGGAAATTTAGAGGCTACCTGGCTTGGACGTTGAAGAGTTAGGGATGGTTTTTGGAGTGGTCAACCCACCAAAGTTCAAGGTTCCCACATTTGCTAAATATGACAGGGTCTCTTGTCCTAAACTTCATTTTAGATCATACGTCAGAAAGATCCAGCCTCACACTGCTGACCGAAAGTTATTGGTCCATTTCTTCCAAGAAAGTTTGGCCGGTACTCAACTGGAGTGGTTCTATCAGTTAGAAGGAACGGACATTCATACCTGGGAAGACTTAGTTGTTGCTTTCTACAGGAAGTACCAATATAATGCCGACCTCACTCCAACCCGTACACAATTACAAAGTATATCTATGGGTTCCGGAGAGGTTTTTAAAGACTACGCCCAGAAATGGAGGGATCTTGCAGGGAGAGTCCAACCTCCTTTGTCTTATAGGGAGCTGGTAGACATGTTCTTGGGTACTTTGTCTGGTCCATTCTTCAAACAATTAATTGGAAGTTTTTCGGCTGGGTTCACCGAGCTGATATTGACACGTGAAAGAGTCGAAAGCAGTATTAAGAGTGGGAAGATTCCAATGGTTGTACCTTCTAATGCTGAGAAGAAGCCATTCAGTGGCAAGAAGGAAGCTAATGTTGTGTATGGCTGGGAGGGATGTGCTAGAGGTAACCATAACCCATCTGTGGGGGCAGTACTGGTCTCTAACCCTACGCCTGTGCAACGACATCGACAAGGGAATCAGTGTAAGGAGGTCGCGCCCAAGAGAAAATTCACCAAAATAAACATTTCACTAGCTCAAGCGTTACAACACATGTTGAAAGCAGGATTGATTATGTTAAAGGCTCCTCTACGGAATCCTAATACCTCTGCTCCTAGCTACCACCCCGATGAAAGGTGTTGGACATGATACGAATGGCTGCTGGGCTCTGAAGAACAAAATTAAGGATATGATTGACACCAAGGAGATTGAATTAGACCATCTAGAGACTCACCACGTGATCACTTCTCCTAGGCTAAATCATTGAGAGCGTCTAGTTCATTTGTGATTTTTCCAAAGTAATTTCCTTTGCTTGTTCAAACAATTACTGTCATGACAAACTTTGGTTTTCCCATTAATGAATTACATATTTTTGTCTTGAATTTTGTCATTTTCATTATATTTAAACTGATTTCTTACTTCCTTTTTGTGATGTTCAACTCTCGATTAGAAGCTGTAAGCCATTAGAGGGAGGATGAATAAAATAATACCATGATCTTTATAGTACACTTTTGAATAGACCCCACTGACGATGTACAGGCGTTGTTTCAAATCCCAAACAATGGAGTTATAAGGAAGATAGTCCCTAGTCAACCCCTTTGAGCCTAAGAAGTAGGAGTTTTTCTTTTCACACAAATTAAAACCGTTAATCATAACCTGGGGCAGGGTAGTTTTCTCAGTTAATTCAGATGCACATTCAGGCGCAATCTTCCACTTCATACATAATGAATGACATCAAAGACGTCCTTCCAAATAAGAAGATGGTGATGGTTCCGCATAATCATTAAAGCCGACAGTCATTATCTCTCAAAATAAAAGTCCGTTAAGTCAAAACCTATAAAGGAGACTTAAGGAAAAAATGGGGCATCCCGCTGACTGTAATCACAAAAGAACCAGTTCAGGAAAAAGTAGGGATAAAGAAAACAAAAAAAAGAGGTTACTACAAATCCTCAACAAAAATAAGATTACAAAAATATATGCCTCTTCAAAATAAACTTTCAGTATCCGAACCATCAATAGAGCATCAAGGACAAGATACCAGACTCAATCAGGATTTAAACGCATAATTAACTAAGCATAGGCCTGAAGAACATCACGAAGAGCGAGTTGGGTACAAATAAAATTTGAGCCTTTATCCTTTGTTTCTTAAAATAGTGAACCAGGCCACGCTATAACCCTTAAAAGTCCTAACTGAAGCATGGGTTAGTTTGGAAGCCTACTGTTACAAAAGGTATCCTGACTCCTATAAGGCTTACTATTAAATCCTGAGTTGATATCACGCTCCTACAAATTTATTTGTTTTACTAAAAAATGAATTTTCAAACTTCAAGACAGAAATAAGCTTTGCATTTTTAAAATACCATTGCTTACATATGACTATTTGTTCAACAGCATTGAAATTTGCAGACGAATATTAAATGAATGAAAATCCTCTCGATGAGAAGAATCACCTCAGATGGAAAAAAACATTTCCAGTAATAGGCCTTCCATAATCAGGGGCATGACATGGTGCCTAACACATTTGGGGCCGTCAAGTCAAAATTCCAAGAAAATATCTTAAAGTCCTGAATAGCCGGAGCAGGTCTCTATCACTTGGGGCATTTAATGTGATTCCCATCAAAAGAGCACGTACAATCAAGAAAAAACAATGTTCCCCAACAGATTTCTTCTCAAAACAATAAAACAGGAATTCCCAGTAGAAACATTCTAAATAAAGTAGACTTTCTTCTAGAAACGGTTCAGGTACGATCCAGAGACAAATGTCATCCTGATACTTATTCCAGATTCTCCTCTAGAAACGACGTGGATACAATCCAGAGACAGATGTCATTCTGACACTTATTCCAGATTCTCCTCTAGAAACGATGCAGATACGATCCAGAGACGGATGTCATTATGACACTTATTCCAGATTTTATTCTAGAAATGATTCAGGCATGATCCTGAGATGAATGTAATCCTGATACTTATTCCATATTTTCCTATAGAAACGGTTCAGATACAATCCAGAGACGGATGTCATTCTGACACTTATTCCAGATTTTCTTCTAGAAAAAGTTCAGGCACGATCTAGAGATGGATGTCATTCTGACACTTATTCTAGATTTTCTTCTAAAAACAGTTCAGGCACGATCCAGAGACGGGTGTCATCCTGATACTTATTCTAGATTCTCCTCTAGAAACAGTGTAGATACGATCCATAGACGGATGTCATTCTGAAACTTATTCCATATTTTCTTCTAGAAACGGTTCAGGCACGATCCAAAGATGGATGTCATCCTGAAACTTATTTCAACACATCTTCAAATAAAATCACGACATAGATTCATCCAAAAAATCTCTGTAGATACCTTATCCAGCAGATACCTTCTCCAACAGATACCTTCTCTAGCAGGTAAAGAGGCAGGGGCATCCTACTATAAAGTCACTGCCATATTCTCAGCATGCAACCTAATGGTGTCAAGTTCTCATATTCCCGGCAGAGCAAAATCTCCAAATTACTGCTCCAATAAAAGATTCCCCATTGAAGTCACCAAGTTTCTCAGGATTCCCCAGCAGGATTCCATAAAATCCCCGAACAATGCACAAAGTTTTCATTCCCCAATAGAGTTATTTCTCTAACAACGAAAATCTATCTCCCAACATTTAACTTCAACACATTTGAAGACCTACATCCTTCATCCCCAACTGCAATCAGGGATTTTTCCCCTAATTCTGCAACACTGCAATAGAACAACCGACACGTTCATACATTGCATTCATGCATCATTCTACAAACATCATAGCATATGCAGCATAAATGCATATATCACGATCTCATTTATTTTGAGAGAATCATGCAATTCATACATCATGACATCGCATGAAACCGGTTTTACCTTTTTAGGTTAAATTGGAAGACAAATAAACACTATCAACTTATACAGTAGGTCAAAGACTAATGCCCTAAACTAGACGGGTAAACTATCTACACGACTGAGTGGTATGAACTCCCGGAACAAGACGGGTTTA
The DNA here is from genome assembly GCA_948472305.1 of Vicia faba. NCBI lineage: Eukaryota > Viridiplantae > Streptophyta > Magnoliopsida > Fabales > Fabaceae > Vicia > Vicia faba. The sequence goes on along the minus strand of OX451735.1, from coordinate 1,158,165,524 downwards.
CCAATAAATACAGCAGGCCACAAATTAATGCCCGGAACCAGATGGGGAACTATCTATGTGACCAACATTGCCGAGTTCCAGATTAATACCTATAATAAGACATGACAACTATATGTGGACGACTAATTGTAGATTAATACCTGTAACAAGCCATGAAAACTATCTACATGAACAGACTGAAGATTAATACCTGTAACAAGCCAGGAAAACTATCTTTCTTTCTAAGGTCAGAGATTAATACCTGAAACCATCCAGGACAACTATCTCGACGACCGACAAAAACAAGTTCCAGATTAATACTTGAAACCAGACAGAACAACTATCTGTGAACAGCTAATTTGTAGATTAACACCTGAAACCAGGCGGGAAAACTATCTACATAACCAGACGAAGCAATCTCACATGGGCTCCTTCCCATATATCTCCGGATGCAGACTAACACAGACTCATCCTACAACATCCCTACGCAGGCTCTTTCTAATACATTTTTAGGTATCGGTTAATTCCATTATCCCCAACAAGTTACTATGAAACCTGGGTTTTAACCAGAAAGCAGCAAACTCTCATCTATCCAGTACAGAGATAACTCCTAAGTAGAGTCTTGCACAACTGAAGCTTCTAGACTTTATTCCCCACAGAGTTTTCCCCAGGAAGGAGAATAACAAAAACCCACATTCCCCAGCAGAGTCCTCCGCAGACAGAAAGAACAGGAATCCCCACAAAGAGACCTCTTATGAAGTCAACATTTACTTTTGATGGCATCTTTAAGCCCATCTCTGACGACCCTCTGTAATCTTCTCCAAATGGCATCTTTAAGCCTATTCTCGACATCATCAACCATCAATGTTACTTCATGCGAGTGCAAATTTATGGGCACTATAGTGTTCAATCACCTTCCACCTTCAGATCACGAAAGGTAGACAAGCCAATCTAAATCCTCAGGTTTAAGAAGATTGAACAGGGGCAGCTGTTGTACCCCAAAATTTGCCCTCTCATGTTTTCCAAGATTTTCTCTTACGTAAATAAAATAAGAATTTTAAAGATAAACAAGGTATATTCGATGGGCATTGACCCAAGGTATCTTCATTTTGCATTGGGACAAGGTGTCTTCGATCGGGTGACTAAAATCCTTTGACACAAACTTCGTTCACAAGACTTCGACTAGGTATTGGCTATTTCATGCCTGATTCGATTGACAAGGAAATGACTTTCCTGTGTGTGCCTTCAGCACACAAGGCTAAGACTTCTTCAGATTTGCCTTCAATCCACTAGGAAATGGCCTCTTTTATGCTTGCTTTGGTCTCCCTCATGCTAGCATCCACATGGAATTGGCTTCCTTTGTGCTAGTTTCAACTGGGCCATGGCTCTCTCTGAAATGGCTTGCTTCGATTCCATATCTAAAATCTTTAACACACAGTTTTCCACCTGTCGACACCTAGTAAGGCCTATTCGAAGGACCCTCAAATGATTTCTTCAAAGGACATGTATTTGGTCCAGTCGAAAGACATATAATGGTTGGAAACAATTTTTGCTTGCTGGCCAAGGTCTTGCATATTGCCAGGCCCAAGCCCTGCACAATCACATTCATGACAAAAGAAGTTTTGAATGGCTAGAAAAGAGATTTCGATTGGGTTAGTTGAAGATTTTCAGATCAAGCTACTAAGGCAAATAATGGCTCAATCGAAGACCACAATGCTGAAACCTAGGGAAATTTGAAGGATGGTGAGGAGGTTTCTATAAAGCCTTCGATTGATAAAAAGATGAAGCAACACTCGACCAGTCAAAAAGGAATAGTTGATGTTTCGATTGGTTTAAATTGAAGGAAAGGCAATCGAAGAAAGTAACGCTTGGGGGATGATCAAAGACACTCTCGTGAAGAAAATTCTGAGCAATTTGAATTCGTACAAGGCACCAATTATCACCTGTCCAGGTTCATTCCCAATTCCAAAATGGCATGAAAATTATCTAAATGACAATCTTTAAATTGGTATGATTTTATTTTTAAAGCCATGTTTAATGGCTAGTCTTTAAGGACATGTTTCTTTCCCCATTTTATTGTCTCCTCCCACTCCTATAAATATAAAACACCAACACAAGCCAAGGGATACTACTTACATACGCATACAGACCTACGCCTACAAAATTCCTCATACACACAGATTGCCTATCAAAAGAATACGCACACGCTGCCTCGGAAAACATATCAAAATTATAACAATTATTGTAGGCACCCTCAGTCTAAACGAATACTACATTGGTGCTCATGAGACTCTCTAGAGTCTACTCCAAGCCATCCACACTGAATCGAAGCATCTCATCATTGGTAAACTTTCAAATTCATATTCATGTTTTCATGCTGTATTAATGTTTTCCAGTGTTTGATTTATGCCCAAGGTATCATATAGCACAACATCCACATGGAATATACAAAGATAGAGGGCACGATCTGTGCTCTTCATCAAATCTCAAGAAACCATGGGTTTTAATGCAAACAAATACAGATTCCAACTCAAAGGAGTCGAATTAAGGGGAGGTCGAATTAGGAAAAAGACCTAGGTTCACACCCAGGCCGTGCTTTTCTTTTGTGGACACTTTTTCTTGCATATTTCAGTGCCTTACTCCACAGGAAATTCATCAGACGCCTCAAATTATATTCTTTGCTGGATCGAAGGCCGTATATATTCACAAGATCGAAGGCCGTCCTTCATAGGATCGAAGACTATCCTTCACATAGATCGAAGACCACATGTCTTTACAGGATCAAAGGTCATCCTTCATTAGGATCGAATCCCATCATTTTTCTTTGATCGAAAGATTCTTCTTCTTGCATTTATTTTTATTTTTATTTTTACTCACTTCTTTTAAATCAAAAATCAAACAAAATCACAAAAAACATTAGGTTAGTACTTTTTCTAATTAAGTTAATTAAATAAATAAATAAATTATTTTAACCTTTTCTTTAAATTAAAATTAAGTAGACTTAGGCTTTGTTTTCTTTCATAAATAAAAACAACCAAAATATTTTCTTTTCCTTATGATTCTTAGACATTATTTTCAATTCGCGCACATTTACTTTCACACTTTTTATATTATTGTAACTGTTCACGAGTTGTAATAGAATTAAATAGGGCATTTACTTTATCGATTTATTTGTTTTTCCCCATTTTTGGACATGTAAATACCCCCTCCCCGAAGCCTTGTAATAGCGTAGGATTTACGATTCCCACACTTTAAATTTCTACAAAATATTAACTGTTAGTTATTAGGCTTGTATGGAAAGACTGAAAATAAAGTGCTAGCAAACCTAGTAACAAAGATAAATGAACCAAATTGAATCACTTGCACATATACACCTCTAGGGTACCCCACTTCGGTTTCCTTTCGGAAGAAAAATAGTCATGTCCCTCGAAAATGGGGAGCTTTAGTAGAGACCCGTAAATCAAAAGATCATAGTCCCTCGTTGACCCTACAATGTTGCCTTTTGGTAAATGATCTTGCCCCTTAAACAAAATTGCTAAAGCGTCTCCATATGTTTCCTTTATGATTGTACGTCCCTTCGAATATCCCTCAAACATCCAACGATAGGGCTATCTACTCACTAATAGTAGGATAGCACTGTCTAAAGGATAGGAGGAAAAGAATGAACCTTTTTGAGTATAAGTAGATAGTTCATAGATGCTTGCTCAAAACAAATTTTCACACTTACACAAAAACACTTTCAAAAACATTCGCTTTGTCAACACTCTTGAGGACTGATGCAAGAGTTATCATAAAGTGAATCGCCGTACTAAGGAATTTTCAAACTACTTCTTTTCAAAACACAAAGCACAAGGTATTTAAAAACTGAGCTAAGCATCTAAGAGCCCGTAGAAAACTACGGATGGAAAGGGTGCTAACACCTTCCCTTTTCATAATCTACCCCCCTTACTCAGAAAATTCTCGAAAAGGTCTTTTTCTGTTCTTTTCACCCTTTCTTTAATTTGGTTAAAAGAAAAGTCGGTGGCGACTCTTGCTTACCACAACATTTGCAAACACAAACGCAAAACTAGTACAAACAGTCGGTTCTGCCACCGTATCACAGTTTGAATCATCCGCATTGGATTCTGATGTTTACCCTTACCTCCTAACAAGTCACACACGCATAATGAACTACTCCACATCATGCGTTAGTTGCGCCACTCTGATTCATATAATTCACAGTTACTGTCCTTATTTAGATCTCCATCAATTATTAGATCTTCAAGTTTCACATCTAGTTTATGAATCTCTTTAATATACACAAGGAATTTGTTGTTCACTTTAGATATCCTCAACCTTCCACTCTTCAGTGTTAACTCACATATCAACTCAAGTGATCGAACAACTCAATAATTTCCAACTCTTTCATAGCCACTTTTATATTAGGTTCACACAAAATGGTGAACAACTATCCTCTCGATAAAAATTCAATCCACTTTACTCACTATCAAGCTAGCAAGACAACTTTATCCCATCCAATACGGTTCTTTCTACTATCAACAAGAGATCAAGGGTGATCAGCTCCTCAATTTATTAATAGGTAGTCGATAAATATAATGGTGGCATAAATCATCGTTACCTCAACTACAATAGCATCCTTTATCTCGTGTTCAAAGTTACCTAAGCATAATGTTCAACAATCATCTCTAAGGCTTACAAGCGTTTTTCTAATTTCCTTCTTTTCAACCTCGTCAATGATACATAAACACCCAAAAAAATCTATTACATATTCTCCTATATATACTCGCAGTACAACACAATTTTTAAATATTATCCCAATATCGAAATTGCTACCACACAAAGTACAATCCAAGTCATTCCGCTCCAAATGAAGTATTCACCCAAGTAAAGGGATTTAATAACACTAATAAATCCTTCATCTTTAACTTAATCTCATAACCTTGATGATCTGTATAGTTTCACATTTGGATCTCATTCCAATCCCTATCTAAATAACACCATTTCACATTCCGGTTGCTGATAAAACTTCCAAAATTTTCTTCACACATGTCGATATTATGTTATCAATAACACACAATTCACTCTACCATATAACTTTCTCTTTTCCTCAAAGATCTCCATACTGTAACCATTCTCAATTGGCATAAACTGCACTTCCATGTGTTTTCTCTGATACCTTCACATCCTTACTAATACTAATATCTCATTCATTAACAACATATCTTTCTTGACCTCGTCTCAAACTAACTACGACAATAATAAGTTATGTCCAAAAAGCTTCTAGTCTCCATAATCGAATTCAGAGCCTCTTAATGTAGAACTGCATTTACTTTGGATGGATTCATAGATACCATCGTCTGAAATAGCATGCTCAAGAAAAATCATCTCCTTAAACCATAATTTACACCTTGGAAACTTAGCATAAAGTTTCTTCCATCTCGACACAAAAATTCAAATTGCAACATCCAATATGCCTATATTCTGACTCAGATTAAACCAAAATGTCCTCAATAAATACCACAATAAACCGATCCAATATTTATAATGCCTTCACCGAGTTCTAAAAAATATTATCTAATTATCCTCACCATTCACCTGAATCTGAAGGTAATCCAACCTCAATTTGATTAGACTGGATACATACTCATCTACCAGTCGGTCCATCAATTAGTCAATCCCTTTGCACTGGATATTTAATCTTGATCATTACCGAAATCAACTATCGATTGTAGCGGTAGAAATGTTAAGACTAAGCCATTGGATTGACTTGACTTATACAGATCAAAATAAAAATCGCCACCGTGCTTTATTGTTTCCAAAGGAATGGGAAAAGAGTGAATAACCCAAAAGAGGTGGGAAAGATTCTAGGTAAGGGGGTTTGTTATGCAAAGGGAAGGTATTAGCATCCTAAATATCTACGGTACTCCATAGGAACCTCTTTGTAAAATCTGTATATTTTGGCTATAAAATGTTGTATGAAAATAGATTGTGGTGGTGAGGAAAGAAGTATATTTTTTTATGATATTTGCACCCGCCGCGGTTGTGAACCTTTAGTGCCTACGTACCACCTTCCGTGCAATAGGGAATCAGGGTACACATAGTTCCTATTTTAAATATTCTAAAACACAAGTGTGTTGGTTAATTTTAAGAAACAAGACATCATTGTCATTGTCCGTGTGGAAAACATACTTACTATCCACAATAATGAGAAAGGAGATTTTTCATCATCTCAAAGTGTAAGATATGGCTTGGATTTTAAAATCAACAAAACTTCACTCAAGAACTACGTGGAAAATATCTCACTTCGCTACATATTATAGAAGTATAGTTGTTTGAATCACTACAAGGATTGACAAGAGTCCAATCTTTTGAGAAAAAAGTTTTTAAATATAAAAGCTAAAATGGCAAAATAGTTTGAATGAGATTTATTGACTTTTAGTCTTCTCAAAAAAATGTCAAAGTATTATTAAGTTGATTGAAATTTAATTAAGAAATAATTTTTGAAAATGCATGGACATAAGTCCAAGTTTATTATGAAAGTGGTTCACTCTTTAAAACAAGAAGAGTTTTTCAAAAGGAGGGAGAAGATTTTTGAAATTAAAGAAGATGGGAGGAGATGAAGAGACTATCCTAAAGCATAAGGTAAAAGCTAGGGAAAAAGAACCATCTAACCAACAAGAAGCCAACATTTGACACAATGAGTCAATGTAGAATTCCTATCCTTTAGACTTTAAACCAAACAAACTAAGATAATAAACCTCTTAAGAAAATCAAACTCCAATTGCATTAAGTATTTCATAAAAATTGGGCAGAGTAACAACTGTATACAAGTGAATTCCAGATCACAGACTAAGCAAGTAATCACAATAACCTGTACACAAAACAAACAAACAACCCAATATCTTGGGGTAAACCCCAAGAACTCCAGAAAAAATGACAATTAAGGTCTCAAGGTAGGCCAAGGTCTCTAATCTTAAGTCCAAGAAGTCCATCAGTCCATTACTCCAAGGGTAGTATCCAAATAGTCCAAGTAACATTAAAGTTTTTTAGGGTTCAAGTTGATTATTAGGTATCTTCAAAAAGAAATGAAAAGCTCAAGTGAGCAAAATAAAAATGACATAAAAGATAAAGGCTCAAGTGAGAAAAGATGAAAATGACATGAAATGTAAATGCTAAAGTAAATGATACATAAAGTAAAAGCATAAAATAAAAGCATAAAATAAAGTCAATTGTTAGAAATTAGTGGTTAGTTGGATGACTATCTTGAAACTTGCATTTGTAACTCATTAGAGGATTGGTAGAACCAAAGCCTCTCAACAACAAGTTACATTTGCTTTTTGTCAAGTATATCATCCATTTAAGAATCTCAAAGTAACACTTAATGATCAATGATGTTTAAGTAATCCACTTTGACTAAAAATGATGAAGTTCCATTAGAGGATTGGTAGAACCAAAGCCTCCTAACAATGGATCTCAAGGTTATTGGATCATAGGGTTCAAATTAATATACTTGGGCTTGCAAACATAAGTTTGGGCCACGAGTAATCATTATCTCAAATTGGGACAAAATTTAGCGTTATGTTAAACAATCACAAGTGGACATATATAGAAGTCGCACCTATTTTGAGGCTGGACAATAGCAATCTATGCACCTCATATTTTGAGACATCATATGTAAATCATGCTCCAATAACAATTGGTACAATAAGAATGAGATAAGATGAAAAGGGAAGGGGAAATGAATAAACCACATTTGAACCAAAATTTAATCAAACTATTATTAAAACCATTCATCCATTTTTATGGAGTTAGACTCAACACCATGGATCCAATAATGTTAATAAAGTTCATGATTAAAATTTTAATCCAAGATCAGCCAGAATATATATACAAAAAATAAAAATATATTTAAAATAAAAGAAAAAGGTTTTTTAAATGATTATCAAATTGAAATAAGAGATAAAAATAACAACTATACTCAAATTAATCAATAAAATTTAAGTAAGGCCATAGTAAAATCAGAAAGGAACTCAAATATTTTAATGAAAATTTTAATAATTTTTAAAAGTCAGAAACTATGTTTGAACTAAATAAAATTACTCAAATAAATGGAAAATAGATCAAAAATAGTAAACTTCAAGATAAAATTCCACAAAATTTCCAGAAAGTCGAAAATAGAAGAAATATATTTATGAATATTTTCAGAATTTAAAAATGTCATAAAGTATTTTTAAAATAAGGAAAATATGGTGAAAATTATGAAAAATTCTAAAATTCAAAATAAAAATATGAAAAAATACTCATAAAGTCAAAAATAAATCAAATTACTTTTGTGTATTTTTTCATAATTTTTTGATAAAAAATAAAAGAGTTATGAATTTTTGAAATTTAAAACAATTAAAATATAAAATCAGAAAATAAAATAAAACCAAAAAGATGTGGACCATCAGATCACAGTCAAAACGTGTTAGTAAGCTGGTCAAGTGGACCAGACGTGCTGTGCTTGATATGAACCTTATTTGAAAATGCCTTGGATCAGGAAAAAGGCAACCAATAAAAATAAAACAACTGGCGCGCTATCATTGGTTGAGACGAGACATGTCATCATCTTCAACCTCCAGACACCCTGCAATGGAGATTTCACGAGTTTCTTCAAATGGAAAAATTAGAATCCTAGACTAGTATCATTGGATTCGTCTCTTCAAGATGATTCTAATGGTACCATCGCGCCAAATTTATATAAAATATGCAAGGCTGTGTTTGAAGAAAACCAGAAAAAATAGAGAATACGAAAATTTGGATATCTCACTTAAACCTCAATGAAATTGCAAATTATAAAGAGCATGAGGATCATAAGGATACATAGAGTATATTATCCTTTTAATTGAATCAATTTGACAAAAAAATATACCCGAACGAAGTAGTGAGAAGTTGCTTTGAAACTGGACTTCTGTAGATCAATATAGGTCATGATTCTTGAGGATAATTGTATGGTTAGCTTCAGAGAATTTCAATGAAGCTAACTGAATGGAGCTTTTGGTGTTTGAAGGTGAGAATGTAAGAAATCAGAAATTCAAATTCAGAGTTTGTATGGTATCTGAGCAGGGGTAAATTGGTTATCAAAAGCTTGAAAAAATGAATGAGGGATGATCCTCTATTTATAGGGGAGTGAATGGTATCCTTAAGCGTGTGAGATAATAAAGTTTGGAGGGAAATTGTGTGGGTCTGCGGCATGAACAAAATGTGACTTGTTTAGCATCAAAACTCATCTAAATCTTGCGTTTCATGATGTTAAATGCCTTTGGAAAGTTTCTAAACATGATTAGAAGAAAAACGCGTAGAAATTTTATGATTAGAAGATAAAACAAAGATTTCAAAATCTGACTTGTGATGAAACTTCAGTTTCAAGTTATCGAATTCAAATCAATGACATTCTCAACTCAAGGGGTCTTAGGGAATGATTCTTGAAGCTTTAGAAAGATGAGGTTAAAAGCTTTTAAATGGGAAAAGAATGGGATAAAATGGTCGTTAGAGCTTAAAGTTGCAATGAGTCAGAGTTGGAAAAATGAAGTTGACTTCCCATACTTAGAAAATTTATATGTTTTTTCTTCAAGAATGAGTTATAATGTTTTGCATCCAAACATGGCATTACACTTGGAAGTTGCTCTTGACAAAAAAATATGGAATGAATTAGATCTCTTGAATGAAATTTTGAAACTTGAAGCATTCAAAATATCCAAAAATTGAGAGAGTTATGACTTGTTGAAGTTGGCCAAATATCAAGAAATGATTTATACTCATTTGCATCCTTAGAGCATCTTCCATCCATTTTCATACTTTGCACATAAAAGAAGGATTTAAGTTCACATATTCAAGGTCATTATGGAAAAAGGATGGGCTCAATGTGATAAAAATATATCAAGTTATGATCATTTGATGTCACACAAAGGAATTTGAGGGTTCATCTGGAGGACTTGTAATCTTTCTTCATCATCAAGTTTCTTACACACAAAATTTCCTTGCAAATTTTTAAGTGATTTGTTAATAATCCTTTGAAGAGAAGTATTTATTTGGAATCAATCAAAAATACACAAATATGAGCAAGATATACCCCTTTGTAGTTCAAAACCCTAGCTCCTAGAGCAAGAAAAATGCTTCAGGAAATCTTTGCAATTTTGATCAACCTTCTTGCACCAATACCTTTGTCATGCAAATAGAAGTTGTTGATGATGATAATGAAAAGTCAAAGAAACCAACACCACTTCCATATCTTGAGAAATGAAGGAGACATGCACTTGTGATCAATGGAAACAAAGACTTGTCCATTTGAGTCAAACTTCTTCAATCAACCCTTGTACTTTTGAACTAATTTTGACTATCATGAGGCATGATGAATCATAAAAGACTTTGTCATGATATTACTTCAAAACATCTTTAATGATGAGGCTTGAATGTCAATGAAGCTTTGTTGAGGAAGGCACAAAAATGAACTCATGAAACCCTAGATCAACCTTGATGGAATGTATTGTGCTTTCACCTACAACATCAACAATTGGGGGAAAAGACTCGTTGTATTTATTAGTTAAAGGATAATCAATACAGAGCATAAATGATCATAAAATACAAGTCAAGGTGCTTGGTGATTCCTCCCAGAGCAAAGAAAAAAATAGGGAGAAGAACCAAAGCCTAATATGTGATCTTGTTGTGATTGATATGATATGATGAAGGAGATCTTAGGGGCAAAAATTGGGGTACAACTTCGGAAATCTATGCACAATCTTGTAGTACCTTCTTTCTTCTTAACTAATAACATCAAAGCTCCCCAAGTGATATACTTGGTCTCAAAAATTTATTTCTAACAAATCTTCTAATTGCTTCTTCAATTGACCCAACTCTAAAGCTGACGTCATGTATGGTGCCATAGGAATAAGTCTGGTACCAAGAACAAGATCAAAAACAAAATTCTACTCTCATCCAACATCACCACGTGACAATAAATTACTTACAGGTACAAGAACCATTTTTAAAGCAAATTTCATTACGTTATCTTTCTAACGCTTTATACAAAACTAAAATTGTCGTCCAGAACTCAAGTTATGAATTTTCGAAATTTTTTCAAAAATGTTGTCCAGCATTGTGCAATCGATTACACCAAACATCAATCGATTGCACTATGTACAAAAGCAATTTTCCTCAAATTTTTAATTGTGCGATCAATTAAGCTCTAATGCCAATCGATTGCTTACTATACAAAAGTAGGTTTTTATTATTTTCTGTGTATAAAACCCATTCCAACACACTTCCAAAACCCTATTCTTCTTATAACTCGAGAGACACATTAGTTTGCTAAAAATTTTGTTTTATAAAACACCAAGGCTCTAGTCCTCTCCATAAATCTACTTATATCTTCGAGTTCCGAATTCGACTCGCGATTCACAAACACCCCAACAACATCATCGATATTCCACAATCACTTAAATGATTCCAACAACAAAATTTACAGAAATTCATCACTCTTGCATTAATCATAACAACAACAGTACACACCTTGGTAACTTAACACAAACAACTTCATGATCAAACGACAGTGCTTAAAAATTACAACCATTTGAGCTTCATCCTATAGGAGTTATCCTACTTGCTTAACAAATATCTTCCGACATAAGAATAATACATCGACTCATCAAAATAATTCGCAGTCCCTTTGTTTAACTCCAACCAGTCCACCCCAAGGATAACATCAAGTTAATCCAACATCTCACTCTAACGGCAAGTCGCAATTATCTCCGAGAACACATCAAGACTCACCCACATGGGAACATCATTAGCCACAACATCTCCCTCCACTTCTAGAGATGCGAACAACACGAGTACCCGATCCTTCCCTCTCAAGGACACTTCGACCGATCGTTAAGCATAAATCTCGAACCCCTACTCCCTTCAAAGTCAGAGAACAACTCAGTCGCACTAAAGTCTGCACGCATGAAATTCATGACATAATAAATAAACTATTCACACCTAAACCAACTCTGAGAAGCACAAGCTTCTCCCTCACTTGTTTCAATCCCACTTCTACAAACAAGTAATTAAAAAAACAAGAAATCACCGACAATGTTTCACACACATGTCGCGTACTAAAGAACAACCTCCACAGTATTCAACTATCATACTACAGTGACTCGACAACTTTGCCGGACGAACAAACCTGCTCTTATACAATTGTAACGCCCTATTTACCCATCCTTAAAATAAGTAAAATCTGAGTAAATTAATTTCTAAAAGAAAACATCAAGAATAGGATGCCACATATTCATACATCATACATGCTCATGAAATAAGATACACAACATAAAATCGTATACTCAATAGTCTTAAACTTCATTTCATTTATTTTCAGCGGATATACATCAATAGAAATTACTTTGAACTCTTCAACATAAGTGATAAAAATCATCTTTCAAAAATTCATCATAAACAATAGGTAAATCTCAATAACAGAGTTATACAAGTGTACACCCAACATAAAAAAAAAACAAGCGTAAAACCCCCAAGTGTTACGTATTAGAGCTGACACCGAACCAATCTACACAAGCTAAGGCAACTCTTCGACTAACCTTAATCTCGAGCTACTTCAGATCATCTGCACGTTACCCACGTAAGGGAAACATTCAAATAGGATAGGTGAGATATCACAACCATATAATAAGTTATATAATAATAAGTATGTGACAAATATCTCATGTAAGACTTTAATGTCAACAATCATCTATTATAATTCATAATAATTATACAAGTACATACATGATTATCGTCATCTGTCATAGAACACATACCAATTATCCAACTCAACACCATCATCCTATCAACAATTCAACAATATGAAACTCAACATTATCACTGTATTAACAATTCAACCATATTCAATTCAACATCTAAATCGTATTAACAATTCAACAATATACAATTCAACATCATCATCGTATAACAATTTAACAATATGCAATGTGACTGAAACTCATGCCAAATGCATGTGGTACCATTAGGGAAAACCCTAATCTTGTTATTGTCAACTTAGGGAAATAACTTCATAACGCCAATACAGGCCATCGTAATACGGCAAAACCCTCATCTTTGTAATTCCAACTTAGGGCAGCAACATCATAATGCCAATACAGGACATTGCTCGCCAATACAGGCCATCGCTTCATGAATGCATGCACATTGACATGAAACAACTTAATTTACGTTGATTATTCATACTCATCAATGTCTCGCCAATACAATCCATCATCATCATCATTATCATGCAATACATCATGCAAAATCCTACTTACACCGTTTATACAATACCGATACATTTAATCGCAATATTTTGCATTACATCAGAAATTTTCTAATAAAATATCAGTATACTTCCATAAATATTATTACCATATTTTAGAAAATATTTTTATCTTTCCAACGGTCCAAACGGCGCGTCAAACAGATACCGAGTTAAAAGTTATGGAGTTTTCAAGTTTTCAAAATGCTTTCAAACAGTGAGCAATCGATTGCACTAACATAGCAATCGATTGTACCCTGTTCTAGAGGCCAAAAATCACGTTTTTAAGCAGTTCAAACGATTTCTCTTCTGCTACAATGTATTTCTTACTGAAACAGAAGCAAAAATCCTAATTTTTAAGCAGTGCACTCTATTGCTCTTCTGCTGATATCAATTGCACTATGTGAAAAACAGTTTTACGAATTCTATAAAGTGTAGTACGAAAACCCTTTTGTCTCCATTCCAAAAACACAAAATTCATGAAATAATACACAATCAAACATCCAACTATCATTTCTATCAACATACATCAATTACCACACAACATAAAGCATCAATTAATCGATTATTGTGAATTTTAACAAATTAAATCAAACAATCTATACCAAAACCTGTAAGTGTTTGTTGATAGCAATTTTGGTAAAATAATGTGCTGTTAATATTTTGCTAAATGTCTTGACATGTGTAGAAAACTGCTTTGAATGATATCAAAGGATATGTTTTCTTCAGCACCTCCTGAACTAATTTCAGCAAACATTAGTATACGTTTTTCTGTTTCCTGATTTCTAGCATTCCATAATTCAAGATTTGTAACTCACAGGAAGCGAAAAATATGGAAGAATATTTTTCAAAGTGCATGAATTTTATCTTGACTTGTTTTTATGGAAATATTCAAAAGAATTGAATATTGGATTTTAAAGCCCAAACCCACAGTTACACATATATAAGGACTTGCTTCCTTATTCAAACTACTGCAACTTTTGAAGAAGAATACTTTATTTCTGTTTTAAAAAGTCTAAGTCTTTTAATTTTCAAACACTCTAGTATTGATTGAACACTTCTGTTGTTATTTGGGTTGTTAATTGTGTATCAATCATAAGCTTTTAAGTAATTAATGATTCAAGTTTTTAAACTTATTAATTATGTTGTTTCTTAATTGTAAGTGATTGAAGGGATTTGAGAAGGGCCTCATACCTAGGTGAGTCTTAGGTAGAAGTATATCAAGGGTAGCGATTAAGTGATTAGATCGTAAACCGGTTGTTTACTGAGGGTCTATAAATTAATACTATTTAGTAGACTTGTCCCTGGCTTGGTAGCCCCCAGAGTAGGTGTTGTTGTACATTGAAATGGGTGAACAATCTCTTGTGTTTTTACTGCTTTTTATTTTACTGCTCTTTACTTGTAAACAGATATTTGTGTCATGACATCTCATTCAACATCACATATCTGATACCGAAATTTCAATTGGTGTCAGAGCAGGTATCTTGCTCTTTATTTGGGTGAGATCCAAGGAAGATACTTTCTGGTAATATGGACATGGAAGGAAGATTTGTGAACAGACCACCCATTCTGGATAGAAGTAATTATGACTACTGCAAACTACGTATGGTTGTCTTTTTAAAGTCTTTAGACAACGGGGCTTAGAAAGCTATTCTAATAGGATGGGAACACCCTGCCAAATTGGGAGAAAATGGAGAACCTACTTCTGAGTTAAAGCCAGAGGAAGATTGGTGTAAAGAAGAAGGTGAAATTTCCTTTGGAAATTATAAAGCCTTGAATGCTATATTCAATGGAATTGACAAGAACATTTTCAAATTAGTGAATACGTGTGAAGTGGCTAAGGATGCATGGGGAATTCTTCAATCTACTCATGAAGGCACATCCAAAGCTAAGATGTTAAGACTTCAGTTTCTTACCACAAAATTTGAGAATTTGAGAATGAAGGATGATGAAAGTATAAATGAATTCCATATGAACATTCTTGAAATTGCTAATGCCTCTAGTGCTTTAGGAGAGAAAATTCCTGAAGACAAATTGAAGAGAAAGATGCTCAGGTCTCTTCCCAAGAGATTTTATATGAAAGTGACTGCTATAGAATAAGCTCAAGACATTGACAAAATTAAAGTGGATGAATTTGTTGGATCCCTCCTGACATTTGAATTAAGCATCAATGAAAGATCTGAAAAGAAGATCAAAAGCATATCCTTTGCATCAAATACTGAAGATGAAGAGGAAGACTGATTTGGATACTGATGGAGGAATATCAAATTCCTTAGATATGCTTGGAAGACAGTTTAACAAAGTGATAAAAATAATGGATAGAAACCAAAGATAAAATGTCAAGAACATCTCATATGACATCCATAAGTCAAATGAGTTTGGAAGAAAAAAGGATGAAGAAAAATCCACTCAAGGGAAGGGAGTAAAATGTCATGAATGTGAAGACTTTAGTCACCTTAGAGATAAATGTCCTACATATCTTAAGAAACAGAAAAAGAATCTATTTGTTACTTGATCTGAAGAGGACTCAAAGAGTGGTCTTAAAGAATCTGCCAAGTATGTTAAAGCATTAACTGGAAAATATGTATTTGATGAAGAGTCTAGTGATGGGGAACTAACCTTTGGAGTTAGATGCTTCATACAAAGAATCATGTCTCAGAAGTGAAGAAGTATGTCTTGAAGGGGAGAAACAGAAAGCCCTCATAACTTAGATGAAGGAGGAAAGGGAAGAGCATCTAAAAACTATTTCTGATCTGGAAAGTGAAGTGTCTTCTCTAAATTTAAATCTTGATAGAATAGTCAAATCTCTCAAGATGCTGAATAATGGGTCTGACACATTAGCTGAAATTCTCCAAGAAGGAAGACTGATAGGAGACAAGAGTGGTCTAGGTTTCAATGAGAAAAATGAACCTAACACAGAAGAGCCCTCATTTGTTTCCATTCACGCCAAGCCTAAACCGAAGATGTCGAATAAAATGTCTCAACATGTGGGCAAACATCATGGTAAGAAAGGACATATTGGCAAACCTCATGTGAAGAAAGGACATCATGGCAAACATCATGGGAAGAAAAACTTAATCACACCAGAGAGAATCCCCAACCCTGAAGATGTCACCACTGTGGAAGGCTTAGACATATAAGTCCATTTTGTTTCAAGTTGTATGGGTATCCTAAAAATTCTTATTTTCCCAAAACTGATAAGATTTCCCAAAATAGAAAAAAGAAGAAACAATGGGTTCCCAAGTCCAATATTGGTAGTTTCATTGCTCACCCCTCTCTCAGAGTATCAACCAAACATGACTGGTACTTTGACAATGGCTGCTCTAGACAAATGACAGGTGTCAAGAACCTGTTGGTGGATGTAAAATCTCATTCCACCAGTTATGTGACTTTTGGTGATGGGGAAAAAGGTGAAATCAAAGGTGTTGGCAAGCTTGACTGTTCAGGAGTCCCTAAGCTTGATAATGTGTTACTTGTTAAAGGGTTGACAACTAACCTGATAAGTATAAGCAAATTATGTGATAAAGGATTCAAAGTTAACTTCATGAAGGAAGAATGTCGTGTGTGCAATGAAAAGAATGAAGTTATTATGAAAGGGGTCAGATCTAAAGACAATTGTTATCTATGGGTTCCTCAAGAGTTGAACCTCTCCTCAACATGTGTTTTAGCCAAAGAGAATGAAGTTAAACTATGGCATAAAAAATAGAGGTACTTGCATATGAAAGGTACGAAAAGGATTATATCTGAAGAAGCAGTGAGAGAGATTCCTAAGCTCAAAATAGAAGAAGGAAGGGTATGTGGTGACTGCCAAATTGGAAAGCAGACTAAGATGTCACATCAGAAGATTCAACATCTCACTATATCAAAAGTTTTGGAACTTCTTCACATGGACTTGATAGGGCCTATGCAGGTTGAAATTCTTGGTGGTAAGAAGTACGCCTATGTTGTTGTTGATGATTTTTCTAGATACACATGGATAAGCTTTATTAGAGAAAAATCAGAAACTTTTGAAGTATTTAAAGATCTCTGTCAAAAACTTTAAAGGGAAAAGGAAAGTCATGTCATAAGAATCAAAAGTGATCATGGACAGGAATTTGAGAACAATATATTTGCTGATTTTTGCTATTCTGAAGGAATCAACCATGAATTCTCTTCTCCCATTACTCCTCAACAAAATGGGATTATGGAACGCAAGAATAGAACTCTCTAAGAATCTTCCAGAGCCATGATTCATGCTAAGAAGTTACCCTACCATTTTTGGGCTGAAGCTATGAATAATTCATGCTATATCCATAATAGAATCACTCTAAGGAAAGGAACTTCAGCAACCTTGTAAGAAATATGGAAGGGAAGAAAACCAACTGTTAAATACTTTCATGTTTTTGGAAGTAAATGTTACATCCTAGCTTATCGTGAACAACGGAGGAAGATGGATCCCAATAGTGATGAAGGAATATTCCTGGGTTACTCTACAAATAGTAGAGCTTACAAAGTTTTTAAGTCCAGAACCAAAGTTATGATCGAATCAATAAATGTTAGTATTGATGATAGAGGATGGAATGTTGAAGAAGATGTTGGTAAATCTTTTCCTGATAGTCCAACTGAATAAAATGACACAAGTATTCATTCTAATCCTCCTCAAGAAGATCCCCAGCCTAGTCACCTCAATAAAGGACCTTCAATTAGAACTCAAAAAGATAATCCTAATGAGCTTATCATAGGAGATCCAAACAAAGGAGTTACTACTAGATCAAGAGAAGGGATTTCAAACTCTTACTTTGTATAAAAAATTGAGCCTAAGAATGTCAAAGAGGCCCTAAGTGATGATTTACGGATTAATGCTATACAAGAGGAGCTAGAATAATTCAGTAGGAGTGATGTTTGGGTTCTGGTTCCAAGATCTGAAAGGATAAATGTGATTGGCACTAAATGGGTATACAAGAATAAATCTGATGAAAATGGGAGGTCACTAGAAATAAGGAAAGGTTAGTTGCACAAGGATACACTAAAATTGAAGGAGCGGACTTTGATTAAACCTTTTCTCATGTGGCCATATTTGAATCAATCAGACTACTATTGGGAGTTGCATGCATACTGATATTTAAATTGTTTCAAATGGATGTAAAAAGTGCCTTCTTAAATGAGCAAATTGTTCATATAGATTCCTGGATCAAATTGTTTCAAACAAGTTAATAAGATGTAGTCCTTGATCTCCTGAAGCTCGTGCTTCTTTTAAATTTCATTTTCATCTAGATTTAAGCATTTAATTTTAAAATTCCTTTTCAATTTTCTTCTGATTTTCTGCAAAATTCTTCAAGCTCAGTTAATATAAGTTCCAATGGTTTCTATCATTGAGATGATAATGAAAAGACGAATCTAATGATAGGGTAAGGCATTTTAACAAAGAATTTGTCATTTCTACCAAAGAACTTACCAAGCCTTTTAACAAGAAGCATGAAATTTTCATCTTCTTCCGGATTGTCTTCCTTTTCAAATTCCTTGGAATCTATCTTCAAAGCAATATTCTTGGATTTCTTCTCTTGATTTTCATGTTTTTCAAGTCTTCCGAGTTCTGTTTCATATTCTTGAAGTTTCCCAAACAATGTTGCAGAAGTCATGGAGGAGAGACTTTTCTTTTCTGAAATTGTCATTACCTTTGGTTGCCATTCCCTGGTTAAGGAGCTAAGTACTTTCAGATTTAGTTCATCATTCGTCAAAGTCTTACCAAGAGAACTTAGATGATTTGTGAAGTGCACAAATCTCTTTTGTAGGTCAAGAATGGTTTCTCCGGGCTGCATTCGAAATAATTCGTATTCTTGACTCAAGGTATTTAGTCTTGATCTTTTTACTTCAATCGTTCCTTCATGAGTTTGTACCAAGGTATCCCATATTTCTTTTGTTGTTTTGCATGCCGAGACACTGAAGAATTCATCCATTCTAAGTGCACCTTGAAGAAGATTTATTTCCTTTTTATCATAGAGAACTTTCTTCTTATCATCATCGTCCCATGCAGTTTTAGGCTTTCATGAGCCAACACCATTGATTACCGTTATAGGGATAAATGGACCATTCTCGACGGCATCCCATATTTCTTCTCCTTGTGCTTCTAGATGTGACTTCATGCGTATTTTCCAGAAGTCAAAATATTCACCACAAAATAGAGGAGGCTTGTTGTTACTACCACCATCTCTGAACACGGGATTTTGATTTGCGGAAGCCATTCTAGATCTTTTAGGAACAGGTTACCTATAACCTGCTCTGATGCCAATTGTAAGTACGAAGTGCGCCTAAGAGGGGGGGGGGGGTGAATTAGGTACTTTAAAAGAATTTAGTTTTAGTGATGATGGGTATTATTTTTCTGGATTATGGTGAGTTTAGGAAAAAGTAAAGTGCAAAAAAATAAAGAGACACGAGTGATATATCCTGGTTCCCCTTACAGTTTGAGAGTACTTCAGTCCCCTTTCAACATGAAAGAGATTTTCTTATTATGGCAAACTTAAACAAGAACTACCAAAAAGCCAAGATAAATCCTCTTGGACCAAGAACAACCCTCTTGGATTTTCACTATGTCAACAATGAGAACAATCCTCTTAAAGTGACTACACTTGTATCCAACAATCCTGGAAAGACAAGATTTAAAAACCACTTAAACTTATTTCCAACAATCCTAGAAAAATAAGTAATTATATATCAATATTTGATTTTGAGTGAGTTGAGTAGTATTGATCACTTAGAGTGATTTAACAATGAATGATATTCTCTTCCAATGGTAATATTGTACAATGAATCAAGATATACTCAAAGTTTTCTGGTTAACAGTATATGAAAGTGTGCAGAAAACTTATGTATGAAAGTGAAGAATAGCTTGAGTTTGTATTTTGAAAATTCAGAAAATATATTTGGAAGAGGTGTTGAAAATGATTTTGAAAATGAATATTTATATGTTCATAGAACCTTTTTGAAACATCATAAATTTCTATAAATGAATCATAAACAATTGCCAAGATTGAGTGAAAGGTTTCAATAAAAAGGTATTATGAACAGGCATGTGCAAAGCTGCTGTTTTTCAAAATCGTGCAGCATGCAATCGATTGCACCCTTTGTGTAAATCGATTGCATGCAGTTTCATAATTTCCTTTCTTTTACGAAGTTTTGCATGCTATTAAAAAGTGGTAAATTAACCACCGACGAGTGTATAACTAGAAAGATAAATAGTGAAAGCAATATGGCTAATCAGCCATATAATGGAGAAATACCTCCACCAATTACTACCGGAACAGCGGTAATACCAACCGTTAGTGAAATTGTCTCGTCAACTGTTGGTTTGATACCAACATTAACAGCAACCCAAACGGGACCAATACTTTCGTATGCAGGTCCCAGAGGTCCAACAGGAACACCCCCACCAAAAGTGAATCCAGGATCTCGACCACACGTTTCCCCAGGGTTTTCGACAGCCTGGATGGGTTGAGGCCAGCCTTGTGGCATGCCAACTACTGAAATGACTAGCCTTATGAATGTTACGTATATATTTTCAGAACCTTTGGTAAGCGCGTCTTCACCCTTACAAGGATCTGGAACTGGTATGGGTAGGAACCAACTTTTAGAAGGAACCACAGAGTTGAAATCGAACAACCCAGGGTCGAAATACCCATATTTCCCCTACAGATTCCTAGAGATGGTGATCAAGGTGTAATGGTGGTAAATCGAAATCAAAATGCTGACAAACTGATACAACAAGTTCGATACCATAATTATGGAACAGATAATAATCTGATAACCATGATAGAAAAAATAATGCTAAAAAATAGAATGAACATTGGCTTTCATAGGCCAAACATTACATCCCCGTTGTCAGAGTATATCTTGCAAACAGATTTACCCTTAGGTGGAAAGTTCCAAAGTTCACTAAATTTTCAGGGGATACGACAGAATCCACTATCGAACACATAGCAAGATATTTAATAGAAGATGGGGAAATATCAAATAACGAAATCCTTAAGATTAAATACTTCCAAAGTTCTCTAACTAAAAACACTTTTACTTGGCTTACCACTCTCCCAGCCAATTCGATCCACAATTGGAATCAGTTGGAGAGATTGTTCCATGAACAATTTTACATGGGACAAACCAAAATAAGTCTGAAAGAACTGGATAACGTGAAAAGAAGATTCACCGAGCCAATAGACGAATATCTAAATAGATTTCCATTGGTCAAAGCCAGATGCTTTACACAAGTGCCTGAGCACGAATTGGTTGAAATGGCTGCAGGGGACCTAGATTATTCTATTAGGAAGAAACTAGATACCCAATACCTGAGGGATATGGCCCAATTGGCCGATAGAGTTCGAAAGGTAGAACGCCTTAAAATTGAAAAAGCTAAAGCAACTAAGACTCATCGAAGAGAAAGGGTAGCCTATGTCGAAATGGATGATGACGATCCAGAGACGTCTAGTGATCCTATAGCTTTCGAAGAAAGCGAAATAGATTTAGTAGAGTTAAAGCAAGGGCCACCATACTCTTGTAGGTTGTTAGTGCCCTAAGATGGGAAGAATCCCACTGAGTCTGAAAAGAACAATGATAGATTCCCAAAGAAAAAATATAGTTTCGACGTCACAAAATGTGACGAGATATTTCACTTGTTAGTTAAATATGGCCAAATGATAGTGCCCCCAGGGGCAAAAATGCCTCCTTTAGAACAAAGAAAGAAAAGAGGTTTTTGTAAGTATCATAATTTTTTGGGCCATAAAACTTCACAATGTTTTCTTTTTAGGGATCTCGTTCAAGGAGCGATCAAAGAAGGCAGACTCAAATTTGCTGACAAACCCGAAATGAAAATTGATGCAAACCCACTGAGAGCTGATGCCCACTATGCTGAACCAGCAGGAATCATGATGGTTAAATCTTCTGAAGACTTCGTTAATATGCCGGTTTTTGGCAGTTTCATTGGGAACATCTTCAGAAAGACTTCCAAAGTGATGAGGAAGGCTGCTGAAGGCCTAAGCAAAAATGCTACTGAAGGCCTAAATAAATAGGCTACTGAAGGCCTAAGCAAAGGATTTACTGAAGACTCAAACAAAAGGACTACTGCAGGTTCTTATTTGGCTTCCATCAAGGGTCCGATAGAGGACCTTGAAGCCAAAATGCAAAAGATGAATCTCACTGCCAAGAGCAACGTAGAAGTCAACATGGTTGAAGTATCTGAGGCAAAGGCTTCAGAGGAAGCCATTAGACAAAAGGAAGTGAATAAAACTGCATTTTCTAAAGAGAATGAGAATCTGGCTAGCTTTCTACAACGATACCAGAAGAAGAAGTCTGAAGTTATGTTGTGTCCAAGATGCAGCTCCATCTTCGACAAAAAGGTTGCAGAACACATATAGGGCATAAGGGAAGTGAAGGAGAAAAGGGCCACCAATGCCCAACACCACATGGTTTCTGAGGTTAGATACAATCCTAGAAGAGGGTATCAGAAAGGACCAATGAACCAGGTGAAGAGGCCACAACATTCAGGCCTCCAACAAATGTCCCCGTGGACACTTGGCTAAAAACAGCAAACAGAAAAAGGCCAAGTGAAGAGAAATGGCGAACATTAGATGTGCCAAGAGGGCCATCCTTGGCATATAGGAAGGAGTTCCAAACTACAACTACAAATAAAGTGGCTCATGTGTCGACCAGAGAATACGACCGTGTTGTACCCCAAAATTTGCCCTCCTATTTTTTCACAAGAAATCACAGCTTCGGGCTTTTCCTAAACTTTTCAGATTGGCTCAAGAATCAGTCAAGCAGACTTTTTCTTATCAGTCTATCCAAATTAGGGTTTTTATGGACTCTGGAACAGTTCAAGCAGATTATTATGGTTTGATTGAGTTTGGCTCAGGGTTTGATCAGGCAGGCGCTTCTTTGACAATAAATCAAGAACTAGGGTTTGTGCGCGCATTCTCAGAAAGAATTAATTCTATAGTTCTTTTCAAGTTACTCTGGAATATGAGCTGAGGCTTCTGGTTGAAAATTTGCAGTGTTTGGTTTAATCGGTAAAGAGATAAGCATATGGACGTTGGTTTGATTAACTGTGCATTGCTTATGTTTAATTGGGACGCCAGGTTATTATTGATTGCAAGACTACAGTGTTTATTAATTATTTATTTTATCTAAGTAAGAATAATTGGATCTACTTCCAGTTATTTTAATTCAAGAAAGCTTAAATAATTAAATAAACAGTTGAAATAAAAGAGATATCTGACAATAAAAAGACTTTTATTTATTTTTAATTATTTGTACAAGTGTTATTTAAATACAGTAATTATTTACAAGTATTTATAATAATATTTATTACAATGATTAAAAGTAAAATAAAATTGCATCCTAATTTTCCTAAGTCTTCATCTTCTACTGATGCTCCCCATTGCTCAATTGATTTTCATCTGCAAAAACAAAAAAAGAAGAGAAGTCAACACAGATGAATTAAAAAAGCAGACAGTTAATTTAAGACTCATCATTAAAAGTGATTGGCTGGAATCAGTTTATTCACCCTCTCTGCAAATCACAAGAGAACTCTTGGTTCACAAAGAGGGATAGAAAATTATCTTGCAATCATTGGAATTATTTAAATGTACAAGGCTGCATAGTTTCAAATTGCAAAATGTCAACAAAAATGTTAAAATGCACAAAGCTACTGAATATGCCAAATACAAAGCTGCATAGTTCAAAGTTCCAAACTAAGTCACAAATTGCAAACTGAAAAATGCCTAACCAAGTCCAATGTCAACTAAACTGTCCAAAAGCTGTCCAAAGAAAGTACAAAAAGCTGTCAAGAGATATGTAGAAAATCTTGAAAAAGAAGAAAGTACACAGAGCAAAACTAATATGCAAGCAATATTCAAATATTAATCATTTCCCAAGCCAAGACTTTTTCAGAGCATAGTACAGTATAAGCAATAAACAATGCTTTTCTGTAGAGAGAGAAAAGAGAGAGAGAAGAAGCTTACAGTACAGCAGGCCTAAAGATATAAACAAAGGATATCAGAACAAGCAAGGGAGAGGCATAACCATATAACAGAAATAACACAAAAGCTTGTAACCTCACAACTGTGTCAAAATTCAAGCCCACAAGCCTAAAACAATTTGCCTCCAACCTGTTCTAAGCCAACAAACAGCTAGCCTCAAAACTTGCTTTGCATCCTGTCAAACATCAAACCAGTTCACACAAACTGTAACATTGCTCAAACATTGCAAACTGCCTGCAACACAAACAAACAGTACCAAGCCTGTAAAGACCAAGCCTCATCCTTCAAACAAGCCAAAGTCCTGAAACCTATTAAACCTCAAACCTGTTCAAGCCTTCAAACTAACTCAGTATCAAAAAGCCCAAAGCAAACATAGCATATCAAGCCCGAAGCCTGTCAAAAACCAGGACAACAAGTATCAAACCAGAAAAAGCCATACAAGCATACCAAGCCTCAAAACTGTCTAGCAATCATTCAAGCCCAACACACTCAGAGCAACCTCATCATAGGGTCAATAACAACATAAACAACTCAGAATCAAACAAATCCAAATCTCAAAATCAACATCAACATTTCAACAAGCATCACAGAGGTAAACAGAAGAAGAGGAAAAGAAGCAAATAGACAAGCATTCAAGCAGCCAGAAATCAGACACTGAAGCATTCAAACCAACAAGATATCTCAGAGCTATCATCATTAATATCCAGAAGAAAGCAAGCAAAAGAGAGGAAAAAGATGCAGAAGTGAACAATCTAGGGGTTTCAGAAAAACATCATCACAAAACCATCAAAAAGCTAAAAGATACAAGTACCAGATTTCCAGCAAGCTCAGTTTCGTACTCCTTCTGCCTGGCCGCCTGAGGACACCTCCTATCCACCTCTCCTCCTCCGTCTCCAAAGGCCAGCAACGGTATAATTTTCCTTTTCCCTTTTCTTTTTACATCTCACAAGACACAGATAATAACACAATAAAGATCAGGACATAAAAAAGCTAAAAACATGCATAGTATTCAAAACCTAAAACATAAAAAAGGAAAAAAATCGTTACCCTCTTTGAAGTACCACCTTGAGCAAGCCGTGAAGAGAGGATAAGCTGGAGGTTGCGTCCGGTGGCCAGGCATGGAAGAAGGTCAGAATCCATGGCTCAAGGAGACGAAGAAGACGATGAAGGGAACGACATCGCTCTAAGCCTGTAACACTGTAACCCTAATTTAGAAATGAAACAAACCAAACGAAACCCTTACAAAATGTTATCAAACGTTTTGGGCTTTTCCCCATCATCTGCCTAAGCCCAATCTCAATTCCAGGCGCATACCCCTCTTTTTCTTAAACCTGCCTATTTTCGTTTGGGCCAGAATAAATCCCTTAAGCCCATTAAATTCTCTTAACTCTTTCTTTTTTATATTTTTGCAAACCAATATCAATTTTTTTACTTATCCCTTTATTTTCCTTTTTTTTAAGCCAATAACTTCTTTTTTTGTAAATAAAAATAACACATATTAACCTTTTTCATATACAAAATTTCCTTAGAATGTTTTTTTCTAATTTTATTTTAGAACAATTAAAAAGGCATAAAACTTAGGTTTATTAAGTTTAGTATTTTGTTTAATTAAAACTTTTGTATATAAACTAAAATACATAAGCATTAATTTTTCTTAAACTCAAAACATTTTTTTTTCTTTTAATTAAACCTTTTGTTTATACATAATTAACAAAAACTCAAAAAGAATAAATACTTACTTAATTTCGCATTAAGTTAACATCTTGCATCACTTGTAAATAATCATATACACTTACACAAATACTTTTGACACATTGCTTTTATTCTTATGCATTGATACATGCTACATTGAGAATGCGATTCGATTTAGTTGTAAATATTATTTGGACACTACTATCCTGATATGACTCATCCCCATTTGTAAACACTTGTACCCCCATTCCCGGATACTTATTTGTAATAGCGTAGACTTTAAATTCCCGCAATTTATCACTTTCTATATACTGTATAGTAATTAGGGTTTGTATGCGAAGATTCAAAATCAACCGCTAGATAACCTAATACAAAGACAAATGCATGATAATCAATACACCAATCACACTTACACCCCTAGGGTAATCCCACTCGTTGCCTTCCAAAATGGGCCATGCTTGCATGTTGAGTTTCTTTGGCAAAACAAAACGAATCAAATGATCATAGTCCCTCGATGACGCTTTCGAAGTTGCCTAAAACAAAATGATCATAGTACCTCAAGCAAATTTCCAAAGACACTTGGCACCATTGCATTCATGGTCCAAACGATGACCTGCGCCTGTCCCGTTAACATCCTAACACAAGGTTGTTCACCAAATACAATGGTGAAACAACACTGTTAAAAGGGTTAAACCATGAGAACAATCTTTGAGTAAATTTAGGGGTAGGCAACTCTTAGTTACTTGATCAAACTTGCAAAACACACTTGCCTACTATCAAAACACACTTCACAAACACAATTTCCAAACAACTTTCAAAAACATTGAAATATCTTTTCGAAAATACAAACACCTTTGTAAAACATTCGAGTAAAGAATTGTTACAACGGTTGCCTAGACCAGACATCTTTTTCAAAATATTTTCAAAAACACACACACACACACACCACCATTTCAAGAAATTGAAAATCAAGGCAAGTGATCTAAGACAAGTAACTAAGAGCCCATGGATAACCATGGATAGAAAGGGTGCTAATACCTACCCTTTTCATAATCTACCCCCCGAACCCACGAAAACATCTCAAAGGTTTTTCCTGTCCTTTTTAACCTTTCCTTTAGGATAAAAAAAAAGTCGGTGGAGAATCTTGCTAAACCGAACAAGTACAAAAACAAACGCAAAAACCTCAAGTCAGTTCTCCCACCGTATCACAGAACTGGCGACTCTGCTGGGGAAATTTAAAAGTGGGGGTTACCTTAGGGTTTAGATCACCTTTACATACTTGCTTTGATTGCTTTACTTTTTGGGTCCTTGTTTGGGTTTGTTGTAAATCCTACACCCGGATTTAGGGGCACCTTTTTAGGTAAATAGCAATAAAACTGTGAGGGAACTGTGCGGGGTATACCGACATGGTTGAAGCAGTAAGCTATGTTAGTGCGACATATTTGTGAGTACCGGTAACCCTTGAGTTCAATCAAGGAGAGTACGGGGCCGCTGAGTGATGTCGTGAAGCACTAACGAACTCTTAGAACCTTAATTGACCATCTTAGCCTTTTTAGGGGTAGTGAGATGACCGACTTTGGTGCAGTCCGAAGTTTGTAGATACTCGATACTACACTCATTGAGGGTTGTTTTCTTGGAATATTTTGGTCACCAGTTAAGTGGCTAAACCAAAATAATGAACACAGAAAATAATCCAATGATATTGAGCTCCTTAGAACCCGGTTTCTATTTTAGGACAGGATGAGCCAACTAACATCAAGAGGGTACTTACCTACAAACCCCATGCAAGCCTAAACCTAAGGACTTGTTTGCTTTGTGTGAATATGATTGCCTGTATATACACTTACTTGCTTTTGCATACATGTACATAACATCATGACATCATACCATAGCATTTTTTACTAACCATTTCAAGGAACTCGAGGGTCTGTTGATGCAGGGTCACGTTGAACCAGACGTCTACTAAGGGGCAAGAGGTATTTTCCTCTAAACAAATGCCATCAAAGATCAAGTGCAACAACTTTAATCAGGGGCTATGACCCACTCGACATGGTGAGCTTGATTCTCTTGGAAAGACATCCACCAGTGCAAAGTTCTCCAATCAAAGATCAAAGTTCAACCTCTAACATTTTCTTGTGTTTACCCCAAGAGATCCTTGAAAACATGCATCCGCATATCATGCATTGCATCATGACAGTTTTTCCTTTTCAGGTTTCCTTATCCTCCTACTGTTTATTTCAATAAGAGATGGCTCTCGAGAGGACTGTCAAAGATATCCAGGACCAAAATGCTCAACTTCAGGAAATGTTCTTGAACCTGTCCCTGGGGCAAGAAGAAGTAAAAGCTCTCCTCACAACATGCATGGTCCAGGGGAATTCAAGCAATGCCAGGAGTGATCAGTTGGAGGCACTACAGCCTGAGCTGACTACAATGAGGATCCAAATGATGGGGAAACTGGTGGGCCAGATGGCTCTCATCCAGGACTTGTCTCAAAGACAAGAGGAGCTCAGAGTTCTCGTCAACCAACTGCTTCGGGACAACCAAGTGGGGCAAACATTTGAGGTTGAAGAGCAAGTCATCATTCAATCCCCTTTGGGCCAAGAAGACAAGGGAAAGGCTCCTCTACTTGCTTCAGGGTCACAAGCCCATCAACAACCTCGTCAGCGTCAACGGGGTAATCGGCGTAAGCAAAATACGTCAAGAAGACAGTTCACTGAGACTGACATACCGTCGTCTCTAATACTGGAGCGCTTGTTGGAGGTCAATCTGACTGCTTTGAGGGATCCTATTCGGAAGCCCAATACCTCCGCTCCTAACTATCATCCCGACGCATTTTGTGTATACCACTCCTATAGTCCATGACATGACACCGACGACTGCTGGGCCTTGAAGAACAAGATTCAAGATCTGATTGACATTGGGGTGCTGAGATTCATGCCAGATGGCGAGATGAAAATCTTCCGTTAAGGGTTTCTCCACCTGAATTGACAAGGCTCGAACTGAGAGGCTTTTGTTTCATTTGAATTTCCAAGTTGTAATCTCTTTGTTATTCAAACAATTATCTGTTGATGTCAAACTTTGTTTCATTAATGCATTGCATATGTTTGTCTTGAATTCATCCATTCGTTTTCACTACTCTTATGTTTTCTTTATGATATTTAACTCTTGATAAAAGCTACAAGCCTTTAGAGGGAGGATGACGAAACAATGCCATAATCTCATACAGTATGCTTTTGAACAGACCTTGCTGATGATGTACAGGCATTTCTTTCAATTCCCAAACACTGGAGTTATAAGGAAGATAATCCCTAGTCACCCCCTTCGAGCCAAAGAAGTAGGAGTTTTCTGTTCTAAACAAATTTAAACCTTTGATTTAAACCTGGGGCAGGGTAGTCTCTCAGTTAATTCCAAAAAAAAATGAAATTGAAATCGCAAACTCTCAGTTCGTAATACAACGAACGACATTAAGAAAAAAAAAACATTCCTTTGGAATCAAAAGAAAGTGATGGTTCCTTATCTCATAGGCAGTCATTACCTCTCAAAAGAGAAAATCCCACTTAGCCAAAACCTATAAAAGAGGCTTAAGAAAGCTTGGGCATCCCGCTGACTGTAATCCCAAAAACAGGAACAATTAGGCAAAAGTTAGGGATACTAAATCAAAAGAAAGAGGTCATTACAAATCCTCAACAACATGAAAAGTGTTGCAAAAAAAAAAGGGGATGACTGCCTTCCCATAAAATTCAACTGGTGTGAACCATCACCAAAAAGTCGTTCCAAACTCGAATAGAGTGCGACGCACAATTAACTAAGTTTAGGACTGAAGGACATCACGAAGAGCGGGTGGGTACAAATATACTTTGAGCCTTTATCCTTTGTTTCTTAAACCGTGAACCAAGCCACGTTACAACCCTTCAAAAGTCCTAATTGAAGCATGGGTTAGTTCGAAAGCATACTGTTACAAAAGGTATCCTGACTCCTGTAAGGCTTTGCCCTAAATCTTGCGTTGAATTTGTCTTATAAAAAGTTTTCTGCTAAAAAATGCATTTTTCAAAACTTCGAGACAAGCATAAACTTTGCATTATTTGAATATCGTCGTTTGCACAAGGTTATTTGTTTGACAGCAAAGAAATTCATACAGCGAATGTTCGGAGGAACGAAAACTCTCCCAGTGAACAAAATCACTTCAAGAAGGATGACACTTCCATTACAAAAATCTCCTATCAACAAAGGGGCTTGACATGTCACCATCCAGCACGCCTGGGGCAGTCCAGTCAAGGTTTCAACAGATCTTTCAAAGTTCAGTTAACCTAGGGCAGTCCAGTCAAGGTTTCAACAGATCTTTCGAAGTTCAGTTAACCTGGGGCAGTCCAGTCAAGGTTTCAACAGATCTTTCAAAGTTCAGTTAACCTGGGGCAGTCCAGTCAAGGTTTCAACAGATCTTTCAAAGTTCAGTTAACCTGGGACAGTCCAGTCAAGAGTTCAACAAATCTCTCAAAAGTTCAGTAAACTTGGGGCAAGTCTCTGTCATCATCACTTGGGGCATTCGAATGTCAATCACCAAGGTCATCAAAATTCCTTCATCACCTACTGGAAGTTACAACCATCAACAGAATAACGGACAATTTAAGCTCCTAAAAATCTGTTTCTCTCAAGAATGAAGACTCTCATCCTTAAAACCTCAGAAGATTAGTATACTCCCAGTTTCTGACCGTTAACAGAATGAAGATTCTCATCATATCATAAGATTGGTATACTCCCAAATTCTGACACTCAAGAGTGAAGACTCTCATCCTTAAAACCTCAGAAGATTGGTATACTCCCAGTTTCTGACCGTTAACAGAATGAAGATTCTCATCACCCCAGAAGATTGGTATACTCCCAATTTCTGATCCCCAACAGAATGAAGATTCTCATTCTCAAAGTGGCGTATAACCCAAGTTCCAGATTAATACCTGTAGCAAGCCAGGAAAATATCTATGGACGACTGATTGTAGATCAACACCTGTAACAAGCCAGGAAAACCATCTACATGAGGAGATTGAAGATCAATACCTGTAACAAGCCAGGAAAACTATCTTTCTTTCTCAGGTCAGAGATCAATACCTGAAACCAGCCAGGACAGCATCTCCTTGACCAACCTTTCTTAAGTTCCAGATTAATACCTGTAGCAAGCTAGCAAAATATCTGTGGACGACTGATTGTAGATCAACACCTGTAATAAGCCAGGAAAACCATCTACATGAGGAGATTGAAGATCAATACCTGTAATAAGCAAGGAAAACTGTCTTTCTTTCTCAGGTCAGAGATCAATACCTGAAACCAGCCAGGACAACATCTCCTTGACCAACCTTTCTTAAGTTCCAGATTAATACCTGTAGCAAGCCAGGAAAATATCTGTGGACGACTGATTTTAGATCAACACCTGTAACAAGCCAGGAAAACCATCTACATGAAGAGATTGAAGATCAACACCTGTAACAAGCCAGGAAAACTATCTTTCTTTCTCAGGTCAAAGATCAATACTTGAAACCAGCCAGGACAGTATCTCCTTGACCAACCTTTCTTAAGTTCCAGATTAATACCTGTAGCAACCCAGGAAAATATCTGTGGACGACTGATTATGGATTAATACCTGAAACCAACCAGGAAACCATCTACGTGAAGAGATTGAAGATCAACACTTGTAACAAGCCAGGAAAACTATCTTTCTTTCTCAGGTCAGAGCCTGATACCTCCGCTCCTAACTATCTCACCGACCAACCTTTTCAAGATCCCAGATCAATACCTGCAGTAATCAAAAGATTCTTGCAATCCCCAGCGGAGCTAAAACTTCCAAATATTAATCCCCAAGCAGAATGAAGACTCTCATTCTCAGTTCCTCACAGGATATTCAGATATTCCCCAGTGAAGATATCCTCAAGACAGGAATCCCCAATAGATTGGCATACAACCCAAGCTCCTGATTCCCCAACGCCAGGTCCCAGGACTTCTCATTTTCAACGATCAAAGGATTTTCAATCCCCTGCAGCAGTCAAGGAATTACTTTCCCCGGCAGCAATCAAGATTCTTTTATCTCCAGCCATCCAGGATTCATCTATCCTCAGCAAGACAGCTCATCAGCTTACATGCGCATTCATCACATTCATATCATAAACATTGATATAACATACATTGCATCATGCATCATGACATTGCACACAACTCACTCTTTACCTTTTCAGGAAAGATCAGTCAACAGACAAAGATCTTCATCTTCCGAGATTCTTTCTAGAAATAGTTCAGATGTGACCCAGACATGGCGACATTCTGATACTTATTCCAGATTCACCCAGAGATAGTTCAGATGTGACCCAGGCATGGCGACATTCTGATACTTATTCCAGATTCATTCAGATGCAGTTTTACATGGACTCATCATTAGGAAACCCTACACCGGTTCCTTCTCACTTCAAGACTTTTGAAAACAGTTTACGGACGCTTCCCAACATGGATGCTGATCTATTGCTTATTCAACTTCAAGACTTCTGAAAAAAGTTTACGGGTTCTCCAGACACGGATGTTAACCCATCGCTTGTTCAGATTCTTCAACTTCTGAAAACAGTTTACGGATTCTCCAAACACGGAGGTTAATCTATCGCTTGTTCAGACTCAACTTTTGAAAACAGTTTACGGACGCTTCCCAACATGGATGCTGATCTATTGCTTATTCAACTTCAAGACTTCTGAAAAAAGTTTACGGGTTCTCCAAACACGAATGTCAACCTATCGCTTGTTCAGATTCTTCAACTTCTGAAAACAGTTTACGGATTCTCCAGACACGAATGTTAATCTATCGCTTGTTCAGACTCAACTTTTGAAAACAGTTTACGGACGCTTCCCAACATAGATGCTGCTCTATTGCTTATTCAACTTCAAGACCTCTGAAAACAGTTTACGGATTCTCCAAACATGGATGTCAATCTATTGCTTGTTCAGACCCCCAGTTCAGAGATGTTCCAAAAACATGGATACCTTTCTGATACCCGTCCACTCACCAACGACATATAGTTCAACAAACATCACCAGATGGAATCTATAAGCCCATCCTCCTACCAGAAACTTCCAGATGGCATCTCTAAGCCCATCCCGTGACAAGATTCTGTCACATCCCTAGATGGCATCTCTAAGCCCATCACCAAATGGCATCTTTAAGCCCATTCCCTCTACCATCACATCACTGAGTGCAAATTTTTTGGGCACTCTAGTGTCCAATCTCCTTTTACCCTCGAGTCGCAAAAGGAAAACTTACCAATCTAACACTTCAGGTTCAAGAAGATTAAACAGGGGCAACTGTTGTACCCCAAAATTTGCCCTCCTATTTTTTCACAAGAAATCACAGCTTCGGGCTTTTCCTGACCTTTTCAGATTGGCTCAAGAATCAGTCAAGCAGACTTTTTCTTATCAGTCTATCCAAATTTGGGTTTTTATGGACTCTGGAACAGTTCAAGCAGATTATTAGGGTTTGATTGAGTTTGGCTCAGGGTTTGATCAGGCAGGCGCTTCTTTGACAATAAATCAAGAACTAGGGTTTGTGCGCGCATTCTCAGAAAGAATTAATTCTATAGTTCTTTTCAAGTTACTCTGGGATATGAGCTGAGGCTTCTGGTTGAAAATTTGCAGTGTTTGGTTTAATCAGTAAAGAGATAAGCATATGGACATTGGTTTGATTAACTGTGTATTGCTTATGTTTAATTGGGACGCCAGGTTATTATTGATTGCAAGACTACAATGTTTATTAATTATTTATTTTATCTAAGTTAGAATAATTGGATCTACTTCCAGTTATTTTAATTCAAGAAAGCTTAAATAATTAAATAAACAGTTGAAATAAAAGATATATCTGACAATAAAAAGACTTTTATTTATTTTTAATTATTTGTACAAGTGTTATTTAAATACAGTAATTATTTACAAGTATTTATAATAATATTTATTACAATTATTAAAAGTAAAATAAAATTGCATCCTAATTTTCCTAAGTCTTCATCTTCTACTGATGCTCCCCATTGCTCAATTGATTTTCATCTGCAAAAACAAAAAAAGAAGAGAAGTCAACACAGATGAATTAAAAAAGCAGACATTTAATTTAAGACTCATCATTAAAAGTGATTGGCTGGAATCAATTTATTCACCCTCTCTACAAATCACAAGAGAACTCTTGGTTCACAAAGAGGGATAGAAAACTATCTTGCAAGCATTGGAATTATTTAAATGTACAAGGCTGCATAGTTTCAAATTGCAAAATGTCAACAAAAATGTTAAAATGCACAAAGCTACTGAATATGCCAAATACAAAGCTGCATAGTTCAAAGTTCCAAACTAAGTCACAAATTGCAAACTGAAAAATGCCTAACCAAGTCCAATGTCAACTAAACTGTCCAAAAGCTGTCCAAAGAAAGTACAAAAAGCTGTCAAGAGATATGCAGAAAATCTTGAAAAAGAAGAAAGTACACAGAGCAAAACTAATATGCAAGCAATATTCAAATATTCATCATTTTCCAAGCCAAGACTTTTTCAGAGCATAGTACAGTATAAGCAATAAACAATGCTTTTCTGTAGAGAGAGAAAAGAGCTAGAGAAGAAGCTTACAGTACAGCAAGCCCAAAGATATAAACAAAGGATATCAGAACAAGCAAGGGAGAGGCAGAACCATATAACAGAAATAACACAAAAGCTTGTAACCTCACAACTGTGTCAAAATTCAAGCCCACAAGCCTAAAACAATTTGCCTCCAACCTGTTCTAAGCCAACAAACAGGTAGCCTCAAAACTTGCTTTGCATCCTGTCAAACATCAAACCAGTTCACACAAACTGTAACATTGCTCAAACATTGCAAACTGCCTCCAACACAAACAAACAATACCAAGCCTGTAAAGACCAAGCCTCATCCTTCAAACAAGCCAAAGTCCTGAAACCTATTAAACCTCAAACCTGTTCAAGCCTTCAAACTAACTCAGTATCAAAAAGCCCAAAGCAAACATATCATATCAAGCCTGAAGCCTGTCAAAAACCAAGACAGCAAGTATCAAACCAGAAAAAGCCATACAAGCATACCAAGCCTCAAAACTGTCTAGAAATCATTCAAGCCCAACACCCTCAGAGCAACCTCATCATAGGGTCAATAACAACATAAACAACTCAGAATCAAACAAATCCAAATCTCAAAATCAACATCAACATTTCAACAAGCATCTCAGAGGCAAACAAAAGAAGAGGAAAAGAAGCAAATAGACAAGCATTCAAGCAGCCAGAAATCAGACACTGAAGCATTCAAACCAACAAGATATCTCAGAGCTATCATCATTAATATCCAGAACAAAGCAAGCAAAAGAGAGGAAAAAGATTAAGAAGTGAACAATCTAGGGCTTTCAGAAAAACATCATCACAAAACCATCAAAGAGCTAAAGGATACAAGTACCATATTTCCAGCAAGCTCAGTTTCGTACTCCCTCCGCCTGGCCGCCTGAGGACACCTCCTATCCACCTCTCCTCCTCCGTCTCCAAAGGCCAGCAACGGTATAATTTTCCTTTTCCCTTTTCTTTTTACATCTCACAAGACACAGATAATAACACAATAAAGATCAAGACATAAAAAAGCTAAAAACATGCATAGTATTCAAAACCTAAAACATAAAAAAGGAAAAAAATCGTTACCCTCTTTGAAGTACCGCCTAGAGCAAGCCGTGAAGAGAGGATAAGCTGGAGGTTGCGTCCGGTGGCCAGGCATGGAAGGAGGTCAGAATCCATGGCTCAAGGAGACGAAGAAGACGATGAAGGGAACGACGCCGCTCTAAGCCTGTAACACTGTAACCCTAATTCAGAAATGAAACAAACCAAACGAAACCCTTACAAAATGTTATCAAACGTTTTGGGCTTTGCCCCATCATCTGCCTAAGCCCAATCTCAATTCCAGGCGCATACCCCTCTTTTTCTTAAACCTGCCTATTTTCGTTTGGGCCAGAATAAATCCCTTAAGCCCATTAAATTCTCTTAACTCTTTCTTTTTTATATTTTTGCAATCCAATATCATTTTTTTTACTTATCCCTTTATTTTCCTTTTTTTTAAGCCAATAACTTCTTTTTTTGTAAATAAAAATAACACATATTAACCTTTTTCATATACAAAATTTCCTTAGAATGTTTTTTTCTAATTTTATTTTAGAACAATTAAAAAGGCATAAAACTTAGGTTTATTAAGTTTAGCATTTTGTTTAATTAAAACTTTTGTATATAAACTAAAATACATAAGCATTAATTTTTCTTAAACTCAAAACATTTTTTTTTCTTTTAATTAAACCTTTTGTTTATACATAATTAACAAAAACTCAAAAAGAATAAATACTTACTTAATTTCGCATTAAGTTAACATCTTGCATCACTTGTAAATAATCATATACACTTACACAAATACTTTTGGCACATTGCTTTTATTCTTATGCATTGATACATGCTACATTGAGAATGCGATTTGATTTGGTTGTAAATATTATTTGGACACTACTATCCTGATATGAATCATCCCCATTTGTAAACACTTGTACCCCCATTCCCGGATACTTATTTTTAATAGCGTAGACTTTAAATTCCCGCAATTTATCGCTTTCTATATACTGTATAGTAATTAGGGTTTGTATGCGAAGATTCAAAATCAACCGCTAGATAACCTAATACAAAGACAAATGCATGATAATCAATACACCAATCACACTTTCACCCCTAGGGTAATCCCACTCGTTGCCTTCCAAAATGGGCCATGCTTGCATGTTGAGTTTCTTTGGCAAAACAAAACGAATCAAATGATCATAGTCCCTCGATGACGCTTTTGAAGTTGCCTAAAACAAAATGATCATAGTACCTCAAGCAAATTTCCAAATTCACTTGGCACCATTGCATTCATAGTCCAAACGATGACCCGCGCCTGTCCCGTTAACATCCTAACACAAGGTTGTTCACCAAATACAATGGTGAAACAACACTGTTAAAAGGGTTAAAACATGAGAAAAATCTTTGAGTAAATTTAGGGGTAGACAACTCTTAGTTACTTGATCAAACTTGCAAAACACACTTGCCTACTATCAAAACACACTTCATAAACACAATTTCCAAACAACTTTCAAAAACATTGAAATATCTTTTCAAAAAGACAAACACCTTTGTAAAACATTCGAGTAAAGAATTGTTACAACGGTTGCCTAGACCAGGCATCTTTTTCAAAACATTTTCAAAAACACACACACACACCACCATTTCAAGAAATTGAAAATCAAGGCAAGTGATCTAAGACAAGTAACTAAGAGCCCATGGATAACCATGGATAGAAAGGGTGCTAATACCTTCCCTTTTCATAATCTACCCCCCGAACCCGCGAAAACATCTCAAAGGTTTTTCCTGTGCTTTTTAACCTTTCCTTTAGGATAAAATAAAAAGTCGGTGGCGACTCTTGCTAAACCGAACAAGTGCAAAAACAAACGCAAAAACCTCAAGTCAATTCTCCCACCGTATCACAGAACTGGCGACTCTGCTGGGGAAATTTAAAAGTGGGGTTACCTTAGAGTTTAGATCACCTTTACATACTTTCTTTGATTGCCTTGATTGATTTACTTTTTGGGTCCTTGTTTGGGTTTGTTGTAAATCCTACACCCGGATTTGGGGGCACCTTTTTAGGTAAATAGCAATAAAACTGTGAGGGAACTGTGCGGGGTATACCGACATGGTTGAAGCAGTAAGCTATGTTAGTGCGACATATTTGTGAGTACCAGTAACCCTTGAGTTCAATCAAGGAGAGTACGGGGCCGCTGAGTGATGTCGTGAAGCACTAACGAACTCTTAGAACCTTAATTGACCATCTTAGCCTTTTTAGGGGTAGTGAGATGACCGACTTTGGTGCAGTCCGAAGTTGGTAGATACTCGATACTACACTCATTGAGGGTTGTTTTCTTGGAATATTTTGGTCGCCAGTTAAGTGGCTAAACCAACACAATGAACACAGAAAATAATCCAATGATATTGAGCTCCTTAGAACCCGGTTTCTATTTTAGGACAGGATGAGCCCACTAACTTCAAGAGGGTACTTACCTACAAACCCCATGCAAGCCTAAACCTAAGGACTTGTTTGCTTTGTGTGAATATGATTGCCTGTATATACACTTACTTGCTTTTGCATACATGTACATAACATCATGACATCATACCATAGCATTTTTTACTAACCATTTCAAGGAACTCGAGGGTCTGTTGATGCAGGGTCACGTTGAACCAGACGTCTACCAAGGGGCAAGAGGTCTTTTCCTCTAAACAAATGCCATCAAAGATCAAGTGCAATAACTTGAATCAGGGGCTATGACCCACTCGACATGGTGAGCTTGATTCTCGTGGAAAGACATCCACCAGTGCAAAGTTCTCCAATCAAAGATCAAAGTTCAACCTCTAACATTTTCTTGTGTTTACCCCAATAGATCCTTGAAAACATGCATCTGCATATCATGCATTGCATCATGACAGTTTTTCCTTTTCAGGTTTCTTTATCCTCCTACCGTTTATTTCAATAAGAGATGGCTTTCGAGAGGACTGTCAAAGATATCCAGGACCAAAATGCTCAACTTCAGGAAATGTTCTTGAACCTGTCCCTGGGGCAAGAAGAAGTAAAAGCTCTCCTCACAACAGGCATGGTCCAGGGGAATTCAAGCATTGCCAGGAGTGATCAGTT
The DNA here is from genome assembly GCA_948472305.1 of Vicia faba. Classification (NCBI taxonomy): domain Eukaryota; kingdom Viridiplantae; phylum Streptophyta; class Magnoliopsida; order Fabales; family Fabaceae; genus Vicia; species Vicia faba. Next base: position 1,158,126,784 of record OX451735.1, on the reverse strand, counting down.
GGAGGCACTACAGTCTGAGCTGACTACAATGAGGATCCAAATGATGGGGCAACTGGTGGGCCAGATGGCTCTCATCCAGGACTTGTCTCAAAGACAAGAGGAGCTCAGAGTTCTCGTCAACCAACTGCTTCGGGACAACCAAGTGGGGCAAACATCTGAGGTTGAAGAGCAAGTAATCATTCAATCCCCTTTGGGCCAAGAAGACAAGGGAAAGGCTCCTCTACTTGCTTCAGGGTCACAAGCCCATCAACAACCTCTTCAGCGTCAACGGGGTAATCGGCGTAAGCAAAATACGTCAAGAAGACAGTTCACTGAGACTGACATACCGCCGTCTCTAATACTGGAGCACTTGTTGGAGGTCAATCTGACTTCTTTGAGGGATCCTATTCGGAAGCCCAATACCTCCGCTCCTAACTATCATCCCGATGCATTTTGTGTATACCACTCCTATAGCCCAGGACATGACACCGACGACTGCTGGGCCTTGAAGAACAAGATTAAAGATCTGATTGACATTGGGGTGCTGAGATTCATGCCAGATGGCGAGATGAAAATCTTCCGTTAAGGGTTTCTCCACATGAATTGACAAGGCTCGAACTGAGAGGCTTTTGTTTCATTTGAATTTCCAAGTTGTAATCTCTTTGTTATTCAAACAATTATCTGTTGATGTCAAACTTTGTTTCATTAATGCATTGCATATGTTTGTCTTGAATTCATCCATTCGTTTTCACTACTCTTATGTTTTCTTTATGATATTTAACTCTTGATAAAAAGCTACAAGCCTTTAGAGGGAGGATGACAAAACAATGCCATAATCTCATACAATATGCTTTTGAACAGACCTTGCTGATGATGTACAGGCATTTCTTTCAATTCCCAAACACTGGAGTTATAAGGAAGATAATCCCTAGTCAACCCCTTCGAGCCAAAGAAGTAGGAGTTTTCTGTTCTAAACAAATTTAAACCTTTGATTTAAACCTGGGGCAGGGTAGTCTCTCAGTTAATTCCAAAAAAAAAGCGCATTGAAATCGCAAACTCTCAGTTCGTAATACAACGAACGACATTAAAAAAAAACATTCCTTTGGAATCAAAAGACAGTGATGGTTCCTTATCTCATAGGCAGTCATTACCTCTCAAAAGAGAAAAGCCCACTTAGCCAAAACCTATAAAAGATGCTTAAGAAAGCTTGGGCATCCCGCTGACTGTAATCCCGAAAACAGGAACAATCAGGCAAAAGTTAGGGATAACAAATCAAAAGAAAGAGGTCATTACAAATCCTCAACAACATGAAAAGTGTTGCAAAAAAAAAAAGGGGGATGACTGCCTTCCCATAAAATTTAACTGGTGTGAACCATCACCAAAAAGTCGTTCCAAACTCGAATAGAGTGCGACGCACAATTAACTGAGTTTAGGACTGAAGGACATCACGAAGAGCGGGTGGGTACAAATATACTTTGAGCCTTTATCCTTTGTTTCTTAAACCGTGAACCAAGCCACGTTACAACCCTTCAAAAGTCCTAATTGAAGCATGGGTTAGTTCGAAAGCATACTGTTACAAAAGGTATCCTGACTCCTGTAAGGCTTTGCCCTAAATCTTGCATTGAATTTGTCTTATAAAAAGTTTTCTGCTAAAAAATGCATTTTTCAAAACTTCGAGACAAGCATAAACTTTGCATTATTTGAATATCATCGTTTGCACATGGTTATTTGTTTGACAGCGAAGAAATTCATACAGTGAATGTTCGGAAGAACGAAAACTCTCCCAGTGAACAAAATCACTTCAAGAAGGATGACACTTCCATTACAAAAATCTCCTATCAACAAAGGGGCTTGACATGTCACCATCCAGCACGCCTGGGGCAGTCCAGTCAAGGTTTCAACAGATCTTTCAAAGTTCAGTTAACCTGGGGCAGTCCAGTCAAGGTTTCAACAGATCTTTCGAAGTTCAGTTAACCTGGGGCAGTCCAATCAAGGTTTCAACAGATCTTTCAAAGTTCAGTTAACCTGGGGCAGTCCAGTCAAGGTTTCAACAGATCTTTCAAAGTTCAGTTAACCTGGGACAGTCCAGTCAAGATTTCAACAAATCTCTCAAAAGTTCAGTAAACTTGGGGCAAGTCTCCGTCATCATCACTTGGGGCATTCGAATGTCAATCACCAAGGTCATCAAAATTCCTTCATCACCTGCTGGAAGTTACAACCACCAACAGAATAACGAACAATTTAAGCTCCTAAAAATTTGTTTCTCTCAAGAATGAAGACTCTCATCCTTAAAACCTCAGAAGATTGGTATACTCCCAGTTTCTGACCGTTAACAGAATGAAGATTCTCATCATCTCAGAAGATTGGTATACTCCCAATTTCTGACACTCAAGAGTGAAGACTCTCATCCTTAAAACCTCAGAAGATTGGTATACTCCCAGTTTCTGACCGTTAGCAGAATGAAGATTCTCATCACCCCAGAAGATTGGTATACTCCCAATTTCTGACCCCCAACAGAATGAAGATTCTCATTCTCAAAGTGGCGTATAACCCAAGTTCCAGATTAATACCTGTAGCAAGCCAGGAAAATATCTGTGGACGACTGATTGTAGATCAACACCTATAATAAGCCAGGAAAACCATCTACATGAGGAGATTGAAGATCAATACCTGTAACAAGCCAGGAAAACTATCTTTCTTTCTCAGGTCAGAGATCAATACCTGAAACCAGCCAGGACAGCATCTCCTTGACCAACCTTTCTTAAGTTCCAGATTAATACCTGTAGCAAGCCAGGAAAATATCTGTGGACGACTGATTGTAGATCAACACCTGTAACAAGCCAGGAAAACCATCTACATAAGGAGATTGAAGATCAATACCTGTAAAAAGCCAGGAAAACTATCTTTCTTTCTCATGTCAGAGATCAATACCTGAAACCAGCCAGGACAGCATCTCCTTGACCAACCTTTCTTAAGTTCCAGATTAATACCTGTAGCAAGCCAGGAAAATATTTGTGGACGACTGATTGTAGATCAACACCTGTAACAAGCCAGGAAAACCATCTACATGAAGAGATTGAAGATCAACACCTGTAACAAGCCAGGAAAACTATCTTTCTTTCTCAGGTCAGAGATCAATACCTGAAACCAGCCAGGACAGTATCTCCTTGACCAACCTTTCTTAAGTTCCGGATTAATACCTGCAGCAAGCCAGGAAAATATCTGTGGATGACTGATTATGGATTAATACCTGAAACCAGCCAGGAAACCATCTACGTGAAGAGATTGAAGATCAACACCTGTAACAAGGTAGGAAAACTATCTTTCTTTCTCAGCTCAGAGCCCAATACCTCCGCTTCTAACTATCTCACCGACCAACCTTTTCAAGATCCCAGATCAATACCTGCAGCAATCAAAAGATTCTTGCAATCCCCAACGGAGCTAAAACTTCCAACTATCAATCCCCAAGCAGAATGAAGACTCTCATTCTCAGTTCCTCACAGGATATTCAGATATTCCCCAGTGAAGATCTCCTCAAGACAGGAATCCCCAGTAGATTGGCATACAACCCAAGCTCCTGATTCCCCAACGCCAGGTCCCAGGACTTCTCATTTTCAACGATCAAAGGATTTTCAATCCCCTGCAGCAGTCAAGGAATTACTTTCCTCGGCAGCAGTCAAGATTCTTTTATCTCCATCCATCCAGGATTCATCTATCCTCAGCAAGACAGCTCATCAGCTTACATGCGCATTCATCACATTCATATCATAAACATTGATATAACATACATTGCATCATGCATCATGACATTGCACACAACTAACTCTTTACCTTTTCAGGAAAGATCAGTCAACAGACAAAGATCTTCATCTTCCGAGATTCTTTTTAGAAATAGTTCAGATGTGACCCAGACATGGCGACATTCTGATACTTATTCCAGATTCACGCAGAGATAGTTCATATGTGACCCAGAAATGGCGACGATCTGATACTTATTCCAGATTCATTCAGATGCAGTTTTACATGGACTCATCATTAGGAAACCCTACACCGGTTCCTTCTCACTTCAAGACTTTTGAAAACAGTTTACAGACGCTTCCCAACATGGATGCTGATCTATTGCTTATTCAACTTCAAGACTTCTGAAAACAGTTTACGGATTCTCCAAACACGGAGGTTAATCTATCGCTTGTTTAGACTCAACTTTTGAAAATAGTTTACGGACGCTTCCCAACATGAATGCTGATCTATTGCTTATTCAACTTCAAGACTTCTGAAAACAGTTTACGGGTTCTCCAAACACGAATGTCAACCTATCGCTTGTTCAAATTCTTCAACTTCTGAAAACATTTTACGGATTCTCCAGACACGGATGTTAATCTATCGCTTGTTCAGACTCAACTTTTGAAAACAGTTTACGGACGCTTCCCAACATAGATGCTGCTATATTTCTTATTCAACTTCAAGACCTCTGAAAACAGTTTACGGATTCTCCAAACATGGATGTCAATCTATTGCTTGTTCAGACCCCCAGTTCAGAGATGTTCCAAAAACATGGATACCTTTCTGATACCCGTCCACTCACCAACGACATACAGTTCAACAAACATCACCAGATGGAATCTATAAGCCCATCCTCCTACCAGCAACTTCCAGATGGCATCTCTAAGCCCATCCCGCGACAAGATTCTGTCACATCCCTAGATGGCATCTCTAAGCCCATCACCAAATGGAATCTTTAAGCCCATTCCCTCTACCATCACATCACCGAGTGCAAATTTTTTGGACACTCTAGTGTCCAATCTCCTTTTACCCTCGAGTCGCAAAAGGAAAAATTGCCAATCTAACTCTTCAGGTTCTAGAAGATTGAACAGGGGAAACTGTTGTACCCCAAAATTTACCCTCCTATTTTTTCACAAGAAATCACAGCTTCGGGCTTTTCCTGACCTTTTCAGATTGGCTCAAGAATCAGTCAAGCAGACTTTTTCTTATCAGTCTATCCAAATTAGGGTTTTTATGGACTTTGGAACAGTTCAAGCAGATTATTAGGGTTTGATTGAGTTTGGCTCAGGGTTTGATTAGGCAGGCGCTTCTTTGACAATAAATCAAGAACTAGGGTTTGTGCGCGCATTCTCAGAAAGAATTAATTCTATAGTTCTTTTCAAGTTACTCTGGGATATGAGCTAAGGCTTCTGGTTGAAAATTTGCAGTGTTTGGTTTAATCAGTAAAGAGATAAGCATATGGACGTTGGTTTGATTAACTGTGCATTGTTTATGTTTAATTGGGACGCCAGGTTATTATTGATTGCAAGACTACAGTGTTTATTAATTATTTATTTTATCTAAGTTAGAATAATTGGATCTACTTCCAGTTATTTTAATTCAAGAAAGCTTAAATAATTAAATAAACAATTGAAATAAAAGAGATATCTGACAATAAAAAGACTTTTATTTATTTTTAATTATTTGTTCAAGTGTTCAAGTCTTCATCTTCTACTGATGCTCCCCATTGCTCAATTGATTTTCATCTACAAAAACAAAAAAAGAAGAGAAGTCAACACAGATAAATTAAAAAAGCAGACAGTTAATTTAAGACTCATCATTAAAAGTGATTGGCTGGAATCAGTTTATTCACCCTCTCTGCAAATCACAAGAGAACTCTTGGTTCACAAAGAGGGATAGAAAATTATCTTGCAAGCATTGGAATTATTTAAATGTAAAGGCTGCATAGTTTCAAATCGCAAAATGTCAACAAAAATGTTAAAATGCACAAAGCTACTGAATATGCCAAATACAAAGCTGCATAGTTCAAAGTTCCAAACTAAGTCATAAATTGCAAACTAAAAAATGCCTAACCAAGTCCAATGTCAACTAAACTGTCCAAAAGCTGTCCAAAGAAAGTACAAAAAGCTATCAAGAGATATGCAGAAAATCTTGAAAAAGAAGAAAGTACACATAGCAAAACTAATATGCAAGCAATATTCAAATATTCATCATTTCCCAAGCCAAGACTTTTTCAGAGCATAGTACAATATAAGCAATAAACAATGCTTTTCTGTAGAGAGAGAAAAGAGAGAGAAGAAGCTTACAGTACAGCAGGCCTAAAGATATAAACAAAGGATATCAGAACAAGCAAGGGAGAGGCAGAACCATATAACAGAAATAACACAAAAGCTTGTAACCTCACAATTGTGTCAAAATTCAAGCCCACAAGCCTAAAACAATTTGCCTCCAACCTGTTCTAAGCCAACAAACAGCTAGCCTCAAAACTTGCTTTGCATCCTGTTAAACATCAAACCAGTTCACACAAACTGTAACATTGCTCAAACATTGCAAACTGCCTCCAACACAAACAAACAGTACCAAGCCTGTAAAGACCAAGCCTCATCCTTCAAACAAGCCAAAGTCTTGAAACCTATTAAACCTCAAACCTGTTCAAGCCTTCAAACTAACTCAGTATCAAAAAGCCCAAAGCAAACATAGCATATCAAGCCTGAAGCCTGTCAAAAACCAGGACAACAAGTATCAAACCAGAAAAAGCCATACAAGCATACCAAGCCTCAAAACTGTCTAGCAATCATTCAAGCCCAACACCCTCAGAGCAAACTCATCATAGGGTCAATAACAACATAAACAACTCAGAATCAAACAAATCCAAATCTCAAAATCAACATCAACATTTCAACAAGCATCTCAGAGGCAAACAGAAGAAGAGGAAAAGAAGCAAATAGACAAGCATTCAAGCAGCCATAAATCAGACACTGAAGCATTCAAACCAACAAGATATCTCAGAGCTATCATCATTAATATCCAGAAGCAAGCAAGCAAAAGAGAGGAAAAAGATGCAGAAGTGAACAATCTAGGGCTTTCAGAAAAACATCATCACAAAACCATCAAAAAGCTAAAAGATACAAGTACCAGATTTCCAGCAAGCTCAGTTTCGTACTCCCTCCGCCTGGACGCCTGAGGACACCTCTTATCCACCTCTCCTCCTCCGTCTCCAAAGGCCAGCAACGGTATAATTTTCCTTTTCCCTTTTCTTTTTACATCTCACAAGACACAGATAATAAGACAATAAAGATCAGGACATAAAAAAGCTAAAAACATGCATAGTATTCAAAACCTAAAACATAAAAAAGGAAAAAAATCGTTACCCTCTTTGAAGTACCGCCTTGAGCAAGCCGTGAAGAGAGGATAAGCTGGAGGTTACGTCCGGTGGCCAGGCAGGGAAGGAGGTCAGAATCCATGGCTCAAGGAGACGAAGAAGACGATGAAGGGAACGACGCCGCTCTAAGCCTGTAACACTGTAACCCTAATTAAGAAATGAAACAAACCAAACGAAACCCTTACAAAATGTTATCAAATGTTTTGGGCTTTGCCCCATCATCTGCCTAAGCCCAATCTCAATTCCAGGCGCATACCCCTCTTTTTCTTAAACCTGCCTATTTTCGTTTGGGCCAGAATAAATCCCTTAAGCCCATTAAATTCTCTTAACTCTTTCTTTTTTATATTTTTGCAAACCAATATCATTTTTTTTACTTATCCCTTTTTTTTCCTTTTTTTTAAGCCAATAACTTCTTTTTTTGTAAATAAAAATAACACATATTAACCTTTTTCATATACAAAATTTCCTTAGAATGTTTTTTTCTAATTTTATTTTAGAACAATTAAAAAGGCATAAAACTTAGGTTTATTAAGTTTAGCATTTTGTTTAATTAAAACTTTTGTATATAAACTAAAATACATAAGCATTAATTTTTCTTAAACTCAAATTTTTTTTTCTTTTAATTAAACCTTTTGTTTATACATAATTCACAAAAACTCAAAAAGAATAAATACTTACTTAATTTCGCATTAAGTTAACATCTTGCATCACTTGTAAATAATCATATACACTTACACAAATACTTTTGACACATTGCTTTTATTCTTATGCATTGATACATGCTACATTGAGAATGCGATTCGATTTGGTTGTAAATATTATTTGGACACTACTATCCTGATATGACTCATCCCCATTTGTAAACACTTGTACCCCCATTCCCGGATACTTATTTGTAATAGCGTAGACTTTGAATTCCCGCAATTTATCGCTTTCTATATACTGTATAGTAATTAGGGTTTGTATGCGAAGATTCAAAATCAACCGCTAGATAACCTAATACAAAGACAAATGCATGATAATAAATACACCAATCACACTTGCACCCCTAGGGTAATCCCACTCGTTGCCTTCCAAAATGGGCCATGCTTGCATGTTGAGTTTCTTTGGCAAAACAAAACGAATCAAATGATCATAGTCCCTCGATAACGCTTTCGAAGTTGCCTAAAACAAAATAATCATAGTCCCTCAAGCAAATTTCCAAAGACACTTGGCACCATTGCATTCATGGTCCAAACGATGACCCGCGCCTGTCCCGTTAACATCCTAACACAAGGTTGTTCACCAAATACAATGGTGAAACAACACTGTTAAAAGGGTTAAAACATGAGAAAAATCTTTGAGTAAATTTAGGGGTAGACAACTCTTAGTTACTTGATCAAACTTGCAAAACACACTTGCCTACTTTCAAAACACACTTCACAAACACAATTTCCAAACAACTTTCAAAAACATTGAAATATCTTTTCGAAAAGACAAACACCTTTGTAAAACATTCGAGTAAAGAATTGTTACAACGGTTGCCTAGACCAGGCATCTTTTTTAAAACATTTTCAAAAACACACACACACACCACCATTTCAAGCAATTGAAAATCAAGGCAAGTGATCGAAGACAAGTAACTAAGAGCCCATGGATAACCATGGATAGAAAGGGTGCTAATACCTTCCCTTTTCATAATCTACCCCCCGAACCCACGAAAACATCTCAAAGGTTTTTCCTGTGCTTTTTAACCTTTCCTTTAGGATAAAATAAAAAGTCGATGGCGACTCTTGCTAAACCGAACAAGTGCGAAAACAAACGCAAAAACCTCAAGTCAGTTCTCCCACCGTATCACAGACCGCTAAGTCGAAAGTCGAAGAGATTGACTGGGATGTCGAAAAGAAAATGGCCAAACATAGGCCAGTGTGCTATTATGTGATGAACAATGGTTGTGTCGAAGAGAAAAATGCCTTCTTTGAGCCACATATTGAGGCGATGAAAAATCACCAAAAACCCTTGTTTATAAGGGCAAAGATAGGGGAAATAATAATCAACAAGATTCTGGTTGATTGTGGGGCTACAATAAATATAAATCCCCAATCTATGTTGAGGAAAATGGGCAAAGGAGATGGAGATGTCAAACCCCACAACATGGTTCTGTCGAACTATGAGGGAGGTATTGGAATTACTATTAGGGTGATACAATTAGACCTCAAGGTGGGAACAATACTTCAACGAACTATGTTCATGGTCATTTCAGCGAAGCCCAACTATAATCTACTCTTGGGAAGAGAGTGGATACATGGCATAGGTGCAGTGCCATCTTCGATGCATCAACAGGTTACAATTTGATGCCCTGATGGCATCATGGAGAATATTGAAGCCGACCAAAGTTATTACTTGGGTGAAGTTAATAACGTTGGAAAAAATAGCTTCGATAGAAACTTGTCTCACATTGGGCCATGCAATCCTCCTGAGTTCGATTTTGCACCAGCGCCAAATGCCTTTTGCTCCCTTTACCTGCATTCCGACCATGGTTTCCAATGGGATAGAGAAGATTTATCAAACATTAACTATGGGGGAGTTGATGACATACGACCAACGGGATGGGGAAGTGATTTTGGTGATGATGACGGAATCACAAGCTTTACAAAATATTTCGGTATATGTAGCCGAAAGTAGAATGATAGTGGCCTTAGAGGCTGAAGTAAAGTACATGGCTCTTGAAGCCAACGAACAAGTATTTCTTCCAGAAGGTCCTGGGAAAGACTTCAAACCAGAACCACCAGACTCGAAAGAAGAGGAAATAAAAAACCAGAGGCTAGATTCCATCTATGATGATGAGCCTTTGGGTTTTGAAAAGGATCCGTTGGAAAAAAATGTTAAAATGATAGCGCAAGATCCTCTGGAAGAAATAGACCTGGGCAAAGGATTGGTGAAAAGACCAGCATACATTAGCACGAAGATAGATCCGGAGCTCAGGATTGAAATAATCCAATTGTTGAAGGAGTTCAAAGACTGCTTTGCATGGGATTATGATGAAATGCCTGGTCTCGACAGGGAAGTAGTAGAGCTTCAACTACCAATAAAGCCTGGGAAAAAGCCTGTCAAGCAAACTCCAAGGAATTTTACACCAGAGGTCTTGTTGAAGATCAAGACAGAAGTCGAAATACTGTTAAGATGCAAGTTCATCCGAACAACCAGGTATGTCGAATGGATTGCAAATATAGTACCTGTTATAAATAAAAATGGTACCTTAAGGGTGTGCATCGATTTTAGAGATTTAAATGCTGCAATACCCAAAGATGAATATCCAATGCCTGTGGCAGAAATGCTTGTCGATTCTGTCGTTGGCTTCGAATACATGAGTATGCTTGATGGATACTCAGGGTATAATCAAATTTTCATTGCTGAAGAGGATGTGTCAAAAACAGCCTTTCGATGCCCAGGGGCTTTAGGCGCTTACAAATGGGTAGTGAAGCCTTTTGGCCTAAAAAACGCAGGGGTAACATATCAAAGAGAAATGAATTTTACCTTCCATGATTTTATTGAGACATTTATGCAGATTTATATTGATGATATTGTTGTCAAATCTGTTTCAGGGAAGAATCATTTGGAACATCTTTGACAATCCTTCGAAAGGATGAGACACTATGGTCTGAAAATGAATCCTCTAAAATGCGCTTTCGGCGTAAGAGCAGGGGACTTCTTAGGCTTTGTGGTCCACAAGAAGGGGATTGAAGTAAACAAGAATAAGACCAAAGCCATTTTGGAAGCGAAAGCGCCAACTAACAAGAAGGAGTTACAATCTCTACTTGGTAAGATAAATTTCCTGAGGAGATTTATTTCCAACTTAAGTGGAAAAATGCAAGCCTTCTCACCACTACTTCGACTCAACAAAGGAGGCTTCGAGTGGGGGCAAGAACAACAAGAGGATTTCGACAAGATCAAAGAATACCTCGCCAAGCCTCCTATCATGGTGCCTCCTTGTAGAAATAGGAGTATGAGATTGTACATAGTTTCATATGATAAAACGTTAGGAAGCATGTTAGCTCAAGAGGATGAGAATGGTGTCGAAAGACCCATTTATTACCTTAGTAGAGTTTTAAACGATGCAGAAACTAGATATAGAGAAGTTGAAAAACTATGTTTATGTATTTACTTCTCATGTACAAAAATCAAGAAATATATTAAACCAGTTGATGTTTATGTTTTGTCTCATTTTGATGTATTCAAATATATGTTGTCGAAACCCATCTTTCACAGCCGAATTGGAAAATGGGAACTTGAATTAACTGAGTATTCATTAACCTTTATGCCTCTTAAGTATGTAAAAGGTCAAGTGGTATCATACTTTATAGTTGACCACTAAATAACTTAAGAATCAATCAACTATCTGGAGATCGAACCCTGGAAGTTATACTTCGACGGTTCTAGTCATAAAGATGGAACTGGAGTAGGAGTTCTGATTATTTCTCCAAGTCAAACTCCAACAACATTTAAGTACAAGATCGAAGGTTGTTGTTCGAACAATGAGGATGAGTACGAAGCTCTAATCAGAGGCCTTGAAATATTGTTGGAATTCGGGGCAACTCGAGTTGAAATAATGGGAGACTCAGAGTTAGTTATAAAAACAAGTTATAAAAGAATAAAAATGCATAAGAGAAAATCTTATCATGTATTTTGTAATAGTCAATCGTTTGTTGAAAAACTTTGAAAAGATCAACATTCGACATATACCAAGACTGGAAAATCAAGTGGCTAATGACTTAGCACATATTGCATCTGGGTATAAAATTTCGAGAGAAATTACAACAAGTAATCGAAGTTAGAGGAAGAGTGACATTAACTAAGTTGTCTCCAACAGATTTGGAAACAACAAAGTTGGGATACGCTGATCACAAAAACTTAGAAATTTCGTTCATAGATAATTTAACAGAGCAAGATAGGAGAAAGCATATAGTGGTATATTTGCAAAATCCAGTAGCTTCGACAGAAAGAAAGATAAAGTATAGGGCACTGAGTTATACCCTAATGGTAAACGAGTTATTTAAAAATACGCCTGAAAGGGTGCTATTAAAATGCCTAAATGAAACAGAGGAATACATAGCCCTTTCCACTACACATGTTGGAGCATGTGGAGCATATCAAGTAGGCCATAAAATGAAATGATTATTGTTTCGACAAGGACTGTATTGGCCCACTATGTTGAAAGATTGTGTTGAGTTTGCAAAGGGATGTCAGGAATGTCAAGTACATACAAGTATCCAGCATGTACCTGCAAGCGAACTTCACTCAATTGTGAAACCTTGGTCTTTCAGGGGATGGGCTTTGGATCTTATTGGAGAGATTCGACCAGCATCATCTAAAATCTAGAAATACATATTGGTGGGCCTTGATTATTTTACTAAATGGATTGAAGAAATTCCTTTAGTCAATGTAGACCAGGAAAATGTCATTGAATTCATTCAAAAGCAAATTATATATAGGTTTGGAATTCCTGAGACAATAACAAATGATCAAGGGTCAGTCTTTATTGGTCGAAAAATGCAAGAGTTTTCTACAGAGATGGGGTTCAAATTATTAACATCTACGCCTTACTATGCATAAGCCAATGGTCAAGTCGAAGCGGAAAACAAGGTAATAATCAGCTTAATAAAGAAGGATGTAGGAAAGAATCCAAAAATTGGCACAAGACTTTAGATCAAATTTTATGGGCTTATCGAACTTCTCCTAAGGAAGCTACCGGAACGACACCTTTTCGACTAACTTACGCCATGACACAATATTTCTAGTAGAAATTTGTCTACAGTCAACAAGAATTCAGAAACATCAAGACATACCTTCTGAAGTTTATTGGAATATGATGTTAGACGAATTGGTTGATTTGGACGAAGAAAGACTGAAAGCTTTGGATATCTTAAGGTCACAAAAGAGGAGAGTGGAAAGATCTTACAATAAAGGAGTAAAACCCAAGACATTCTTGCCTGAGGACATGGTATGGAAAGTAATCCTCCCAATGGATCGAAAGGATAGAAATATGGGAAATGGTCTCCTAAATTGGAAGGACCTTTTAAGATCATCCAAATGTTATCTGGTGGCGCATATGAGGTCGAAGAATTAAATGAAGATCGAAGGCTCTTGAGAGTAAATAGTAAATACTTGAAAAAGTATAGACCTGTACTTCAAGAGGTTAAAATAACCAACGTTTAATCTCAATCATGTTAAAAATCCAAGATGGAAAATATATTACAATGCCAAAATGGCTAAAAGTCATTACAAAAGGTACATGATTACACAACTAAAAAATAAAGTCGAAATCAAAATGGGAGGTTGGCCTTGATTTGGAGGTATTTTATCTTCTGTAGCTCCATACGTCTATCGCACAAAGCCTTTGACTGATGAAGAGTCTCGATTTTGGCATCCAATGCTTGGGCTCGTTCAACATATGCTAAACCCTCGTTGAGTTCCTCTTAACTCTCTAAATCAATGCTAACAGCGAGAAGTTCTTCCTTTCGTTTATCATTGGCAGCAATCTTAGCCTCTAACTCTTTGATCTGAGCCTTCATACTGGCCGTATTTTGGTCGAGTTCTTCTACTTCTTTCTGCCTAGCTTCTTATGCCCTTGACAGTTCCTTCAACTTTGAAGCTGATTCAGCAACAGCACCCCAGGAAGCAGCTACATGGCCATTGGCCTCCTTAATTTCGCAAGTGAGAGTCCTTCGACGATTGTAGTCAGCTGAAACCTGATCGATAATGGAAATCAAATCCATAATAACGCTGGCAATGTCAAGCAAAGCAGCAAGAAGGTCGACAACTCTTAAAGTAGTCTTCAAAAAGGAAGGAGCTGTAGGTTCTCCCTCTAAGGTCAGCATTAAATCTCTTTTAAAAATTTATGCCTTAACCTTTTGAAGTGCTTCTTCAAGAGGAGATGTTGAAGTGGATTTAATAGATGCGATCGAAGCACTCTGATCATAAGAACATTCTCTACCCTCGAGAATGGCAGTCAAGTAGCCAAGAGGATTTTGCTGTTTCAGCAATGCCAAATCTTCCTTAGTACGAGACCCAATCAAAGTAACCCTCTCGTTTGCAACACGAGTTAATTTGCTTCGACCGAGATCTGGACAGGAGCACCTTCGATGTGCATAAAGTTTCCTGCTCCCCCTGTAGGGTTTTCTCTTTCATCAGTCACTGGAATATCCTCAGTCTGATTCCCTCCCGCTGGTGTGTTTTCCTTCTCCATTTTGATTACATCATCAGCAACCTCCTCTTCCCCGTCCTTCTGTCCATCATCATTAGCTTGCGAAGTCCCAAAATTTACATGTTCTTCACTAGGAACTTCTTCAGTAGACTTCCCAACGGCTACATGCCTAGAATTTTGGTTCACTTCGCTAGCAGAGCTCATAAAAGATCCTTTTGCTGAAGAAGGCCTATAAATAGGATCACCCTCACCATTTATTAAGGTGACAGATTCTTCTACAAGGACCTGTTTTAAAGTGCCAGCAGTGTCCTGAAGATTACAAGATGGTTATTAGAACCATTGAAAAAGGAAAAGAGAAGTCGAAGTCAATAAACAATCTTGAAGGGTCGAAGTGATTACCTTATGCGGAACTTCAGCGCCAGGACTTGAGTTATCGCTCTCACTAGGATTATTTAGCCTAGCAGATATCTCTTGCTCCGTTGGCACTCTGATGATGACGAGAGGAGGTCTCGACCCAATAACTTTAACCGTGACCTTAGTTTTTGGACGAGGCTCGGGAATAGGGGCTGATTTCTTTAACTTGTGCCTCTTTAGGGGGGACAAGAGGAGATTCTTCTTCTTCGTCACTGGAAATTTCAATTTCTTGAACTTTCCTTTTCTGTGGATTGATTTCAATTACCCATGAAGAAATTAGTCGAAGGCATTAGCGTCAAAAGTAATATGTCGAGAAGAAAGATATAACAGAAAGTGTATACCTTTGATGAAGGTTTTACAGAAGGGTCTCCTCCCTTTGGACTTTCAGCGACTTTCTTGGTGACGGTCCTCTTGACCGCTAGAAAATAAACAAGTATAAGCTAGATATCGAAGGATTAAATCAAAGACGATAAGATATTTGTTTTGAAAATAAAGATTAACCTTCTTTATCTTGTGAGATAATAGCATGAATGCCTCTTGAAGGTGATCAACAAAGTCTTTTTCATCGAAGAATTCTTCATTATAATACTTCTTCCACCAGTCTTCAAAGAGAGGCGAACACAGGAAATTGAGATTGAAGTCGAACAGAGTTAGTACGGTTCGACCAACATACCTACCAATATGCTTGGTAGCATCATCCTGTGAATAGTATGCATTGTAAAACAGCAAAAGCTTTTCTCGGGAGTAGATTGGTGAAGGGAGCGTCTGGATAATACCAAATTGTCGAGAGACAAGATTCGGTTGATAAGTAATCAAGCTAAGTTGATTCTTCGAACTCTTGAATCTCAGAGGCATGATTCTTGGGAGAAGAAACGACTCCCAAATAGCCACATATTCAACCACATGGTCATCTTCGTCAGACGAAGGATATGGTCGAATGAACCATTCCGGGCCAACTTTTCTACTAGCAAAGGGATCCATGGTTGAAACAAATTCCTTCCGCTTTGCAAACATCATTACAAAGCTGGTAAACACTTTTTGGAATTGTTAACCTTCGTCAGTTGGAGTCAATAGGAATAATCTAGTCCCTTCAACCCTTTTGTTCAATACTTCTGGGGCCCTGTCATTAATCTTATTCTTCTGAGGAAGAAATGATTCAAAAGTGGCGTTGAGCCAAAGTTGAAGAAGCCAAAAGGGTCCAGAAAGGAGTAAACTCGCCTTGTCTCCAATAACCTTAAGCTGAGTCACACCATTGATGATGGACTCATACAGGTTGGCTAGAATCAACTCAGTTAGACAAAGAGGATAGCCACGGTGAAGTTGTGTTGCAAGAGTAAGTATTTTCTTAGTTACTTGAAGTGAATTAGTGCAAAAAACGAAACGAGATAACCACAAATCCAGAAAAGCTATGTGTTCCACTTCAGAGATAGTGGTACTCGATTTATCGTGGAAATGGTTGACGAATATAGTATATATGGGTTTTGTGGCCAAAAACTCGATAGAATCTCCAGACAGATCCTCAGGGTCGAAGTAGTCACCAGTTGGTCGAAGACCAATAATGGCGGCTATATCGAAGAGAGTTGGGGTTACCATTCAACAAGGAAAATGGAAGGTAAAATGTGTAATGTCCTAGAAATACAGTGAAGACACCAACATGAGAGGGTAATAAGCTAGCCCAGTCTTCGACAACATGATCAAGTCATAGATCCCCATATCCTTCCATATTTGGGCTTGTACTTTTTCCATCTTACTCAGCCATTATGAGTATTCTGAAGTAAGACTAGGGATCGAAAGATCCTATTTACCTTGTTCATGAACTTAAGGTTAATATCTTCCTTCATTTGAGAATGTTGCTGGTTGGCAGGGGTTGCATCCTTAGGATCATTCATGGGTTTCTTCGCACAACCTATAGGCTTGAGCCTAGGGTGAGTTGGGAAGAAGTTGTTATTTTGTTTTGGGTTATCGAAGCATGAAGATAGTGGGCCAGACATGGCATACATGTGCCCAGAATACCTAACAGGGATAAGTAACTGAGAGTCATAAGCTTCACGCCATTCTTTGGCCATGAGTTCAGATACGACTCTTTGTTCCCCAATCGAAACAGGTACAGGAATAGTGAGAAAAACCTATGGTTCTCTTTGTAGATCAGAAATGTTCTTAGTTTTTGGGTTGTTGGGTGCATTGGAAAGGAAAGCCATGGTTGAAATTAGTGAAAGAACGAATAAGATGAAGTTGTTAAGACTTTTTCTTTTCAAGGAAGTGAAGAATACTAGGAGTTGTAAAAGAATTCCAAAGAGAGAATTTATCTATTTATAATGTTCAGGGAAGAGTGTTTTCCCTCAAGACCATTTAATGTTGCAGAGTTAGTGGGGCACGTTGCGAGCATTGAAGTAATTATCATACAAGTAATGAAAATGTTTTCCATACTTTCCTAGGTTGTAGGGATAATAGCCATCATGGCAGCGTGGTAACGGCTGATTGACAGCGACGTGTTGGGAAAAAAGGTAATGATGACTCTGAATACCAGCGGTGGTTGGTAGAAGGAGAAAAGCGCACAATTGATTTCTATGGTAAAAAAGAAGACAAGTGTCGAATGAAAATTTCAAAGAATGATCATTTCTTTTTGTGTCAAAACTGATATTCTTGGGGGGAAATTTGTTAGCTCCTAAATTCGACACCTGCAACAAATTAGCTTTATGGGTCAAAAATAGATTGAACAAGTCTAAGTTTGAAATACTTCGACAGATTGGAAAAATACATAGAGAAAATTTCTAAGTTAAAATGAATCTTCGACCAGAAGGTTCTCACATACTTCGACTGAAAGGGTTCCAGGGTCTTCGACTAGAAGGAAACTTTGTAACTGCAACAAGAGATTTTGAATCTGAAGAAAGGAGGGAAAAGCAGTTCGCTTAGCAGTTGAGCAAAGCAACGTGGCGTGAAAAGAGGGGTCAAAGCACATGTAGGAGACATTTGCCTTCATCCTAGAGCAAGGCAACTCCTCGACGGTTACCTAGTTTTAGTATAAATATAGGAAGTTTATGTAGATTTCTGTGTGTTTAAGTGATCGTACAAATTATTCAAGTACCCGCTGCGTGAGAAAGAATACTCAAAATGTACGTTTGAAACACCACATTTTATAATCAAAGTCTTTTATTTCTCTCTTTACATTTCTTGCCTTTTTGTCTTGTTTGCACTTTACTTGCACTTTTACCCAGATTCCCACAGTTAAACTCTTTTCAACCCTTTAGCTATTTACTTTATGCACTCAAACTCACCCCTTTCCCAGTCGAACGTGCGTTCTTCAATTACATTAGCCTTTATGTCCAAACAACTTCAAAAATTAGCATATGTCTTAGGATCAAATTGATTGATCCTGCGAGTAACCAAGAATTTACCCTTTTTGGAAGATCAATGGTTGTTTACCAAAAAACACGGTGAAAACTATTGTATTCTGAAGCCCATGCACAAGCTTTAGTAAATTCTTGAAGACTCCTCATGTTCCATAAGATATTTCTGCCGATCAATTTGGAAGCTATGTGGCTAGGCTAACGACCGACAATGGATTAGGTTTCGCTGATGCTGATCTGACTCCAGAAGGAAGAAATCACAATAAATCCTTGTATGTCTCTATTTAATGTAGGGGCACTACTTTGGCTCACGTATTGGTTGATACTGGTTCTTCGTTAAGTGTTCTACCAAAAGGCACTCTATATAGACTTGATTGTGAGGGGGTTGTGCTGAAACCCATTGATATTATAGTTTGAGCCTTTGACGGATCAAAGAGGATGGTACACTGAGAAGTGGATCTTCTAATCAAGGTAGGTTCACAGGTCTTCGAATTTACCTTCTATGTAATGGATATTCGGCCAGCTTATTCTTGCTTACTGGGATGCCCTTGGATCCATGGGGCTTGTATTGTTACCTCAACCCTACATCAGAATTTAAAATATCCAGTGAACAGAAAGACTGTCATTATCTGCGGTGAAAAAGAGTATATGGTTAGCCACTTGAACTCTTTCCGGTATGTAGAGATGGACGACGAATTCATCGAGACTCCGTGTCAAAATTTTGAAGTCATCCCTCCTGCCTCAACTGAAGACATCTCGGCCATTCCCAAAGTTACCAGGGTTCTGCCCAAAATGCCTTCTTTAAAAGATGCTAAAGCTGTTGTAGAAGAAGGTGGTTGTACCATTTCGGGTCAGCTTCATGACATTCCGTATAAATCTGATAAATTTGATTTGGGTTTCACTACAGAGGGTCAGAGAGTTATTCTCGCGCTCGTGTTGTGTAACGCTCGTTAATTAATTAATTATTTAATTAATTATTTTTGAAGTTATTCGTTGAAGTTGTAAGATATTATGTTATGTCGGTATAAGTTGCGGTGTTGTTATTAGTCAGTTAAATTAAGTTGATTAATAATATTATTAAATAATATTAGAAAGTATAGAATATTAGTAGAATATTAGTTGGACCTATTTTGGTGGTTAGAAGTAGTAATAGGTGGGCTGCGTAAGTTGAGCTATTAGGAATAATAATATTATTATTAGGTTTAGCTATAATAATAAGAAATTAGGTTAATTAGAAAGGTGAAGAAGAGCCTTAGAGCAGTACGTGAGAAGTTACAGAGAATATGAATAGGAAAAGAGCCAAGCCATGACAATCGTAGAGTTATAGAGCAACCTTCAATCCAAGGTAAGGGTGGGGTTCTGACTTTATAATGGGAATTATGCTGAATAGTATGTAGGAACTTGGGTTGGTGTAATTTTTGTATGTGTAATTGTGTTTGTGTTCATGAATGATGTTGAATTTCGTATGCAAAATTGTTGATAATAACTGTCTGTGTTAGATTTTATCTATAATTGTTGTTAAGTTTCTATGTCGATGTAATATTGTGTTGTATCATGTTGTTGTGAAAATACTGTTATCGAAGGATGATTTGGAGAATTCTGTGTTTGAATCAGTAAGTCTGTGAAGAAGCTACGTGAGAAACACTTTGTGCCGAGGGGCACAAGTGTTGTGTCAGACGACACAAAGTGAAGGAACGTGCCAAGGGGCACACGAGCATGCCGACCAGCATGGTATGGAGAGGAGTGTGACGATCGGCACAACTCCATGGTCAGCAGCATGGTTTTTTTTAGTTTGTGCCGAGGGACAGAGTTGGGTGACGAGGGGCACACCCTAAACATCTGTTTTCTGTTTTCTTTTGTTTTCTCTTTTTCATGTGTGTCTGTTACCTTATTCTATTAATTGGTTAATAACAGAGATTAAGTACACAAATTGTAGAATTGGTTTATATAGCAGAGTAATGAAATAGATGATTAGATTGGATCATATAGTTAGTAAGTATTTAGCAGGATGACCTTAACAGTAGTAGTAGGAAAGTAATAACAGAAAAACCTCTATAAGTTAAAATAGCAGTAGAGGTAAAATAGTGTCAGGAAATAATAGCTTCATTGATTCAACTAAAAATGATTGGTCAGTGGAATATTTTAGTGGAATTAAATTAATAGGACTTGGTCGATAATACCAGTTCTACTTATATATATATATATATATATATATATATATATATATATATATATATATATATATATATATATATATATATATATATATATATATATATAAGTTGTTGTGATGTTGTTATCAATTGTTGAAGTTGCAGGTGAATATATTGTTATATTGCATATATTTATTGGCTAAGACTAAGTTGTAGGATTATGGCCAATGTTGGATTGTGTTGAGTTGTTGTTGAATTATTGTTATTGGTGTTACTACATTCATACAATTGTCATATACATAGCATATCAAGTTGGGAGCACAGGCTCGGTAAGTTGGCCTGGATTGACAGATATAAAGTTGAAGGCTTATGCCTTGTTGAAGCCTTTATTAATCAGAAGGTTACTAAGTTTGGAGTTTTTCTCCGTTGGTACCACATGAATGTGCATAAAAACAAGTCGCATTTCATGTTGCATCCTGAGTTGTTGTGTGGGTGAATTGATTATTTTAAATGTTGTTAAAGAGTTGCGAAGTGGTGATTTTGTATGAACTGATTCTAATATATTATTTATCATGTATTTTATTATATTGTTCGAGATCTCACCCCTTCTATTTGAATGTTATCCCTATGTTGGTAACGTGCAGGTAACCCAGAGTGTAGGTTGTTCACCTTTAGTAGTTTGAGTCGGTGTCATCACTCTGATACGTAACACTCGGGGGGATGAACGCTTGTTGCTTTATTGTTGATTTTACTTCTGTTGTGGAATTTTAAGTTGTTTTTATTAAGTACTGGTTGTTTTTAAGTTGTTTTCTATTGGACAAAAATGTTATGTCATTTGAGTTGAAAATTGTGATTTTCGCTGCTTAAGTAATAAAGTTGTTTCGTTTTAAAGACTAAAATTATTGTTATTTGTTCATCCGATAATTTAAGTTTTATGTATCTATTTTATATGCGATTAAATATCGGTGTTATAATTTTAAAGTGTAACATCACATGTAAATGTTGAAATTTTGTAACTCTGGTTTTATATAATTCATTGGGTAGAAATATGGGTGTTACATGCTGCAAGACCATCATTTTGTGTCAGCAACAAAGGAGTCAATGTGATAGAGAATGTTGGCGATGATTATGACCTTGACAGTTTGATATTTCCTACCATTGGCAACAGGCCCAACAACTGGAAGGCGGAAGACATTATCATTATCTCCTTTAGTCAGGAGTAAAAGCTACATTTATGTTTTTATTCCTTTCAAGTTTTGGCTTTTTAATATTTAAGAAATGACTTTAAGCCTAGTCCCTTACCTGAAGCACAACGATTCGTTTGTTAAGGGTTGTCATTTCATAAATATAATTTCATTTAATAAAGCATGGGATGTTTCGCATTCAAATTTTTTGATCTTTGTCTTTCTTTTTACTTTTATCATTTTCAAATAGCTATGTGTTCTTACACATACCCACACAATAAATTGCAGATCCACATCCATTATGGATCCCGTTAATAATGACTCTGCTATTGCCACTTATGACTTTGAAAATCCGATCTACCAAGTTGAGGACGAAGGTGAGGAAGATTGCGAAATACATGGAGAACTTGCTCGACTGTTAATGCAAGAGGAAAAGGCTATACAACCGCATGAAGAGCCAATTGAAGTTGTAAATCTGGGTACTGATATAGACAAGAAAGAAGTCAAGATAGGTGTCAACCTAGAGGGGAGTATCAAGAGAAGGTTGATTCAGATGTTGCATGAATATGTTAAGATCTTTTCTTGGTCATACGAATATATTCCAGGACTCAATACTAATATTGTGGTTCACCGTCTACCGATGAAAGAGGGTTGTTCTCCGGTAAAACAGAAGGTCCGTCGCATGTGTCCCGATATGTCAAAGAAGATCAAGGTTGTAGTTATGAAACAATTCAACACATGGTTCTTAGCAATGACATCGTGTCCTTAATGGGTTGCAAATGTGGATCTGGTGCCAAAGAAAGACGGAAAGGTACGTATGTGTGTTGATTGTAGGGATCTAAATAGGGCAAGCCCCAAAGACAACTTCCCACTTCCATATATTGATGTTTTGGCCGATAGCATCGCTCATCACAAGGTATTCTCCTTCATGGACAATTTCTCAGGGTATAATCAGATCAAGATGGCGCCTGAAGACATGGAAAAAACAACCTTCATCACACAGTGGGGCACTTTCTGCTACAATGTTATGCCTTTTGGGTTGAAGAATGCATGTGCAACTTACCAACGTGCCATGGTAGATTTGTTCCATGACATGATTTATCACGAGATAGAGGTCTACATCGACGAGATAGAGGCCTCTCAAACAACTTATATAGATGCTCAAACTGAAGAAGAGCATCTTGACCATCTACATAAGTTGTTTGAGAGGCTTAAAAGGTACAAGCTGAGATGGAATCCGAACAAGTGCACCTTTGGGGTGAGATCCGGTAAGCCTCTTGGTTTTATCATCAGCGGTAGAGGTATTGAGGTTGATCCAGCTAAAGTCAAAGCCATTCAAGAAATTCCCTCTCCCCGCATCGAGAAGGAAGTCAGAGGTTTCTTAGGACGAGTGTATTATATTGCCTGATTTATTTCTCATTTGACTGCTACTTGTGAGCCGATCTTCAAGTTGCTGAAGAAAGATCAGGTAGTAAAGTGGAATGAATATTTCCAGATAGCCTTTGACAAAATAAAGGAGTACCTACAAGAACCTCTGATTATGATGCCACTAGTTGAAGGAAGACCTCTAATCATGTATCTAACAGTACTAGAGAATTAAATGGGATGTGTATCATGCTGGCATGACGAGTCTGGTCGAAAAAGCATGCAATATACTACCTTAGAAAAAATTCTACCAACTGTGAAACAAGATACTCATTACTCGAGAAAACTTGTTGCGCTTTGGCATGGGCTTCTCGCCGACTAAGACAATATATGTTGACTCATACTACTCTATTGGTCTCTAAAATGGGTCCTATCAAATACATATTCGAGAAGCCCGCTCTCTGCGGAAGAATATCCAGATGGCAAATGGTCTTGACAAAATGTGACATCCAGTACACCACTCAAAAAGCAATCAAAGGAAGTGTACTGGCAGTTCATTTGGCTCATCAAGCTGTAGACGACTTCCAATCTATGAACTTCGAATTCCTAGACGATAACATTATGCTATTTACAAATTATGAAGAACCTGGACCGTATGATGGACCTGAGCCTGGATCCTAATGGACTATGGTTTTCGATGGAGCTTCTAATTCACTTGGCAATGGAATTGGTGATGTAATCATCTCTCCTCAGGGTTGTTATACGCCCTTCACCACTAAATTATGATTTGACTATACCAATAACATGACCAAATACGATGTGTGCATCACGGGTATTAAAGTTTCTATTGACTTGAGGATTAAGTTCTTTAATGTATATAGGGACTCAGCCCTGGTAATTAGTCAAATAAAGGGAGAATGGGATACTAAGCACCCGAATCTCATTCCTTATAGAGAACATGTGCTTACCTTAATCATGTACTTCGAGGAAATCAATTTTGAGCACATCCCATGAGAAGAGAATCAGTTGGTAGATGCATTAGCTATCATATCATCTATGTTCCAGGTCAAATGGGACAACGAGGCTCCCTGAATTACCATTGAAAATATAGACGAACCGAAACATTGCTATGAAGTTGACACTGACAGAGTAGAAGAAAAGCCTCGGTTTTGTGAACTGAAAAGATACCTTAAGTCTAAAGAGTACCCCAAGGGGGTATCTATCAACGACAGGAAATTCCTATGGAGATTCTCAACCAAGTTCTTCTTGAGTAACGGGGTTCTATATAAACGCAATCATGATTCAACTTTGCTTCGTTGTGTAGACAAGAAGGAAGTGGAGAAAATAATAGAACATATGCATGAAGGTATCTTGTGTACTCACTCCAATGGGCATACTATGGCTAAGAATATTAAGAGAGAGGGTTACTATTGGTCGACTGTGGAAACTAACTGCTATCACCACTCAAGAACTTGTCATAAGTGTCAGATCTATGCTAACAAAGTACATGTGCCTCTAGTACCTCTGAATGTCTTGACTGCTCCTTGGCCGTTTGCAATCTGGGGCATTGATATGATTGGAGAGATCAAGCCCATTGCTTCTAATGGGCATCAATTCATCCTCATTACCATTGATTACTTCACAAAGTGGGTTGAATCCACCTCATTCACCTTTGTTACTAAGAATGTTGTCGCCTGGTTCATTAAGCATAACCTTATATGTCGGTATGGGATCCCCGAAAGGATTATCACAAACAATGGTACCAATATCAACAACATTATAATCACGGAACTCTACACGTAGTTCAAGATCAAGCACCATAACTCTTCTCCGTATTGACTGATGATGAATGGCGTAGTGGATAACATCAACAAGAACATTAAGAAAATTATACAAAAGATGACATTGACATATAAAGACTGGCATGAGATGTTACCATTTGCTCTTCATTGCTATCGCACTTTGGCACAAACATCAATTCGGGCAAACCTCATTCTCAGTAGTCTATAGTATGAAGGTTGTCCTACATGTCAAAGTATAGATTCCTTCCCTAAGGATTATGAAAGATGCAAATTTGGACGAAGATGAATGGGTTCATACTAGGTTGGACCAGTTGAATTTGATTGACGAGAAAAGGTTGACGGTTGTCTGTCACGGTCAGATGTATCTGAAGCGTATGATCAAATCTTTCAACAAGAAGATCAAGCATCAGGTATATGAGGCTGGTGATTTGGTAATAAAGCGCATTATTCTACTTCAAGGTGATCCCAGGGGAAAATGGACTCCCACCTACGAAGGGAAATTCATAATCAAGAAGATCTTTTCGAGCGGTGTTATGATACTTACCACCATGGACGGTGAAGATCTTCCACACCCTGTGAACGCGGACATAGTTAAAAGATACTAAGCATAAAAAATGACCCACTAGGTTGACTGGCCTAGGAAAAGGGATTCAGGAAAAAATCATGGATATGTATAAAAGATTATACACCCAGCAAGTTGAAAACCTAAAAAGGCGGCTTGGGAAAAAAAGGTATCCCGGTGGATTGAAAACCCGAAAGGGCGATCCAGGAAAAAGTTAGGGAATAAAGCATACGACTGTGTCCCGTTGGATCATTTACAACCAGCTTTATTACCAACGTCAATTTCGAATGGTGCAGATCAATTCAATAAACTTTTTCCGACAGCAAGGGATGAGATGCTCGAAGACATTGGGGCAATAGCAGAGTTGAAACCTGACGAGATCATTTACACATATATATATATATATATATATATATATATATATATATATATATATATATATATATATATATATATATATATATATATATATATATATATATATATATATATATATATATATATATATATATATATATATATATATATATATATATATATATATATATATATATATATTGTTTTCACTTTGGACTCTCTTAATTTCACGACGATTTTCTCTTACTAGGATTTCTGTCTCTTTGTACAACAATCGCCTGCTTATAGGAAAACAATCAATATAAACACAATTTCAAAATTCAAATTTTGTTTTACTTTTTTCTGTTTTGTTTATAAAAACGTCCAATGACTAAATTGAATGAACATATGCATATGAATACGATTATTGTAAACCAATATATGCATAAAAACAGGAATATGTATCTACTCAAGACTCTAGGAGATGGAATAACGTTCAAGTCCTCCACATATACCCACAGAATAACCTCCATGGAATAATCCCCACAAAGTAATTTCCATAAGATAATCCCCCGCTAATTCATTTTCACAAACTCGACACATTCCCCGCAAATTTGAAATACCCTAATCATACTCACCAGCAGATCCCACTAGTAGACAAAGAAGTATGATCTTTCCTCCGATATTGTCGCCAACCTATGGAGTCCAAATCCTCGTTAGAGAGCATGTCTTCAACACAACTCACCGGAATTCTCTTCCCCAGCTGAGTTTATTTCTCCAACACTATAAAATCCCCCATATAATTCTCTTTTCCAGCAGGTCTCATTTCCTCAGCAGAATATTTTCCGCAACATATTTTATTTCCCTAACATGGTTTATTTCCCATATAGGATACAATCTCCCCAACTTGAGTCTATCCCATTGACTATTACAAATCACCGGCAAAATTTCTCTCTCTAGTAAAGGACAATCCAGACAATTATCCCCAGAGAGTTGCTTCGAAATCTAAAACTGGACCAGATATTTTTTTAACTTATCCTCCCTAGACGAGTCGGAATCCATATCAAATATTCGGTCAGACAGCACCTCTGAAGGTTATCCATCTCTTTTATCCCCAGTCAGGGTCTATAAGAATTAAACTCCCCAGTAGAGCGATGAGTGGCCAATGTTCTTGAACTCTTCTCCCCAAACAGAAGTCAAAATTCCCCAACGGAGTTTCCTCAAACAAGAAATAGGGATCTCCGGTGGAGACATTCTAGACAATGTTAAAGGTTACGCATATTCTTCATCCCCAACAACAGTCAGGGATTTATTTTCCCCAATGAGAGATGTTATACAAATCTACCAATATGCCTCAACAACATTTCACATTCATACACCATTTTCAAATAACATAGCATATGCATACGAAACGCATATAAGCACTCTTGTTTACTTTGAGAACATCATTACAGAACTCATTTCATACATAATGATATTTCATACATAAAACTCTTTATCTTTTCAGGTAAAGTCTACAAACAGACTGTTGTACCCCAAAATTTTCCCTCCCATATTCCTCAAGATTTGTCAAGAATGATCCTCAAATGGTTCAAGATTACTCAAGGGTTGTACAGTCAAACCACCTCCTAAGCCAGTTCAAAATTAGGGTTTTGGTTCTTTCAAGGAATTTGGGGTTTTCAATGGTTCAATCAAGTCTCATAGGCCTATATACATTCTCAAGCACCTACATGCCAAGTTTCAAGACTCACAGTGCCAATTTGCACAGTCAAAAGCTCCATTTAATTTACAGTCAACTACAAGGGCAAAATGGTCATTTTGCAGTCAAAAGTCAGAATTTTTGGGTCAACATCTTATTTTGAGTTCACAATCATCATTTGATCAAGTCTTGATCATGATTCCACAAGAATAGCTCAAAAATCATCAAGGTGCAAAAGTTACTATTTTTGGACAGTAGAAAAGTCAACTATATCTTGACCAGGGCATAACTTTTTCATGGTTTGTCAGAAAAATTCCATCCAATGCTCATTTTGAAGAGGATGCGATTTCCTACAATCCATCTTCACACTCCAAGATCAAGAAATGCCCTCACAAAAAGTTATGAATTTTGACATTATAGGTCAATTTCAAAAGTCAACAAAAGTACACTTTGAGTCAAAGGCCATAACTTGAGATTGGTAAATCCAAATGACATGGGACCAAAGGCATTGGTTAGAGGACTTCAAGAGATTTCCAAAATGTCCAAGAACATGGTCATGTGATCAAAATTGAGCAAGTTGTGCATTGGAGAAGTTGGGAAATTTTCATGAATTTGCAAAAGTCAACTTTGCTCAAAACACCTTATTTTTGCTAATGGGCCTCAAATCTCTTCTTGAAACTTCACCCATGACCTATACACGACCCATCAAGCTTAATTGGATTTATTTTCTTATTTTTATTGATTAATTGGATTTTTAATTAATATTAATCCATTTAATTAATTTAAATCATAAGAAAATACAAGATTTGATTTTTAAATCAATTTGTGAAGAAAATATGATCAAAACATGCTGGAAAATTCGTGCACAAGTCAAAGATACAAAAAAATCCAAATTTGGCAAGATTATTCAATCATGAAAAATCAAGAATATTTGATTTTCAATCAAAGATTTAAACATCAATGCACATGGGTTGGATCCAAGCTTTTTGACCTAATTTGTTTCCCTTATATGCAAGCAAGCAAACCCTGACCTGGTGGACAATTGAAAGCTGCAGAAACGGCCATAGCACATTCAAGAAATTCCAAGAAAACTCAAAACTGATTTTTGCATCCTAGGCTAATTCAAGGTGTGTTGATTATTCTAATACATTGCAGGAGGTTCCAGGAACGTTTTGCAATCAAACTCAGGCATCAAAGCTAAAGAAATCAAGGAATACAGTTTCACGGTTTGCACCTTTTATTCAAAATCATATTTCTTAATTCATGCGCATTTAACATGTTTTTTTGATTTATTTGCATTGCTAGAGACTGAACAAAGCTAATGGAATGATTTAATTGAACCATAGCACCCTGAATCGAAGAATGCCATGACTGAATTTTTAGGGTTCTTGAGCTTTAAATTAGGGCTTTCTGAACCAGGAAATATTGGGACCAGTGAGACACATGGTTGAGATGGTGAGACCAAGACGATCAAGATCCATACCTCGCGAAATATTTATATGTACTGTGGTGTTATTCGCTATTTTTCCTTACAGGGGTTAGTGGGGGTTAAAAACCCCCGCTATTTGATTCTGATTATGCAGGACAAACGAAGAAGAAGATGATGTGTTGATACCTCATTGGCTTGTTTGAAAACGCGCGCGTTATTTTTTGTTTTACAGCATAATATTTGTTTTTTATATATAATATTCATTATCTATTCATTTAACAAACGCGCGTTACAGTTCAGCTGGCAAAGGCATTGAAGCAATGAGCATTGGGACCTGGGTTCGAATCCCAGGTCCCCTAAAACCTTTATTCCTTTTTTTCTTTATATGTTCATATGCAGATTTCAAAGTGAGGTCCATCAATACCTCCAATTCCCAAGCGCCAGATGTCTTCAAACTCAAATCCAATGGCCTAGATGGAAGGACTATCATGGTCCTTAGTCAACAAGCGCGTGGATAATCTCAAAGGTCAAACGAGGCTGGAAGTTAGTGGGCTTCAGAATTGCTCTTGTCACTCCAGAATTGGGCCCAACACCCCCCTTCAAGTTTATTTCTTTTCTTTTCTTTTATTTTAATTATTTATTATAATTATTATTTTCACTAACAAATTAATTTTTTCATGATAAAATCAGAAAACTAAAAATATTATTTTTATTATTATTTATTAAAATTAATTTCACCCTTTCATTATTTTTGTAAATAAATAAATAATTAATTAATTTAGTTTTAATTAGGTTAATTTTAACTTTGTTTGCAATAATTTAAAATTTGTGTAGAATTAGGGTTTGCAATAACTTTTGACTCTTTTTATTTTTTCCTTAAAAAACATAAAAAACTCAAAAAAATATCCTTCTTTTATTTAATTAATTAATTAGTCTAGGTTTAATTTAATTAAATGCAAAATAATAAAAAATCTCTTTCTTTCTCAAAAAAGGGTCAAAACCCTAAAAAATCTCCGGTCCAATTTTTTCTCGCGCGTGTGATTATTTTTGATTCATATTTTTGATCCATATAATTGCAATTGCTTCGAGGATGTAATAGCTTTAATTAGGACCCTTTTTATCGCTTTTATTTAATTTCTCGCAATTTACTTTTTCAAGGGTTTGTTTTTTGCGATGTAAATACCCGACGCCTTGTAATAGCTTAGTTTTATTTTCCGCAACCATTAACTGCTAGATGTATGTTAACTAGGCTATGCATGACAAGATTTATCTTAAATTAAAATTAATCGTAGCTCACCATAACATGTACAAAGATAACATAACTGAAATCTGACACACTCGCACATGCCACTCTTAGGGTACGCCTCACTTGGTTGCCTCGACGTGGTCATTGAGTATAGGGTGTTTTAAAGGTCTCCCTCCTGTCTAAAGATCAAAGTTGCCTCGAAACGGTTGCCTCGATAAAAAATGATCTGAGACATTAGGGTTACCGCTAAGGCGTCCTACCATTGCTTTGGTGACCACATGTCCCTATAATCGAATTGACCTGACAACTCCAACGACGGTGCTACCTACTTCTCAATAGTGGGATAGTACTGTCTAAAGGACATTTATACAGCTTAATTTCTTTTGAGTAGGTAGAAGTTCTCAGGTACTTGCTCTTTCAAAATAAAACAACTTTTCGCACTTACACTTTTTTCAAACAAACACTTCATACACTCTTGAGGACAGATACAAGAGTTAAATCGAAGTTTTCAAACAAAACTTTTTCAAAGCCCACAAACACAAGAAAAGCAAAATCTTTTGAAAACATAGTGAGCAAGTACCTAAGAGCCCGTGGATAACCACGGATAGAAAGGGTGCTAACACCTTCCCTTTCTATAATCTACCTCCCGAACCCGAGAAACATCTCGAAAAGGAATTTTGCTGTGCTTTTGTCTTTTCCTTGTTGGAGAAAATAAAAGATGGTGGCGACTCTTGCTTACCGCGACATTTTGCGAAACGCAAACGCGAACCAGCATTTCAAAACAGTCAGTTCTATTTCCACCGATCACAGAACTGGCGACTCTGCTGGGGAATATTTAAGTGAGGTGTACCTTAGGATTAGATCACCATGTTTTCAATTGTATGCTCTGTGTGCTTTAATTTTGTGGGCTTGTATCAGAGTTTCATAGATCCTAACCCGGATCTGGGGATACCCTTTAGGTAAGTAGTAATAAACTGTGAGGGACCTGTCCGGCGTAGACCGACACGGGTGAAGCAGTAGCTACGTTGGTGTGATACCTTGGTCTGTACCGATATCCCTTGTGTTGGAACGAGGAGAATATAGGTCTTCTGAGGAGTCATTAAGCACCAACTGACCTTAGAACCTTAAATTGACCAACTTTGCCATAGAACAGTAGCAGTATGCTACGCTCATTGAGGCTAAACTCTCGCGATGGTTCCGGCCGCAAGAAAAGGTTTCCAAACTGGAATTATGGCCGATCGAGGGTAGTCAATGATATTAAGATCCTCTAGAACCTGGTTACTATTTTTAGGACAGGTCTTAACCAACTGAAACTGAAAGAGGGTAGTACCTAAACTTCATGCTGGCCTGAAATCTAAGGGCTCTTTTGTGTGACTTGTGTGCCTTTACCATGTTTGCCTTTTGTGAATACTTGTGTTGTGCCTTTATCATAACATCATAACATCATAACATTGCATACATCCTGCATAAGGACTAACCCATTTCAAAGACAAGAGGGTTTCATCTTTGCTCTGTTTTGTAGGACATCATGATGCCCATTCATAGGAATACTATCCGGCTCAACTTTGTTCAACCACCTACGTTGCTTAAAGAATTGGTTGACAGGATTCCAGACACTACTTCCTTCATCAAGAGGCATGGTTCTCTTCTCGGTTTAGTCACCTCAAAGTGGGACCAACAATTGATGAGTGTCCTGGTCCAGTTTTACGATCCGCTATATCATTGCTTCACCTTTCAAGACTTCCAGCTGGTCCCTACCCTGGAAGAATTATTTGAGTTGCTTGGTATCCCCATTTTGGAGTAGGTTCCATTTACTGGTTGGGAAAAGACTCTCAGGCCTGAAGAGATTGTTGCAGCCCTTCACTTGACCAAAGAGGAGGTAATGGCTAACTGGGAGACTAGAAGTGGAGTTAAGGGCTTTTTGGCTAAGTTTCTGGTTGGCAAAGCTAATGGGTTCTGGAATGACTTAGACTTTCAAGCGTACAAGGACATTCTGGCTCTCTTAATATATGGTCTGGTATTGTTTCCAAATCCTGATACCTTTGTTGATGTTAATGCCATTAGGATCTTCATCTGTCGGAACCCTGTACCCACTCTCTTGGGTGATATCCTTTATCAACTCTATACTCGTACTGCCCGAAGATGGGGAACTTTGCTGTGTTGTGCTCCTTTATTGGTGAGGTGGTTTATTTCGCACCTCCCTAAGTTCGTACTGAAGAACAAATAAGGAAGGGGTTGGGCTCATAGGATAATGTCTCTTACTGATAATGACATTATTTGGACTCTCAGAGGCTTAGATGAAGTGGTCGTCATTGATCGTTGTGGAGAGTATCCTAATGTTCCATTGATCGGGACCCGTGGAGGAATCTCTTATAACCCATGCTTAGCCCTCCGTTAGTTTGGAAGAGCCAGAAGAGAAGGGCCTCATGAGATGCGTGTACCTCATATCGTCTTTGATTTTCAGGTAGATAGCGACGAGCTGCGCCATAGATTCATCAGGGCTTAGGATATAGTTCACAAAGCTGACCCACATGAGTTGGGACCAAAAACTTCTCTGCCTATGGAGTCATATTTCAGATGGGTCCGCATTCGTGCCCAGAAGTTAGGTATGCCCTACGAAGCTGTCAGGCCTATTACTCTTGAAATTGCTGATAAAGAAGGGGTTCCTCCAACTGTTCTCCATCCTCATACGCCCACTGATGTTGGTACACTAAAGAGATCTTGGGCGCAACTGCAGGAAGAACGGGATTCTTATCGGGAAAGGTTCAATGAACAGGAACAGAAGATCCAGAAGCTGACAAAGCAATTGGAGGACGAGCAGATCCTGAATGACTATATCCGCACTGAGAAGAAGAGGCCATGGGAGCATTGATGGACCTTTGTTGTTTCTTTTACAGCTTATTTACTTTTCAGTATTTCCATTTTTGTAACGCCTAAGGGCAAGTTGTTGAACAATTTAAATTCTGAAGTTAAATCTAATAAAGTGTGTTCCCTTTTTTGTCCACAAAGTTGAATCCCTATTTTCTTTGAAAACATAAATCATACACATTTCATTTCATCATATGCATAACAGGTACCCCTTTCACAGGTCACTTATCTTCTTCGCTGTTTATTTCAGCAATCATCATGTCTACTGAACCTTCCACTGAGCAAGCCATCAAGGCCCTCCAGGCCCAGAACGCCCAGTTCCAAGAGTTGGTTATGAGCCTAGCCCAGGGTCAACAGGAGTTGAAGACTCTGATTCTGAAAGAGAGGAAGAAGAAGAAGAAGAGGACCGTCTTGTTCAACACTGGACGCAGATTTGGGAATGGACTACAGAATGAGGTTGATCTGACTACCTCATCTGTAGGGAAAGACAGTCCTCAAGAGAGAAGGATTCCTAGTCCCGTGGTCTCCGACAACGAGACGGATTATGATGAAGAGCAGTACCCTCCTACTGAAGATAGGTATAAACAGTTGGAGGACCGCTTGAGCGCCATGGAGATACAAAATGTGCCCGGGTTGGACTTTGGAGACCTAGGCTTATCCTCTGGGGTGGTGATTCCCCATAAGTTCAAGGCACCTGCTTTTTCCAAATATGACGGAGCCTCCTGCCCAAAGCTGCACCTCCGGTCGTATGTAAGGAAGATCCAACCTTACACTGTTGACAAGAATTTGTGGATCCATTTCTTTCAGGATAGTCTTTCAGGGACTCAACTCGAATGGTTCTATCAGCTGGATGAGGCCAGTATCCGCAACTGGGAAGATTTGGCTACTGCGTTCTATAAGCAGTATCAATATAATTCCGACCTCGCTCCTACGTGTACCCAACTCCAGGGTATGTCACTAGGGATGGGTGAAGGATTTAAAGAGTACGCCTAAAAATGGAGAGACCTTGCCGGAAGGGTGCAACCACCTTTGACTGATCGTGAGCTGGTTGATATGTTTCTGGGGACCCTATCTGGTCCGTTCTTCAACCATTTGATTGGAAATTCTTCAGCCGGGTTTACAGACCTTATCTTGACTGGTGAGAGAATTGAAGCTGGTATCAAGTCTGGGAAGATACAGAAGGGTGCTTCATCGAGCACCGAGAAGAAACCCTTCAAGAAGGAATCCAGTGCTGTCTATGGTTCAAGGAGACCAAATAGATCTGAACACCGCCAAGCTATCAACGCGGTGGTCATTTCAAAACCTGCTGGTGCTCCTCAGCATCACAACCAACAAAGGGGTGAGAGACCTAGAAGGAAATTCACTCGTCTCAGCATGACCTTGTCCCAGATATTTCCGCAGTTGCTGACAACCAATTTGGTAACTCTAAGGAAAGCCCCAAAGAATCCGAATACAACTTCTCCAAAGTACAATCCTAACGCCCACTGCGCTTATCACTCTGACAGCCCGGGACATAATACGGATGATTGTTGGACTCTGAAGAATAAGGTCCAAGACTTGATCAATGCAAAGGAAATTGAGTTCGAGGCGCCTGAAAGGCCTAATGTTGTGACAGCTCCCATGCCCAAACATGGAGTAAATGCTGTAGAGGAAGACTTGTTTGTAGCCTCTGTGGATGATATTGTTACCCCGCTGATGACCGTCAAAAGGAACCTGTTGCTAGCCGGTTTATTTTCAGGATGTAGTAAAGGTTGCCATCTATGTTCTGTTTCACCTACTGGATGTCCATCTTTGAAGTCAGGCATCCAAAACCTGATGGATAATAAAGAGATCCTGTTCGAGAAGATTGTTGTTCCTGCCACCCCTACTGAAGAAGTTTCCATTGTTACCATTTTCACCAATTCTCCCAAGGCTCCCTCGAGGAAGCCTGTCAGAATTACGCCTGTCTAGAAGATTGCACCTATAATCATCACTGTTCCGGGGCCTATTCCCTAAACATCTGACAAAGCTGTCCCTTGGCACTATGGGGCAGATGTTTATGTTCTTGGAGTCAAGCAAGAGTTTGATACTAATACCGGCGTCAGCAACATCACCGGGCCTGCTAAAGTCACCCGCAGTGGCAGACTTTTCTCACCTGATATTGCACCACCAACTATCCAGAGACCTATTGTCATCACACCTGCAAGTGTGCCCACTTCCCTTCCTGATCAAGTTCTTAGTTCTACCCCCGTCGCCGAGTCATCTGACGCTCGGGGCAAAGGGATTGCCACTGATATGCCTGCCCAGACGGAGGCACCAAAGACCATCAATGTTGAAGCTTCCAAACAGGAAATGGAAGAGATCCTGAAGATCATCAAGAAGAATGATTATAATGTAGTTGAGAAGCTGGGGCAAACCCCATCCAAGATTTCCATGTTATCACTATTGTTGTGTTCAGAGGCCCATGCCAAGGCTCTGATTACCTTCCTGAAGACAGCCCACGTGCCACAAGAGACATCAGCTGATCAGTTTATCGATTGTGTGGCCAATTTAACTGCTGATAATGGTTTGGGTTTCTCCGACGCTGATTTGACTGCTAAAGGGAAGAACCATAACGATGCCCTGCATGTCTCCATTGAATGCAGGGGCATTACTCTTGCACATGTGTTGGTTGACACTGGTTCCTCATTGAACGTCTTGCCCAAGAAAGCTCTAGACAGGTTGGATTGCGAAGGGTTGGAGCTAAAGCCAAGTAACATTGTTGTCTGGGCCTTTGACGGGTCTAAAAGGATGGTACATGGTGAGGTTGATATCCCAATTAGAGTTGGTTCTCAGGTCTTCGATTCTACATTCTACGTGATGGATATTCGAACGTCCTATTCTTGTTTTTTGGGTCGTCCATGGATCCATAAAGCCGGAGCTGTGACTTCAACACTCCATCAGAAGCTGAAGTACCCGGTCAAAGGGAAGATTGTGACAGTTCAAGGGGAGGAAGAATACATGGTCAGCCACCTCAACTCATTCCGGTACATAGAGATGGATGGGGAGTTCATTGAGACCCCATTCCAACACTTTGAAGAGGTTCCTCAGACACTGGCATCAGCTAAGAGCGTGATTGAAGATTCTCCTTTGAAGATGGCTTCCTTAAAGGATGCCCGGGCTGTTATTGAGAAGGGTGAGTGCGCAAACTGGGGCCGACTTCCTGATTTCACTCAGAATACTGACAAGTTTGGTTTGGGTTTCATTGCAGAAGCTCAGAAGGATGTTCGTAGGGCAAGGATTGGAAGACCTCCTGTGTTCATCAGCAACTCGGGAGTAAATGCCATTGAAGATGACGTGGAGGAATCTGAATTCGACAGCTGGATCTACCCTACAACCAACGGTGGACCAAACAATTGGACAGCGAAAGACTTCATCCCTATTACTTTTGTTACTCAGTAATGAACTCCTTTGTTTTGAATTTGTAACAGACAATATTGTGAAACTTTATGGCCCGGTGTCTTACCCGGGGCACCGTGGCTTCATTTGTGAGGGCTTTTGTGTGTCATTTTCATATATCATTAATAAAAGCATTGGACGTTTTTTGCATTTCAAATCTTGCGCTCCTTGTCTTTCTTTATCATATATTGCAAAGCAGCTATTTACACACACTCACATATACAGGTCTCAATCCACTCTGGATCTCACTGGTAACGACTCTGCTACTGCCAGTTATGACTTCGAAAATCCGATCAACTTAGCCGAAGACGAAGGTGAAGATGATTGTGAAGTGCCTGGTGAGCTTGCTAGACTGCTACTCCAGGAAGAGAGGGCCATTCAGCCACATGAAGAGCCAGTGGAAACGGTAAATCTGGGTACTGAGACAGACAGAAAGGAAGTCAAGATTGGTGCGAATCTAGAGCTTAGTGTGAAACAACGGTTGATTCAGATGCTGCATGACTACGTGGAAATATTTGCCTGGTCTTACAAAGATATGCCTGGGTTAGATACCGACATTGTGGTTCATCACCTGCCTACCAAGGAAGAATGCCCTCCGGTAAAGCAAAAGGTCCACCGTATGCGTCCAGAGATGTCCGAGAAAATCAAGGCTGAGGTTATGAAA
This sequence comes from Vicia faba, assembly GCA_948472305.1. Classification (NCBI taxonomy): domain Eukaryota; kingdom Viridiplantae; phylum Streptophyta; class Magnoliopsida; order Fabales; family Fabaceae; genus Vicia; species Vicia faba. The sequence continues at coordinate 1,158,089,971 of OX451735.1, read as the reverse complement.
CAATTTGACGTCGGTTTTCTAGCAGTAACTTCTTACCCTCAGTGGGTTGCCAATGAGGTTCCGGTACCGAAGAAAGATGGTAAGGTCAGAATGTGTGTTGACTACAGGGATTTGAACAGGGCAAGCCCTAAAGATGACTTCCCTCTGCCTCACATCGACGTTCTGGTTGACAACACTGCTCAGCATAAGGTATTCTCCTTCATGGACGGTTTCTCCGGTTATAATCAAATAAAGATGGCTCCCGAAGACATGGAGAAGACCACTTTTGTTACGCAGTGGGGCACCTTTTGTTACAACGTCATGCCTTTTGGGTTGAAAAATGTTGGGGCAACGTATCAGCGTGCCATGGTCACTCTGTTTCATGACATGATCCATCATGAGATCGAAGTATACATCGACAATATGATTACAAGGTCCCAAACTGAGGAGGAACACCTTGACCATCTACAGAAGCTGTTTGACCGGTTGAAGTTGTACAAGCTGAGGTTAAACCCGAACAAGTGCACCTTCGGGGTAAGATCTGGAAAACTACTAGGTTTCGTCGTAAGCGACAAAGGTATTCAAGTGGACCCTGCCAAAGTGAAAGCCATACAAGAGATTCCATCTCCCAAGACAGAGAAAGAAGTCAGAGGCTTTCTAGGACGGTTAAACTACATTGCCCGATTCATCTCGCATCTAACTGCTACTTGTGAACCAATCTTCAAGCTACTGAAGAAAGATCAAGTAGTACGTTGGAACGATGAATGTCAGGCCTCTTTTGAAAGAATCAAAGAGTATCTCCAAGAGCCACCCATTCTTATGCCACCGGTTGAAGGGAGACCCCTAATCTTATACTTGACAGTGCTGGACAACTCAATGGGATGTGTGCTGGGTCAGCATGACGAGTCTAGCCGAAAAGAGCATGCTATTTATTACCTTAGCAAAAAGTTTACCGACTGTGAGACCCGATACTCACTGCTCGAGAAAACTTGCTGCGCTTTGGTATGGGCTGCTCGCCGGCTAAGACAGTATATGTTGACTCACACTATTCTGTTGATTTCAAAGATAGATCCAATCAAGTACATCTTCGAAAAGCCTGCCTTGTCCGAAAGAATAGCAAGATGGCAGATGATCTTGACTGAATATGACATCCAGTACACGACCCAAAAAGCAATCAAGGGAAGTGTGTTGGCAGACCATTTGGCACATCAGGCAGTGGATGATTACCAGTCCATGAACTTTGAATTTCCAGACGAGAATATCATGGTAGTGACTGATCGCGAGATACCTGGACCGGATGAAGGACCTGAGGAAGAATCCCGATGGTCTATGCACTTTGACGGAGCCTCAAACGCTTTGGGTAATGGCATTGGAGCCGTGGTCATATCTCCTAAAGGCTCACATACTCCACTTACCGCCCGACTATGTTTCAACTGCACCAACAACATGGCGGAATATGAAGCATGCATCATGGGTCTTCGAGCTGCAATTGACCTAAGGATCAAGTTTCTGAGTGTCTTTGGAGATTCCGCTCTTGTGATCAGTCAGATCAACAGCGCGTGGGATACGAAACACCTAAATCTTATTCCTTACAAGGAGTATTGTGATCGGTGGATTTAGAACTGACTGTTTAACGCTGGTTCGCGAAATGTCGCGGAAGCAAGAGTCGCCACCATCTTTTATTTTCTCCAACATGGACAGGACAAAAGCACAGCAAAATTCCTTATGAGATTGTCTCTCGGTTCGGGAGGTAGATTTATAGAAAGGGAAGGTGTTAGCACCCTTTCTATCCATGGTTATCCATGGGCTCTTAGATACTTGATCTTATGTTTTCAAAATGTTTGCTTTTAAAAATGTGAGTGGGTTTGAAAAAGTTTCATTGAAAGATTTCTGAATGACTCTTGTATCTGTCCTCAAGAGTGTTTGAAAAATTCGTTTTGAAAGCTTTTGAAAGTGTAGTGTGAAAAGTTGTTTTTGTTTGTTTTTGAAGAGAGCAAGTATCTATGAGTTATCTACCTACCCTAAGGAATTAGGCTGTGTAGAAGTCCTTAAGGTAGTGCCATCCCACCATTGAGAGGTAGGTAGCACCATCATTGGAGGTGTTCGGGTCAATTCGAGTGTAGGGACAGTGTGGTCACCGAAGCAATAGTAGGATACCTTAGAAGCTACCCTTATGTCCTTGATCCTTTTTTAATCCGAGGCAACCGTTTCGAGGCAACTGGATCATGGACATAAGGACCGCTAAAACGTCATATACTTGACGACCACGTTTCGAAGGCAACAAGTGAGGCATACCCTAGAAGTGGTGTGTGTATTTGTGTGTTGTTTTCATGTTAAGTTTATCTTTGATCAGGGCATTGTGAGCTACGCGTTGTTTTTAGTTAACATACATTCTTTCATGCAATTTAGAATTTAGGAGTGCGGAAAATTAAAAGACGGAAACATAAAAGCTACGCTATTACAAGGCGCGGGTCTATACATCGCCAAAATACAAAGACCCGTTTTTGATAAAGAATGCGGAAAGTAAATAAATACCTAATTACTATTACATCCGGAAAGCAGTTACATAATAATCGATAAGAAAATAACACGCGAAAAGAATTAAATTGAACGTCCGAGGGTTTTGACCCTTTGCTTGAAATTAAATTAAATTAAAGCCTAATTATTATTTAATTAAAGAAAAGAAAATATGTTTTTTATGTTTTTGTATTTAATGAAATAAAGAAAATAAAATTAAAGTTAGTGAAACCCTAGTTCTAAATTATTTTAATTATTAATGAAAGAGGTAAAAATTAGGCTAATTAACTAAATTATTTAACTTACATGTTTATTTACAAAAAATAATAATAATAAATAATGATTAAAATAATTAATTAAGAAAAAAGATAAAATGTCAAAAAAACCTAATTCTATGTAGTTTTTATTTATTAAGAAAAGATTGAAATTTAAAACCTCAATTAAACTACATTAATTGTTAGTTATTTATTTACAAAAAAAATAGGTTAGTGGTGAGATTAATAATAATTAAATATATTTTTGTATTTTGATTTTTCTGATTTTATTATGGAAAATTGATTTTATGGTGAATTAATAAAAACAATTAAAAACAATTGAAAAGAATTAGAAAAGAAAAGAAAATAAAATTAAAAAAATGCAAACCAAGGGGGGTATCAGGCCCAAGGAGAGGTTTAATTGCAGAATTATGGCCCATTGAAGCAAAGTCACGTTTGACTTTCAGAATTGTGTACACGCTCATTGACTGGAGTGCACCCTGGATCTCATTCTGTGGCCTTCAGATTGCTCATCAAGGCCACTTGGCAAGCTATGCGTGAGTCTGTATAGTGAGACGTTGGAGAAGCGATTTGAATGCCCCAATAGAATTATGCCACGCCTGTCTTCGTCTTTGTTTGTACCTGCAACATGAACAAGATAGCGGGGATTTTAAACCCCCACTAGGTGTAATAGTGGAAAATAGCGATTACGCCCACAGATAAGATAAATTGAGCGCGAGGTGGCCATTCAAATCGTATTGAGCTCCTGAATTCAACTGCATAGGTCTCAAGGTTTAATTTTTCCTCTACATGAAAGCCCTAATTTTCAAGCTTCTAAACCCTAAATTTTGTCCATGGTGGATTCTGATTTAGGAAGCGTTAATCCAATTGAACTGTACCAATCTCTTCAGCAGGTTAATGTTAGTGTAAATCAAACAAGAAACATGGTTAAAAGTGAGTGAATGATGATATGTCAAATTGGAAAACAAAGCAAACCGTGTGACTTTGTGGGGATGATTCTTTGCGCGTTTGGACTAGTTCTTGATTGTAATAGCTTCCTAGCAATGTCAGTAATGTAATGGAAAAGATTTTAGGCCTTGAATTACCCTGCAAGTATGAAATCAGTTTCCAAGTTTTTATGAAATTTTTTGCAAAGTGAGTATGTTGTTGCAGCAGCTTTTTCGTGTCCTCTGCACTAGGGCTCACTTGTGCCTTTGTATGTGAATGATTCTAGTTCAAAAATAAGCCCACAAATCCATGGATTAATGACTTGAATATTTGATTTTTCAATTATGGGATTTTCAATCTTTTGCCATGAAAACTTTGCCAATTATGGAAGATCTTGTCTTGTTGATTGATGCACGAAATCCTTAGCATGTGTGGAGTATATTTGCTGCATAAAAAGATTTGAAAAAGCATATCCTTGAATTTTCTCATAATTAAAACTAATTAAATGAATTAATAAGAATAAAAATTCAATTAATTAATTAAAAATAAGAAAATAAATCCTTTTAAGCTCAATGGGTCGTGCATAGACTTTGGGTAATGACTCAAGAAGGCATTTGAGGCCCATTAGCAAATTTGAAGCTTTTTAGGCAAAGTTGACTTTTGAAAGTTCCCAAAAATTTCCCAACTTCTCCAATGCATATCTTGCTCAAATTTGAAGCTATGAACATGTTCTTGGACATTTTGAAAAGGTCTTGAAGTCCTCTAACTAATGTCTTTGGTCCCATGTCATTTTGATTTACCAATCTCAAGTTATGGTCTTTGACTTAAAGTGCCTTTTTGTTGACTTTTGAAAATGACCTATAATGTTGAAATTAATAACTTTTTGTGAGAGCATTTCTTGGGCTTGGAGTGTGAAGATGAATTGTAGGAAATGTCATCCCCTTCAAAATGATATTTGGATGGGATTTTTCTGATAAACCATGAAGAAGTTATGCCTTGGTCAATTTGCAGTTGACTTTTCAACTGTCCAAAAATAGAAACTTTTGCATCTTGAGACTTTTTGAGCCATGCTTGTGGAATCATGATCAAGAATTGATCAAATGATGATTGTGGCTTCAAAATAAGATGTTGACCAAAAATTTTGACTTTTGACTGTCAAATGACCATTTTGCCCCTGCAGTTGACTGTGGAGCAATTAGGGCTTTTGACTGTGCAATTTGATGCTGTGAGTCTTGAAACTTGACATATAGATGCTTGACAATGTATATAGGCATTTGGGACTTGATTGGACCCCTGAAAACTTCAATTTCTTTGCAAGAACCAAAACCTTAATTTTGACTGTGTTAGGAGGCAATTGGACTGTGCAACCCTTGAGATTTTTGAAGCTTGATCTTGCCAAATCTTGGAGAATATGGGAGGGAAAATTTTGGGGTACAACAGTTGCCCCTGTTCAATCTTCTTAGACCTGAGGATGTAGATTGGCCGGCGTGCCTTTCGAAATCCGAGGGTGGAAGATGATTGAACACTAGAGTGCCCAGAAATTTGCACTCACATAGTAGTGTATCAGCAGTGTGATAGCGGGAGTGGGCTTACAAATGCCATTTGGAGAGATGATGGATAGGAGGATGGGCTTATAGATGCCATCTGGAGCTGTGACGGAACCTTGTCGGGAATGGGCTTATAGATGCCATTTGGAGACTGTTGGTATGTGGATGGGCTTATGGATGCCATCTGGAGGTGGTCTGTTGAACTGTAATTTTTTGTAAGTTGAAAGAGGGAACCTGTGTAGGGTTGCCTGATGATGAGCTCGTGTAAAACTACATCTTTGGAGGAAGGAAACCTGTGTAGGGTTTACTGATAATGAGTCCGTATAAGACTGCATCTGAAATGGAGAAGGAACCTGTGTAGGGTTTACTGATAATGAGTCCGTATAAGAATGCATCTGAAATGGAGAAGGAAATTTTGTAGGGTTTACTGATAATGAGTCCGTATAAGACTGCATCTGAAATGGAGAAGGAACCTGTGTAGGGTTACTTTGATGGCGAGTCCGTGTAAAACCGCATCTAGAGCTGAGAAGGAAACCTGTGTAAGGCTTACTGATGACGAGTCCGTGTAAAACTACATCTGGAGTTTGAGAAGAGAACCTGTGTAGGGTTTCTTGATGACGAGTCCGTGTAAAACTACGTCTGGAGAGAGAGAACCGGTGTAGGGTCACCTTAAGGTAAGTCCGTGTAAGACTTCTGGAGGAACCGGGGTAAGGTTACTGCAGGATAAGTTCGTGTAAAACTTCTTGATGAACCGGGGTAAGGTTATCTTGAGATAAGTCCGTGTAAGACTTCTGGAGGAACCGGGGTAAGGTTTCTATAGGATAAGTTCGTGTAAAACTTCGGGGTGAACCGGGGTAAGGTTACCATGATAAGTCCGTGTAAGACTTCTGGAGGAACCGGGGTATGGTTTCTGCAGGATAAGTTCGTGTAAAACTTCGGGGTGAAACGGGGTAAGGTTACCATATAAGTCCGTGTAAGACTTCTGGAGGAACCGGGGTAAGGTTTCTGCAGGATAAGTTCGTGTAAAACTTCGGGGTGAACCGGGGTAAGGTTACCATGATAAGTCCGTGTAAGACTTATGGAGGAACCGGGGTAAGTTTACTGCAGGGTAAGTTCGTGTAAAACTTTAAGAGGAACCGGGGTAAGGTTACCTTGAGATAGGTCCGTGTAAGACTTTTTCTGAAAGAAAGGGAACCGGTGTAGGGTTGCCTGATGATGAGTCCGTGTAAACTACATCTGAGGTTGAGAAGGAACCGGTGTAGGGTTTCCTACATCCTGAAATTGAGAAAGAACCGGTGTAGGGTTTCCTGTTGATCAAGTAGATAATTGTCCTGTCTAGTTTCAGGTATTAACTCACGATCAGTCGTCCACAGAATTTTCCTGGCTTGTCACCGGTGTTGATCTGGAACCGTAAAGGGAGATGGTAATCATCTTTTAATTGACTTTTTTCTGAAAAGGCAAAGTATTAGTCATATGCAATGTCATGATGCATGAACTGCATGATTTTAAGATGTTCTCAAAAATAAATGAGATTTGTGTTGTATGATGCGTGTGCATGCTATAATGTATGAAGATGTGATGTTTATGAATGTATTCTGGTCTGGGAAAATAAATCCTTGACGAATGCCGGGAGTTTGTTGAATCCTGGGATGACGTTGAAGAGTAAAGTTCTTTGTTTCCGCTGGGGATGATGGTTGCGAGAATAAACCTGTAGGAGAAGATGACTCTGTTGGGGAATAAACCTGGTGAAGATATTACTCTGTGGGGAGTGAACTCTGTGGGGAAAGAGAGGTATTTTGCTGAGTTTGATGATAACTCCGCTGGGGATGCCGTTGTTGAGCTCTGTTGGAAGATTTGATGAACTCCGCTGGGGATAAGAAGACTTTGCCGGGGACGATCTTTCCGTGGCAATTGGCTGAGGATAACCCAGTTATATCCTGATGGGGAAGTAACCTTTGAATAAAGCCCGGGGAGCGTTCGTACTCTGCCGGTGATAAACTTCCAGAATCTACTGGGGAGACTGATTGAGTTCTCCTGGGGAGACTTTTCAGATTGGACTGGGGACTGGCTCCACTGGATGTCCGGTATACCGCCGGGGAACAATCTTAGATCAAGATTACCGGGGATGCTTGTTAGGAATGTCTGTGTACTCCGCTGGGGAATGTTGAGATCTGCTGGGGATAATCCACTTTCCTTAAAGCTGGCAATATACTAACTCTGCTTGGGAAGAGTGTCGTTGACTTGCTGGAGATATTGTGCCTTCTCTGCTCGGGGGGAGTATGGATGAACCTTGGCTCACTCTCTGGGGAATTAAGGTATCTTGGTTACGTTCTTCAGCTGAACCTACCTTGGTACCTTGGTGGACAGAGCAACTAGATCGTTTAGACAACTCATATTGCCCCTGTCTCTGTGGGAGAAGATACTTGTGGAGGCGCTTGATGACTGCCGGTTGACAAATCTTCTTCTGGTAGGCAAGTGACGAGATGACGGAACATAGTCGTACGCGTTGATCCCTAACTTTTGCCTGGACCGCCCTTTCGGGTTTTCAGTCCACCGGGATACCCATTTTTGCCCAAGCCGCCTTTTCAGGTTTTCGACTTGCCGGGTGTACAGATTTTTTTATTTTCATCCCTTATTTTTTGCCCAAACCTTTTTGGTTCACCGGGACGCCCTTATTTTTTCCTAGGTGTGTCAACCTAGCGGGTCTTTGATTTTGCGTAGTATTTTTTCGACTATATCCATGCTCTCAGGATGTAGGGAGGTGCCCCTGTCAGTAGTGTTGTGTTGCCCTACTACCAGAAGATCTTCGTTTGATCATCCAATGCCCCAAGTGATCCAGATGGAGCTTTGCCCCAGGCTGGTTGGCCTTTGAGAGATTCTTCGAATCTTGACTTAACTGCCCCAGATGATGGACAATGGTCATGCCGTGCCCCTTGATTGGAAGTGCTTTTGTTCACTAGATATTCTTCGTGCGAATTTCTCTATTGTTCGAACAAATAGTCATATGCAAGCAATGTTATATTAAAAATGAAAAGCTCATGTCTGTCTTGAAGTTTTTTGAAAATGCATTTTTTCATAAAAACAAGTGAATTTTTTTTGTAAACTGTGATGTCAACTCGTCATTTTACCGCAAGCCTTAAGGAGTCAGGATACCTTTCGTAACAGTATGCTTTCGAACTAACCCATGCTTCAGCTAGGATTTTTGAGGGTTATAACGTGGCCTGGTTCACGGTTTAAGAAACAAAGGAAAAGGCTCAAATTATATTTGTACCCACCCGCTCTTCGTGATGTTCTTCAATCCTAAACTCAGCTAATCGTGCATTAGACCTTGTTTGAGTCTTTGTCCTGATATTTCAATGATGGTTCGGATATTGACAGTTTATTTTGAATAGGCAGTCATTTTTGTTTTTGTCGAGGGTTTGCAGGACCTCTTTCTCTTTTGACTTTGTTATCCCTGTTTTTTGCCTGATCTATTTCTTTTGTGATTACAGTCAGCGGGATGCCCCAGTTTTGTAAGTCTCCTTCATAGGTTTTGACTTATTGGGTTTTTGTTTTGGAGAGATAATGACTGCCCGTCTTTATGACTATTCGGAACCATCACTGTCTTTTGTTTTATAAGGACTCCTTTGGCGCCATTCGTTGTGCACTTGGATCAACTGAAAGAACTACCCTGCCCCAGATTATGATTAAGGGTTTAATTTTTTTGTGAAAAGAAAAACTCCTACTTCTTTGGCTCGAAGGGGTTGACGAGGGATTATCATCCTTATAACTCCAGTGTTTAGGAATTGAAATAATGCATGTACCTCATCAGCGGGGTCTGTTCAAAAGCATACTGTAAAGATCGTGGTATCGTTTTCGTCATCCTCCCTCAAGAGGCTTAGAATTATTAACCGAGCGTTGATCATCACACAAAAATATGAAAGCAATTTGCAATATAGTGAATACGAAATAATTACTTCAAAACAGACATGTGCAATGCATTAATGGAATAACAACGTTTGACATAAAATGTTTGAACAATCAAAGGAAAAATACAACTTGAACATTCGAATGAACAAAGAATTTCCAATCCTAGCCATGTTTTGGCAAGGGAGCAGTGATCACATTGGGAGTCTCAGCCTGCTCGAATTCGATCTCCTTAGCGTCGATCATATTCTGGATCTTGTATTTTAGCGCCCAACAATCCTCAGTATCGTGCCCCGGGCTATTAGAATGATAAGCACACCTCGCTTCTGGGTTGTAGTTTGGAGAGGAGGTCTTGGGATTTGTAGGAGGGTTGATCACCGCAATCAGATTCATCTTCAACATGTGTTGCAGTGCTTGTGACAACGACATATTGATGTTGGTGAACTGTCTTCTAGGCTCGTCCGGCCTTTGCTGATTTCCTTTTTGTGGTTGTCGGCGTGGTGCAGAACCAGAGATCATGACTGCCCCTGCATGTTGGTCACGACGAATCTTTTGACTGTATGCAGCATTAGACTCTTTCTTCCCCGTGTGAGGGTTTTTGTGAGTATCAGAAGGTGTGGCCTCTTGAATCTTCCCATCCTTGATACCAACTTCAATTCTTTCCCCAGTCAGAATGAGGTCTGTAAACCCTGCAGACGAATTGCCAATGAGATGATTGAAGAACGGCCCAGATAGGGTCCCTAAGAACATGTCCACAAGTTCACGGTCGGTTAACGGTGGCTGCACCCTGCCAGCCAGGTCCCTCCACTTCTGCGCATACTCTTTAAAACCTTCTCCCGATCCTAGCGACATACCCTGGAGTTGGCTACGTGTAGGAGCGAGGTCGGCATTGTACTGGTACTGCTTATAGAATGCAGTGGCCAAGTCCTCCCAGCTGCGGATGTTGGCTCCATTCAGTTGATAGAACCAGTCGAGTTGAGTTCCCGACAGACTATCCAGAAAGAAGTGAATCCACAAATTCTTGTCAGCCGTGTAGGGCTGGATCCTCCTTATGTATGACCTGAGATGCAGCTTAGGACAGGAGGCCCTGTCATATTTTGCGAAAGCAGGTGCCTTGAATTTGTGTGGGATCACTACCCCAGAAGACAGACCTAGATCTTCGAAGTCCAGACTGGGCACTTTTTGTATCTCCATAGCACTCAACCGGTCTTCGAGCTGTTTGTACCTGTCCTCCGCAGGAGGGTACTGTTCGTCATTGAAATCCGTCTCGTTGTCGGAGACCACTGGGCTAGGAACCTCTCTCTCATGGGGACTGTCTTTTTCCACAGATGGGGTAGTCAGCTCAACCTCGTTTTGTGATCCGTTCCCCGATCTGCGTCTAGGGTTGAACAACATCGTCCTCTTCTTCTTCTTCTTCTTCAAAAGCAGGGACTTCAGATCTTGTTGCCCCTGGGCCAGACTCTTAACCAACTCCTGGAACTGGGCATTCTGGGCCTGGAGGGCCTTGATAGCTTGTTCGTTGGATGATTCAGGATTCATGACGATCGGCTGAAATAAACAACGAAGAAGGTGAGCAACCTGTAAAAGGGGTACCTGTAATGCAATGATGTGTATGTATGCATGCAATGTTTTCAAGGATCTCGCGGGGTAAACAAGAAAATTGTTAGAGTTTGCATTTTGTAGCTTGATTGAAGGAACTTCATATTGTAGAGAGTCCTTCTTCAAGAGACAAGGCTCACCATATCGAGTGGGTCATAGCCCCTGACTCAGGTCATCATGCTTGGATTTCTGGACAACCTTGGCTAGAGGAAAATAAATCCCCTTTGCCCCTTGCTAGACATTTGGTTCATCATGACCTGCATCACAAACCCTTGAGGTCCTTGAAATGGATTAGTCTTTATGCCGGATGCATGCAATGGTATGATGTTATGCTATGCATGGATTAATATAGATAAACCCTGTTATGAGTCCATATTAAAGACTGTAAACAAAACCTGCAAGAAACTTAAGCGTCAGATAACAAGTATGCAAGTAATTCAAGTTTGAAGGCACACAAGTCACACAGAGAGCCCTTAGAGTTTAGGCCAGCATGGGGTCTAGGTATTACCCTCTTGAAGTTGGTGGGCTCAAAACCTGTCCTATCAGAAGTAACCGGGTTCTAAGGGTCTCAATATCATTGGATTGTTTTCTGTGTTCATCGTTTCGATTTAGCCACTGAACTGGCGATCGAAATATTCCAAGAAAACAACCCTCGACTGAGTGTAGTATCGAGTATCAACCAACTTCGGGCTGCACCAAAGTCAGTCATCTCACTACCCTAAAGAGGCCAGGATGGTTCAATTAAGGTTCCTAAGGTCAGTTGATGCTTCACGACACCACGCGGCGGCCCCGTACTCTCTTTGACTTGGCTCAAGGGTTACCGGTACTCACCAAAGTGCCACATCAACGTAGCAGACTGCTTCAACCGTGTCGGTATACCCCGCACAGTTCCCTCACAGCCTTGTTGCTACTTTCTAAGAAGGTACCCCTCAGATCCGGGTTAGGATCTATAGAACTCCCAAGACAGTGCCCATAATAATAAAGCAAACAAAACAAAGCAATTGAAAACACAAGTATGAGCTATCCTAAGGTACACCTCACTTTTAAATATTCCCCAGCAGAGTCGCCAGTTCTGTGATCGGTGGATTTAAAACTGACTGTTTAACGCTGGTTCGCGAAATGTCGCGGAAGCAAGAGTCGCCACCGTCTTTTATTTTCTCCAACATGGACAGGACAAAAGCACAGCAAAATTCCTTATGAGATTGTCTCTCGGTTCGGGAGGTAGATTTATAGAAAGGGAAGGTGTTAGCACCCTTTCTATCCATGGTTATCCATGGGCTCTTAGATACTTGCTCTTATGTTTTCAAAATGTTTGCTTTTTAAAATGTGAGTGGATTTGAAAAAGTTTCATTGAAAGATTTCTGAATGACTCTTGTATCTGTCCTCAAGTGTGTTTGAAAAATTCGTTTTGAAAGCTTTTGAAAGTGTAGTGTGAAAAGTTGTTTTTGTTTGTTTTTGAAGAGAGCAAGTATCTATGAGTCATCTACCTACCCTAAGGAATTAGGCTGTGTAGAAGTCCTTAAGGTAGTGCCATCCCACCATTGAGAGGTAGGTAGCACAACCGTTGGAGGTGTTCGGGTCAATTCGAGTGTAGGGACAGTGTGGTCACCGAAGCAATAGTAGGATACCTTAGAAGCTACCCTTATGTCCTTGATCCTTTTTTAATCTGAGGCAACCGTTTCGAGGCAACTGTTTCGAGGCAACTGGATCATGGACATAAGGACCGCTAAAACGTCATATACTTGACGACCACGTTTCGAAGGCAACAAGTGAGGCATACCCTAGAAGTGGTGTGTATATTTGTGTGTTGTTTTCATGTTAAGTTTATCTTTGATCAGGGTATTGTGAGCTACGTGTTGTTTTTAGTTAACATACATTCTTTCATGCAATTTAGAATTTAGGAGTGCGGAAAATTAAAAGACGGAAACATAAAAGCTACGCTATTACAAGGCACGGGTCTATACATCGCCAAAATACAAAGACCCGTTTTTGATAAAGAATGCGGAAAGTAAATAAATACCTAATTACTATTACATCCGGAAAGCAGTTACATAATAATCGATAAGAAAATAACACGCGAAAAGAATTAAATTGAACGTCCAAGGGTTTTGACCCTTTGCTTGAAATTAAATTAAATTAAAGCCTAGTTATTATTTAATTAAAGAAAAGAAAATATGTTTTTTATGTTTTTGTATTTAATGAAATAAAGAAAATAAAATTAAAGTTAGTGAAACCCTAGTTCTAAATTATTTTAATTATTAATGAAAGAGGTCAAAATTAGGCTAATTAACTAAATTATTTAACTTACATGTTTATTTACAAAAAATAATAATAATAAATAATGATGAAAATAATTAATTAAGAAAAAAGATAAAATGTCAAAAAAACCTAATTCTATGTATTTTTTATTTATTAAGAAAAGATTGAAATTTAAAACCTAAATTAAACTACATTAATTGTTAGTTATTTATTTACAAAAAAAATAGGTTAGTGATGAGATTAATAATAATTAAATATATTTTTTTATTTTGATTTTTCTGATTTTATTATGGAAAATTGATTTTATGGTGAACTAATGAAAACAATTAAAAACAATTGAAAAGAATTAGAAAAGAAAAGAAAATAAAATTAAAAAAATGCAAACCACGGGGGGTATCAGGCCCAAGGGGAGGTTTGATTGCAGAATTCTGGCCCATTGAAGCAAAGTCACGTTTGACTTTCAGAATTGTGTACACGCTCATTGACTGGAGTGCACCCTGGATCTCATTCTGTGGCCTTCAGATTGCTCATCAAGGCCACTTGGCAAGCTATGCGTGAGGCTGTATGGTGAGACGTTGGAGAAGCGATTTGAATGCCCCAATAGCATGATGACACACCTGTCTTCGTCTTCGTTTGTACCTGCAACATGAACAAGATAGCGGGGGTTTTAAACCACCACTAAGTGTAATAGTGGAAAATAGCGATTACGCCCACAGATAAGATAAATTGAGCGCGAGGTGGCCATTCAAACCGTATTGAGCTCCTGAATTCAACTGCATAGGTATCAAGGTTTAATTTTTCCTCTACATAAAAGCCCTAATTTTCAAGCTTCTAAACCCTAAATTTTGTCCATGGTGGATTCTGATTTAGGCAGCGTTAATCCAATTGAACTGTACCAATCGCTTCAGCAAGTTAATGTTAGTGTAAATCAAACAAGAAACATGGTTAAAAGTGAGTGAATGATGATATGTCAAATTGGAAAACAAAGCAAACCGTGTGACTTCGATGGGATGATTCTTTGCGCGTTTGGACTAGTTCTTGATTGTAATAGCTTCCTAGCAATGTCAGTAATGTAATGGAAAAGATTTTAGGCCTTGAATTGCCCTGCAAGTATGAAATCAGTTTCCAAGTTTTTATGAAATTTTTTGCAAAGTGAGTATGTTGTTGCAGCAGCTTTTTCGTGTCCTCTGCACTAGGGTTCACTTGTGCCTTTGTATGTGAATGATTCTAGGTCAAAAATAAGCCCACAAATCCATGGATTAATGACTTGAATATTTGATTTTTCAATTATGGGATTTTCAATCTTTTGCCATGAAAACTTTGCCAATTATGGAAGATCTTGTCTTGTTGATTGATGCACGAAATCCTTAGCATGTGTAAAGTATATTTGTTGCATAAAAAGATTTGAAAAAGCATATCCTTGAATTTTCTCATAATTAAAACTAATTAAATGAATTAATAAGATTAAAAATTCAATTAATTAATTAAGAATAAGAAAATAAATCCTTTTAAGCTCAATGGGTCGTGCATAGGCTTTGGGTAATGACTCAAGAAGGCATTTGAGGCCCATTAGCAAATTTGAAGCTTTTTAGGCAAAGTTGACTTTTGAAAGTTCCCAAAAATTTCCCAACTTCTCCAATGCATATCTTGCTCAATTTTGAAGCTATGAACATGTTCTTGGACATTTTGGAAAGGTCTTAAAGTCCTCTAAACAATGTCTTTGGTCCCATGTCATTTTAATTTACCAATCTCAAGTTATGGTCTTTGACTTAAAGTTCCTTTTTGTTGACTTTTGAAAATGACCTATAATGTTGAAATTGATAACTTTTTGTGAGAGCATTTCTTGGGCTTGGAGTGTGAAGATGAATTCTAGGAAATGTCATCCCCTTCAAAATGAGATTTGGATGGGATTTTTCTGATAAACCATGAAGAAGTTATGCCTTGGTCAATTTGCAGTTGACTTTTCAACTGTCCAAAAATAGAAACTTTTGCATCTTGAGACTTTTTGAGCCATGGTTGTGGAATCATGATCAAGAATTGATCAAATGATGATTGTGGCTTCAAAATAAGATGTTGACCAAAATTTTTGACTTTTGACTGTCAAATGACCATTTTGCCCCTGTAGTTGACTGTGGAGCAATTAGGGCTTTTGACTGTGCAATTTGATGCTGTGAGTCTTGAAACTTGACATATAGATGCTTGACAATGTATATAGGCATTTGGGACTTGATTGGACCCCTGAAAACTTCAATTTCTTTGCAAGAACCAAAACCCTAATTTTGACTGTGTTAGGAGGCAATTGGACTGTGCAACCCTTGAGATTTTTGAAGCTTGATCTTGCCAAATCTTGGAGAATATGGGAGGGCAAATTTTGGGGTACAACAAGTATGTATTGACATTGCTTCCCCATTTCGAGGAGATAACCTTTGAACATTTCCCAAGAGAGGAGAATCAGTTGGCGGACGCGCTAGCTACGATGTCTTCTATGTTCAAAGTCAAATGGGACAACGAGGCTCCCCGGATCATTATTTGGAAATTGGATGAACCTGCACATTATTGTGATCTTGAGACTGAAGAGGTAATAGAAAAGCCGTGGTATCATGAAGTAAAGAGGTACCTGGAAGCTCAAGAATACCCCGAGGGTGCATCCGTTAATGACAAGAAGTTCCTGAGAAGGTTCACGACAAAGTTCTTCATCAGCAATGGCATTCTTTACAAACGTAACCATAATTCAACCTTACTGCGTTGCATGGATAAGATTGAAGCAGAAAGGATCATGGCAGAGCTGCATGAAGGTACCTTCGGAACACACTCCAGTGGACATACCATGGCAAAGAAAATCCTTCGGGCAGGATATTACTGGTCAACAATGGAAGCCGACTGTTATCAGCATTCTCGGACGTGTCACAAGTGCCAGATCTATGCTGATAAGGTGCATATTCCTCCAGTTCCCTTGAACATCTTGACAACACCTTGTCCTTTTGCAATGTGGGGCATTGATATGATCGGCGAGATCAGACCTACAGCATCCAACGGGCATCGTCTCATCCTGGTAGCAATTTATTACTTTACGAAGTGGGTTGAAGCAGCTTCCTTTGCCACCGTAACCAAGAATGTCGTGGCACGGTTCATTCGGAATAACCTGATCTATCGATACGGGGTACCAAAAAGGATCGTTACAGATAATGGTACCAATCTTAACAACAAGATGATCACTGAGCTCTGCGAGCAATTCAAGATACAACACCACAACTCTTCTCCCTACCGGCCGAAGATGAATGGGGCTGTAGAAGCAGCTAATAAGAAAATTAAGAAGATTGTGCAAAAGATGACAGTGACCTACAAAGATTGGCACGAGATGTTACCATTTGCTTTTCATGGGTACTGTACCTCAGCACAGACGTCAACAGGGGAAACACCCTATTCCTTGGTATATGGCAGGGAGGCAGTCCTGCCTATTGAAGTTCAGATACCCTCTCTCTGAATCATGAAGGATGCAGGTTTAAGCGAAGACGACTGGATCCAGACCCGGCTTGATCAACTAAACCTAATCGACGAAAAGAGGCTCACTACTATTTGTCATGGTCAGACGTACCAAAAACGGATGATCAAGGCATTTAACAAGAAAGTCAGACGACAAGAGTATCAAGTCGG
The DNA here is from genome assembly GCA_948472305.1 of Vicia faba. Lineage (NCBI taxonomy): Eukaryota > Viridiplantae > Streptophyta > Magnoliopsida > Fabales > Fabaceae > Vicia > Vicia faba. The sequence continues at coordinate 1,158,073,308 of OX451735.1, read as the reverse complement.
GGACCTGGTAATCAAGCGCATCATTCTACCTCAAGGTGATCCCAGGGGCAAATGGACCCCTACGTACGAAGGGCCATTTGTGGTTAAGAATATCTTCTCAGGAGGAGCTATGATTCTAACCACCATGGACGGTGACGACCTTCCTCACCCCGCCAATGCAGACATAGTAAAAAGATACTACGCATGATTAAAGACCCGCTAGGTTGACTGGCCTAGGCAAAAATAAGGGCTTCCCGGTGAACCAAAAGGGTTCGGGCAAAAATAAGGGATGAAAATATAAAAATCTGTACACCCGGCAAGTCGAAAACCTGAAAAGGCGGCTTGGGCAAAAATGGGTATCCCGGTGGACTGAAAACCTGAAAGGGCGGTCCAGGCAAAAGTTAGGGATAAGCGTAATACTATGTCTCATTGGATCACCCTGCATCCAGACTTCGGTATCGACCATCAGGCTCAGACGGCACCAATCAATCAGATTCCTCTTCAACTAAGCAGCAAAGTGATGAGACGCTTGAAGACATAAAGGAGATAGCAGAGTTGGAACCCAGTGGGATTATTCACATAGCTGTTTTGTTTTCTTTTTACAAACCGTATAAATTCTATTTGCTCGGTGGCGTTCTCTTACTAGGACGTCAGCCTCTTGTACAAAAATGCCTATTTATAGGCAAACTTCAAAATCAATACAAGTTCATTTTTCAGACAAATTGTAAATTGTTTTTCCTTTATCTGTTTTGTTTTGCAAAGAACGTCCAATGTTCATTTTTGATATATGAATTTGACATTAATTGCTGATCACAAATATTTGCATGCGAAACAAAGGACTAATTTCGGGTGACATCGGAAGTAGGGGCAATAAGAATTGTCTAAGCGATCTAGTTGCTCTGTCCACCAATGTATCAAGGTAGGTTCAACTGAAGAATGTGACCGAGATACCTTCAATGGAGACAAAATTAGTTAAATCGATTCCTAAAGATTTTTCTAATGCTAATCCAGTCAAAGGAGACAAATCCAGTCAAGGGAGACAAATCCAGTCAATGGAGACAAAATCAGTTAAATCGATTCCTAAAGATTTTTCTGAGGCAGAGCCAGTCAATGGAGACAAAATCAGTTAAATCGATTCTTAAAGATTTTTCTGAGGCAAAGCCAGTCAACGAAGACAAAACTAGTTAAATCGAGTCCTAAAGATTTTTCTGATGCTCATCCAGTCAAAGAAGACAAATCCAGTTAAATCGATTCCTAAAGATTTTTCTGAAGCAAATCCAAGCAAAGAAGACAAGTCCAGTTAAATCGATTCCTAAAGATTTTTCTGAGACAACCCGTCAATGAAGACAACCCGTCAATTGAGACAACCCGTCAATGGAGACAACCCGTCAATGAAGACAACCCGTCAACGAAGACAACTACCAACCAACAACCTCCAGGTGGCATCTATAAGCCCATCCTCCTATCCATTATCTCTCCAAATGGCATCTGCAAGCCCATTCCCGACATCACCTTGCTGATACTACACCATGCGAGTGCAAATTTCTGGGCACTTTAGTGTTCAATCATCTTCCACCTTCGGATCACGAAAGGCACGCAAGCCAATCTACATCCTCAGGTTTAAGAAGATTGAACAGGGGAAACTGTTGTACCCCAAAATTTGCCCTCCCATATTCCTCAAGATTTGTCAATAATGATCCTCAAATGGTTCAAGATTGCTCAAGGGTTGTACAGTCAAACCACCTCCTAAGCCAGTTCAAAATTAGGGTTTTGGTTCTTTCAAGGAATTTGGGGTTTTCAATGGTTCAATCAAGTCTCATAGGCCTATATACATTCTCAAGCACCTACATGCCAAGTTTCCAGACTCACAGTGCCAATTTGCACTGTCAAAAGCTCCATTTGATTTACAGTCAACTGCAAGGGCAAAATGGTCATTATGCAGTCAAAAGTCAGAATTTTTGGGTCAACATCTTATTTTGAGTTCACAATCATCATTTGATCAAGTCTTGATCATGATTCCACAAGAATAGCTCAAAAATCATCAAGGTGCAAAAGTTACTATTTTTGGACAGCAGAAAAGTCAACTATATCTTGAACAGGGCATAACTTTTTCATGGTTTGTCAGAAAAATTCTATCCAATGCTCATTTTTAAGAGGATGCAATTTCCTACAATCCATCTTCACACTCCAAGATCAAGAAATGCCCTCACAAAAAGTTATGAATTTTGACATTATAGGTCAATCTCAAAAGTCAACAAAAGTACACTTTGAGTCAAAGGCCATAACTTGAGATTGGTAAATCCAAATGACATGGGACCAAAGGCATTGGTTAGAGGACTTCAAGAACTTTCCAAAATGTCCATGAACATGGTCATATGATCAAAATTGAGCAAGTTGTGCGTTGGAGAAGTTGGGAAATTTTCATGAATTTGCAAAAGTCAACTTTGCTCAAAACACCTTCTTTTTGCTAATGGGCCTCAAATCTCTTCTTGAAACTTCACCCATGACCTATGCACGACCCAGCAAGCTTAATTGGATTTATTTTCTTATTTTTATTGATTAATTGGATTTTTAATTAATATTAATCCATTTAATTAATTTAAATCATAAGAAAATACAAGATTTGATTTTTAAATCAATTTGTGAAGCAAATATGATCAAAATATGCTGGAAAATTCGTGCACAAGTCAAAGATACAAAAAAAATCCAAATTTGGCAACATTATTCAATCATGAAAAATCAAGAATATTTGATTTTCAATCAAAGATTTAAACATCAATGCACATGGGTTGGATCCAAGCTTTTTGACCTAATTTGTTTCCCTTATATGCAAGCAAGCAAACCCTGACCTGGTGGACGATTGAAAGTTGCAGAAACGGCCATAGCACATTCAAGAAATTCCAAGAAAACTCAAAACTGATTTTTGCATCCTAGGCTAATTCAAGGTGTTTTGACCATTCTAATACATTGCAGGAGGTTCCAGGAACGTTTTGCAATCAAACTCAGGCATCAAAGCTCAAGAAATCAAGGAATACAGTTTCACGGTTTGCATCTTTTATTCAAAATCGTATTTCTTAATTCATGCGCATTTAACATGTTTTTTTGGTTTATTTGCATTGCTAGAGACTGAACAAAGCTAATGGAATGATTTAATTGAACCATAGCACCCTGAATCGAAGAATGCCATGATTGAATTTTTAGGGTTCTTGAGCTTTAAATTAGGGCTTTCTGAACCAGGAAATATTGGGACCAGTGAGACACATGGTTGAGATGGTGAGACCAAGACGATCAAGATCCATACCTCGCGAAATATTTATATGTACTGTGGTGCTATTCGCTATTTTTCCTTGCAGGGGTTAGTGGGGGTTAAAAACCCCCGCTATTTGATTCTGATTATGCAGGACAAACAAAGAAGAAGATGATGTGTTGATACCTCATTGGCTTGTTTGAAAACGCGCGCGTTATTTTTTGTTTTACAGCATAATATTTGTTTTTTGTATATAATATTCATTATCTATTCATTTAACAAACGCGCCTTACAGTTCAGCTGGCAAAGGCATTGAAGCAATGAGCATTGGGACCTGGGTTTGAATCCCAGATCCCCCAAAACCTTTATTCCTTTTTTTCTTTATATGTTCATATGCAGATTTCAAAGTGAGGTCCATCAATACCTCCAATTCCCAAGCGCCAGATGTCTTCAAACTCAAATCCAATGGCCTAGATGGAAGGACTATCATGGTCCTTAGTCAACAAGCGCGTGGATAATCTCAAAGGTCAAACGAGGCTGGAAGTTAGTGGGCTTCAGAATTGCCCTTGTCACTCCAGAATTGGGCCCAACACCCCCCTTCAAGTTTATTTCTTTTCTTTTTTTTATTTCTTTTATTTTAATTATTTATTATAATTATTATTTTCACTAACAAATTAATTTTTTCATGATAAAATCAGAAAACTAAAAATATTATTTTTATTATTATTTATTAAAATTAATTTCACCCTTTCATTATTTTTGTAAATAAATAAATAATTAATTAATTTAGTTTTAATTAGGTTAATTTTAACTTTGTTTGCAATAATTTAAAATTTGTGTAGAATTAGGGTTTGCAATAACTTTTGACTCTTTTTATTTTTTCCTTAAAAAACATAAAAAACTCAAAAAAATATCCTTCTTTTATTTAATTAATTAATTAGTCTAGGTTTAATTTAATTAAATGCAAAATAATAAAAAATCTCTTTCTTTCTCAAAAAAGGGTCAAAACCCTAAAAAATCTCCGGTCCAATTTTTTCTCGCGCGTGTGATTATTTTTGATTCATATTTTTGATCCATATAATTGCAATTGCTTCGAGGATGTAATAGCTTTAATTAGGACCCTTTTTATCGCTTTTATTTAATTTCTCGCAATTTACTTTTTCAAGGGTTTGTTTTTTGCGATGTAAATACCCGACGCCTTGTAATAGCTTAGTTTTATTTTCCGCAACCATTAACTGCTAGATGTATGTTAACTAGGCTATGCATGACAAGATTTATCTTAAATTAAAATTAATCGTAGCTCACCATAACATGTACAAAGATAACATAACTGAAATCTGACACACTCGCACATGCCACTCTTAGGGTACGCCTCACTTGGTTGCCTCGGCGTGGTCATTGAGTATAGGGTGTTTTAGAGGTCGCCCTCCTGTCTAAAGATCAAAGTTGCCTCGAAACGGTTGCCTCGATAAAAAATGATCTAAGACATTAGGGTTACCGCTAAGGCGTCCTACCATTGCTTTGGTGACCACATGTCCCTATAATCGAATTGACCCGACAACTCCAACAACGGTGCTACCTACTTCTCAATAGTGGGATAGTACTGTCTAAAGGACATTTACACAGCTTAATTTCTTTTGAGTAGGTTGAAGTTCTCAAGTAATTGCTCTTTCAAAACAAAACAACTTTTCACACTTACACTTTTTTCAAACAAAGTTTTCAAACAAACACTTCATATACTCTTGAGGACAGATACAAGAGTTAAATCGAAGTTTTCAAACAAAACTTTTTCAAAGCCCACAAACACAAGAAAAGCAAAATCTTTTGAGAACATAGTGAGCAAGTACCTAAGAGCCCGTGGATAACCACTGATAGAAAGGGTGCTAACACCTTCCCTTTCTATAATCTACCTCCCGAACCCGAGAAACATCTCGAAAAGGAATTTTGCTGTGCTTTTGTCCTTTCCTTGTTGAAGAAAATAAAAGACGGTGGCGACTCTTGCTTACCGCGACATTTTGTGAAACGCAAACGCGAACCAACATTTCAAAACAGTCAGTTCTATTTCCACCTATCACACAGACAAATATCATCAACAATTTTCAAACAACTCACAGATTAATTCCTGAAACAAGACAGGGCAACTCTCTATGAAAGAAAATTATAGTTCAACTCACGAAATAGGACGGGGCGACTATCTACATGAACAGGTTGAAGATTAACTCCAGAAACAGGACAGGGAAACTATCTATACAATCGAGAAAATATTAACTCCTGAAACAGGTTACGGAAACTATCTTTTATCTTTATGACCAGGTGAAGATCAATTCCCGTAACAGGACGGGGCAACTATCTTTATCACCAGGTGGTATTAATTCCCAAAACAATATGGGTTTACCAACAAAAACAGATTGTAAATCAATTCCCAAAATAGGACGTGGCGACTATCTACATGAAAAACACTTCCTTCAAAGATTCATTCTGAAAATCATCTCCCTCAAATAGGATCAGATAGATTTGTTCTGAAAAGCATCCCTCAGATACAGTCAAGCGTAGACTCATTCTGATACTTCTATCAATAATTACTTTGGATGGAATCTATAAGCCCATCTCCGACGACCCTCCGTCACCTCTATGAAGGGCATATTTAAGCCCATTCAAGCAATATTATCAACCAACAGTGTTACCACCAGCACTTGCGAGTGCAAATTTCTGGGCACTTAAGTGTTCAATCATTTTCTACCTTCAAGTAACGAATGACGGACATGCCAATCTAACTCTTCAGGTTTAAGAAGATTGAACAGGGGAAGTTGTTGTACCCCAAAATTTTCCGTCCCACTTTTCTTCAAGACATTCTCCTAAGGTCCTCATTTGCTCAAGGTTGCCTAAGAATTGATTAGACAATGGCTCCTATTAAGCAATGGGTCCACAACTAGGGTTTTCAATTTCTCAAGAAATATTTGGTTTCCAAGGTCTCAAGTGGCTTTTGGGGTTTTTAATATGCCCATAGGATTGCTCATGTCAATTTTCAAGCCTTGCATCACAAGTTTACTCAATCAATGGCTCAGATGACTGAAAATCAACTGTATTGGGTAAAAATTCCACTATGGTCAACATACTGTCAAACTTCAAGATTTTTGATCAACATCAACATTTTGAAGTTATATTTATCATTTTATCAAGGGTTGATCATTATTCCTCAAGAAAAGCTCTCAAATCATCAAAAGTCAAAAGTTACCAAATTAGGGGTTCCTTAGGAGAAGTCAACTGAACTTTGACCAAGCATAACTTTCACATGCTTCATCATCTTTTTCCCAACCAAATCTCATTTTTAAGGGAATTTAATTCTCTACAACTTAGTATCTTTAAGCTCAAGTCCAAAAAGTGCATCATTTGAGAGATATAAGCCAATACATTACATGTCATTTCAAAAGTCAACAAAAGGACACTTTTTGTCAAGGAAACTTACATCAAGTTAAATATTCAAAAGCAAAAATTATAAACATAGAGTTTGTATGGGACATCTTAATATTTCCAAAAAGTCCAAGATCACCTTCAAAAGATGAAAATTGAGAAAGCTATGACCAGTGCAAGTTGGGAAATTTTGAGTAAATGCATGAAGTTCAAAGTGCGCAAGCTTGTTATTTTAGACTATTGGGCCATGGTTTAAGAGTCCAAACGTGTATTATACTCCTCATACACCTCAAATCTTATCCTTACACCCCTTGACCAAGTTTTATTTTAATTATTTTAATTATTTTTTTAATTCTTTAATAATGCAAAATAAATAAAATAAAATACACAGGCCTTTCTTACAAAGACCAAGCCCATATCTTTGACCTAATTTTCACTATATATTTTCTCATTCTCTTCATACAAAGGACCATGAAAAACAACTTGCCTCAAAGTTATCAAAAAATTCTCAAAATTTCAAGAACCCTAAAATCTCAATATCCTTGTTACAAACCCTTTCACCACAAACCTGCCATCCCAATCAACTCCGTTCATTCCCAGGGTAAGATTGGAGAAACTTTGATAATCCCAACGCATGAAATCTCATGTCATGGAATCTCCGGTTTCATAATTTTCATTACATTCATATCTTGATTTTTTTTGTTTGCTTTAACATGTATTAATGTCACTAATGTGTTCATCAAGTTTGTTAGTGCATGACAGAATAATCGTGGGGGTCTCATGCAGTTAGAATTTTGAACCACCATTCTTACACCGATCCACCTTGTTTGCGCCATAACTCAAAAACCATTGACTTTTAAATCACAAAAATTATTCCATTGAGTTTGCAGCCCTCGATTTAAGGGGGGTAGGACATATTTCGATCACTAATTCTTTGTATTTTGCAGGTTTGATTGTGGAGGCCAGTCGGAGAAGACGACCGGAGCTAGGCCTCTGTCGCCTCTCTGGTACAAGCAGATTATTTATATTATATATTTATGGTTTGATATAACTTAATGGAAGTACAGCCGCCCCGACAGTAAAAGCACGCGCGTTAAGGTCACTTGTGTCAAAGGGCCTGGGTTCGATCCAGCCTTTTGCTGCTTATTTTCTTAACGTTTTCATATTTTTCAGGTTGAATACAAAACACATTGGAGTTGTATCCTAACACCAAGGTGCGCCTGGCCTGGTGGTGAACATGTTGGTTGGAAGTCTTTAGGGCGTGGGTTCAACACCCACCCTTATCATTTGGTTATTTTTAACACCTTTTCTTGCTTTTTCATAAAACCTAACATCTTTTACAAAACCTTCTTTTCAAAAACATTTTTCTTAACAAAACCCTAACTTAATTTTAGGTTTTTAATCAATCTTATTTTAACTTTTTAGATTTTCTTAATTAATTAAAGTCAACTTAGATTTTAGATTTTTGTTTAACTTAATTAACTAATTTTTTTAATTAATTAAAATCAATTAGGTTTTAGGTTAATCAACGAACCTTTGTTTATCAAACAATCACAGAACAATTTCTTTCCCTGTTTCTCTTTATTTTACCGCTTCGCGTATTACATTTTTATGTGTTTCATTACTTTTTATCATTATGTACTTACTTAAAGTTTGTAATAGTTTAATTATGGCTTAGTACTTTTTCCCCGATTTATTGTTTGTACCCCCCTTCCCGAAGCTTTATAGTAGCGTAGGACCTTTTAATTTTTGCCTTTACTTTCTGCATTTACCGCTTTCCTTATAACTATCTAGCTTAATAGGATTGTATGGCAAGATATAAAAGCAAACTTAGAAAACCCTAATTCTCAAAGATAAAATAATTGAATCAAAACACTTTTCACACACGCACCTCTAGGGTAACCTCACTCGTTGCCTCCGAAAACATTCATGTCCCTCGAATATTGGGACGCTTTAGAAAAATCCCTCAGTTAAAAGTATCGTAGTACCTCGACGACCCTTCTATGCTGCCTCTGCTAAACGATCTTAGTCACTTACGATAAATTGCTAAAGCGCCCCTACGAGTTGCTTTTGTGACTGCATAATGACCCACGCATGTCCCTTCACATCCAATGATAGGGCTTCCTACTATCTAATGGTAGGGTAGCACTATCTAAAGAAAAGGAGGAAAATAACACAAAAGACTTTTGAGTAGGTATATCTCTCGTAATTGCTTGCTCACAAAAACAAAACATCTTTTTCCACAAACACTTTCTTCTAAAATATTTTCAAATAAACAAGCACTTTGTACGCATTCTTAACTGATACAATAATCATTACAAGGTTTCCTTACTATTGGAATTTTCTAAAATATTTTTCAAAACACACACAAATCATTTTCAAAAGTGAGCTAGCGATTAAGATCCCTAGATAACTACAGATGAAAAGGGTGCTAACACCTTCCCTTTTCATAACCTACCCCCCAAACTCAAAGATTCTCAAAGGTCTTTCTTGTTCTTTTCACCTTTCCTAAATATTGAATAAAATAAAAATCGGTGGTGACTCTTGCTATCCGCAAAATTTGTGATAAAATGCAAAACCAAGTCAGTTCCCCCACTATATTACACACCTGTTTTAAATACTCATTCTTCACTTTTCAACTTGTTTATTCACTTTCATCCAGTTGTTTTGTTGTGTTAAATGTGTTTTTTAAAAATCTTTTTTTTATTAGCTTGAGGAAATGTGTATGAGTGTAATTATGTTTATTTGTGTAAGTGAGACGTGTAGGTGATAAGTGGAAGCTTGTATTAGATTTGCCATGTTGATGTCCTATTTTCTTGGTTCTAGTGTAGTGCACTTAGCACGCTCTGCTGTGATGCGCCAATGTACTTTTTTTATTTCACTTGGCCCTCCTTTTTCCTTCTTTGACCAAGGTTTTGTAGTAGTAAATAACAATAGTATTATTTTCAAATAATTCCCGTTTGTTGTTTATCGTCCAATTTTGGTCCAGTAACATGAAGAATTTTGAGGTGATTTTCCGATTTTGATCGATTCAACTTGCGGATGTATGTTAATGATAGTTGTTGAATTTGGTACACGCCAAATACTCTTTTATCAATTTCTATAACATAATTCGTTCAAGAAAATTTTCAATTGTATAATTACTATACCATTCATTCTTTTTACATTACTTGCTTTTGATTGAATCACTTTAGTTCCATTGTTTTAACTAGATTTCATTATGTTTAATCTTTTGTTTGTTTTGATTGAATGAAAGCATGAAAGTTATCAAGTCATTATGTTTGATTTAGAGCACAACTACCTAGCCAAATAATCGATTCATCTTATGAGTGTGTAAACTTTTGTTAACCCCTTTTGTCTTTTTTGTCAATGTCGATGTTGTTTTTGAACTTAATGCTTGTCTATGAGTGTTTGTTTTTCCTTTTCAAATTTACATTAATTATTTATTTTCTTGAACCCTTAACCATTGTTTTTAGTTTGAATTTTTACATTGCCTTAGAAAGTATGGAGTATTCACATAAATGTTGGTTGAATTCAAGTTGGGGAGAGAATTGTTTGTTCACTTATGTTGTGATTGTTATTCGGTTGTGAAAAAAAAAGAAAAAAGAAAGAAAAAACATGAAATAGAAAGAAAAGAAAAATAAATAAAAAAGAGAAAAAGAAAGGAAATAAAAAGAAAGAAAAAATTTTAAAAAGCTTTGAAAAATGAAAAATGAAAAGAGTATGGAATCATGTTGTGTTAAGTAAGTTGTGTTTGGTGTAACACTTGAGATGAAAGAAGAAGTTTTTTTTAAATTTTGTGTTTAAACTTTTGTGAGCAGATCATTGCCTTAGGTTTAGGCAAATTTTAGTTTTGATTAGCTTTAGGAATTATCCCTTGTTTGTTAACCAAGCCACATTTCATCCTTGAAAAATCCTTGTGATTCTTGTCTTTATATTTTCAATATGAGTTTTTGGATGAATGTTTAATTTAGTCTATTATTTGCTATATTGTGGATGAGTGTCAAGTACGTCACTTTTATGTGCTCTTCATCTACCCATAAATTTTTACTAGGCGTGAATCATGATTAATCTTGTTTTGTTTCAGAATGTTTTGTAAACTTTTTGTAGTTAGGATTCGTTTCGTTTAAATGTTGCCGTTGTAGGATTGTGGTAAGTATTTACCTTGCATTTTCGTTTTTGTTTGAACCATACATTTGTTTTAGTTTTTCAAAGTTGTTGATTCATGATTCTTTGGTTGATTACTTTTGTTCTTTAAGTTTGTTTGGCCTTGTTTGAGGACAAACAAGTTCAAGTCGGGGAGAATTTGATAAGTGTCAAATTGTAGTTATTTTATGTATTTGTTTTGTGGCACTTATCAGTTATTTTATTGATATTTGTTGAATAAAACCTGACTTTTGTTTAAATATATTTAGTTTGTACATAATTGAGTTTTTGATTCATTTGTGTACCGTTTGATAGATTTTACTTCTTTCATAGGTATTTGTCGCATATTTGGAGCATTGGGGAATAAGTTGTCGAAGGCACAGCTCCAGGTGCGCCTTTTTAGAATAAAAGTCCATTTTTGTAAGTTCTGTCCAGGCATGCACACTATGACTGTTTTGAGAGATTTGGCATAAGCGATGTTTTTGAGCCAGCTAAGCGCGAGTAGCCCGCTTAGCGCAATTTTAGACGATTTGATGTGCAAAATAAGGAAGTCGCGCTTAGTGTGCCAGGCCCGCTTAGCGCGGTCTTCTAAATTTTATTTTATAACTTCATTTCATTTATTTGTTAGGTTACGTTTTTGGGGATGTTTTTGTTATCCCAATTCCATCACCTCATTTTTTGGTAGATTAGCTTAGAAAACAACTATGGAGCTTGCATACGGATGATTTGGGGTGGATTGATTATCGATCAACACTGACAAACAGGGAGATTTGTGTTTTATTTCTCTTCTTCTTTGTTTATTCTCTATTTGTTGGGTTGGGTATATGTATTTACTTGACCTCATGTATATTGTTATCCTTGATTTTTGCTCTGTGCTTTGGGGTTTGGATTATTATGGACGTATACTACTCGAATTCTTATCTAGGGTGATTATATAATAATTTCTATATTCTAGAGATAGATTTAGAGCTATTATTCACTTGGGTGTCTCTGATTAATGTCTCTGTGTTGGTTGTGTTGTGCTGAGAGATTGCCAACACGAGTAGCACGATTGACTTCTGTGTTGTTGAGGTTGGTTGAGAGATAGCCTCCGAGATGATATAGTGGGTATTGTGTTTGATATGTGATGACATTGATGAGTTTTGTAGGTTGAGTATAACTAGGCGATAAGTTTAGGTTTATAAGGAAAGGAATATATGCATGCTTGATAAGAATGAATTATTTTCCTATTAATAACTTTAATTCCCTCATTTACTTCTAATGCATTCAAACCAAAACTCATTAACGAGAGATTTTTCAAACGAAAATTTAGTGGAACTAATCCATGTGGAGACGATACGATATAACCCATACCACCATAAAAATACTTACTTTTGCTTATCGTTTTACCGCTCCAGCAAACCACAAACACAAGTTACATGAAGGTATGTAAAATCTGTAAAAACACAACACAACTAAAAATCTTGTATAATTATACACGTCTATTACTCCCCCTGTAATACACAACCAATCCTCCCCCTCAAGAGAAAACCCCAAATCAGTGTACATGCAGTACATGACATAGCAGAAGCAACATCATCAGCTTCAACATAACCAAGCCTGGCAAACAATCAGGCCATCCCTGAATAGTTGCATAAGTAACCCCAATAACTACTCTCCCAAAAGCAGTAGCACACAATCCTATCACCATGCTAAATCAACTTGTCAAGACATGTGATGTAACATCAAGACACACGAAATACAGTAACACTTTACTCCCCCTTTTTATCCAAAATATTGATAAAAATTGGAGTAAAAGTACACACATACATAAGGCATTGAAATATATTGCACCTAGACAATACCACAAATGAAAACACACATATTGCACACCAATAATACCACAAATAGAAGCACACATATTGTACACTAGCAATACCACAAATGGAATCACACATACTCTTGGTCAGCTTTAGGTGGTCTTCCACCTCTTCCCTTTGTCAAAGAGCCTTATGCATTCTTTGGTGTTGTAGTCATCCTCACTATCTTGTAGAACACCTTCCTTCTATACCTTCTCAGTAGAAATTTGTCAAGGCATGTCATGCCTCGTAGTATAAAGGAAAGATGCAGTATTAGTTGCATTCCTCCATATCTGTAATTGCTATAACTCCTTAGTCATACAAGGACTAATCCCAATGATTTTACAATAGTAAGTTGTTCCTTGTTGTCCATATGCTTCAGAGTCTCTTCCTCTCCTTCAATAAGATTCTTAATTAGTTGATTAATGTTGTACCCCAAAATTTTCCCTTCAATTTTCTAGACAAGTTATTTCAATATAGGTTTCCTCATGCTCATAAAGGTGTCAAGTACTCAAGACTACTCAAGGAATTAACTAGACAAACTCTCCTCCTAAGCAATTGTCCTATAACTAGGGTTTTGCTTTTCTCAAAGGAAATTGGACTTCTACTGTTTCAAGTGGACTTCATGGTTTCTCATATGTCTCAAAGTACCCTCATGCCAAGTTTCAAGCATTGTAGTATAAGTTTGCTTAGTCAAATGCCCAGATGATTAAAAATCAACTATATTGGACAAAAAGTAAACTTTGACCAATTTACTGTCAAACTTCAAGATTTTTGGTCAACCTCAACACTTTGAAGTCACATTCATCATTTGACAAAGGGTTGATCATGATTCATTAAGGAAACTCAAGATTCATCAAATGTCAAAAGTTAATAAATTAGGGTTTTCTTTAGGAGAAGTCAACTGAACTTTGACCTAGCATAACTTTCTAATACTTCATCAAAAATTCCTTAACCAAAGCATATATTGAATAAAATTCAATTCTCTACAACTTTGTCTCTCTAGGCTCGAGGCTAAAAATGCTTCATTTGAGAGATATGGGCCAAAACATTACAGGTCATTTTAAAAAGTTAACAAAAACACATTTTTTGTCAATGCAATTTACATCAAGTTAAAACTTCAAATGAAAAAATCACCAACATGAAAGTTGTAGGATACATATTGAGGTTTCCAAAAAGTCAAAGATCATCTTCATATGAAAAAAATTGAGAGAGTTATGAGATGTGCAAGTTGAGCAATTTTGAGAAAATGCACGAAGTTCAAATTAGGCAAACTTGAATTTTTAGGCTAATGGGCCTAATATTTCAGGTCCAAACATGATCATGACCTCATAAGGGCTTCTAAATCCATTCACGTATTTTTTATTTTTTTTTATTTCTTCTATTTAGATTTTATTCATTTAAATGCAAATTAAATCAAATAAAATATGAAAGCATTGATACAAGACGTGTGGACCTTTGTCTTAATCATGTTGGAGGCCCAAAAATCTATTTTGAAGCTCAAGAAACCGTATGGCCTATATTTGAAACAATTCTTCTTATTTTTGGAAGATTTGAACTTATTTTCAAAACAAAATCAAAGATATAATTGCATGAGATGTCCAAGCCCATCATTTGACCTAAATCACTCCTCTATATTTACCTAACATATTCAGACAACAAGGGCACAAAAATTTCCTCAAGAACAAACCCTAAAAATCTCAAATTTTTCAAAACTAGAGCAAACTTAAACCCTTATTTCCAACCACTTTCAATCCATTCCAAGCATCACACTAGCTTCCTGAAGTTCCCGGGAGTTTATCTCAACCATCCTTGACGCGATTCCACGTCCAAAACAGGCATATCCAACTACACTGGTTTTGCATAAGGACGATGAAACACCATTGGTAAGACATGATCTGAGTTTGCATTTGAAACTCATGATTAAAGCTGTTTCAGGCCAAACAAACACCACCATTGAATTCGCAAGGGTCAAATTAGGGGATAAGATCCTTGTTATGATCTAACTCATGCACTTTATGCAGTTTGTCATTTGGCATCACCGAAGAAAACGACCGGAGCTAGGGCTCCGACGCTTCTCTAACCTAATGATTTTATTTTATGATATTTGATTTCTATTTAATAACACAAATGTAGCATGGCACAAATGGTGAGAGGGCTGACTATTAACCATAGAGGCATTGGTTTGATCCCTACGTTTTGCAATTATTTTGTATTTTTTAGATTTTAACGCGCATGTTTATAACATATTGAATGCTTCCCATTCTCAGACACAAACAAGCACATGGCCTAGTGGTGAAGAGGGAAATATGTGAGGCCAAGGGCGTGGGTTCAACACCCACCCCATGCACTCTTTTTTCCTTATTTTTTCTAACCCTATTTTTCACCATATTTTCTTCATTAATTATTTTTTTTTTAAAATTAACCATTAATTAACCAAATCTTTTTTACATTATAACAAATTAGGGTTAGGGTTTTTAATTGGTAATTAAATTCTTGGCATATTTTTATTTACCGATTAATTAATTAGATAATTAACCTTTTACATATTATTAAAACTAATGAGAAACAGTTAGATTTTAATTAATTATTAACAATAACATTATTTTCTGTAAAATACCAAAAATATTAACTTAGGTTTTAGGTCTTTAAAATATTTTTCTAACATCTTTCTTATTTTCTTTACTATTTAATTTTATAAGAAAAAATGTATAGCACTATAAATTGTAATAGCGTAGATTTCTTTTCTTGCATTTTTCCTATTATATATCTGCTCCGAGGATGTAATAGTGTAGGTTTAAATTTCTGCACTTTACATTCTGCACTTTATTTTTCTGTATGCTTAACTGCTATTAATTAGGGTTTGCATGGCAAGATTAAAAGTGAATCTAGAAAACCCTAATTTTCTAGATAAGATAACTGAATTAACACACCTCGCACACTTGCACCTCTAGGGTAACCTCTCTTGTTATGGTTAGTACTATCTCTAAAGGTGAAGGAAAATAACAAGAAAGACCTAGTGGATAAGAACTCTTGAATGCTTACTCACAATCCAAAACATTTTTAACACTACACTTTCAAACAAATATTTTCAAAAACACTTTGTATACATTCTTGAGGACTGATACAAGAGTTATTACAAAGTCTGCTTTACATTGACATTTCAAAATATTTTCAAACAAATCACACATACAAAGAAGGTTTTCAAAGTGAGCTAATCAATCAAGAGCCCGTAGATAACTACGGATAAAAAGGGTACTAACACCTTCCCTTTTCATAAATTACCCTCCAAACTCAAAACTTATCAAAGGTCTTTCCTGTTATTTTCACCTTTCTAAAATATTGGATAAAAGAATTGTCGGTGGCGACTCTTGATATCCGCACATTTGGATAAAACTAAAAAGTCAGTTCTCTCATCGTATTACAAAACTGGCGACTCTATTGGGGACTTGCTTAAAAAAGAGGGGTTTGAAGGGTGAGAAAACACTTAGGAGGGGGGGGGGGGTGAATAAGTTTTTCCTTTTTCTCATGCAATAATAATGGAAGGACACAGGTAATTTTATCCTGGTTCATTTGAGACTGAAACTACTCCAGTCCACCCACCATGGTGATTTTGCCTCTCTCAACGAGGACTTAATCCACTATAATCAAAACTGATTACAAGTGTACAACCAAATTTTTGTGACTAACAATACAATGTACAAGCCAACTGCAAGTGACTAACACCTCTAAGACTCAACTAGTCCTAGCCCTTTTGAGAAATTTGACCCAACTGGTCTCTCAAGGAACAATTACATTGCACAACCTAATTGTTGTGACTAACACCTCTAAGACTCAACTAGTCCTAGCCCTCTTGAGAAATATGACCCAACTGGTCTCTCAAGGAACAATTACAAAGATTATCTCTTAACATTAGTGAATCAGAATGCTTCTAATAATCTATATCACAAACTGTGATTTATCACTAAGATTTTAGCCCAGTACTTAAGAATTACCCACTATATACAAAGAGTTTACAAGAATTAAAATAGTGAGCTTCAGTATATTTTGCGTGGATCAGTAACATTGCTTTGAAACAAATGGTCTTCTATATATAGCTTCAAATATTGACCGTTACTTCCTTGAAGAGAGAGTATGCATTAATGATGCGTGTTAGCTTGACCTTTATGTTTCCAATGCTCTCGTGCGTAGTACCACTTGAGTGCGTTAGCCGTATTAGCATTAAATGATCAACGATACTGTCAGAGCTTGTCTCTGGAAGTTCAAGAGTTTGCTTGAAGCGTTGCAACATCAGAGTTTGCTTTAACTTTTCTTCTATCAGAGTTTTCTATATCACTTCTTCTGTCAGAGTTTTCTTCATTTTATGTTCATCAGAGTTTGCATCAGCTTGCATTATCAGATATTTCTTTCAGCGTGCTTCTTTCAAATCTTTGCTTCAGCAAGCTTTATCAAAGGTTGCTTAAGATTACTTTTTATCATAGTTTGTCTTGGATTGCATCCTTTCAGAGTTTGCTTCAGACTTGTGTTTACATAAAGTTTCTTAGGAACTTCTTTATCCTTTTTCTGCTCAGCGTAGAATGATGTTTCACTTTTGAGAATGCTTGAGTCAGAACATCATTTGAATTAGAAAACATGCACATCATAGTATAAAATACATTATACAAAATTTATTTCATTGTTATCATCAAAACTCTAAGATATGATTAGAACCAAACTTTGTTCTAACAATCTCCCCCTTTTTGACGATGACAAAACAATTCAGATTTAGATTTAAAATTTTTTGTACAAGAGTGAGAATATCCCCCTGAGATAAATATTTCTTCTTTTGAGACAAATAATAAAAGAACTTAAATGCATAAGAGAAACTTCTTGAGATTGTTCTTCAGAGCTTTGGGACATTTTTCTTTCAGAGTTTCTTTAAGAGGTCCTGATCTTTTCTTCAAAGTTTCTTTAATAGATCTTTACCAGATGATGTTTAAAGCTTAGTCTTTTAGAGTCTTGAGGTACCTGCATATCTCTTAAATAGGAACAAACTTTGTATTTTGTTTGGAATGTTTGAGATTTAGTCCCATAACTGCTATCATGGATCAGATCAAAATCACATTTTCTCCCCCTTTTTGTCATAGTCAAAAAGCAAAAAAAAATTAAAGAGATTCAAAATATTTTTATATAGAAGATGTCAAAGGACAGAAGTATAAAAAAATGGGAAAAATAAAACTAAGATTGACGAGAGACAAGAAAAAGAAGAATATTCTTGATTTCTGTTGAGGATTCCTCTTGTTTCATCATCCAAGTTCTGATTTCTTTTTTGGTTTTATTCTGTTTGTCCAGACGTTCATGTATGGCTTCATTTTCCTTCTTCAACTCATTTAGAGTGTCAATCACCAGCGAAGTTGGAGCAGATGTTGAAGCAGCTTCAGAAGATACAACCTTTGGAGCAAAACCAGAAGAGTTTGAGCCTACAACATTGGAGAGAAGATTTCCAAGATCAATCAGAAGAGTTGGCACATTTTCAGAGGCAACTTGAGCAGAAGGTTTGTGATACAGAGCCATTGCCAAGGAATTTGGATCTAACTCAGAGCCATCTTCAAATTCATCTTCTGAAATTTCCATGTGATCAGCAAGTGGTAAAGGAGTGTTGGTAATCTGCAGAAGAGACTTCTTATCCCAGATATCTACCACTTTTGTCTTGAAGGCATTCAGATTCTGGGTGAAATTCTCAAGAACTTGAGAATAGCACAGATCTTGAATTTTAAAGGATTCATCATTGAATTTCCTTCTGAATTCTTCCCACAGAAAATCAGATCCAGCTTGGTTCAGGTTGCTGGCACTGTTTGCCTTCAGCAGGTCTATCCAAGTCTGCATTTCTGTTGCAAAATTTTGGAAACGTATATTAACATCTGAATAAACAGGTTTTGGGGTTGATTTTGGAACAGCCTTCTTGGTGGATTAAATTTGCAGATAAAGTAGAGATTCAAGATCAACTACAGTCCTAAGAAAGTCAGATGGTTCAGATGGTTGAAGAGGTTCTGATGAAAATGAATGAAGGTAGGTTCTGAAGAGTGAGGTGATGAGGGTTCTGGTGAGGTAGGTGTGGTAATTTCTAGTGACGTAGGTGGTGTGATGTCAGGAGATATGATGATGGTGGTTTGAGCTGAGGAAGAAGGAATAGGTGTCGGGGATTTATTCAGAGAAAAATGTTTTCAGAGGGAATGATGAAGGACGGAGGTTGTGTTGCCAGAGGCATATTGATTCCTGGTAATCTCCAAGAACCATCATACCACTCAGAGGATTTTTGGGATAGAGGTCTGATGGGGGATGTTTGAAGAGGGTTTTCAGCAGAAATATTTGGGTTTTGTTGGTGTGGAGCATAAGTAGAGATTTTAGATTGAGAGAGTGGTGGAGAGAGTGGTGGTTGTGTTTGAGTTTATAGAGGAACTACCGTATAAAAATTATCTATGTCAGATAATAGCTGATCAATTTGAGGGTTATTATGTAGGGGTTCAGAGGGAACAGTGAGGTCTATGTCATCTTCAATATCTCCTAGAGTTTGGGGTTCAGCTGATGTTGTTAGACGCACAGAATCACAAACAAAGATGGTTTCAGAGGATATACCTGAAGATTTCTTCTTCTTCTTCTTCTGAGGACGTGTAGAGGGACCTTCTCCTGATTGCCTCTTCTGCTGCTTCTGGAGGAAAACTTCTGGAGTAGGTACGTTCCTTCCTTGAAGCCATGTTGGGTCAATGGGAATGCCACTTTTCTTGCAAGCTTCAATAAAATGCAGAATGATCTCAGGATGATCACCAGAGTTGAAGAGAGGAAAATTTGTAACAAGGATTCTCCTTCTGGTGACAGTTGCTGACACATATGGAGTAGGTTCCACCAGAAGTTTGTCAATTAGCTTCCTTTTGAGCAGGTTCTTCCCAGTTAGAGCTTTTCCACAAGTGGGCTCCAATTCTCCAAGCAAATTTTCTTCTTCTATATAAGCTATCAGACCATTCTCTATCAGAATATTTGAGATTAATCTTCCCAGAGGGATCCAATTTCTTTTAGACTTAGGGTTTTTGACTCTTTCAGCTTCCCTGGTTTCCTTTACATGCGTCTAGAGATGGTTGAATAGAAGGTAGGGCAGATCAATCTTCACATTTGTGCCAAGATAGAACATAAGATATTGTTGGTCAGCATTGATGTAGTCAGGGGAACTGGTTTCCTTCCTGTGATGAATGGAACCATGAATTATTCTTGCCCATATTTTGTATTTGTTCTTCAAGTCTCTAACCTTGTTGGATGCTTGCCCAATAGTGAAAATCTCAGTATAAACTTTAGACATATCCATTCTTCCACTTGACATTCCAGTAACACCATTACCTTCAAAACCTAGTAGCCTCCTTATGAGATTCTCAGTGATGGAAATCTCTTTTCCCATTACAAATGATAGAATGACCTTTGGTGAAGCGATAGCATGAATCCAAAATTCCTTGACAAGATGAGGGAACACTGGTCCAACTAGACGATCAAAGAAATTTTGCCACCCTTGGAACTCTACAGCCGGAAACAAATCAAACCCATTTGCTTTCATATTTTCAAAATGAACCATTAGTTCCCTAACCACTTCCAAGCTATCAACAGGGATGAGTGTTGTTCTCTCGAGAGTGACATATTTCTCTGCATGTTGAGAGCTTCTTGAAGAAACAGGAATGCTTTCGTAAGGGGATGAAGATGAAGCCATTTAGAACGCTTAGGTTTAGGATTTAAAAAAAATGAGAGAGAGTTTTCAAATACGCAGAAGCGATTGAAATTTGAGAGAGGGAGTAAAAAGTAAAAAAGGAATTTTGCAAAGTATTTATAGCTTATGAGAAAGAATTTTAAAGTAATAAAACAGTTAAAGAATTTAGAACGATTGAATTAAGAAAAATTAATCATTACAAGTAATTAATGAGATTTGACATTGAGGGGATGCGTGAGATTTAATCAAATCTTAACAGTTACCTAGGAACGGCGTCTCAATAGCAGTGCACGCATGCATGACCTTTCAAAGTTGAAACACGCCTTCAACTTCTGAGGATAGCGTGTGATAGCTGTTTTAATGTAATGAACTTTTGAACCATTTTTGTAATGAAACGTTAGACACATTTCAGAATATCATAGATGGTTTCTAAAGTAACTCCTCTTCTAACTTCTAAAGAGTTGTTAATCTGAACATTCATTTTAGAACATTTTGAAAACATATATAGAAAAGAAATTTCATTCAGGACAAAGTTCCATACTAATGTTTTTCAGAATGAATTTAAATTTATCTTCAGAAATAGGTTTAGTAAAAATATCAGGCCATTGATGGTCTGTGTCTACGAAGTTTAAACTTAAAATTCCTTTCTGAATATAGTCCCTTATGAAATGATGTTTAATTTCTATATGTTTTTCCTTAGAATGTAAGATTGGATTTTTTTTTGAAAGACAAATAACAGAGGTATTATCACAGAAGATAGGAATCTTACTTTCATAGAGATGATAATCTTCCAGCTGGCTCTTCTGGATGTGCTGATGTGATTATGGGGAATCTTTTCTGTGAGGGTTGTTCATAAATTATTAGATTGTCCAGAGCATTTACAATAGAAGGATCTTATGTGTTGTCCTTTTCTTTTGACTCTTTAGAGTTTGTAATATGATCTTCTGTACCTGCAGGATTCTCATTCTGCTTTGGATTTTACTGGCCAAGCTTATCATCAAATCTGACTTTGATTGATTCTGCAATAATCAGAGTTTGTGTTGTACACCCTATAGCCTTTTTTAGCGTTCACAATATCCAAGCAGAAAAAACTTTTGTGCCTTAGAATCAAAATTGTTCAAATTTTCATTTCCAATGGTTCCAGAACCAATAATCTTTCCTTTCTGATTTCCTCCAAATTTGACATCTCCTCCAGATTTAAGTTCCAGACTTTGGAACATAGACTTTCTTCCCATCATATGTTGTGAGCATCCAGAGTCCAGGTACCATGACTGGTGTTATAATTATGCTATTAAGGACTTCTCTTTCAATTCTGAATCAGAGTCTAAGTCATCGTCATCTGCTGTGGTACCCATAAATGCTAGGTTAGCGTGATCGTCTTCTGAGTCAGATTCAGCTTTAGAAGATTCAGAATCATCCCAGGTGGCCATCATGCCTTTCTTTCTTCCAAACTTTTTCTTTGGTCTTTCTCTTTGTAGCTTAGGACAATCACTTCTGTAGTGTCCTGGTTCTTTACATTCATAGCAGGCTAAATCTCTTCTGCTTGACTTCTTATGTCCAAAATATTATGGTTTATCTTCTGACCTCTTGTAGTTTCTGAACTTCTTTTGTTTGTGCTTCCACATCTGGTTGATCCTTCTGGAGAGCAGAGATAACTCGTCTTCTTTTGATGCAGAGTCTTCAGAGTTTCCTTCTTCTACCTGAAAAGTGTTAGTTTCACATTTTTTAATAGATTTAAGGGCGAAAGACTTATCTTTCTTCTGAGGCTCATGTTCATCAAGTTCTATCTCGTGACTTCTTAATGCACTGATAAGTTCTTCAAGAGATACATCATTCAAATCTTTTGACACTTTGAGTGCAGTAACCATAGGTGCCCATCTTTTGGGTAAACTTCTGATAATTTTCTTAACATGGTCTGCCTTGGTGTATCCTTTATTCAGAATTCTCAGGCCAACAGTCAGTGTTTGGAATCTTGAGAACATAGCTTCAATGGACTCATTTTTTTTCCATTTTGAAGGCTTCATACTTCTGGATGAGAGCCAGAGTTTTTGTCTCTTTTACTTGAGAATTGCCTTCATGAGTCATTTTGAGAGACTCAAACATGTCATGTGTTGTATCTCTGTTGGTGATTTTCTCATATTCCGTTTTAGAGATAGCGTTCAGAAAGAGATTTCTGACTCTGTGGTGATTTTTGAAATCTAATTTCTGTTGTTTATCCATGTTCTTTCTATCAATCTTGTTTTCGTCTTTGTCTTTTAGATGTGTGTAACCATCTAGGACCATATCCCAAAAATCAACATCATGACCTAGAAAGAAACTTTCTAGTATATCCTTCCAGTATTCAAAGTCTTCTCCATCAAACACAAGACGTTTGGTGCAGTTGTTGTTGTTTTGTTCAGTTGCCATAGTGTTTTCCTTCTGGATCTTTTTCTGACACTGTTAGGTGTTTGCACCCAGAACTAAAGCTCTGATGCCAATTGAAGGGTGAGAAAACACTTATAAGGGGGGGGGGGGTTGAATAAGTTTTTCCTTTTTCTCGCGTAATAATAATGGAAGGACACGGGTAATTTTACCCTGGTTCATTTGAAACTCAAACTACTCCAGTCCTCCCGCCAAGGTGATTTCGCCTCTCTCAACGAGGACTTAATCCACTATAATCAAAATTGATTACAAGTGCACAACCAAACTGTTGTGACTAACAATACAATTCACAAGCCAACTGCAAGTGACTAACACTTCTAAGACTCAACTAGTCCTAGCCCTCTTGAGAAATCTGACCCAACTGGTCTCTCAAGGAACAATTACAATGCACAACCAAATTGATGTGACTAACACCTCTAAGACTCAACTAGTCCTAGCCCTCTTGAGAAATATGACCCAACTGGTCTCTCAACGAACAATTACAAAGATTATCTCTTAACAGTAGTGAATCAGAATGCTTCTAATAAGTTATATCATAAACTGTGATTTATCACTAAGATTTTAGCCCAGTACTTAAGAATTACCCACTATATACAAAGAGTTTACAAGAATGAAAATACTGGGCTTCAGTATATTTTGCATGGAATAGTAACATTGCTTTGAAACAAATGGTCTTCTATATATAGCTTCAAATATTGACCGTTACTGCCTTGAAGAGAGAGTATGCATTAATGATGCGTGTTAGATTGACCTTTATGTTTCCAATGCTCTCGTGCATAGTACCACTTAAGTACGTTATCCATCTTAGCATTAAATGATCAACGGTACTGTCAGAACTTGTCTCTGGAAGTTTAAGAGTTTGCTTGCAGCGTTGCAACATCAAAGTTTTCTTTAAATTTTCTTCTATCAGAATTTGCTATATCACTTCTTCTGTCAGAGTTTTCTTCAGTTTATGTTCATCAGGTTTTGCTTCAGCTTGCATTATCAGATATTACTTTCAGCGTGCTTCTTTCAAATCTTTGCTTCAGCTAGCTTTATCAGAGGTTGCTTAAGATTACTTTTTATCAGAGTTTTCCTTGGAGTGCTTCCTTTTAGAGTTTTCTTCAGACTTGCGTTTACATAAAGTTTCTTAGGAACTTCTTTATCCTTTTTCTGCTCAACGTAGAATGATATTTCATTTTTGAGAATGCTTGAGTCAGAACATGATCTGAATTAGAAAACATGCACATCAGAGTATAAAATATATTATACAAAATTTATTTCATTGTTATCATCAAAATCTAAGATATGATTAGAACCAAACTTTGTTCTAACAGGGTTACCTTAGAGTTTAGATCACTTTTACTTGTTTGAATTATTTGAATTATTTGCTTTAACTTAAGGGATTGTTTGGGTATTATTGCTTGTAAGATCCTACACCCAGATCTAGGGATTCCTTAGGTAAGTAGCAATAGATCATAAAGATTCTCTGGCATAGACCGATATGGTTAACATGATGGATAAAGTTAGTGTGACATTTTGGTTTGTACTGATGTTCCTTGAGTCAGTCAAGGATAATATTAGGCTTCTGTGTGGTTTCATTAACACTAACTTACTTTTAGAACCTTAATTGACCCATCTTGGCCATTAGAAAGTAGTGAGATAGCCGACTTTGGTGCAGACTAAAGTTGGTTGATACTCGAAGCTATGCTCATTGAGATTTGACTTTTGGGATGTTTTGGTGGCAAGCCAGTTGCCTTGCTAAAATAAAGCCTGCAAGAAAGATCCATGAAATGAGATTCCTAGAACCCGGTTACTATTTTGGGATAGGTTGAGCCAACTTAACTTCAGTGGGGAAGGGTATTCACCTATGTACTTCATGCAATCCTTTAAACCTAAGGCTATTGAATGACTTGTTTGTGTTTGCTACTTATTTAACATAAACATAACATAATAACACCATAACATCATATCATCATAACAAAACATTTTCACTAACCATTTCAAGGACCTAGGATTTATCTTTGTTCCTTGTTGTAGGTTATGACCTCCGCTTGCAGAAATACTATCCGGATCAACTTTGTGAGGATCGTTCCAAGCTAAAGGAGTTAGTATCAAAGGTTCCCAAAAACAATCAATTCTCCAAGAGACATGGTTGTCTACTCAGTTTGGTCACCTCGGGTTTTGAAGAAGACATGATGAGTGTTCTGTTCATATTCTTTGATCCTAAGCATCACTGTTTTACTTTCCCAGATTATCAGTTGGTATCCACAATGGAAGAGTTTCCTAAGCTACCTGTAGTACCTATTCTTGATTAGACACCCTTCATCGGTTTAGATAAAGTTCCAAAACCTGAAGTTATTGCAGCAACCTTATATCTGAAGCGGTCAGACATTGTGTCTAATTGGGAAACAAAAAGTGGAGTTAAAGATTTTCTTGCTAAATTTCTAATAGAGAATGGTTAATTGTTTCTAGATGCTATGAGTTTTTATGATTTTGAGGAGATCTTGGCTTTATTGATTTATGGTTTGGTAATATTCCCTAATCCAGACCAACTCATAGATGTGAACGCAATCAAAATATTTCTTACTCTCTTCACACTCGTACTATGAGGAAGCTAGGGATTCTAATTCATTGCATACCTTTACTATCTAGTTGGTTTATTACGCACCTTCCTCGATCAGTGATGAAGAATGAATAAGGTTTGAAGTGGTCTCGAAGGATGATGTCACTCTCTCAGTCAAATATCTATTGGTGTTTCCGATCTCAGGAGGACATCACTATTATTGACTGCTGTGGGGAATTCTCTAATGTGCCACTCCTTGGCATAAGGGGAGGTATTACTTATAACCCTTCTCTAACTCTACGTCAATTTGGTTATGCTCAAAGAGACGATCCTCATGATATGCTTATTTAGGGTATTATATTCGATTACCAGAATGATCCTCAAGGTTACTGTCAAAAGTTTATATGTGTGTTGTACCCCAAAATTTTCACTCCCATTTCCTCAATATTTTCTCACCACAAGACCCTTGGAGCTCAAGATCCAGTTAGGGTTTCCTCTGCCCAAGACTTCTCCTTGCACTGGTGACCCAAATTAGGGTTTGAGTTTGCACAAAGATTTTTTGACCTAAAATGCCTAAAGTGACTTCCATGCTTCTTATTAGGCTCACAAGTTTATCCATACCAAGTTTCAATCCTTGATTCCAATCTTTGCCCAGTCAATTGGACAGTTGACCTAGAAATCAGCTGTATTGGGGGAAAAGTCAACTGTGGTAAATTGACAGTCAAACCTCATGAAATTTGACCCACATCAACATATTGAACTCATATGAACCATTTGGTCAAGTTTGGATCACAATTCCACAAGAAATTTGATCAAATCACCAAAAGGGCAAAATGGTCATTTTTAGGGTTTTGACTGCACAAAGGCAATTTTTGACTGTGTGACCTAGCCAATGGCAAACCAAGCTCACATATGGACTCAAGGACTCAATGACATGGTCTTGACACATTCAACAAGTTCAAAAGATCCCAAATGCACAAGATTGACAGATGAATTTTCCAGACAACTGAGCCAAATTTGATTGTATACTGAAAAGTCAAACTTTGACTTTTTGGTCAAAATCAAGTGTCAAGATTCATTTTTCATCAAAACCTGCCAAATTATGAAACTTGTTCATCAAGAAACCCAAAATTGCAAATTAGGGTTTAAAATGAAGAATTTTCATAACTTAGAATTTTTCTAAGTTATGAAAATCCCTAATTTTTTCCTAACTTTGTCCCATTTTTTCATCAAGATACATTTGGATTGAAGGAAAACTCAAAACATGAAAGTTGTAGTCCATTGCAAAATATACAACTTTGATTTACAAAGTTTCTTCAAAAGAAGCTTGTAGCTCAAGTTATGATTTTTGGAACAAGGGTGCAAAACATTCTTAACTTAGAAAAATTTTGACCTATTTTAGGCAGGATTTTTGCCTAACTTCATGACCACTTTTCACATGCTTCCACTTGGAATTTTAATTTTCATTACAAAGATGGATTGTAGTACACATTCCAAGCTTTCCAAAATGTCCCAGAACTCATCAAACAACCTTGTGGTTAGGGAGAATCGAATTTGGCAATATGAGCAAAAGTCACTTTGATTCATGGCCAAAGGCATGTTCATAACTTGTGCATTTTCAAACTCAGCATATGCAAGCTACATTACAGGCATGTAATCTCATTTACACTCATAAATTTAATGTCAATCGTTTGTGTTTAAGCCTTATCTTGTGTGTTTAACCATTGCATACAAGATTGAGCCATAAATGGAAAAAGCAATATATCAATTTTTGAAAAGTTGAACTTTATGTCAAGATTGCAATCTTTGAAGTACAAGGCAAATCCTTTTGGCACAAGTTCAGGGACATATCACACTGATCAAGACTCAAGTGTGCAGCACATTTGAGGGGCCTGCACAAGTCTAGAAACCAAGTTGACAATTTTTGCTTAAGTTAGAAGAAACTTGGCATATTGATATCCAACTCTCATTGCTGCAAGAACTAGCTTAGACAAACTTGTTAGACACATCCCAAACAACATAACTGAGCTAAGGTACGACCAAAACACCTTCCAAACCTCACCATTCATCAAAACACCATCCTACTGTAGGAAACAGAGTCACCTCTGCATTTAGACTTCCATAACTCAATCCACTCGTGCATTTTTGCTAAAACCAGTTCATACACACTCTATACCACATATATAAGCTATCCCAAGCATTGGACACGACCTGTAACACCTCTAACCAACTTCACCATTTTCACTTTTTCTGTTTTGCAGGTTGATTGCCATAGCTTGATTCACTTGGTTTCAAAGCAAGCTAAAGGTTGGAATAGCATCCCTGGACTTCAAGCAAGTTGTACCAATCCTCACATTACCTTGAAAGTACCTCCATTGCTAGACACGATCCAAGCTGAACAGGTAAGTTCATGGACTTCTATCTCTCAATCTAGGAAGAGTTAGGTTTAGATTTATGAATGAAAAATGTCATATTCATGTCCCTGAAGCTATACATATCCTCACTTTCCATTTATATTGCATATGCTGAGAGAATTTAAGACCTGAACATTGACAAAAACTTAGGTTAAGAATTAGGGATGGAGAAATTCTCTCTCATTTATGAGAGTTAAGTTAAGTTTTTTATATGTATGGAATCGTGGCTTGATGCTTGACATCTTTCATGTTATAAGTTTGTGCTAAAAGTCCAGGAATCAGGATGTTTGAACCAGGAGGGAAAGGCGCGCGTTTTTGACATTTTTGTGCTGGAGGTTGAAGACAACCTCTCTTGGGCTGGGCCTGAGATATTTTTCCTTTTTGCACTTTCATTTTTCACATGCACCCCCCTGGCCCATTTTGAGATATACTTGTCATTTTTCATTTTTTCCTTTTGATTTTGTTTCTATATTTTTATTTAAGCATGAAAAAATATTAAAATTATTTTTCCCACATTTTTTGCATTTTTATTAGATATTTATTTGGTTTCATTTAGTTTTGTACATAAATAATCATAAATATACTTTTATTTAAAAATAACTAAAAATAATACAAACACTTTTATTTTCTGATTTTTATTTTATTTTACCTTTGAAAACATTTTATAAAAAATATACTTTTTTTTTAATATTAAATATTTTATTTTTGTACATATAATATATATTTAATAAATAATGTAAATACTTATATATTTATTAGTATATTTAGGTTAAAAACACAAAAATAATACATTTTTATTTTTATTAATATTTAACTTAAAAAATCACTTTTTGACAATATACTTCCTTTTTATTTATTTTTTGTACATAATTAATAAATATTGCATATATATTATATAATAAATACCTTTTATTTATAAAATTAGGGTTTTACCTTAAAAACATAAAAAATACCAAAAATTAATTCATTTTATTTTTGTTTATTTAAGACATAAAAGAATACTTTTTACATACACATAAAAATCATTTTTGCATCTTGCATATTTATTTTATTTTATTTAAGTATTGTGCAATTAATTAATTTGTATAATTCAATTTGGATGTAATAGTTAGATTTTAATTTCTTGCTAAAATATCCCCATTTGAACATTTGTACCCCTATCCCATATATTGTGTTGTAATAACTTAGGACCTTTTATTTTTCGCATTTAAAAGCTTTCTAAATATGCCATGATAGAATTAGGGCTTGTATGCAAAAATCAACCAAACAAATAGCTTAACCTAATTCCAAGATAAAAGCATGAAAATGAACAAACACCAATCAAACTTGCACCCCTTAGGGTTACTCCACTTGTTGCCTTCAATAATGGGCCATATTGCATGTTAGGTATCTTTGGCAAAAACAAAACAATCAAATGATCATAGTCCCTCGATGAAGCTTTCAAAAGTTTCCTAAAAAATGATCAAGTCCCTAAAAGAAAAAATTGCCCAAAGATACTTGGCACCATTGCAATCATGGTCTAAACGATGACCCGCGCTCGTCCCATTCACATCCTAACACAAGATTGTCCACCAAATACAATGGTGGAACAAAATTGTTAAAAGGGTTAAAACATAGCAAAGATCTTTGAGAAATTTAGGGTAGATAGCTCTTGGTTACTTGCTGTTGTACCCCAAATTTTGACCTAAGATACCGTCTTCCATCTGCATCATTCGCATTGCAAGAGTTTTGACCATTTTTATCAAATTTTCAAAGCAGTTTAAAAATTCATAACTTTTTCGAGTCGGGAGCTGTTTATTTGTTGAACGCTAAATTTATTAACTGATCAAGATTTAAATGACGTTTATTAATTATTTATTAGCTTAAATTTAAATAATTGGAATCTATTTTTCAATTGTTATATAATTTAAAGACTTATGAATAATGAAATAAGCATTTGAGAATGAGTTTATTAATTGGTCAACAATGATTATTTAATTCTTTATCATTTTAGATTAAATAATTAAAATTCTATTTTTAATTATTATAATTTGGAATTTTACGAATAATGAATTAAATAGTTGAATTTGTTGATTAGTCAATGATGTTTATTTATTTGTTTGTCATTCTGAATTTAAATGTTTGGATTTGATTTTCAATCATTATATGATTAAGGAATTATAAACAATAAATAAATAATTGGAAAGAAAAGGAATTAATTGGGAAATAATAGAATTTTTATTCACTTTATTCTATTTATTACAATTGTTGTTTAAATACTATGGTACAAAGTATTTATAATAACCATTACATAAATGCTTAAAGTAAAATAAAACTATTTTTCTAAATTCTAATTCTAATCTTCTGTCCAATACTCTTTGTCTGCTCATTTAAATTTTACCTGCAAAAAACGATCAAAAAGAAAGAAATTAGAATTCGAAAAAATAATTAAAATGCAGAAAAATAAATTCAATGTTCATCATTAAAAGCAGGCGACTGGAATCAGTTTACCCTTTTTTTGCAAATCACGGGATTTCTCCCGGTTCACAAAAAAGGGAGGAATTTTTGTTTCATAAATGAATGCACAGTTTAAAACATGCACAAATTCATTTTTATTTTTCAAAGCTGCATATTTAAAATTAATTGCATTTTCCAAAAATCCAATGCATATTTCAAAAAAACACACAGCATACAAAGTAACAGCATATGCATAAGCATGCATTGTTCAAAAGGCAACGTGAACCTATGCAACAACTTGAGAAGAGTCCAAAAAATTAGGCTCCCATGCAAGACAAAGAGTAATATGCAGCTTAAATCAATGTGTGCAAGCAAGTGTTTTCCTTTTTTTTCATCATCTTCCAGCCTGTTTTTTCAGAATACAGCAGTACAAAATATCATTTTCATATATCAGTTTTGTACTTGAGGTAGAGAGAAGAAGAGGTTTAGTTTTTGCAGGTTTTGCTTTAAGCATGAATTGGGAATAAAGTCAAACATATAGCAGCATATGTGTAAGGCATTAGAAATAATAAAATACTCAAAACCTGATGCCACAAAGAAGCAACGGCTATTTGAAACCCTTTAAAAGGGACATCACTGCATAGCATATTTTACACACACCATATCACTGCAAAAAGCTAAGAAAAATAGTCCAATAGTGAATAATAACACCAACCATTTAACACTTTTAACAACCCCGTTTCTATTTCACTAACAAAATGAAGTCCTTAATTAGTTCTCATAATCTAGTTACTAACTGTCGAATTTTCTATTAACATTGAACTAGCATTCAATTAGCTCACAAAAATGGATCCAAGATAGATAAACAGAAATAAATCAAAGATGAGAAAGTATCAAAAAGAAGAGATGGAGAATAGAGCGTCTTACCTCACGGCCATTGTGAACGCACCGCCTTTTCCGGTCACCCTGCTCCAATCGTTTCCCGCAACACGTTAATTGCTTCTCTCACCACCAAGTTTTCAGCTAAAGATCTGGCCTTGAGATTCTCCGTCGAGATATGTTGTTTGCATGGAATCCCCAAAACCATCATCTCTGATTGTGATCCACCGTTTGTCAGAACCTTTTTGGAAAAAAGTTATTTCATGCTTAAGGCACCACTCTAAAGTACAGCACTTCATATCACCCTGAAATAGATGGACAGTCAGAAGTCGTAAATCATTGTTTAGAGACGTATCTTCATTGTTTTACAAGCAACAAACCCAAAACATGGTTTAATTACCTACATCTGGAAGAATATTAGCACAACACAACTCTCCATAGTTTTATTCACATGTCTCTTTTTGAGGCTCTTTATGGCCGCATCCCACCACCATTTCCTCATTACAATCTTGGGTCATCATCTTTGGAAGTCGTGGATCTCTCACTACAGCAAAGAAATTAACTTCTTAACACCTTGAAACGCAATATGGAGAACAGCAGACAAATCATGGAAAATCAGAGTAACAAGAAACGTTATGATATTACCTTTGCTAAGGGTGACCTAGTGTAGCTCCACTTTCAACCGTTTCGTCAAGTTTCAATGCAGCACCGTGTCTCTCACAAACTCTCAAAATGTTTTATGGACCTTTCAAGATTCTTCGTCGGATTGGAAAGTTTGCTTATCACCTAGATCTACCTCCTTCTTCAGGGTTCATCCCATTTTTCATGTTTCCCAACTACGTGTTTTCCCTGGTTCCTTCTCCACTACTCCTTTTACCCCTATTTCGGCCATGTTTGACACCCATGACGAAGAACCATCACACAATGATGACAATACCATCGACGATCCTCGATTTTCATCTGTTCACACTGATCCTCGTTTCCGCGAGGCTCCAAAGCATCAAACAAAGGTTTCAATTGATTCTCGATTCCACCGCATGTTCACTCACAAGAGTTTTATGCCTTCTTCTGCTCCTGTTGATAAGAGAGGTAAACCTAAAGATAAAGCTAATTCGCAACCACATTCACTTCGCCATTACTATAAAATTGACGAAGATGACAGAAAGAAAGTTGATGAGGACAGTGATGATGATGAAGAAGAGAGATTGAAAGGAGGTGGCTTACGGTGGTGAGTAGACGCGATCCGGCGGCGGCCGGTACAGCGTTCCAAGAGATCCGGCGGCTGGCACTAGCGCTCCCTAGGTTTTTCTTTCGTACAGCATTCTTTGTTCTTCTCCCTGGGTCCTCCCATGACCCGACCCGCTCCACTCCTCAACCTAAGCCCATTTTCTTTTTCAGCTTAAGCCCACTCTCATTGTCATTCACTCCATCTTTATTTGATCTTTAGTTAATACCTTTTCTTTTTTAGCTAACTTAATTAATTTGGATTAATTAGTTTTGTTCTAGAAATAAACATAATAATTTTAACACTTTACCCAAATCTTATTTAATTGAAGTTTAAGTTTATTTAATTTTAGTCTTCCTTATTTTTTGACTTGTAAGTTTATTTGAAAAATATTTAATATCTCTAAATATGTGAAAGTAAAAAAATGAAAACTAAAAGACATTTTATTTTATTTTTTTATTTTATACTAATATAATAAAAACATAAAAAATAAAAATATATAAAAAACCTTAAAAACATTTCTATTAATTCTCGTCCATGTTAAAATGCGTAACCAATTAAAACATTCTTTCTCTTCATATATTAAACAAAAATCATACAAAAAATGCATGTTCATATTTAATTGTTGTATATCATTTTCTGTCAATTATTCTATTGCACTTGTTTATTCTATTTGCACCAATCCAAAGGGAATTGTCTAATTTTTGTTGACTTCATGTCCTCAAAAATGATTGAGCGAATACTCTCATTCATTAAAAACTTAGGTTAATTTTCCTCAAACATTCACATTACTTAAAAATTTCAACATTTTCAAGACTTATACCTTTTAAGCCAAAACTTCGACATTAGGTCGTCGTATCTTCAAAAACCCGTCTGTATCCCTTTTTCGGCCAAAAAACGATTTATTTTCAATCAAGCGATCAATTTTAAACAAAACAGATATTTCAAAAGGTTCCTATAGAGTACTATAGATGCATTGGGTGCTAGTACCTTCCCATTGTATAACCAACCCCCGAACCATAAGATCTCTTTTCAAAAACGCTTTGTATTTGTATTTTTATTTACATTGCATATTTAGGGTTTTATTTCGCTCTTTTCCCTTTTCCTTTGGAAACAATAAAGCGCGGTGGCGACTCTTGCTTATGTGAGACGAATTAATCAATAATTCGATCTCCGATTTACCCCGCTACATTTTTTATCGCTACAGAATTGGCGACTCTGCTGGGGAGAGATTGACCTCTTGCTGGTCCATCCCTAAGTGGGTTAAGCCTAATTTGTTTTATCTGTTTACTATTATTTGATTTGCTTGATTACGTGTTTAAATTTGGGGTGTTTGGGCTTTTTTGAAGGACGAATCCTACACCCGGATTAAGTAACACTTAAGGAATAGGACGGGCGGTACAGTCATGTTAACTTTGAGGGAGTAATCCCGAAGAAGGAGGCATGAGATCCCCCACTCAATGGAAGGCCCTCTTGAACTTAATATTTGTTTACCGAGTAATCGGGAAGACGTTATTATTTTCGACCTAGGAGCCCGAGAAGTTGAGGACCGTAGAACCCTAACCCATCTTGGCCTTTTTAGGTGTAGCGCGGAGACTATAACGGAGTAATTCGGAAGTAGTTGTTACGCGATGTTACGCTCGGACGAGTTTCTCTTGAGAATATTGCTAATCATTGAGTAATCAAGACGTTGGTAATATCCGAAAGAGGGATGTAGACTCTGGGAACTCTTAGAACCTTGTTCTACAGGTGTGATTAAACCCTTAGTACATACCTTGGGGATGCCTTTACCCTCGACTCCATGCGAACGTTGAACCTTTAAACCCCATGTTTGTGACCTTACTTGTGGTTGTTGCATCGCCATGCCTTCATGCACCCATAAAACTCTTTTCACTTGACTTTGAAGGAGTTTGGAGGTCTTTCTTTGTAAACATCACTAGTTTCGTCAAACTCAATGGATCTTGGGTGTCGATAGGGCGAAAACCCCAATCCACCAAAATGGATGATTGATCTTAACGATAACTTGATCAATGTTTGGAGCCAATTTAAAATTCATCTGTTATCTCCATACTTGGATGTTTATAACTTGACATCTTGAGTTCCTTGAAAGTCAAATAAAACTATCTTTTGCATATCATAAATCATTCTACATTTTTCTTTGTCTCACTTTCAAAGGTCTTTTTCGAGTCTTATTTTTTCCTTTTGGTCTCACTAGTACAACACTCGCACTAAGAGGACAATGGAGAATATCAAGCAAGAGATTTCTGAACTCCGCAGAGAGGTGACTATTTTGAAAGCTGGTTTGGATCACTTAACTGGTTTGGTTGAAATTCTGATCTCCGCCCAAGTCAATCCTTCTAGGAGGGAGGAAGCAAGGATAAAAGTCTTCGCGGAAACTCTAGAATCTTTTTCTCTTGAAAGGTGACGGTTAATGCACCTGACGACTTTCCTGACAAGGTGAATGTGGGAGTGCGTCTAGAAGGAGATGTCAGAAAGGGATGTTTATACGAAGTGGGTAGCTCAGTTAATGGTGTGAGGAAGTTTGATAATGACTTTTCCAAGAAGAGAACCAAAGGAAAGAATAATCATCATCAGAATCATCACGTTCATCAACAGAATCAGCAAGTTCCTAATCAGAGGAAAACCCAGTTTGATTCAATTCCAATCACCTACACAGAGTTGTTCCCTATCCTGATGCAGAGGAACTTGGTTCAGACCCGACCTCCACCGAAGGTCCCTAAGAAGATACATTGGAACTACAAGCTGATTTGGCTTGTACTTTTCATCGAGGTGCTCGTGGGCATGACTTGGAGGGTTGCTTCGCTTTGAAGATTGAGGTTCAGAAGTTGGTCCGAGGTGGTATCTTGTCGTTCAAGGACGTTGGTTTTGAGGTTCAAATCAAACAGGCGCCGAAGAGTAAACACGACTGAGGCTTTTCTTATTTACCAAAACATTGTTTGCATGTAAGAACTTGTTGGCATCTGAATGATTATTTTAATACAATGAGTATGTTTGTCTTGAAGAAATTCATTCGTTTCACTCATATTTGCGTTCAAATTTTAAATTTCTTTTTGCATTATGATACCAACATGTTGCCCATTCTCTTGCCTAGGCAGAGACTGAAGGGGGGATGATGATCTAAAGAACACAAAATCTTTGGTTGCATGCTTTTGAATAAAATCTTGTTGATGATGTACAGGCATTTGTTTCAAATCCCTAAACACCGGAGATATAAGGAAGATAATCCTTTGCTAACCCCTTTTGAGCCTTTGAAGCAGAAGTTTCTTTTCTATACGAAAAAGCCTTGAATTTTAACCTGGGGCAGGGTAGTTTTCAGTTAATCTGATTGAGTGTTTAAAATTCGCAAGGGAGATGTTACCGCCACAAAATCCTTTGAGAGATGAACACTCATGTTGAATTAACCGAACATAGAGTTGGAGAACATCATGAAGAATGGGTGGGCACCAAATATTTCGAGCCTTAAGACCTTTTTCTAAAAAACCCATAAACCGGACCACATTACAACCTTCAAAAGTCCTAATTGAAGCAAGGTCATTTTGAAAGCGTACTTCAATGAGATGGTGTTCCTGACTCCCACGAGTTTCAAATAGTTATGTTGGTATCATATGTTTTTCCTATACGAAAATAAATGATGCTCTAACTCGCAAAATTTGTGCGATATCTTTTCAAAATCTTCAAGACTTACATAACTGTTGCATTAGAATTTGCATTCTCATTGTAAACTTTTTTCTAACTGCAAAACATTTGCTTGATATCAAGGAAGCTCACATAAACACCAGTGATGAGTTTACTCTTTTAAGGCTTGAAACTTTGTTGAGTAATTGGCGGATCACGTCGAGAGAATCATATCCAGGGGCATGTTAGTTGAAGACCTTAAGCATGGACAGGTTGCTTCTCCTAATTATTGCTTTTCCCAATTTGTTTGCTCGTCTGGGGCAAAAATTCGAAGACTTTGTTGTGCCGACTACAGTCAATCCGGGGCAATCGCGTCAAGTTTGGATGATTCCTCTAAGAGTTTGAAGACACCAGAGCATGGTGAATGCCAGGTCTTTTGTAAAACCCTCGTTAGACGATTTTCTCGCCATCAACCTTTTAGCTTGGGGCACTTTGGAGAAGTGCAGCTATTCGCAAGAATCGTCGTGCATCATGCAGCTCGTCAGCAGTAATTTGGGGCATCCAATATTGGACCCAGGGGCAATCTAGATTTGTCAGAATGTGTGTTATGTATCGCACACTTCATCAGAGGGCGGTGTTCCCAGCTAAGCGTGACTTTCTTCAGCTGAAGATTTGTTCGTGTTGTCGACGATAGAAGATGGGACTTTGGGTTGAATATTTTCCTCTCCAAAGAGTTTTAAGCCTTGTAGAAGGACTTTACAGCTTTGTTGGCTTATATCCCCAGTGATGTTCCCCTCCTCTTGAGTTTAGCCGAGCGCCGGGTTGTACGGTGATGTCTTATCATCTTCTGTCCATCTCCCCTGTCGTTTTTGTCAGCATACACATGACATTCATTCACACTTGCATCATGCACGCACAGTTGTATTTATTGATGTCAGTGAATTCGTACACCTTGGTTGTGTCTTCTCAGATAACGTATTTGATCTTTCCAAATAGGGTGTCAACTTAAGCATAAAGTGCGTCTCCTTTCTAATTCCCCAACTGAGTTAATCCTCGTGGATGATTTTTGATTCAGCTTACCTTGTCCATTTCTGGATAGGATAAATTCCCCAATCGAGTTACTTTCTCATTGGGTAGAGTCTTGTTTGACTGTTTCTCTCTGGTTATCCCTGGATGAAGTTGTTGCCTCTTGCATAGGCTATCTCATTGATTTTCCCCAGTGAATTTGCGACCAAGACGACTGGTGCATTTATTGTGCACGTTAAATATATGATCTCCTCGGGAAGGATTGATTCAGGGTTCGCTTTGATGAAGATTTTTATTCTCTGCCAATATCATCGCAGTTTCCTTCTGAATTATGTTGGAAGACGACAAGCGTTAGCTCTTCACGAGCAACTTGTACGCTAATTTGTGAAAGCGCCGAGCAGCAGTTCTTCATGAGCTACTGGTGCGTCATTTACCTCTTTTTCGAAAGCGCCGAGCAGCAGTTCTTCATGAGCTACTAGTGCGTTATTTATTTTCTGAAACGCCAGCAGTTCTTCATGAGCTACTAGTGCGTCAATTATGACTTTGTGAAAGCGCCGAGCAGCAGTTCTTCATGAGCTACTAGTGCGTCATCGTCATTTTATCTTTCGGAAAGCGCCGAGCAGCAGTTCTTCATGAGCTACTAGTGCGTCATTTTTTTATTCCGTTGGAAATCGCCGAGCAGTAGTTCTTCATGAGCTACTAGTGCGTCTTTTATCTGTTTTCAAAGCGCCGGCAGTTCTTCATGAGCTACTAGTGCGCCATTTTATTTTTTGAAAGCGACGAGCAGCAAACTCTTCATGAGTTACCAGTACGTTATTACTTTTCGGGAATACAGCAAGTGGTAGCCTCTTTATTTGAGCAGCTTGTTTGTTATCGGTATTTTCTTCGGAAAACAGCAAGTGGCAGCTTCTTTATTTGAGCAGCTTGTTTGTTATCGGTATTTTCTGTGGACGACAGCAAGTGGTAGCCTCTTTATTTGAGCAACTTGTATGCTACCGGTATTTTCTCTGGACAAATTGCAATTTTCTTTATTTGAACAACCTTCGTATCTACAGTCTCATTACCTCAGCATTAATGAGTATACCTCCGAAATCTCGCAGAGAAGTCTGGTACGAATCTGTACCTCCAGAAGTCGGTAATCAGTTATCCGCAATTTGATATTCCCTGTCTACCGTCGACCTTGAGTTGCGAACTCACTGTTTTGGATCAAATCTGTTATGGCCTATGCAAGATACTCTCTTCGTTAGGGATAGAGGTCGTATTCCCTCAGTTTTATTCGCTGTCAGGAGTCTGTCGTTTGAAGTCGATAGCTCGTTTTCCCCGGTAGTGTATAATCCGAACCGCTGTGCTTTGTTGGTGTTCGATTCCCCCAACATTGTCTTGTTTCACACAATATCTTTCTCTGTGAATTCATGCACTACATTCATATCACTGCATGATGACGGCATCATAGGACAAAATTTGCGTAGTTATGTATTTAAGTACCTTCAATCTCGTCGAAACGAAGATTTCAAATCTTCATATCTCCGGATAGAAGGAACTTAAATAGGGGCAGCTGTTGTACCCCAAATTTTGACCTAAGATACCGTCTTCCATCTGCATCATTCGCATTGCAAGAGTTTTGACCATTTTTATCAAATTTTCAAAGCAGTTTAAAAATTCATAACTTTTTCGAGTCGGGAGCTGTTTATTTGTTGAACGCTAAATTTATTAACTGATCAAGATTTAAATGACGTTTATTAATTATTTATTAGCTTAAATTTAAATAATTGGAATCTATTTTTCAATTGTTATATAATTTAAAGACTTATGAATAATGAAATAAGCATTTGAGAATGAGTTTATTAATTGGTCAACAATGATTATTTAATTCTTTATCATTTTAGATTAAATAATTAAAATTCTATTTTTAATTATTATAATTTGGAATTTTACGAATAATGAATTAAATAGTTGAATTTGTTGATTAGTCAATGATGTTTATTTATTTGTTTGTCATTCTGAATTTAAATGTTTGGATTTGATTTTCAATCATTATATGATTAAGGAATTATAAACAATAAATAAATAATTGGAAAGAAAAGGAATTAATTGGGAAATAATAGAATTTTTATTCACTTTATTCTATTTATTACAATTGTTGTTTAAATACTATGGTACAAAGTATTTATAATAACCATTACATAAATGCTTAAAGTAAAATAAAACTATTTTTCTAAATTCTAATTCTAATCTTCTGTCCAATACTCTTTGTCTGCTCATTTAAATTTTACCTGCAAAAAACGATCAAAAAGAAAGAAATTAGAATTCGAAAAAATAATTAAAATGCAGAAAAATAAATTCAATGTTCATCATTAAAAGCAGGCGACTGGAATCAGTTTACCCTTTTTTTGCAAATCACGGGATTTCTCCCGGTTCACAAAAAAGGGAGGAATTTTTGTTTCATAAATGAATGCACAGTTTAAAACATGCACAAATTCATTTTTATTTTTCAAAGCTGCATATTTAAAATTAATTGCATTTTCCAAAAATCCAATGCATATTTCAAAAAAACACACAGCATACAAAGTAACAGCATATGCATAAGCATGCATTGTTCAAAAGGCAACGTGAACCTATGCAACAACTTGAGAAGAGTCCAAAAAATTAGGCTCCCATGCAAGACAAAGAGTAATATGCAGCTTAAATCAATGTGTGCAAGCAAGTGTTTTCCTTTTTTTTCATCATCTTCCAGCCTGTTTTTTCAGAATACAGCAGTACAAAATATCATTTTCATATATCAGTTTTGTACTTGAGGTAGAGAGAAGAAGAGGTTTAGTTTTTGCAGGTTTTGCTTTAAGCATGAATTGGGAATAAAGTCAAACATATAGCAGCATATGTGTAAGGCATTAGAAATAATAAAATACTCAAAACCTGATGCCACAAAGAAGCAACGGCTATTTGAAACCCTTTAAAAGGGACATCACTGCATAGCATATTTTACACACACCATATCACTGCAAAAAGCTAAGAAAAATAGTCCAATAGTGAATAATAACACCAACCATTTAACACTTTTAACAACCCCGTTTCTATTTCACTAACAAAATGAAGTCCTTAATTAGTTCTCATAATCTAGTTACTAACTGTCGAATTTTCTATTAACATTGAACTAGCATTCAATTAGCTCACAAAAATGGATCCAAGATAGATAAACAGAAATAAATCAAAGATGAGAAAGTATCAAAAAGAAGAGATGGAGAATAGAGCGTCTTACCTCACGGCCATTGTGAACGCACCGCCTTTTCCGGTCACCCTGCTCCAATCGTTTCCCGCAACACGTTAATTGCTTCTCTCACCACCAAGTTTTCAGCTAAAGATCTGGCCTTGAGATTCTCCGTCGAGATATGTTGTTTGCATGGAATCCCCAAAACCATCATCTCTGATTGTGATCCACCGTTTGTCAGAACCTTTTTGGAAAAAAGTTATTTCATGCTTAAGGCACCACTCTAAAGTACAGCACTTCATATCACCCTGAAATAGATGGACAGTCAGAAGTCGTAAATCATTGTTTAGAGACGTATCTTCATTGTTTTACAAGCAACAAACCCAAAACATGGTTTAATTACCTACATCTGGAAGAATATTAGCACAACACAACTCTCCATAGTTTTATTCACATGTCTCTTTTTGAGGCTCTTTATGGCCGCATCCCACCACCATTTCCTCATTACAATCTTGGGTCATCATCTTTGGAAGTCGTGGATCTCTCACTACAGCAAAGAAATTAACTTCTTAACACCTTGAAACGCAATATGGAGAACAGCAGACAAATCATGGAAAATCAGAGTAACAAGAAACGTTATGATATTACCTTTGCTAAGGGTGACCTAGTGTAGCTCCACTTTCAACCGTTTCGTCAAGTTTCAATGCAGCACCGTGTCTCTCACAAACTCTCAAAATGTTTTATGGACCTTTCAAGATTCTTCGTCGGATTGGAAAGTTTGCTTATCACCTAGATCTACCTCCTTCTTCAGGGTTCATCCCATTTTTCATGTTTCCCAACTACGTGTTTTCCCTGGTTCCTTCTCCACTACTCCTTTTACCCCTATTTCGGCCATGTTTGACACCCATGACGAAGAACCATCACACAATGATGACAATACCATCGACGATCCTCGATTTTCATCTGTTCACACTGATCCTCGTTTCCGCGAGGCTCCAAAGCATCAAACAAAGGTTTCAATTGATTCTCGATTCCACCGCATGTTCACTCACAAGAGTTTTATGCCTTCTTCTGCTCCTGTTGATAAGAGAGGTAAACCTAAAGATAAAGCTAATTCGCAACCACATTCACTTCGCCATTACTATAAAATTGACGAAGATGACAGAAAGAAAGTTGATGAGGACAGTGATGATGATGAAGAAGAGAGATTGAAAGGAGGTGGCTTA
This sequence comes from Vicia faba, assembly GCA_948472305.1. Classification (NCBI taxonomy): domain Eukaryota; kingdom Viridiplantae; phylum Streptophyta; class Magnoliopsida; order Fabales; family Fabaceae; genus Vicia; species Vicia faba. The sequence continues at coordinate 1,158,031,948 of OX451735.1, read as the reverse complement.
CGGTGGTGAGTAGACGCGATCCGGCGGCGGCCGGTACAGCGTTCCAAGAGATCCGGCGGCTGGCACTAGCGCTCCCTAGGTTTTTCTTTCGTACAGCATTCTTTGTTCTTCTCCCTGGGTCCTCCCATGACCCGACCCGCTCCACTCCTCAACCTAAGCCCATTTTCTTTTTCAGCTTAAGCCCACTCTCATTGTCATTCACTCCATCTTTATTTGATCTTTAGTTAATACCTTTTCTTTTTTAGCTAACTTAATTAATTTGGATTAATTAGTTTTGTTCTAGAAATAAACATAATAATTTTAACACTTTACCCAAATCTTATTTAATTGAAGTTTAAGTTTATTTAATTTTAGTCTTCCTTATTTTTTGACTTGTAAGTTTATTTGAAAAATATTTAATATCTCTAAATATGTGAAAGTAAAAAAATGAAAACTAAAAGACATTTTATTTTATTTTTTTATTTTATACTAATATAATAAAAACATAAAAAATAAAAATATATAAAAAACCTTAAAAACATTTCTATTAATTCTCGTCCATGTTAAAATGCGTAACCAATTAAAACATTCTTTCTCTTCATATATTAAACAAAAATCATACAAAAAATGCATGTTCATATTTAATTGTTGTATATCATTTTCTGTCAATTATTCTATTGCACTTGTTTATTCTATTTGCACCAATCCAAAGGGAATTGTCTAATTTTTGTTGACTTCATGTCCTCAAAAATGATTGAGCGAATACTCTCATTCATTAAAAACTTAGGTTAATTTTCCTCAAACATTCACATTACTTAAAAATTTCAACATTTTCAAGACTTATACCTTTTAAGCCAAAACTTCGACATTAGGTCGTCGTATCTTCAAAAACCCGTCTGTATCCCTTTTTCGGCCAAAAAACGATTTATTTTCAATCAAGCGATCAATTTTAAACAAAACAGATATTTCAAAAGGTTCCTATAGAGTACTATAGATGCATTGGGTGCTAGTACCTTCCCATTGTATAACCAACCCCCGAACCATAAGATCTCTTTTCAAAAACGCTTTGTATTTGTATTTTTATTTACATTGCATATTTAGGGTTTTATTTCGCTCTTTTCCCTTTTCCTTTGGAAACAATAAAGCGCGGTGGCGACTCTTGCTTATGTGAGACGAATTAATCAATAATTCGATCTCCGATTTACCCCGCTACATTTTTTATCGCTACACTTGCCAACTTGCAAAACAAAAACACTTGCCTATTTTTCAAAACCACACTTCACAACACACTTGCAAAAACCTTTCAAAAACATTGAAAACTTTTTCAAAAGGCATACATCTCTGTATACATCCCAACATGGATCATTACAAAGATTGCCACCACATTGGCCTCTTTTTAAAACATTTTCAAACACACACACAAAACACCATTTCAAACAATTGAAAGCACCATTTCAAACAATTGAAAATCAAGGCAAGTTGATCTAAGCAAGTAACTAAGAGCCCATGGATAACCATGGATAGAAAGGGTGCTAATACCTTCCCTTTCTATAATCTACTCCCCGAACCCAAGAAAACATCTCAAAGGTTTTTTCTGTGCTTTTTAACCTTTCCTTAGGATAAAATAAAAAGTCGGTGGCGACTCTTGCTCAACCGAAACATTTGCGAAAACAAACGCAAAACCCAAGTCAGTTCTCCCACCGTATCACAATGTGCCTGGGGCATTGTGAATAAGATTTATAGCAAGACCCTGGGATAGAAAATACTCTATCCCTTTGGAGCCCCACCTCAGATGGGTTTGATCTCGTGCTCAAAATCTTATGATGCCATATCCTGTTGTCTTACCAGTAATTGTGGAACCTGTCGTTGAAAGAGATATTCCTCATACCATTTTTCATCCAGATATGCCTGCTGACCTTGAAGAGATACAGAAGTCTTGTATTCAACTAAAAGAAGAAAGGGACACCTTTAAGACTCAGTTTTATGCTAGTGAGAAGAAAGTGTTGGAGCTGACAAAACAACTTCACGAAGAGCAGAGCCTTAATACATATGTCAACACAAAGAGGAAGCGTCCATGGGAGACTTGATTCAAAATTTGTTTCCTTGTAACCGTTTTTGTTTATATTATAAGTCTAAGAGGCAGTTATAATTTGAACTTACCAATAAGAGTCTTTGTTTCAGTTTTCTGTTTGATTAATAAATTTAAATCCTACGGGGTCCTTGAAAACATTTCATATGCATCTACTTGCCATACATATCATTGCATAACAGGTTTCCAAGAAAAGTTTCTCATCTTTTTGCTGTTTATTTTAGCAAAAATGGCTCTCGAATACATAGTCAAAGAAGTCCAGACTCAGAATGCTCAGTTCTAAGAAATGTTCCTAAACTTAACCAAGGGTAAAGAAGAGCTGAAGGCGCTCGTCAACCAGAACAAGAAGACAAACAAACCAACTGGCATCCTTAACATGGAGAGAAATTTCATAGGTCCAATCAAGTGAGCTCAAGATCTTGATATCCCATTGGATGAAGACGACGAACGGGATGACGATGGTAAGAGTGCTAAAACTAAAAAAATAAATCATGGTTTTGACAAATATTCTGATTATATCCTGTTTACCCCAAAATTTGCCCTCTCATTTTTTACAAGATCTTCTCTTACATGGGTGGTTACATTTTTGAAGTTGGTCAAAGGGACTTTCGATTGGCATCTCCAAAGTTCCTTTTGATTGGCATCTCCATAATGAATTTCAATTGGCTTCTACAAAATGCCTTTCGATTGGCATCTCCAAATTTCCTTTCGATTGGCATCTACATAGCTCCCTTCGATTGGCATGGACAAAGGTCCTTCGACTGGCCTGTTAACAATGTATTTCGATTGACATTTTAACAAGTATCTTTCGATTGACATTTTAACAAGTACCTTTCGATTGGAATGGTAATAGTGTCCTTCGATTGGTATTTCAACAAGGTCATTCGATTGGCATGTCAACAAAGGCCCTTCAATTGGCATTCCAAAAGGTCCATTCGAAGAAGCTTTCAAAGGGTCCATTCGAAGAGTACTCAAAGGGTCCATTCGAAGAGTATTCAAAGGGTCAATTCGAAGAGCATTCAAAGGGTCCATTTGAAGAACATTCAAAGGGTCCATTCGAAGAAGACATCAGTCCCTTCGAAAGGGAGCACTCGAAGGCCAGTTACATATCATTCAAAATTCAAAAAAAGGGACAATATCCCATGTGTTTGGCCAATGTTACAAATTCTCATTAATGACCTAGAACCTTACCTGACCATCTTGGCCTTTCATTAGGGGTAGTGAGATGACCGGCTTTGGTGCAGTCCGAAGTTGGTAGATACTCGATACTACACTAATTGAGGGTTGTTTTCTTGGAATATTTTGGTCGCTAGTTAAGTGGCTAAACCAAAACAATGAACAATGAAAACAATCCAGTGATATTGAGCTCCTTAGAACCCGGTTACTATTTATAGGACAGGTTTTTAAGCCAACTACACTCAAGAGGGTACCTACCTATGAAACCCCATGCAAGCCTGAAACTAGGGTTTTGTGTGAATTGCTTGTACATATGTCTGTGCATACATCATGAACATCATAAAGCATCATATGCATACACTAACCATTTCAAGGGTTTAGATCTTCATCTTTGTTCTTGTTTTGTAGGTCATGGAAATTCTTCGCAAGAAAACTATCCAAGTCAACCTTGTGAGAATCCCTTCTCAACTCAAGGAGCTCACATCAAGAATTCCGGAAAGCTCTCCCTTCAGTGAAAGACATGGTAGACTGCTCAGCTTAGTCAACACCAGCATTGAAGAGGACATGGTAAAGGTGTTGTTCCAGTTCTTTGACCCCCTTCACCACTGTTTCACTTTCCCTGACTACCAATTGGTGCCCACTTTGGAGGAATTTTCTCAACTCCTGAGAATTCCTATCCTTAATCAACTACCCTACAACGGTACGGAAAAGGAACCAAAGTCTGAAGATGTTGCTCAAGCACTACATCTACAGCCATCTGACATCAAGGGGCATTGGGAAACTAGAAGCGGTGTCAAAGGCTTCTTGGAAAAATTCTTGTTGGAGAAGGCACAAGAGTGTTGGAATTCATTGGATCTACAAGCCTTTGAAGAAATTGTTGCACTCCTTATTTATGGGTTGGTCCTGTTCCCAAATCCTGACCAGCTTGTAGATGTCAACGCCATAAAGATCTTCTTATCCAGAAATCCAATACCAACATTGCTTGGGGACATTCTTCACTCATTTTACACTCGAACAATGAGAAAGAGGGGTGTTCTCATGTGTTTTACTCCTCTCCTTGCAAGGTGGTTTATTTCGCACCTTCCACAATCTGTCTTGAAGAATGACCAAGGCTTAAGGTGGTCACAACGATTGATGACCCTCACTCACTCTGATGTACATTGGTGTTCTCGGTCCAGAGAAAATGTCATCATCGTCGATCGTTGTGGAGAGTTCCCTAATGTTCCATTACTTGGCATTAGGGGAGGCATTACCTACAACCCTTGTCTAGCCTTGAGACAATTCGGATATGCACGAAGAGATGGCCCTCACGACATGTTGATTCCTAACCTATTTTTTGACTTCGACAACAATGCGCAAGGACTTCGCCAAAGATTCATCAGAGCTTGGAGGATGCCTAACAAGGTAGACAACAAGACACTGGGGCACAAGAACTCCATCCCCCTTGAGCCTTATCTCAAGTGGGTACGAACCCGAGCCCAGAGTCTAATGATGCCTTATCCTCATGTTCTCCCTGTGATTAAAGAGCCCATTAAGGAAGGAGAGGTTCCCTACACCATCCTATATCCTGACATGCCTACATCGTGGGAGGAGATGCAGAAGAGTTGGATCCAACTCAAGAAGGAACGAAACACTTTTGAAGCCAGCTTCTACGCCAGCGAAAAGAAGGTTTTAGAGCTTACTCGCCGACTCCACGAGGAAGAGACCCTCAACACCTACATCGCACCAAAGAGGATGCGCAACGTCTTTTTACCTTGAGAAGTTTTTTGTAATACTTGGCCCATGGGGCATTTATGTACTGACAAATTTCTTCTTATTAATATGACGTGCGTTCTTTTTGTTTGCAACAATTTTGAAATTTCTAAATCCTTGAATGCATTGCATACATAAGCATACCATTCATCATACGCATAAGTAGATCTCCACACCAGGTTTCCTTATCTTTCTGCTGTTTATTTCAGTAAGATGGATCTCGAACAGACGGTCAAGGACTTGCAGTCTCAAAACGCACAGTTTCAACAACTCCTGATGACCTTGGCTAAGGGTCAGGAAGATCTGAAAGCCCTGCTGGGGAACAAAGAGCAAGTGAAAAAGAAGAAGAAGAGAATCGGGGTGGCTACCCTAGGAAGAAGGTTTGAGGTTAAAGCCAGAAGAGTGCTTGAATTTCCCCCTACTTCTGAGGAGGGAACCAGTAAAGGGAATGCGGCTGCAATACCTTCCGAATCCGAGGTTGAAGAAGAGGAGGCTGAAGAAGACGAAGACTACTCTGATCAACAATACCCGCCCGCCAATGATAAGTACAAAGGCTTGGAAGACAGGTTGGCAGCTATGGAGCTGCAGAGAGTTCCTGGTTTAGACTTCGAAGATTTGGGATTAGTTGCTGGAATTGTGATCCCCCCGAAGTTCAAAGTACAAGTTTTTGTAAGGTATGACGGGTTATCCTGCCCGAAGATGCATCTCAGATCATATGTAAGGAAGATCCAACCTTACACTGCAGACAAGAACCTTTGGATCCATTTCTTTTAGGATAGCCTTTCAAGGGCTCAACTCGAGTGGTTCTATCAGCTGGATGGAGCCAGTATCCGAAACTGGGAGGACTTGGCTACTGCCTTTTATAAACAGTATCAGTACAATTCTGACCTCGCTCCTACGCGTACCCAACTTCAGGGTATGTCACTAGGGACGGGCAAAGGATTCAAGGAGTATGCGCAAAAGTGGAGAGACTTGGCTGGCAGGGTGCAGCCACCTTTGACCGACCGTGAACTTGTTGACATGTTCCTAGGGACCTTGTCTGGTCCATTCTTTAACCATCTGATTGGTAATTCTTCTGCTGGGTTCACAGATTTGATCTTGACTGGTGAGAGGATAGAAGCTGGTATCAAGTCGGGGAAGATACAGAAAGGTGCCGCTGCGAGTACTGAAAAGAAGCCCTTCAAGAAGGAAGCTAGTGCTGTTTATGGTCCCAGAAGACAAGTTAAACCAAAACGCCGCCAAGCTGTCAATGCATTGGTAATTTCAAAGCCTGCTGCTGCTCCTCAGTAGTATAATAAACAAAGGGGTGAGAGACCCAAAAGGCAGTACACTCGGCTCAGCATGACCCTGTCTCAGATTTTTCCGCAGCTACTGTCAACCAATCTGGTAACTGTCAAAGAAGCTCCGAAGGTAGTGAACACAGCTTCTCCGAAGTACAACCCCAACGCCCGTTGCGCTTATCACTCTAATAGCCCCGGGCATACTACGGACGATTGCTGGGCTCTGAGGAATAAGGTTCAAGATCTTATTGATGCTAAGGAAATACAGTTTGAGGCGCCCGAAAGACCCAATGTTGTAACTGCTCCCATGCCCCAACATAGAGTGAATGTTATGGAAGAAGACCAATATGTAGCCTCCGTGGAAGAGATTGTCACTCCGTTATCAACTGTCAAAAGGAATCTGTTGCTAGCCGGTTTATTTCCGGGATGTGGTGAAGATTGCCTTCTATGTGTTGTTTCGCCTTTTGGTTGTCCTTTGCTGAAATCAGGTATCCAAAGCCTGATGGATAGCAAAGAAATCTTGTTTGAGAAGATTGTTGTTCCTGCTGTCCCTGCCGAAGAAGTTTCTATTGTCACTATTTTCAACAAACCTCCTAAGGCTCTCTCAAAGAAGCCTGTCAAAATCATGTCCACTCAGAAGATTGCTCCTATTATCATTACTGTTCTGGAGCCTCTCCCTTATACATCCGACAAAGCTGTCCCATGGCACTATGGGGAAGACGTTTATGTTCTTGGAATAAAGAAAGAGTTTGATACAAGTACCGGTGTCAGAAATATCACCGGGCCTGCCAAAATTACTCACAGTGGTAGGTTGTTCTCACCAGATATTGCGCCGCCAGCTATTCAGAAACCCCTTATCATCACACCCGTAAGTGTGCATGTTCCACTTTCTAATCAAGTTCCTGTTTCTACCCCTGTCGCCGAGTCCTCTGACGCTCGGGGCAAAGGGATTGCTACTGATTTGCCTGCCCTGACGGAGGCGCCGAAGACAACCACTGTTGAAGCCTCCTAGCAAGAGATGGAGGAGATCCTCAAGATTATCAAGAAAAGTGATTTCAATGTCGTTGAGCAACTGGGGCACACCCCATCAAAAATTTCTATGCTATCACTACTGTTGTGTTCGGAGGCCCATGCCAAGGCCCTGATCTCCTTCCTGAAGACGGCACATGTGCCGCAAGAAACCTCTGCTGATCAATTTACTGATTGTGTGGCCAACTTGACTGCCGATAATGGTTTGGGCTTCTCTGACGCCGATCTGACTGCAAAAGGAAAGAACCATAATGACGCCCTGCATGTCTCTATTGAATGCAGGGGCACTACTCTTGCCCATGTGTTGGTAGACACCGGTTCTTCATTGAATGTATTGCCCAAGAAGGCCCTAGACAGATTGGATTGTGAGGGTCTGGAGCTCAAGCCTAGTAACATTGTGGTCCGAGCCTTTGACGGTTCGAAAAGGATGGTACATGGCGAAGTAGACATTCCAATCAGGGTTGGTTCTAAAGTTTTTGATTCTACTTTCTATGTGATGGACATCCGTCCGTCCTATTCTTGTTTGCTGGGTCGTCCATGGATCCACAAGGCTGGAGCTGTAACCTCCACACTGCATCAAAAGCTTAAGTACCCAGTCAGAGGAAAGATTGTTACAGTTCAAGGGGAGGAAGAATATATGGTCAGCCACCTTAACTCGTTCCGGTACATAGAAATGGATGAGGAATTCATTGAGACTCCATTCCAGCACTTTGAAGAGGTGCCTCAGACATCGGCATCAGCTGAAACTGTGATTGAAGACCCTCCTTTGAAGATGGCTTCCTTAAAGGATGTCCGGGCTGTGATTGAGAAGGGTGAGTGTGAAAACTGGGGCCGACTTCCTGATTTCACTCCAAAGACCGAAAAGTTTGGTTTAGGCTTCACTGCAGAGGCTCAGAGGGCTGTTCGCAAAGCGAGGATTGGAAGACCTCCTGTGTTTATCACCAAACCAGGAGTGAATGCTATTGAAGACGGCATGGAGGAATCAGAATTTGACAGTTGGATCTACCCAACAACCGACAGTGGACCAAGCAACTGGACTGCCAAAGACTTCACACCTATTACTTTTGTCACTCAGTAATGAACTCTTTTGTTTTCAATTTGTAACAAACAATATGTTGAAACTTTTATAGCTCGGTGTCCTACCCGGGGCACCGTGGCTCCATTTGTGAGGGCTTTTGTATGACATTTTCATATATCATTAATCAAAACATTGGACGTTTGTTGCATTTCAAAATCTTGCGCTCCTTTTCTTTCTTTATTATATATTGCAAAACAGCTATATTTACACACACTCACTTATACAGGTTCCAGTCCACTATGGATCCACTGGTAACGACTCTGCTACTGCCAGTTATAACTTCGAGAATCCGATCAACTTAGCCGAAGACGAAGGTGAAGATGATTGCGAAGTACCTGGCGAACTTGCAAGACTGTTACTCCAGGAAGAGAGGGCCATTCAGCCACATGAAGAGCCAGTGGAAACGGTAAACCTGGGTACTGAGACAGACAAAAAGGAAGTCAAGATTGGTGCCAATCTAGAGTTCAGTGTGAAGCAACAATTGATTCAGATGCTGCATGACTATATGGAAATCGTTTCTTGGTCTTACGAAGACATGCCTGGGTTGGATACCGACATTGTGGTTCATCACTTTCCTACTAAGGAAGATTGCCCTCTGGTAAAACAGAAGGTCCGCCGTATGCGTCCAGAGATGTCCGAGAAGATCAAAGCCGAGGTTATGAAACAATTTGATGCCGGGTTTCTAGCTGTAACTTCTTACCCTCAGTGGATTGCCAACGTAGTTCCAGTGCCGAAAAAGGATGGTAAGGTCCGGATGTGTGTTGATTACAGGGATTTGAACAGGGCGAGCCCTAAGGATGATTTCCCTCTGCCTCATATCGACGTTCTGGTTGACAACACTGCCCAGCATAGAGTATTCTCCTTCATGGACGGCTTCTCCGGTTATAATCAGATCAAGATGGCTCCTGAAGACATGGAGAAGACCACTTTTGTAACTCAGTGGGGCACCTTGTGCTACAAGGTCACGCCTTTTGGGTTGAAAAATGCTGGGGCAACTTACCAACGTGCCATGGTTGCTTTATTTCATGATATGATCCATCACGAGATAGAAATGTATGTTGATGATATGATTGCAAGGTCCCAAACTGAGGAGGAACACCTTGACCATCTACGGAAACTGTTCGATCGTCTGAAGTTGTACAAGCTAAGGTTGAACCCAAACAAGTGCACCTTTGGGGTGAGATCTGGAAAATTGCTAGGTTTCGTTGTAAGCGACAAAGGTATTCAAGTAGATCCTGCCAAGGTGAAAGCCATACAAGAGATGCCAGCTCCCAAGACAGAGAAAGAAGTCAGAGGCTTTCTAGGACGTTTGAACTACATTGCCCGATTCATCTCACATCTAACTGCTACCTATGAACCAATCTTCAAACTGCTGAAGAAAGATCAAGTAGTACGTTGGAATGATGAATGTCAGGCTGCTTTCAAAAAGATCAAAGAGTATCTCCAAGAACCACCCATTCTTATGCCACCGGTTGAAGGGAGACCTCTAATCCTATACTTGACAGTACTTGACAACTCAATGGGGTGTGTGCTGGGGCAGCATGACGAGTCTGGCCGAAAAGAGCACGCTATTTATTACCTGAGAAAAAAGTTTACCGACTGTGAGACTCGGTACTCACTGCTCGAGAAAACTTGTTGCGCTCTGGTATGGGCTGCTCGCCGGCTGAGACAGTATATGTTGACTCACACTACTCTGTTGATTTCAAAAATGGATCCAATCAAGTACATATTCGAAAAGCCTGCTCTGTCCGGAAGAATAGCAAGATGGCAAATGATCTTGACAGAATATGACATCCAGTACACGACTCAAAAAGCAATCAAGGGAAGTGTATTGGCAGACCATTTGGCACACCAACCGGTGGACGATTACCAGTCGTTGAACTTTGAATTTCCAGACGAGGATATCATGGTAGTGACTGATTGTGAAGTACCTGGACCGGAGAAAGGACCTGAGGAAGGATCACGATGGTCTATGCACTTTGACGGAGCCTCAAACGCTTTGGGTAATGGTATCTTCGCTGTGATCATATCCCCCAAAGGCACTCATACTCCACTTACCGCCCGGTTATGTTTCAACTGCACCAACAACATGGCGGAGTATGAAGCATGCATCATGGGTCTTCAAGCTGCAATCGACTTAAGGATCATGTTTCTGAGTGTCTTCGGAGATTCCGCTCTCGTGATCAATCAGGTCAAAGGCGAGTGGGATACGAATCACCCAAATCTTATTCCTTACAAGGAGTATGTGCTGACTTTGCTTCCCCACTTCGAGGAGATAACTTTTGAACACTTCCCAAGAGAGGAGAATCAGTTAGCGGACGCACTAGCTACGATGTCTTCAATGTTCAAAGTCAAATGGGACAATGAGGCTCCCCGGATCATTATCTGGAAATTGGACGAACCTGCATATTGTTGTGGTCTCGAGACCGAAGAGGTAACAGAAAAACCCTGGTATCATGAGGTGAAGAGGTACTTGGACGCTCAAGAATACCCCGAGGGCGCATCCGTTAATGACAAAAAGTTTCTGAGAAGTTTTGCGCCAAAGTTCTTCCTCAGCAACGGCATTCTCTACAAGCGAAACAATGATTCAACTTTGTTGCGTTGTGTGGATAAGACTGAAGCAGAAAAGATTATGGCAGAGCTACATGAAGGTAACTTCGGAACACATTCCAGTGGACACACCATGGCAAAGAAAATCCTTCGGGAAGGATATTTCTGGTCCACAATGGAAGCCGACTGTTACCAACATTCTCGGACTTGTCATAAATGCCAGATCTATGCTGATAAGGTGCATATTCCTCCGGTTCCTCTGAACGTCTTGACGGCACCTTGGCCTTTTGCAATGTGGGGCATTAATATGATCGGCGAGATCCGACCAACGGCATCCAACGGGCACCGCTTCATCTTGGTAGCAATTGATTACTTCACAAAATTGGTTGAGGCAGCCTCCTATGCTACCGTAACCAAGAGCGTCGTGGCACGGTTCATTCGGCATAACCTGATCTGTCGATATGGTGTACCTGAGAGGATCATTATGGATAATGGTACCAATCTTAACAACAAGATGATCACTGAGCTCTGCGAGCAATTCAAGATACAGCACCACAATTCTTCTCCTTACCGGCCGAAGATGAATGGGGCCGTAGAGGCAGCAAATAAGAATATCAAGAAGATTGTGCAGAAGATGACAGTGACCTACAAAGATTGGCACGAGATGTTACCATTTGCTCTTCATGGGTACCGTACCTCAGCACGGACGTCAACAGGGGCAACTCCCTTTTCCTTGGTCTATGGCATGGAGGAAGTCTTGCCTATTGAAGTCCAGATACCCTCTCTCCAGATAATGAAGGATGCAGACTTGAGCGAAGATGACTGGATCCAGACTCGGCTTGATCAATTAAACCTAATTGACGAAAAGAGACTCACTGCTATTTGTCATGGTCAGACATACCAAAAACGGATGATCAGGGCATTTAACAAGAAGGTCAGACGACAAGAGCATCAAGTCGGAGACCTGGTAATCAAGCGCATCATTCTTCCTCAAAGTGATCCCAGGGGCAAATGGACCCCTACGTACGAAGGGCCATTTGTGGTTAAACATATCTTCTCAGGAGGAGCTATGATTCTAACCACCATGGACGGTGACGACCTTCCGCACCCTGCCAATGCAGACATAGTAAAAAGATACTACGCATAAATTAAGGACCCGCTAGGTTGACACACCTAGGCAAAAATAAGGGCTTCCTGGCGAACCAAAAGGGTTCGCGCAAAAATAAAGGGATGAAATAAAAAAATATGTATACCCGGCAAGTCGAAAACCTGAAAAGGCGGCTTGGACAAAAATGGGTATCCTGGTGGACTGAAAACCCGAAAGGGCGGTCCAGGCAAAAGTTAGGGATAAAACGTAACACTATGTCTCATTGGATCACCTTGCATCCAGAATTCGGCATCAATTATCGGGCTCAGACGGCATCGATCAATCAGCTTCATCTTCAACTAAACAGCAAAGTGATCAGACGTTTGAAGACATAAAGGCGATAGCAGAGTTGGAACCGAGTAGGATTATTTTTCACATAGCTGTTTTGTTTCCTTTTCAAAATTGTATAAACTCTATTTTGATCGGCGGCGTTCTCTTACTAGTACGTCAGCCTCTTGTACAAAAACGCCTATTTACGGGCAAATTTCAAAATCAATACAAGTGCAATTTTTCAGACAAATTATCCATTGTTTTTCCCTTTTTCTGTTTTGTTTTGCAAAGAACGTCCAATGTTCATTTTTGATATATGCATTTGACATTAATTGCCAAATATTTGCATGAGAAAAAAGGATTAATTACAGGTGACATCAGAAACAGGGGCAATGTAGAATTGTCCAAGCAGTCTAGTTGCTCTGTCCACCAAGGTACCAGGGTAGGTTCGGCTGAAGAACGTAACCAAGTCACCTCAATTCCCCACAGAGTAAGACAAGATTCATCAATACTTTCCCCAAGAAGAGTTGGTTTCCTATCAACCCTGAAAAGGCACAATATTCCCCTAGCAAGTCAGCAGTACTCTCCTCAAGCAGAGTTAGTCTACGGCCAACCTAAAGGAAATTGAGCATCCCCAGAAGATCTCAACATTCCCCAACAGAGTATAGGCATTCCTCAGCAAGCATCCCCGACAGTCTTAATATAAGATTGTTCCCTGGAGGAATACCAACACCCCAGTACAGTCTGAAAAGTTCCCCCAGGAAAGTGGAATCCATATCCCCAGCAGGTCTTGAAGCTTATCCCCTGCAGAGTACGAACGCGTCTCTCCGACTTTATTCAAAGGTTATTTCCCCACCAGGGTATAACTGGGTTATCCTCATCTAATTACCACGGAAAGTTCGTCCTCGGCAAAGTTCTTCCTATCCCCAGCGGAGTTCATCAAAGTTCCCCAACATATTTTATCAGCGGAATCCCCGACAGAGTCTATCTTTGAAATCCCCAGCGGAGCTCTCATCAAAACCTCAGCGAAGTATCTCTTCCCACAGAGTAATTCCCCGCAGAGCAATTTCTCCAACAAGTTTATTCCCCAACGGAGTCATCTTCTCCTACCGGTTTATTCTTGCAACCATCATCCCCAGCGGAAGCGAAGAACTCTACTCTTCAACATCAGCCCAGGATTTGATTCCCCGGCCAGTCGTCAAGGATTTATTTTCCTAGACGAAAATACATTCATAGACATTTCACATTTCATACATCCTGCTTACATACATGATAAAGTGCATACAACACTATCTCATTTTGAGCATCATGACATCGTGCATTTCATACATCATGACATTGCATACAACTGATGTTTTACCTTTTCAGGAAAAGGTCAATCCAGAGATGATTACTGTCAACTATCGCAATTCCAGATTCGATTCCTGTATCTAGCCAGGGCACATCTGTGAGTGATTGTTTGTAGATTCGATACCTGTATCTAGCCAGGGCATATCTGCATGAAGAGTTTGAAGATCAACCCCTGTAACAAGCCAGGAAATTCTTTCATTCTCAGGACGGAGGCTTACACCTGTATCCAGACAGGAAAGCTATCTCTACCAACCTTTTGCAATTCTACATTTGATTCCTGTATCTATCCAGGGCACATCTGTGAGCAACTAATTCCATATTCGATACCTGTATCCAGTCAGGGCATATCTGTAGACGACAGTTCCAGATTCGATTCCTGTATCTAGCCAGGGCACATCTGTGAGCAACCAATTGTAGATTCGATACCTGTATCTAGACAGGGCATATCTGCATGAAGAGACTGAAGATCAACACCTATAACAAGCCAGGAAAACATCTTTCTCTCTCAAAGTACACAAGTTTTCGCTAAGGAATCTCTTATGCGATCAACACTTCCAAATGGCATCTATAAGCCCATTCCCGACAAGGTTCTATCACACCTCCCGATGGCATCTATAATCCCATCCATCCTCTCTCCAAATGGCATCTATAAGCCCATTCCCGCCATCACATTGCTGATACTCCAACATGCGAGTGCAAATTTCCGGGCACTCTAGTGTCCAATCTCCTTTTACCCTCGAGTCGCGAAAGGCACACTTGCCAATCTAACTCTTCAGGTTCAAGAAGATTGAACAGGGGCAACTGTTGTACCCCAAAATTTTCCCTCCCATTTCCTCAACATTTTCTCACCACAAGACCCTTGGAGCTCAAGATCCAGTTAGGGTTTCCTCTGCCCAAGACTTCTCCTTGCACTGGTGACCCAAATTAGGGTTTGAGTTTGCACAAAGATGTTTTGACCTAAAATGCCTAAAGTGACTTCCATGCTTCTTATTAGGCTCACAAGTTTATCCATACCAAGTTTCAAGCCTTGATTCCAATCTTTGCCCAGTCAATTGGACAGTTGACCTAGAAATCAGCTGTATTGGGGGAAAAGTCAACTGTGGTCAATTGACAGTCAAACCTCATGAACTTTGACCCACATCAACATATTGAAATCATATGAACCATTTGGTCAAGTTTGGATCACAGTTCCACAAGAAATTTGATCAAATCACCAAAAGGGCAAAATGGTCATTTTTAGGGTTTTGACTGCACAAAGGCATTTTTTGACTGTTTGACCTAGCCAATGGCAAACTAAGCTCACATATGGACTCAAGGACTCAATGACATGGTCTTGACACATTCAACAAGTTCAAAAGATCCCAAATGCACAAGATTGACAGATGAATTTTCCAGTCAATTGAGCCAAATTTGACTGTATACTGAAAAGTCAAACTTTGACTTTTTGGTCAAAATCAAGTGTCAAGATTCATTTTTCATCAAAACATGCCAAATTATGAAACTTGTTCATCAAGAAACCCAAAATTGCAAATTAGGGTTTAAAATGAAGAATTGTCATAACTTAGAATTTTTCTAAGTTATGAAAATCCCTAATTTTTTCCTAACTTTGTCCCATTTTTTCATCAAGATACATTTGGATTCAAGGAAAACTCAAAACATTAAAGTTGTAGTCCATTGCAAAATCTACAACTTTGATGCACAGAGTTTCTTCAAAAGAATCTTGTAGCTCAAGTTATGATATTTGGAACAAGGGTGCAAAACATTCTTAACTTCGAAAAATTTTGACCTATTTTAGGCAGGATTTTTGCCTAACTTCATGACCACTTTTCACATGCTTCCACTTGGAATTTCAATTTCCATTACAAATATGGATTGTAGTACATATTCCAAGCTTTCCAAAATGTCCCATAACTCATCAAACAACCTTGTGGTTAGCGAGAATCGAATTTGGCAATATAAGCAAAAGTCACTTTGATTCATGGCCAAAGGCATGTTCATAACTTGTGCATTTTCAAACTCAGCATATGCAAGCTACATTACAGGCATCTAATCTCATTTACACTCATAAATTTAATGCCAATCCTTTGTGTTTAAGCCTCATCTTGTGTGTTTAACCATTGCATACAAGATTGAGCCATAAATGGAAAAAGCAATATATCAATTTTTGAAAAGTTGAACTTTATGTCAAGATTGCAATCTTTGAAGTACAAGGCAAATCCTTTTGGCACAAGTTCAGGGACATATCACACTGATCAAGACTCAAGTGTGCAGCACATTTGAGGTGCCTGCACAAGTCTAGAAACCAAGTTGACAATTTTTGCTTAAGTTAGAAGAAACTTGGCATATTGATATCCAACTCTCATTGCTGCAAGAACTAGCTTAGACAAACTTGTTAGACACATCCCAAACAACATAACTGAGCTAAGATACGACCAAAACACCTTCCAAACCTCACCATTCATCAAAACACCATCCTACTGCAGAAAACAGAGTCACCTCTGCAGTTAGACTTCCATAACTCAATCCACTCGTGCATTTTTGCTAAAACCAGTTCATACACACTCTATACCACATATACAAGCTATCCCAAGCATTGGACACGACCTGTAACACCTCTAACCAACTTCACCATTTTCACTTTTTCTGTTTTGCAGGTTGATTGCCATAGCTTGATTCACTTGGTTTCAAAGCAAGCTAAAGGTTGGAATAGCATCCCTGGACTTCAAGCAAGCTGTACCAATCCACACCTTGCCTTGAAAGTACCTTCATTGCCAGACACGATCCAAGCTGAACAGGTAAGTTCATGGACTTCTATCTCTCAATATAGGAAGAGTTAGGTTTAGATTTATGAATGAAAAATGTCATATTCATGTCCCTGAAGCTATACATATCCTCACTTTCCATTTATATTGCATATGCTGAGAGAATTTAAGACCTGAACATTGATAAAAACTTAGGTTAAGAATTAGGGATGGAGAAATTCTCTCTCATTTCTGAGAGTTAAGTTAAGTTTTTTATATGTATGGAATCGTGGCTTGATGCTTGACATCTTTCATGTTATAAGTTTGTGCTAAAAGTCCAGGAATCAGGATGTTTGAACCAGGAGGGAAAGGCGCGCGTTTTTGACATTTTTGTGCTGGAGGTTGAAGACAACCTCTCTTGGGCTGGGCCTGAGATATTTTTCCTTTTTGCACTTTCATTTTTCACATGCACCCCCCTGGCCCATTTTGAGATATACTTGTCATTTTTCATTTTTTCCTTTTGATTTTGTTTCTATATTTTTGTTTAAGCATGAAAAAATATTAAAATTATTTTCCCCACATTTTTTGCATTTTTATTTGATATTTATTTGGTTTCATTTAGTTTTGTACATAAATAATCATAAATATACTTTTATTTAAAAATAACTAAAAATAATACAAACACTTTTATTTTCTGATTTTTATTTTATTTTACCTTTGAAAACATTTTATAAAAAATATACTTTTTTTTAATATTAAATATTTTATTTTTGTACATATAATATATATTTAATAAATAATGTAAATACTTATATATTTATTAGTATATTTAGGTTAAAAACACAAAAATAATACATTTTTATTTTTATTAATATTTAACTTAAAAAATCACTTTTTGACAATATACTTCCTTTTTATTTATTTTTTGTACATAATTAATAAATATTGCATATATATTATATAATAAATACCTTTTATTTATAAAATTAGGGTTTTACCCTAAAAACATAAAAAATACCAAAAATTAATTCATTTTATTTTTGTTTATTTAACACATAAAAGAATACTTTTTACATACACATAAAAATCATTTTTGCATCTTGCATATTTATTTTATTTTATTTAAGTATTGTGCAATTAATTAATTTGTATAATTCAATTTGGATTTAATAGTTAGATTTTAATTTCTTGCTAAAATATCCCCATTTGAACATTTGTACCCCCATCCCATATATTGTGTTGTAATAACTTAGGACCTTTTATTTTTCGCATTTAAAAGCTTTCTAAATATGCCATGATAGAATTAGGGCTTGTATGCAAAAATCAACCAAACAAATAGCTTGACCTAATTCCAAGATAAAAGCATGAAAATGAACAAACACCAATCACACTTGCACCCCTTAGGGTTACTCCACTTGTTGCCTTTAATAATGGGCCATATTGCATGTTAGGTATCTTTGGCAAAAACAAAACAATCAAATGATCATAGTCCCTCGATGACGCTTTCAAAAGTTGCCTAAAAAATGATCAAGTTCCTAAAAGAAAAAATTGCCCAAAGATACTTGTCACCATTGCAATCATGGTCTAAACGATGACCTGCGCTCGTCCCGTTCACATCCTAACACAAGATTGTCCACCAAATACAATGGTGGAACAAAATTGTTAAAAGGGTTAAAACATAGCAAAGATCTTTGAGAAATTTAGGGTAGATAGCTCTTGGTTACTTGCCAACTTGCAAAACAAAAACACTTGCCTATTTTTCAAAACCACACTTCACAACACACTTGCAAAAACCTTTCAAAAACATTGAAAACTTTTTCAAAAGGCATACATCTCTGTATACATCCCAACATGGATCATTACAAAGATTGCCACCACATTGGCCTCTTTTTAAAACATTTTCAAACACACACACAAAACACCATTTCAAACAATTGAAAGCACCATTTCAAACAATTGAAAATCAAGGAAAGTTGATCTAAGCAAGTAACTAAGAGCCCATGGATAACCATGGATAGAAAGGGTGCTAATACCTTCCCTTTCTATAATCTACTCCCCGAACCCAAGAAAACATCTCAAAGGTTTTTGCTGTGCTTTTTAACCTTTCCTTAGGATAAAATAAAAAGTCGGTGGCGACTCTTGCTCAACCGAAACATTTGCAAAAACAAACGCAAAACCCAAGTCAGTTCTCCTACCGTATCACAATGTGCCTGGGGCATTGTGAATAAGATTTATAGCAAGACCCTGGGATAAAAAATACTCTATCCCTTTGGAGCCCCACCTCAGATGGGTCTGATCTCGTGCTCAAAATCTTATGATGCCATATCATGTTGTCGTACCAGTAACTGTGGAACCTGTCATTGAAAGAGATATTCCTCATACCATTTTTCATCCAGATATGCCTGCTGACCTTGAAGAGATACAGAAGTCTTGTATTCAACTAAAAGAAGAAAGGGACACCTTTAAGACTCGATTTTATGCTAGTGAGAAGAAAGTGTTGGAGCTGACAAAACAACTTCACGAAGAGCAGAGCCTTAATGCATATGTCAACACAAAGAGGAAGCGTCCATGCGAGACTTGATTCAAAATTTGTTTCCTTGTAACCATTTTTGTTTATATTGTAAGTCTAAGTGGCAGTTATAATTTGAACTTACCAATAAGAGTCTTTGTTTCAGTTTTCTCTTTGATTAACAAATTTAAATCCTACGGGGTCCTTGAAAACATTTCATATGCATCTACTTGCCATACATATCATTGCATAACAGGTTTCCAAGAAAAGTTTCTCATCTTTTTGCTGTTTATTTTAGCAAAAATGGCTCTCGAATACACATTCAAAGAAGTCCAGACTCAGAATGCTCAGTTCTAAGAAATGTTCCTAAACTTAGCCAAGGGGAAAGAAGAGCTGAAGGCGCTCGTCAACCAGAACAAGAAGACAAACAAACAAACTGGCATCCTTAACATGGAGAGAAATTTCAGAGGTCCAATCAAGTGAGCTCAAGATCTTGATATCCCATTGGATGAAGACGACGAACGGGATGACGATGGTAAGAGTGTTAAAACTGAAAAAATAAATCATGGTTTTGACAAATATTCTGATTATATCCTGTTTACCCCAAAATTTGCCCTCTCATTTTTTACAAGATCTTCTCTTACATGGGTGGTTACATTTTTGAAGTTGGTCAAAGTGACTTTCGATTGGCATCTCCAAAGTTCCTTTCGATTGGCATCTCCAAAGTTCCTTTCGATTGGCATCTCCATAATGAATTTCAATTGGCTTCTACAAAATGCCTTTCAATTGGCATCTCCAAATTTCCTTTCGATTGGCATCTACATAGCGCCCTTCGATTGGCATGGACAAAGGTCCTTCGACTGGCCTATTAACAATGTATTTCGATTGACATTTTAACAAGTATCTTTCGATTGACATTTTAACAAGTACCTTTCGATTGGAATGGTAACAATGTCCTTAGATTGGCATTTCAACAAGGTTATTCGATTGGCATGTCAACAAAGGCCCTTCAATTGGCATTCCAAAAGGTCCATTCGAAGAAGCTTTCAAAGGGTCCATTCGAAGAGTACTCAAAGGGTCCATTCGAAGAGTATTCAAAGGGTCAATTCGAAGAGCATTCAAAGGGTCCATTTGAAGAACTTTCAAAGGGTCCATTCGAAGAAGACATCAGTCCCTTCGAAAGGGAGAACTCGAAGGCCAGTTACATATCATTCAAAATTCAAAAAAAGGGACAATATCCCATGTGTTTGGCCAATGTTACAAATTCTCATTCATGGCTTTCAAACACAATCAAGGTTGTTTAAACCTTTACCTTCTTGCCCCCCTCTACCCCCTCTATATAAAGAGATCAAAGTGTTGCATAAAAGAGGACAAGGAAAAAGTTGGAGAGACGCTGCCCACAAAATCCACCAAAGATTTTCAAACCCTCATAAGCAATCCTTCAACCAAAGGTATCCACGCCCAAGAGCCCCAGATCGAAGGTGCTCACATCCAGCAAGTGCCCAAATCGAAGATTCAATTTGCTGGTAAGAAAGGGTAAACTATCCAAGTTTATATTTGCATAACACATCCATACTTGTTATTACCTTCGATTTGTCATCCTAAACAAGATCAAAGGGCATGGGTTTGGCACCCAGGTCATGTTCTTTATTTGCTAACACTTGTTGCAGATTTAGCCTGAAAAGACCCAGCGTGCGCAGGATCGAAGGACCTGGGTTTCGATACCCAGGTCTTGCATTTTATTTCGCTAACGTACTTTTGCAGGTATATCATCCCATATCGAAGAAGATACCTTCTCTGAATCAAATCCATAGTCTCCTGGATCGAAGAAGGCATCTCCTCTTGAGTCGAAAGACGTTCCCTTTCCCAAGATCGAAGGGAAATCCCCTTCCCTGGATTGAAGGCTATTTACGCCCACTCCCTGGCCCAATCGAAAGAAGACATCTCCCCCTGATCGAAAGACATTCCCTCTCCCAGGATCGAAGGGAAATTCCCTTCCCCGGATCGAAGAACCCTTTGATTTTTCTTTTCATTTCTTTATTGACTTTTTTATTTAAATTACATTAAAATCAAAATCACAAAAATATTAGGATAGTTGTTTATCCAACTAAATTAATTTTGTAAATAAATTAATTAATTATTTTAACATTTTTTTTTAAATTTAAAATTAAATAGACTTAGGATTTAATCCCTTTTATACCAAAAACAACAAAAAGATTTATTTTCTTTAGGATTTTCTAGACGTCTTTTCTATTTCAAGCGCGTTTATTTAATTATGTATTTTACTATTTGTTGTATCTGTTCACTAGATGTAATCGATAAAAATTAGGATATTTTACTGTTCTATCCCCTTTATCCCTGTATAATGTAAATCCCCTCCCCGAAGCCTTATAATAGCGTAGGATTTACAATTCCCGCACTTTAAATTCATGTACATATATTAACTTCTAATAACTAGACATGTATGACAAAGACTGAAATCAAACGCTAGCTAACTTAATAAAAAGACAGAAAATAACTGAAACACAACACAATTGCACACAAGCGCCTCTAAAGTACGCCCACTTTGGTTTCCTTTAAAAAACACTCATTAGGCAGGAATGCTTTAGCAAAGTTCCGTAAAATCAAAAGATCATAGTCCCTCGATGACCCTACAGTTGCATTCTCGGTAAATGATCTAGTCCCTAAAATAGAATTCCTAAAGCATCTTCATAAGTTGACTTCATGACGGTAACGTCCCTTCAAATGTCCCTCAACATCCAATGATAAGGCTACCTACTCACTAATAGTAGGATATCATTGTCTAAAGGAAAAGAGGAAAATAACGACAATTTCCGAGTATAAAAGTAGATAGCTGTTAGAAGTTTGCTCAAACAATTTTTTTTGCACTGACACACAAATACTACTTTTCAAAAAAAATTTCAAAACATTTACTTTGTTAACACTCTTGAGGACTGATACAAGAGTTAAACGCAAAGTAAATCGCCATACTAAGGCATTTTTCAAAACATTTTCAAACACACAAAGCACAAAAGCATTTTAAAAACGAGCAAACCTATAAGAGCCCGTGGAAAACCACTGATGGAAAGGGTGCTAATACCTTCCTTTCCATAATCTACCCCCTTACTCAGAAACATTTCGAAGAGGTCTTTTTCTGTTCTTTTCACCCTTTCCTATAAATTGGGTAAAAGAAAAGACGGTGGGGACTCTTGCTTACCGCATCTTTGTGAGCAAAAAACTAAAAAACCAGTATATAATCAGTCGCTTCTGCCACTGTATCACAGAACTTGAGACTCTGCTGAGGAGTATTATACAAAAAGTGGGGTTACCTTAGAGTTAGTTCATTTTAACTTCTTTGTGTGTTTTGATTGCTTTACTTTTGAGGGCTCTGTTTGGGTTACTATAGATCCTACACCCGGATCTGGGGAAACCTTTTAGGTAAGTAGCAAAAGATCGTGGAAGTTGTGCGGGGTAGACCGACACGGTCGAAGCGATGGCTATGTTGATGTGACACTTTGGTTGGTATCGGTAGCCCTTGAGTTAATCAAGGAGAATACGGGGCCTCTACGTGGTGTCATAAAGCGTCAACTGACCTTAGAACCATTAAATGAAAAACTTGGCCATTAGGACGTAGTGAGATGTCCGTCTTGGTGTATTCCCAAAGTCGGTAGATACTCGATGCTACACTCATTGAGACTTGACTCCTGAGTTTTGTTTGGTTGCGAGTCATTCGCCTATCGAACGGAGCTTGTGGGAAGGGTCAGTGATATTAAGATCCCTTAGAACCCGGTTACTACTTATAGGACAGGTTGAACCAATCCAACTTCAAGAGGGTACTACCTTAAAACCCATGCAAGCCTAAACCTAAGGCTGCTTGTGTGACATGTGTGTTTTCAACTTGAACTACTTGCAGGGTTTTATTATCTGACAATATGATTTCCTTACAGGATTTGTTTACAGTCATTATGCAATAACTTGGATTTCTTGCAGGGTTTACTTGCTTACATCACCTTACACTTTTGCTTAACGCATAACACACACATCATAACATCATGCCACAACATTTCCTTAACCATTTCAAGGATCTCAAGGGTTTGTGATGCAGGTTATGGTAAATAAGACGTCTAGCAAGGAAAAAGGGGATTTATTTTCCTGTAGCCAATGCCGTCAAAAGATGAAAACACAACAACTTGAGTCAGGGGATATGACCCACTTGATATGGTGAGCTTGACTCTCGTAGAAGGACATTCAACGATACAGAGTTCTTCAATATAAGCTAAAAATTTCAACTGCCAACATCTTCTTGTTTACCCCGCGAGTCCTTGAAAACATTGCATACGCATATCATACATGTTATTAAATAAACAGGTTTCAAAGCAGGGTCCTCATCTTATTCGCTGTTTATTTCAGCAAGTAAAGAAACGGCTCTCGAATAAACAATAAAAGACCTTTAGGCTCAAAATGCTCAGTTTAATAAATGTTCCTGACTCTGACCCAAGGGTAAGAAGACCTGAAAGCTCTGCTCGTCAAAAAGAAGGCTTTGAAGGTAAAGAAACCAGTTCGTGTGTTGAGTGTGGGAAGAAGAAGACCAGTTAACCGAGCTTTAGATTTTGTAACCCCATCAAAGGGAGGAGATAATCAAGAGGAAGAAGACGAGGAATCAGATGAAGGAGACAAAAATACAACTTCTGAGGAAGATGAACCTAACTACTCTGAGGAGAAATATCCTCTTGCTGACGATAAATACAAACGATTGAGTATCGGCTCAATGCCATGGAGATCCAAAAGGTGCCTGGTCTGGATTTTGAAGAATTAGGGTTGGTTCCTGGAGTGGTCATCCCACCAAAATTCAAGGTCCCCACATTTGCTAAATATGACAGCGTCTCCTGCCCTATGTTGCACTTAAGGTCCTATGTCAGGAAGATCCAGCCTCACACTGCTGACCGGAAGTTATGGGTCCATTTCTTCCAAGAAATTTTGGCTGTCACTCAACTGGATTAGTTCTATCAACTAGAAGGAACTGACATCCATACCTGAGAAGACTTGGCTACTGCTTTCTACAAGAAGTATCAATACAAAGGTATCCTAACTCCTCTAAGGTTTTCTATAAATCCTGAGCTGACATCACACTTTTATAAAATTTGTTTGTTTTACTAAAAAATGAATTTTCAAACTTCAAGACAGACATAAGCTTTGCATTTTTAAAATACCATTGTTTGCACATGGTTCATTATTCAAATGGCAGAGAAATTCACACAATGAATATTCAGTGAACAAAAACCTTCTCAATGAAAAGGATCACCTCAAGTGGAAAAACACTTCCAACCAAGGGGCATGGCATGGTGTCCAGCTGATCTGGGGCAGTCAAGTCAAGATTCGAGGAATCTCTCAAAAATGCTGAATAGCCAAGAACAGATCTCCATCTGAATCACTCGGGGAATTGGACATGAATTCCAGCAACGAATCATGTACGATCAAACAAATATCTTCTGGTAGTGTGGCAACACTTACTACTATGGAGAGTGACAATTCTCTGTACCCAGTGAACATGGACATTGTCAGAAAATACTATGCATGAACAAAGTCCCGCTAGGTTGACTGACCTAGGCAAAAATAAGGGCATCCCGACAAACCACAAGGGTTCGGGAAAAAATTAGGGATAAAAACAAAAAAATATGTACACCCGACAAGTCGAAAACCTGAAAAGGCGGCTTGAGCAAAAAAGGGTATCCCGGTAGACTGAAAATCTGAAAAGACAGTCTAGGAAAAAGTTAGGGATTAAAGCGAACGACTACATCTTGTCATCTCGTCACTTGTCTAATCAATAGAAGACTTATCATCTTGATCAGCATTTACTAATCACCTCAGGCGTTGGGATAACACTCAAACCATCCATAAGGTCTCCGCAGGTACTTTCTCCAGCAGGTACAGAGGCAGGGGCATCTTATTAAAAGGTCGGCGCCATATCCTCAGCTTACAACCTGCTAC
Source organism: Vicia faba (assembly GCA_948472305.1). NCBI lineage: Eukaryota > Viridiplantae > Streptophyta > Magnoliopsida > Fabales > Fabaceae > Vicia > Vicia faba. The sequence goes on along the minus strand of OX451735.1, from coordinate 1,158,007,010 downwards.
TAAGAAAGGGTAAACTGTCCAACTTTATATTTTCATAACACATCCATACTTTTTGTTACCTTCGATTTGTCATCCTAGACAGGATCAAAGGGCCTGGGTATAACACCCAGGTCATCTTCTTCATTTTCTAACACTTGCTGCAGATTTAGCCTGAAAAGACCCAACTCGCGCATGATCGAAGGACCTGGGTTTCGATACCCAAATCCTGCGTTTTATTTCGCTAATGTACTTTTGTAGGTATATCATCCCAGATCAAAGGAGATACCTTCTCTGGATCGAAGCCATAGTCTCCTGGTTTGAAGAAGGCATCTCCTCTTGAGTCGAAAGATGTTCCCTTTCCCAGGATCGAAGGGCAATCCCCTTCCCTGGATCGAAGGCTATTTACGCCCACTCCCTGGCCCAATCGAAAGAAAGCATCTCCCCATGATCGAAATACATTCCCTTTTCCAGGATCGAAGCGCAATTCCCTTCCCCGGATCGAAGGACCCTTTGTATTTTTCTTTTCATTTCTTTATTGACTTTTTTTATTTAAATTACATTAAAATAAAAATCACAAAAATATTAGGATAGTTGTTTTTCCAACTAAATTAATTTTGTAAATAAATAAATTAATTATTTTAACATTTTTTTTAAATTTAAAATTAAATAGACTTAGGCTTTAATCCCTTTTATACAAAAAAAAAGATTTATTTTCTTTAGGATTTTCTAGACGTCTTTTCTATTTCAAGCGCGTTTATTTAATTCCGTATTTTACTATTTATTATATTTGTTCACTGGATGTAATCGATAAAAATTAGGATATTTTACTGCTTTATCCCTGTATAATGTAAATCCCCTCCCCGAAGCCTTATAATAGCGTAGGATTTACAATTCCCGCACTTTAAATTCATGTACATATATTAACTGCTAATAACTAGACATGTATAACAAAGACTGAAATCAAACACTAGCTAACTTAATAAAAAGACAAAAAATAATTGAAACACAACACAATTGCACACAAGCACCTCTAAGGTACGCTCATTTTGGTTTCCTTTAAAAAATAGTCATGAGGCAGGAATGCTTTAGCAAAGACCCGTAAAATCAAAAGATCATAGTCCCTTGATGACCCTACAATTGTCTTCTCGGTAAATGATCTAGTCCCTAAAACAGAATTGCTAAAGCATCTCCATAGATTTCTTTCGTGACTGTAACGTCCCTCCGAATGTCCCTCAACATCCAACGATAAGGCTACCTACTCACTAATAGTAGGATAGCATTGTCTAAAGGAAAAGAGGAAAAGAACGACCCTTTTCGAGTATAAAAGTAGATAGCTGTTAGAAGTTTTCTCAAACTATTTTTTTGCACTGACACACAAATACAACTTTTCAAAAACAATTTCAAAACATTTACTTTGTTAACACTCTTAAGGACTGATACAAGAGTTAAACGCAAAGTAAATTGCCGCACTAAGGCATCTTTCAAAAGATTTTCAAACACACAAAGCATAAAAGCATTTTAAAAATGAGCAAACCTCTAAGAGCCCGTGGAAAACCACGGATGGAAAGGGTGCTAACACCTTCCCATTCCATAACCTACCCCCTTACTAAGAAACATCTCGAAAAGGTCTTTTTTTGTTCTTTTCACCCTTTCCTTAAAATTGGATAAAAGAAAATACGGTGGAGACTCTTGCTTACGGCACATTTGCGAACAAAAACCAGTATATAAACAGTCAGTTCTACCACCGTATCACATATCCCCTGCTGGCGAGAAGTATAAGTTGTTAGAAGAACGTTTGAAAGCTATGGAGATCCAGAAGGTGCCTGGCTTGAACTTTTAAGAATTGGGCTTAGTCTCAGGAGTCGTCATTCCTATTAAGTTAAAAACTCCTAACTTTTCTAAGTGTGATGGTGTTTCTTGCCCGAAGCTGTATTTGAAATCTTATGTTCGGAAAATTCAACCACAAACTGCTGACAAGAAATTATGGTTGCATTTATTTCAAGAGAGCCTATATGGAACAATTTATACCTGGGAAGATTTGACTGCAGCTTTCTATAGACAATATTAGTATAATTCTAATTTGGCGCCAACTCGCATGCAACTACAGAGTATGTCCATGGGTTCTGAGGAAGGCTTTAAGGAGTATGCACATAAATGGAGAGATCTTGCAGGCAGAGTTCAACCTCCTTTGGCTGATAGGGAATTGGTTGACATGTTCATGAGTACGCTAACTGGTCCTTTATATAATCACCTACTTGGAAGTTCTTCATATGGTTTCACTAAACTGATATTGATATGGGAACATGTTGAGAATGGAAAAAAAATGGTAAAATTTAGGTGGCTACATCTTCAAATATTGCGAAAAAGTCATACAATGGTATGAAAGAATCCAATGTTGTGTACTTCCAGAAGGGTCGTAATAAAAGTGACCGCAACCAATTTGTGGGGTCAGTTCTGATCTCTAATCATGCGTTAGTGCAACAACAACAGAATAATCAACGTAGGCTGGATGCACCCAGGAGTCAGTTCACAAAAATCAACATGCCTTTGTCTCAATCATTGCAACACGTGTTGAAGGAAGAGTTGATTACATTGAAAAAAACCTCCTCAGAACCCTAATACTTCCTCTCCCGGTTACAATCCTAATACAAGGTGTGCATATCACTCCAACGGTCCTGGACATGACACTAACAGTTGTTGGGCTCTGAAAAATAAGATTCAAGATATGATTGACTCTAAGGAGATTGAAATTGATCCTCCTGAGATTCCTAATATGATCAGTGCACCTATGTCTAATCATGACAAATGCGTTAATGATATCGATGATGTTTCTTATGTTTCTGTTGTGAGTGACTTGACTACTCCTTTGATGGTTGTCAAGAATAAGCTGTTGCAAGCCGGCTTATTTACGGGTTGCATTGAAAATTTCTACTATTGTGCATCCCAATCCAATGGGTGTGTACTGCTGAAAGAAGTTATTCAACGTCTGATGGATAACCGTGTAATTCTATTTGAGAAGACTCCTTCTGTGGATAGCTTATGCAAAAGTACGTCTCAAGGACTGGAGCTTGAAGATGTGTCTGTAATTACAACTTCTGGTACTACTATAAGGATCACTTCTAAGGGCCTATGAAGAATACTGTCGAGCCTAGATTTTCCCCTCTCATCATTACCACACTTAGGCCAATTCCATATTCATGTGACAAGGCCATCCCTTGGAATTATGGAGCTGATTTTCACTATCATGGCGTCAAGTAAGAACCGTTGGTTTTCAAAGACGAAAATAATGAAGTTACCGATCTCAATGTTAGGAATATTGCAGGGACTAGTAAGGTTACTAGAAGTGGAAGATTTATCTCTCTCTAGAGATCTCTCCAAAGGTTACTACATCAATTCGTATCACTACTACTGAATCAATTACTGAGACTCGAGGCAAAGAAAATATGACTGAGCCTGCCCAGACTGGGGCATCGAAAGAGGTTACTGTTGAAGATACCTCAAAGCAAAAGAATGGAGGAAGTACTGAAAATTATTCGAAAGAGTGACTATAAGATTGTTGAACAGTTGGGGAAGACCCTCTCCAAAATAAATATGTGATCTCTGTTGTTGTGTTCTGAAGGTCATGTTAAGGCTTTGGTAAAGTTTCTGAAAAGTGCTCATGCACCACAGGAAATATCTGTTGATCAGTTCGAAAGTTGTGTTGCTAACCTGACAACTGATAATCGGCTAGGCTTTTCTGGCGCTGATTTAACTCCCGTAGGAAGGAACCATAACAAGGCCCTGCATGTCTCTATTGAGTGTAGGGGCATTACCTTATCTCATGTGTTGGTGGACACAGGTTCTTTATTGAATGTATTGCCAAAAGTTGATTTAGGAAACTTAACTATGAAGGGGTTATTCTAAAACCCAGTGATGTTGTGGTGAGAACTTTTGATGGTTTAAAACAATTTGTGCATGGAGAGGTTGATCTTCCAATTTGAGTGGGTTCCCAGGTCTTCAACTCTGCTTTCTATGTGATGGACATCCGTCTAGCTTATTCTTGTTTGCTTGGACATCCTTGGATTCATCGGGAAGGCGCTGTTACTTCAACTTTACACCAAAAGTTGAAGTATCATGTTAAGAAAAAATCATTACAGTTTGTGGCGAAGAAGAATACATGGTAATCCATTTGAACTCCTTCAAATATGTTTAGATGAATGGTGAATTCCTCGAGCCTCCTTGCCAGACCTTTGAAGTTATTCCTCAGACAATTCTTATTGCTAAAGCTTCTCCTAGTGTTCTTAAGATTACCAAGATTCCACCAAGAATGTCTTCTCTGAAAGACGCTAGAGCTGTGGTAGAAGAAGGTGGTGGCACTATTTGGGGACAGCTTCTCGACATTCCTTACAAGTCTGACAAATTTGGTTTGGGTTTCACCTCAGAGGCTCAGAGGGCTGTCCATCGCACTCGTGCTAATTCGGGGAGACCGGTAGTGGGTTCAACAATTGGAAGGCTTGATACTTTATACTAATCTCCTTAGTCAGGAGTAAATTCTATGTTCTGCTTTCTTGCTTTCAAGTTTTTGGTTATGTAATTTGAACAATAACTTTAAGCCTTGTTCCTTGCCCAAGGCACAACGGTCCATTTGTTAGGGTTATCATATTTCATCCATATATTTTTATTTAATAAATCATTGGACGTTTGCATTCAAATTTTATGCTCTTTGTCTTTCTTTTACTTTATTGCTTTCAAAATAGCTATGTGTTCTTAAACACACCCACATAACAAATTGAAAATCCACATCCACCCTGGGTCCCATTGATAACAATTTCGCAATTGCCAATTATGACTTCGAAAATCCAATCTACCAAGCCAAGGACGAAGGTGAGGAAGATTGTGAAGTACCTGGAGAGCTTGCTAGACTGTTAGATCAGGAAAAAAGAGCCATATAACCCCATGAAGAGTCAGTCGAGGTTATGAACTTAGGTACTGAAGAGGATAAGAAAGAAGTCTTCATGGGTGCCGACCTAGAAGACAATGTCAAAAGGAGGTTAATCAAGATGTTACGTGACTAAGTGTTGGCTGAAGATTTTGATGATATTATTAGAAGCGAAGCAAATTGGACGTTTCGATTGGAATAAAGAAGGATGTCATGTTTCCAAATGGTAGGAGAAGTACTTCGAATGGGCACATCAAAGCTTGGAGCTTCGAGTGACAGTTATGGGAATATATTCAAAGAAGTCTCGAAATGGTAACAAGGCTGTGTCCAAGAAATGCGTTCGAAAGCAAAGAAGTGCCAAAACATTTGAAATTCAAATGCAAGCGGGATGCTCGAAATTTAAAATATATGCACTGGAGCATTTGAAGACGCGTGGAAGCTAGAGAGAGGCATTGCTTTGCATGTTCTGAACGTGGCAGAATCTTATAGCAAGACCGTTATGGTCGAAGTAGTATAAATAGAAGTCTTAGCATTAGGATTTCGTGTGTCATATCTATTGTACAAAAAACTCAGTAAACATTCAAAATACCACATGGCTAGGGAAACGAATGCACGAGCAATGTACGTATGATAACACCAAGTGTTTATGATTTAATAAAACTCTTTATCATTTCCAGTATTTTCCTCTATCTTCATGTCAATATCATTCAAAAGCCTTTGCATTAAAATATTTTCATTCGAAGTCTTTTTACTGATGCCTTACATTTAAATGTTTTCTTTCCATTTCAAAGCCTTTACTTTCAGAAACTTTTGTATATTTCATGCCTTTATCTTCATGCTTTTATCATTCGAATACCTTTTTCATTTAAAGTCATTTTACTGATTTCTTGCATTAAAACGCTTTCTTCATATTTCGAATCTTTTACATTCAAGAGAATCTTTTACATTACACGCCTTTATATTTCGAAGTCATTTACTTGTCTTTTCTGCAGTTTTATATGTCTTTACAATTGAACTTTATTCATGCAATTTAGTTTCGCGCGCATTTACTTGATCATGTTATTAGATCTTTAATGGAGTAATCGAAATAAGTTAAACACCTACACAACATTCTAAATACCAACCATGAATATCAGTTCTATAATGAGAGTTATCCAAATGACCAATACATCCTAGGATCAATCTAGTCGATCCTGCAAGTTACCAGAGAGATTAAATAACAGTCATTAAGATTATTTGATAGTTTGGAGGACTAGCGGTTGTTTACCAGAAATCACTGTAAACAAATTGGCACACCTGGTGGGACTCGCCATTGGGCATTACGAAATTTAGAACAAAGTAAAAAATTGTTGAGACGTAACCATTGTAAAAATACTCTCTGAGTGATAAGTTTGTTATTTTATGAACCTTAGAAGTGGTAGAATAACCAATAGCAACCAACCCTTATCCAGAAGAAAACGTTTAAACAAGATGTCTAATTCAGACAATCAAGAAGGGGAACAAAATATCCCACATACAACAGGCACTAATATGTCCGCTTCGATGGGAACATCTAATGCAATCCCTTCGAATGCACAGTCTGTTGCATCCTCTACCAGTAATGTAGCCACTAATGGAACAAGTGGCATATCAACCAACAGTTCGATCCTAGGAAATACTGGAACCATTGGTTACCCTGGGGGATTCGTCCCACCATCAGGGACACAAACCCATTTCGCCACCCCACTAACTAGACCACCCGGTTTCGATGGTAATAGAGCCAAAAATTGCTCTTATGGAATGCCAACATCTTTTATGGCAGGCTTACACAATTCCACATCGAATTCATCACCACAATTAGGGTTTGGGTCTGGGGAAAATCAGTTTATGACAAATAACCAAGGATCAGTGGGTTATAGTGCAATGCCTATCTTAACCACAGAAAATCAGTTGGCCTTTAGGCAATTAATGGATGATAGTAACCATAATATGATAGGAGTATTAGCATAAACTATGCAGGAGATATTTGCCCCAATAGTACAAAATGTGACTGTGACAAACAGAGAAAACGCAGATAACATGAGTCAAATAGAAGATTTCTTCTCTCCCCCAGAAAGGCGTAGGCAGAATCAGGCGGGAGTTCGAGCAAACGTACCTATTATAGAACAAGTTGCTAACGACCCACCCTATAGACCAGCTAGAGAGGAGGTTAATTTGGGGGCAAGGGCACAAAGGCTAGAAGCCCCAATGATCCAAGGCCCACAAAGGGAAATTATGGAACCAGGGGCAAGGGTCGAAAGGCTAGAAGTCCCAGAGTTTCGAGAAGAACAACCTAGAGGGGTTGTCATGGTGGGTCGAAATCAAGATGCTGATGCAGTCATTCATAGAATTCGAAACGATAACATCTTGGCAGAAAATAACTTAACCACCATGATAGAGAGAATCATGGCCCAGAATGGCCTCAACACAGGAATTCGAAGGCCAAATTATGCCTCTCCTATATTAGATTACATAATGCACACTGATTTACCAAGGGGATATAAAGTCCCTAAGTTTACAAAGTTTGATGGGGATACCAATGAATCAACAGTCGAACACATAGTCAGGTATCTAACCGAAGCAGGGGATATAGCCAATAATGAAGACCTTAGGATCAAATATTTCCCCAGTTCCCTGACTAAGAACGCTTTCACATGGTTCACCACTTTATCTCCTGGGTCCATAGATACTTGGGCTTTGTTGGAGAGATTATTCCATGAGCAGTTCTACATGGGACAATCAAAAATAAGTCTGAAAGAACTAGCCAGTGTCAAGAGGAAGTTTACTGAACCCATAGATGATTATCTGAATAGATTCAGGCTTTTGAAATCTAGATGTTTTACAGTAGTTTCTGAACATGAGTTAGTCGAAATGGCTGCTGGCGGCCTGGATTACTCTATTCGAAAGAAATTAGACACTCAATACTTGAGGGATATGGCTCAATTAGCCGATAGGGTTCGATAGGTCGAAAGGCTAAAGGCCGAAAAGGCCAGAGTCTTTAAAAATAACAAGAAGGAAAGGATCTCCTATGTTGGAACTGAGGAAACAGAAGATTATCCTGAATTCGAATTCGAAGAGGTCGAAATCGACCTCGATGAATTAAAATAGGCACCACCTTACTCCTGCAAATTATTAGTTCCCACAAAAGGGAAAGAAATTGTTGAAAATGAGAAAAGTGACAAATTCCCAAAGAAGGTTTATACCTTCGATGTCACTAAGTGTGACGAGATTTTTGATTTACTTGTCAAAGATGGCCAACTCATTATGCCATCAAATGTCAAAATATCTCCTTTAGATCAAAGAAAGAAAAGAGGATTTTGCAAGTATCATAGTTTCCTAGGCCACAAAACCTCACAGTGTTTTCTTTTCAGGGACCTAATTTAGAATGCAATTAAAGATGGCAGACTGAAGTTCGCTGATAAAGCAAAAATGAAAGTAGACGAAGATCCTTTAGACGTCGCAGACACCTATTACTCCGAGCCTGCATGCATTGGGGAAATTAACATGGTGGAAGCTGACCAAAGTGACGCTCCAGTAGGAGAGAAAGGTACTGAAAATGAAAGCTGGGTGATAGTCGAAGTCAATAAGGAGGTCACTGAAGACGTCCACAAGCAACCAGAGACTTCGATTGAAGCATCACCTTTAGCTGTTGCAAAAGAAATCCAGGCCACTGAAGGCCAGGAAAACCAAAACCAAAAGTGGACACAGGTTACTGAAGGCCTGAGGCTAGAATTGGAGAAAGTCCAAATCACGAAGCCAACCTCCCCTCAAAAAGAAATATGGGATACTTTAGGGGAACCCAGTGGAAAGTTTGACTACTTGGTCAAATATTCTGCCCCAGAAAGTTCAAAGGTCCAAATTGAAGATATAAAACCTACAGGATGGGGAGATGATGACACTAAGGGGGAGGATGTTGAGGTAAACATGGTGGATATGGAGAGACCTCGCTCTGAAATGGAGGAGGTGGAGAGATACTTAGAAAAAGAAAAGTATAAAATGGAGGATAATCATGCTGGAGATGCTAGTCTTAAGGATTACCTCATGATGTGCCACAAAGGAGACACAGGAATGATAATATGCCCTAGGTGCAGCATCCTCTGCAATCAGAGAATCGCTGCAAACTTTGAGAGGGTACAAAGGGCGCGAACTGGCAACAACTGGCGCCAGGATAACCAGTTATTCAGGTGTTATCCTAAAGCTGGAGAAAGTTTGTTGGAATTTATGCTTCGCTGCTACAAAGGGGCAACCAAATGCTTGATATGCCCAAGGTGTTCTGCTGTGTATGATCAAAGCATGGCCAGAGCCTTCGAAACAATCCCTTTCGCCCCTTGTTGGAACCACCAAGAGACTGCTCAGATGGGCCCACGTTTCGACAGAAAATACAATCAACGAAGGCCTGATAGTCCTCATCCCAAGGGCGCTCGAAGAGTGACGTTCAAAATCCCTGCTGAAGTGCCAACAGACAAATGGCTGCAAGTCAGAAATGACAAAGGCAAAGACAAATGGAGAAACAATGAACGAAACACACGCCATTCTATGACATATAGAAGGCAGTTCAACATAGCAAAGAGGGAAGAAGTGAGGCTAGAAAACTACAAAGGTAGAAACCCCATGTAGAGATCTCAATGGCGAAGGCAACAGAGGATTCGAAAGGCTGAAAGGGAAGCTGTGGCAAACAAAGGAGCAACTTCGAAAAAGAACCAAGGTGAATCTAGCACCAACAAACCCACACCAAAAAATCAAACTGAAGACAAACCCCCAGTTAATAGGAGACTCTTCTCTGAAGTGCAACCAACTGAACCAAAGGAATACACTCCAGGTCCAGAAGAAGACGAAGATATGCTAACGGACAACTTCGAATCAGAGGGGGAGTCTTCGTTCAATATCAATTGCAACGTGGTATCTGTGCTTCCTTGTGAGTTTGGACAGGAAACTGAAATCGAAGAGTATGAGGAAGAAGATACCATAGATTTGATGAAGCATAGGCCTGTGTGCTACTATGTGATAGATAACAGAGCTGTCGAAGAGCAGAATGCGTTCTTCGAGCGTCCAGAACCAGCTATGAAGAATCATCTGAAGCCATTATTTATTCGGGCAAAGGTTGGTGCCCATGGCGTAAATAAGGTTCTAGTGGATGGGGGCGCTGCAGTCAACTTAATACCCCATTTCATGCTGAAAAGGTTAGAAATACGCGAAGGAGACATCAAACCACACAACATGGTTCTATCCAATTATGAAGGGAAAGTAGGCAAAACACTGGGGGTGGTTCAATTGGACTTGACGATAGGCTCAAGCTATAGGCCCACCATGTTCATGGTGATCGAAGCCAAGGCCAACTACAACTTGTTGCTGGGAAGGGAGTGGATCCATGGCGTAGGAGCAGTTCCTTCGTCAATGCACCAGCGATTAGTTTTATGGAGAGAAGATGGGATCGTGGAAAACATTGAAGCGGACCAGAGTTACTTCATGCCAGCAGTCAACTTAGTTGACAAGAGGAATTATGACAAACATCTGGCAAAGATTGCTCCTTGTGTCCCAAATGATGAAATCAATGAAACCAGGAACGCACACTACTACATGACCCTTCGCCATGATGGCATATACTGGGATAGAAGAATAATCAGTGAAGATGAAGGAGTCGAAGGTACTATACAAAGACGGCCAGCAGGCTGGGAATTCGACAACCTTACTCATGACTGAGTCCTCCTTTTCCAAAGGATTTCGGCCTATATGGCTGAGAACGAATCAAAGGCGGCCTTAGAGGCTGAAATGAATAAATTGGCTGTAAAGATGGACGAAATAAATGGGGGTAGCACGAAAGGCTCACCCTTTGAAGAGCTTGAAATAGATCAAAGGCTGGACGCCATCTATGATAGAGAACCCTTAGGCTTCGAGAGGGACCCCATAGACTCAGGTGCCAAAATGTTGGCGCAAGATCCACTCGAAGAAGTGAACTTAGGGGATGAGAAAACGAAAATAATAACTTACATAAGTGCAAAACTCAACCCAGGCCTCAAGCAGGAAGTGATCGAAGTCCTCAAGAAAAACAAAGATTGCTTCGCGTGGGACTATGACGAAATGCCTGGTTTAAAGAGGGAGTTAGTGGAACATAGACTTCCAATCAAGGATGGCAAGAAGCCCATCAAGCAAACTCCTAGAAGATTCGCACCAGCGGTTCTCACAAAGATCAAAGCTGAGATCGAAAGGTTGATGCGTTGCAGATTCATCAGAACCACAAGGTTTGTCGAATGGTTAGCAAATATAGTGCCTGTTATTAAGAAAAATGGTTCTCTGAGAATCTGCATAGATTTTAGGGATTTAAATACTGCAACCCCTAAAGATGAGTACTCCATGCCTGTGGCAGAAATGTTAGTAGACTCTGCTGCAGGGTTCGAATATTTAAGTATGTTAGATGGATACTCTGGGTATAATCAGATTTTTATTGCTGAAGAAGATGTTGCCAAGACAGCATTTTGTTGCCCAGGAGCCTTAGGCACCTACGAATGGGTGGTGATGCCTTTTGGTTTAAAAAACGCTGGGGCAACTTATCAAAGGGCAATGAATTCGATTTTTCATGATTTCATTGAAACCTTTATGCAGGTGTATATTGATGATATAGTCTTCAAATCTATATCTGCAGAAACCCATTTGCATCATTTGAGCCAATCATTCGAACGAATGAGAAAACATGGCTTAAAGATGAATCCCCTTAAATGTGCATTTTTTGTGCAGGCTGGAGATTTCCTTGGCTTTGTGGTTCATAAAAAAGGAATTAAGATCAACCAATACAAAACCAAAGCCATAATGGAGACGAAAGCACCTACGTCAAAAAGGGAGCTGCAATCTTTGCTAGGGAAGATTAACTTTCTCAGAAGATTCATTTCGAATCTGAGTGGAAGAACCCAAGCTTTCTCTCCGTTGCTTCGTTTAAAGCAAGGCCAAGCCTTCGAGTGGAACGAAGCTCATCAGGAGGCATTTGACAAGATAAAAAGATATCTCTCTCAGCCTCCCATCTTGTCTCCACCTTCATGGGGAAAGCCCATGAGATTGTACATATCTGCCTCTGAAGTTAGTATAGGTAGTATGTTAGCACAAGAAGATAGCAATGGCATCGAAAGAGCCATATACTATTTAAGTAGAGTATTGAATGATGTAGAGACTAGATATAGCAATATAGAAAAGCTATGTCTCTGTTTATACTTTTCTTGTATGAAACTCAAGTATTATATAAAGCCTGTTGATGTTTATGTTTCATCCCATTTCGATGTCATTAAACACATGCTTTCAAAACCAATAATGCATAGCAGAGTTGGCAAATGGGCTTTAGCCTTAACAGAATATTCTTTGACTTTCATGCCTTTAAAAGCTGTGAAAGGCCAAGTGATTTCTGATTTCATTGTGGACCATTCATTGGTTGAACAGACTGTCATGAGTTACGTCGAAATGCAACCTTGGAAATTATACTTTGATGGTTCGACCCACAGGAATGGTAGTGGTGTTGGAGTCCTTATAATTTCTCCTGAATGAATTCCAACAAAATTCAAGTATAAATTAGATGGTCCCCGTGTTGGCTCCTAAATTCGACACCTTTGTTTCAATTGATGACAGCCATTAAAAGATGAAAGATGCTTTCGACTGGCTAAGCCTGTCGAAGTGCCCGTCGAAAGATGGCCGAATCCTTAGAAGATTTCTTCCAAGGAAGAAGGCTGATTGCCTTCGACGTCGAAGGAGTTTTCGTCGAAGACGTCTCTTGACGAACGTGTTCGATGGTCCAGAGTGGAGCAGTTTGAAATTCAAAGCTTTGGAGGGAAAACGGTTTCCAGCAGTTACTACGTGCGAACGTGCAAGGATCTGGAGCGTCGAGCATGGAGAACGTGACAAGTGGCTTGATCTCGAAGCAGTGTAACTGCCCGACGGTTACTTGGAACGTTTTTGTATAAATAGGAGTAGACGTGTAGTTTCTCGCGTGTGTTCACAATAGATACATAGTCACTCATTTAGATTCAAGTACCCAGTGTGAGCGAACGAATTGTTGAGAAATGTATGTGTGAAACACCAATTTATTAATTCAAGTCATTTACTTTTCCAGTATTTTACATGCTTTTTCCCTTTAAGATTCCTGTCGAACCTTTACATTCAAGCCTCGTTTATTTTACCAAGCCTTTTCCTTTATGCAATTTACTTTAAACAATTTACTTAAAGCCTTATCCACATTAATTAAACTTCAAAATCAACCTATGTCCATAGGATCAATCTGATCGATCCTGCGAGTAACCAAATAAGTAACCATTTGGAGGATCAGCGGTTGTTTACCAAATCCCCAGGTAAACAAATTGGCACACCCGGTGGGACTGTGTGTTGATTGTTGAAAAATCTCATCTTTTCGAGTTGTATGTTATTGAGGAGTGGTAGAATATACACCAACGATAATAATACTGCCAGAAGAAGGGAAGAAATGGCGAATCCGCCAAACAACAATGAAATCCCACAAACGAGTGTGGGAGCAACGGTTAATATGACCGTTAGTGAAGCGACGAATGTTGGTTCGATGCCAGCAGTGTCAGTCACAACCACAGGGCCAATAACTTCGTTAACAGGCCCCAGAATGACTTTGGGAACTCCCCCTCCAAGGGGAAATACTGGCCCAAGGCCAGTGGTTCCCCCAGGATTTATTCCATTCTATGGTATGCCAACTTCTGAATTGGCAAGCCTGACGAATGCTGCGTCCACTTATTCAGACCCTTTCGTGAGTGCCACTTCGCCACTCCAAGGCTCTGGAGTAGGCATGGCGAATAGAAATAGGACCCAACTCTTAGGAGGAACGTCCCAAGTAGCCCATGGCCTTACAAATGCCTCGACAGCAGTCTTGAGGCAACAGATGGACGAAAGCAACCATGATATGGTGCAAATGTTGGCACAAACTTTGAGTACAGTGCTAAATCCTCTAATACAAAATACTACTCAGTCGAATCAGCAAGTTACAGCGCAAATGACGCGTTTGGCTGACTTCTTTGGAGTACCCCCACCTATTCGACAGCCCCAAAGGGCGCAAATAAGAGGAAATCAGGGGATATTTGTAGAGGAAGAAACCACCATTAATCAGGCCCAACAGCCTGTAGAACAACCTGTCGAAGAACCTAGGGTAATAGCCCCAGAGGTTAGGTTAGTTAACAGAAACCAAAATGCTGACGAAGTGGTTCAGCATGTCCAATACCAAAACATGGGGTTGGAAAACAATCTGGCAACCATGATCGAAAGGATCATGACTCAGAATGGAATGAACATGGGCTTTCGAAGGCCCAACTTTACATCTCCATTGTCAGAATATGTGTTACAAACTGACTTACCCCCTAGAACCAAAGTCCCCAAATTTACTAAGTTCTCTGGGGACACGACAGAGTCTACTGTCGAGCATGTGGCTAGGTATTTGATCGAAGCAGGAGACATTTCAAATAATGAAAACCTAAGAATCAAATACTTCCCAAGTTCCTTAACCAAGAACGCTTTTACTTGGTTTACAACTCTCCCCCCCAATTCGATCCACCATTGGACCCAATTGGAAAGATTGTTCCATGAACAATTCTATATGGGGCAAACCAAGATAAGCCTGAAAGAACTGGCGAGTGTGAAGAGACGTTTCACTGAACCTATAGACGAATATCTGAATAGGTTTAGGTTGCTTAAGGCGAGATGTTTTACACAAGTGCCAGAACATGAGCTGGTCGAAATGGCCGCAGGCGGTTTAGACTATTCCATTAGGAAGAAGCTAGATACCCAGTACCTAAGAGACATGGCCCAACTGGCCGATAGAGTTCGACAAGTCGAACGCCTTAAAGCTGAAAAAGCTAAGGCAACAAAAACTCACAAGAGAGAGAGAATAGCTTACGTTGAGATGGATGACGAAGAGCTAGACTCCTTCGACGATACTTTAGCTGTCGAGGAAGGAGAAGTCGATTTAGCAGAACTGAAACAAGGGCCTCCATACTCTTGTAAACAGTTAGTCCCCTCAAATGGGAAAAATCCCATTGGTCCAGACAAGACCAATGATAGGTTCCCAAAAAAGACTTATAGTTTTGACATCACAAAATGTGACGAAATATTCGACTTGCTAGTTAAAGATGGCCAAATGATAGTACCCCCTGGGGTAAAAGTGCCTCCTCTTGATCAAAGAAAGAAGAGAGGTTTTTGCAAATATCATAATTTTCTGGGCCATAAAACTTCTCAATGTTTTCTTTTCAGGAATCTTGTACAAGACGCTATTGAGGAAGGGAGATTAAAGTTTGCTGACAAATCCCCCATGGCTGTCGACTCCAATCCAATGAAGGCTGAAGCCCACTATGCAGAACCCTCTGAGGTGAACATGATAGAGGCTACCAAGATCCAGTCGAAGAAGCCAGGCATTAACATGGTCGAAGTCTCTAAGGACCACATCAACATGCCAATTTTTGGCAGTTTTTCTGGAAACTTATCCAGGAAGACAATTGAGGCTGTCCAGAAAGCGGTCGAAGATCCAAAGTCGAAGACTGCTGAAGTACAAACAACTGGACCAAGGCCCAGTTCCCACTTGGCCACTGTTCAAGGCCAGACGGAGAAACTGGAGACACAAATGAAACAACTAACTCTTGCTACTAAGGATACCATGAACATCAACATGGTTGAACTTTCTGACCCTAAAGCTTCAGAAGAAGCCATAAGGCAAGAGCAGGCAAATAAGACGGCTTTCCCTAAGGAAAACGAAAACTTGGCAGATTTTTTACAAAGATGCCAGAAGAAGAAATCAGAGGTCATGCTATGTCCAAGATGTAGTTCCATCTTTGATAAAAAAGCTGCTGAGCACATCCAAGGAGTGAGAGCAGCGAACAAGAGAAGGGAGAATTCTGACCTTCGACATGATCCCAGAAGGGGTTCTAATCAAGACAAGAGGCCCTCGACTTTTAGGCCTCCAACAAATGTACCAGTAGACACTTGGTACAAAACATCTGGCCGGAAAAGGCCAAGTGAAGACAAATGGCATTCTTTCGAAGTGCCAAGAGGTTCCTCTTTAATCCAGAAGAAAGATCCTCAAGTTGCTGCACCCAAAGTTGCTCAAGTGTCCAGCAACTACAAGGGAAAAAATCCTATGTCGAGATCCCAATGGAGGAGGTATCAAAGAAGGCGAAAAGCTGAAAGAGAGGCCGCCAACGAACCTAAGGCTGAAACTAGTTCGAATGTGCCTCAAAGGAAACAAAGAAAGCCTCTTGAGAGAGAACCAGTTACCAACAGGCTAGTTTGGCCTAACCAGAGCGAAGTCGAAGACGAAGATGATGCTGAGTCCGACGATACCCTGGACATAATGGTGAACGTTGTTTCAATGCTGCCTAGGGAATTCAATCGACAAGTAGAAGTCGAAACCAGTGACTGGGAGATGGAACAAGAAATGGCCAGACACAGGCCAGTGTGCTATTTTGTCATGGACAATGGCACTACAGAAGAACAAAATGGCTTCTTCGAGCCACCCACAGAGGCGATGAAGAATCACCTCAAACCTTTGTTCATAAGGGCTAAGCTCGAAGAGACCACTGTGAACAAGATATTGGTCGACTGTGGGGCCACTATCAATATTATCCCTCATTCTGTGCTAATAAAGATTGGCAAAAGGGATGAAGAAATAAAACCTCACAATATGGTCCTGTCCAACTATGAGGGAGGCATTGGGACCACCATGGGAGTGATCCAGCTCGACATAAAAGTTGGGTCGATCCTTCGACCAACAATGTTCATGGTCATTTCAGCCAAACCTAACTACAACCTTTTGTTAGGTCGTGAGTGGATACATGGTGTAGGTGCTGTGCCTTCATCGATGCATCAAAGACTGCTTCTATGGCGCCCAGATGGGTTGGTCGAAAACATAGAGGCTGATCAGAGTTACTACCTTGGCGAAGTAAACCACTTGGGTGTAACAGATTTCGACAAAAACTTGGCTCACATAGGGCCATGTCCAGCTCCTGATTTCGATATGGCGCCAGCGCCAAACACCTTTTGTTCCCTATACCTGCATCCTGAGCATGGTTTCCAATGGGACAGAGAGGACGTGTCACACATAGAATTCAGCGGGCTAACTGGTATCCAACCAACTGGTTGGGGAAGTGAATTCAGCGATAATGACTGAGTCACAATCTCTGAAGCGAATTTCGGCCTATGTGGCTGAAACCAAGATGATAACGGCTCTCGAAGCCGAAGTAAAATACATGGCCACCAAGGCCGCCAATGACCAAGCACTACCTTCTGCAGGTCCTGGAAAAGATTTCGACCCAGAGCCACCAGATATAGGTCCTGGAAAAGATCTCGACCCAGAGCCACCAGATATAGGTCCTGGAAAAGATTTTGACCCAGAACCTCCTGATATCTCGACAGAAGGAATGCAGGAACAGAGGCTCGACGCGATCTATGACGATGAGCCTCTGGGCTTCGAAAAGGATCCCTTGGCGAACAACATTAAGATGTTAGCACAAGACCCTTTAGAAGAAATCAACTTAGGCGAAGGATCAGAGAATAGGCCAACCTACATCAGCGCCAAAATTGATCCAGAACTTAGGTTAGAAGTAATCCAATTGCTGAAAGAGTTTAAAGACTGTTTTGCATGGGATTATGACGAAATGCCTGGTCTCGACAGAGGATTGGTAGAACTTCAGTTGCCAATCAAACCTGGAAAGAAGCCAATCAAGCAAAATCCAAGACGCTTCGCTCCAGAAATCTTGTCGAAGATCAAAACGGAGGTCGAAAGACTTCTGAAATGCAAATTCATCCGTGTTACAAGGTATGTCGAATGGATTGCAAATATTGTGCCAGTAATTAAGAAAAATGGCACATTAAGGGTATGCATAGATTTCAGAGATCTGAATGCTGCCACCCCCAAAGATGAATATCCAATGCCTGTGGCGGAAATGCTAGTCGATTCTGCCGCTGGCTACGAATACCTGAGTATGCTCGATGGTTATTCAGGATATAATCAAATTTTCATTGCTGAAGAGGATGTGTCGAAAACAGCTTTTCGATGTCCTGGGGCCTTAGGCACTTACGAATGGGTAGTGATGCCTTTTGGCCTAAAGAACGCTGGGGCAACGTACCAGCGAGCAATGAATACTATCTTCCATGATTTTATTAATACGTTTATGCAAGTTTATATTGATGATATTGTTATAAAATCTGTTTCCAGGAAGAGTCACATTGACCACCTTCGACAATCATTCGAAAGAATGAGAGAACATGGTCTGAAGATGAACCCTTTGAAGTGTGCGTTCTGTGTAAAAGCTGGAGATTTCTTGGGCTTCGTTGTCCACAAGAAAGGGATCGAAATCAATCAGAACAAGACGAAGGCAATTTTGGAAGCGAAAGCGCCATCGAATAAGAAGGAATTGCAATCTCTCTTAGGCAAGATAAATTTCTTGAGAAGGTTTATATCTAACCTAAGTGGGAAAGCTCAGGCCTTTTCACCCTTGCTTCGACTGAATAAGGAGGGGTTCGAATGGGGGCAAGAGCAACAAGAAGCCTTCGACAAAATCAAAGGGTACCTCACTAAGCCACCTATTTTGGTGCCTCCTTGTAGCAATAGGAGTATGAGATTGTACATAGCTGCATCTGACAAAACTCTGGGAAGTATGTTAGCCCAAGAGGATGAGAATGGAGTCGAAAGACCCATTTATTATCTCAGTCGAGTTTTGAATGATGCAGAAACTAGATATAGCGAAGTTGAAAAATTGTGTCTATGTCTGTATTTTTCTTGTACAAAGCTCAAACAATATATAAAACCAGTTGATGTTTATGTTTCGTCTCATTTTGATGTTTTCAAATATATGTTGTCGAAACCTATCTTGCATAGTCGAATTGGCAAGTGGGCATTAGCATTGACTGAATACTCCTTGACCTTTATGCCTCTTAAGGCAGTAAAAGGACAAGTGGTTGCAGACTTCATAGTCGACCACTCTATTCAAGTCGAGAATATTAATTATGTGGAGATAGAACCTTGGAAATTCTACTTCGATGGTTCCAGCCATAAAAATGGAACAGGAGTAGGAGTCTTACTTATTTCTCCAGATAAAATTCCAACAACATTCAAGTACCAAATCGAAGGTTCTTGTTCGAACAATGAGGCTGAGTATGAAGCTCTAATTACTGGCCTTGAAATATTGTTGGAATTGGGGGCAACTCGAGTCGAAATAATGGGAGACTCAGAGTTAGTCATCAAGCAAGTCACAAAGGAGTATAAATGCATAAGAGAAAATCTCATTATGTACTTTGTGATTGCAAATCGTTTATTGAAACAATTTGAAAGTGTCAATATTCGACACATACCCAGAGTCGAAAATCAAATAGCCAATGACTTGGCACAGATTGCATCTGGGTATAAAATTTCAAAAACGAGATTACAAAGAGCAATCGAAGTTCGAGAGAAGATAAGAGCGACTTGTCTATCACCAACAGACTTGGAATCAACAAGGTTAGGATACGCTGATCACTCAAACTTCGAGATTTCGTTCATTGACAATTTGTCAGACCAGGATTGGAGGAAACCCATTGTGGACTATCTTCAAAATCCAGGAGCTCCGACAGAACGAAAAACAAAATACAGGGCGTTGAGTTTTGTACTCATGGGTAATGAGTTATTCAAGAAGACGCCTGAAGGGGTGTTGCTGAAATGTTTAAGTGAAACTGAAGCATACATAGCCCTTTCGACTACGCATGCTGGGGCATGTGGGGCTCACCAGGCAGGCCATAAGATGAAATGGTTGTTGTTTCGACAAGGACTATATTGGCCCACTATGCTGAAAGATTGTGTTGAGTTCGCCAAAGGTTGCCAAGAGTGTCAAGTTCATACAGGCATCCAGCACGTACCAGCAAGCGAACTTCACTCGATAGTGAAGCCTTGGCCCTTTCGAGGATGGGCGTTGGATCTTATTGGAGAGATTCGACCAGCATCATCAAAGAGTCAGAAATACATATTGGTAGGCATTGATTATTTTACTAAGTGGATCGAAGCTGTCCCTTTAGTCAATGTAGACCAAGAAAATGTCATTGAATTTATTCAAAAGAACATTATATTTAGGTATGGAATCCCTGAGACAATAACAACTGATCAAGGTTCAGTTTTCACTGGTCGAAAGATGCAGGAATTTGCTCAGGAAACAGGTTTCAAACTCTTAACATCCACGCCTTACTATGCACAGGCGAATGGTCAAGTCGAAGCAGCTAACAAAGTGGTAATTGGCTTGATAAAGAAGCATGTTGGGAAGAAACCAAAGAATTGGCATAAGACGTTAGACCAGATTTTATGGGCTTGTCGAACGTCCCCAAAAGAAGCCACTGGTACAACACCATATAGGCTAACTTTTGGCCATGATGCAGTATTGCCAGCAGAAATTTGTCTTCAATCTGCAAGAGTTCAGAGGCATTATGATATTCCTTCTGAGGTTTATTGGAACATGATGTTAGATGAATTGGTGGATTTAGACGAAGAGAGATTACACGCTCTCGACTTGCTCAGGCTTCAGAAGAAAAGAGTCGAAGACTCTTATAATAGAAAGGTAAAACCTAAGGCATTTTTGCCCGAAGATTTAGTTTGGAAGGTAATTCTTCCCATGGATCGACGGGATCGAAGCATGGGGAAATGGTCACCCAAATGGGAAGGACCCTTCAGAGTTATCCAAATTTTTTCTGGTGGAGCCTATGAAGTCGAAGAGATAAGTGGTGATAAAAGACTCTTGAGAGTAAATGGTAAATATTTGAAAAAATACAAGCCTATACTTCAAGAGATAAAAATAAAATAATAAACTGAATTAACCATAGAAATGCCAAAATGGAAATGTTTATTAATTTCTGCCAAAATGGCAATTGTTGTCGAAAGTGATTACAGAAGATGATTACAAAAGAGAATCAAAAAGAAAGAGAATTCTTAAGTCGAAGATACTTGGCATGCTGCAAATCCAACCTCTTCTTGCACCAAGATTTTTCTTGCTCCAGTTTGGCAATTTGAGCGTCGAGGCTTTGGGCCCTCTCAGCGAACTCCAGGCCTTGCTTGACCTCAGTCTGGCTCTCAGCGTCTGGGATGGTCGAAAGAATTTCCTCCTGGAGCACAGTGTTGGCGTTTATCTTCGCCTCTATCTCTGCAATTTGTGCTCGGAAGGAGACATTCTCTCGCTCAATAGCATCGAACCTTTCCTGTGCAGACGCTTTTTGTTTCGACAACTCGGCAATTCGAGAAGTCGAACTTGAGACAGCAGTCCACGCAGATAGGCTCTTGCCATGCAACGTTTCGAGCTGACTGTTGAAAGTTCGTTGGCGCCGGTAATCCGCTAAGACTTGGTCAATCATAGAATGTAATTCCATGATTAAGTCTGAGATTTCTGGAGCTACAGCATCGAAATCAACAGCATTCAAAACCTCTTTTAAGCAAGATGGAGCAGTGGGGTCTCCCTCTAAAGCCTTCATTAAATCTCTCTTGAAGAACTGGGCCTTGACCTTCGCCAACGCATCATCAAGAGGAGAAGTCTCAGTAGATTTCCCGGACAGAGTAGGAATTTCTTGACTAGTGTCAGAAGAACTCTTACTCTCGACGATTGCATTGAGGTAGCTGATAGGGTCAGTTCGTTTCAAGATTTCCAAGTCTTCTTTCGACCTATGCTTTGAGGAGGTGACCCTTGCCATAGCATTATCTTGGACTGGAGGCTGTTGAATGCTGAGTGCCTCGTTTGGTTGTTCTTCGACTTGAACTGAGGCGGTACTAGCGTCGACTCGTGGTTCTTCGTTAACTTCACCTTGGGGTCTTTCGCCAGCGTCATTCTGTGGTTCTTCGCTGGCGTCATCCTGGTGTTCTTCGCCAGTACCACCTTCATGTTCTTCGACAACAGCATCTTGATTCTCTTCGCCATTGCCTTGGTCTCTTCCTTCAGGATTCTCTTCTGACGACAAGACCACCACAGGAACCTTTTCTGGCTGTGTTTCCTCCGCCATAGGTTCTTCAGTTGTCTTCTCCACTGTTTCAGCATTGGCCTCATGCTCAGTGTGGGCTTCGTCATTGCCCAAATCTTGCACCTGAGGCCTGCTGAGGTCAGCAGATTCCAGAGTTTCTGAAGTCCTTGGTGGGGAACTTCCAGTAGTTTCCTGAAAAAGAGGAAGAGGACAAATCTTCAGATGTCGAAAGAGATATAATCAAATACTGGTATTTATGCCTAAGTTATAAGAAGGGTCCAATAGATTACCTGTGGATTGGCTTCAGCCCCAGGGCTGGAATTATCACTTTCGACAGGCTGGGTGACTAGAGCGTTCAGTTCCTCCTCAGTTGGTTCTTCGATGACCACTGCAGGTGGCCTAGGCTTCCTCACACCAACTTTTATTCTGACGGTTCGACCTTCAGGAGCTGGAGTAGGAACAGAAGCGTCCTTTGTTAACTTTCGCCTCTTTAAGGGGGAAGGAGGAGAATCACTTTCTTCATCACTCCCCGATTCGATCACAAATGCTGCCCTTTTCTTGGGCGAAGGGGCCTATAAAACCAATAGGAATTCGATTGAATAATTACGTCGAAAATAAAAAACCGAAAGCCAGAATGAAAATAAAGAAAATCTGGTTACCGATGCAGGAGGCCTCCTCGAAGAGCCTTCCCCCTGTTGGTTGCCTGTTGTCTTCGCCGGCGCTATAGTCTTCGCCGGCGGTGGAGGTTTTGTCGAAGGGACCCCTCCTTGTGGGCCTCCTGTAGCCTTCTTGACCAAGGGTTTTCGAACAACTGGAAGCGAAAAGGAAAGTTAACAAGCTAACAGTCGAAGAGAAAGATAAAAAGTAATGTGAGAGTATGAACTTACATTTCTTTACTTTGTCAAATACGAGGACAAAAGACTTCTGCAACTCTGCTGTGAAGTCCTTCTCGTCGAAGAAGTACTCAGCGTAATAGCTTCTCCACCATTCTTCAAAAGATGGCGAACAAAGGAAGTTAAGCTGGTAGTTGAACAGCGAGAGGATGGTTCGACCAGCATATCTCCCAATATGCCTGGTAGCAGCTTCTTCTGTATAATCGTTGCAGAAGTACAACATTGACTTCTCTCTTGGAAAAATGGGAGAAGGCAAGGTTTGGATGATACCAAACTGGCGAGATACCAGGTTTGGTTGATAGGCCAGCAGACTCAGATGAGTCTTAGAACTTTTAAATCGAAGAGGCATAATCCTTGGAGTAAGGAATGCCTCCCACAGTATGGTGTGCTCATCAACATTGGGACCACTCGACTCCTTGGGATGTGGCCTTGTGAACCAAGCTGGCCCCACCTTTCGCTGAGCGAATGGAGCCATAGTCGAAACAAATTCCTTCCTTCGGGCGAACATCAGCACGAAGTTAGTGAAGGTTTGTTGGAACTCTAGCCCATCTTCCACAGGTGTCAGTAGAGCCAGCCTAATCCCTTCGATACGTCTATTAGCTATCGCTGAGGCTTGTTCATTTATCTGAGTCTTCTTGGGTAAGAAAGACTCGAAAGTGGCGTTAAGCCACAGTTGAAGTAACCAGAAAGGCCCAGCGAGTAGCAGACTGTTCCTATCTTCGATATGCTTCAAAAGAGTAACCCCATTGCTGATGGAGTCATAAAGACTGGCCAGAATTAGTTCTGCCAGACAGATGTTCTGACGATGATGCAGTTGGGTGGCCAGGGTGACCATCTTTTTGGTCACTTGCAGGGACTTCGAACAGAACACGAAGCGAGTTAGCCATAAGGCTAGAAACGCTATGTGTTCAACGTCGGACACTGTGTCTGTCGACTTGTCATGAAAGTGGTTGATAAAGGTGGTGAATGTTGGCTTCGTCTCAGAAAAGCCAATTTGGTCCTCCGACATCTCTTCCGGGTCGAAGTAATCTCCGGTTGGTCGAAGTCCAGTGATGGCTGCTACGTCGAAGAGGGTGGGAGTTAACATCCCACATGGAAGGTGAAAGGTGAAGTGAGAGTTATCCCAGAACAGCATCGAAGCTATAAGCATCTCTGGGGAGTAGTTTAAACCTGTCTTCGACAGCATTATTAGGTCAAAGATGCCCATCTCCTTCCAGACTGGAGTTTGATGTTTTTCCAGCTTTGTTAGCCAAGCAACATAGTCCTGGGTGAGATTAGGGCAAGACCTAAAAACTCTAACACTTCTGTTGAAGAAACGAAGGTCGATCTTCTCGTGTGTGGGGTCTTCGTTGTCTTCCGGATCCTTCTTAGCACAAGCTACTGGCTTGAGTTTCTCGACAGTGGGAAAGTAGCTCTTGATCTTCAGAGCTTCAGAGATGCTGGGGTTCATGGGTCCAGCCATTGCGAAGATTTGGTTGGAGTATCCAACCGGAATCATCAAGTGACGCGAGTAAGCGTCGCGAACGGAGATATCAGATGGTTCAGGGACCCTTCGTTTCCCTGTAGCGTTCACTACCGGAGCGGTTACAAAAACCTTGGGCTTAGCAAGTTGTTCAGTTGGTGCGTTAGTCTTGGGGGCAGTTGAAGCAGAAGCCATTGTTGAGGATGAAGATGAAGTTGGAAAAGGAAGAGTTTTTCTGCAAAGAGAAACAAGTTTGCAAGAAAGCAAGGGAGTTTGAGAGATTGTTTGCGTGAAAAGTCCCACAATGGGATATTCACTACTATTTATAGTAGTGGGAGAAATTCCCAATAACGAGGGCATTAAATGTCATTTAATGCTGCAGGGAGTAGTGGGACGCGTGGCAGCATCCTGTTGTTTTGGCCGTTTCTGCAGAAACAGAGAGACGCAGCGTGCGTCCTCGTTTTTTGAATTTGTCATAATGACAAATTATGAAGTGATGTTTTGGTTCTGCACGCCGTACTGACAGTGACGTCCTAGGATCAAATCAATGATGGTTTCTTGGGATTGCCAATAGTTGGTAAAAAGCAACAAAAAGTGCACAAGTTAACTTGTGACTCAGCGTGGACAAACAGGTGTCGAATGGCGTTTTCAAAGAATGCCTTTTTCTTTCAAGAGTCGAAATAAGGCATTCTTGGGGGGCAATTTGTTGGCTCCTAAATTCGACACCTTTGTTTCAATTGATGACAGCCATTAAAAGATGAAAGATGCTTTCGACTGGCTAAGCCTGTCGAAGTGCCCGTCGAAAGATGGCCGAATCCTTAGAAGATTTCTTCCAAGGAAGAAGGCTGATTGCCTTCGACGTCGAAGGAGTTTTCGTCGAAGACGTCTCTTGACGAACGTGTTTGATGGTCCAGAGTGGAGCAGTTTGAAATTCAAAGCTTTGGAGGGAAAACGGTTTCCAGCAGTTACTACGTGCGAACGTGCAAGGATCTGGAGCGTCGAGCATGGAGAACGTGACAAGTGGCTTGATCTCGAAGCAGTGTAACTGCCCGACGGTTACTTGGAACGTTTTTGTATAAATAGGAGTAGACGTGTAGTTTCTCGCGTGTGTTCACAATAGATACATAGTCACTCATTTAGATTCAAGTACCCAGTGTGAGCGAACGAATTGTTGAGAAATGTATGTGTGAAACACCAATTTATTAATTCAAGTCATTTACTTTTCCAGTATTTTACATGCTTTTTCCCTTTAAGATTCCTGTCGAACCTTTACATTCAAGCCTCGTTTATTTTACCAAGCCTTTTCCTTTATGCAATTTACTTTAAACAATTTACTTAAAGCCTTATCCACATTAATTAAACTTCAAAATCAACCTATGTCCATAGGATCAATCTGATCGATCCTGCGAGTAACCAAATAAGTAACCATTTGGAGGATCAGCGGTTGTTTACCAAATCCCCAGGTAAACACCCCGTTGCTCAAACAACGAAGCTGAGTATGAAGCGCTTATTGTTGGACTTGAAGCTTTGTTGGAATTGGGGGCAACTAGAGTCGAAATTAAAGGAGACTCAGAATTAGTAGTCAAGCAAATAACAAAGGAGTATAAATGCATAAAGGAAAACCTGATGATATACTTCGTCTTAGTTAACAGGCTACTTAGAAAATTTGAATACATGGATATTCAACATATACCAAGAATAGAAAACCAAGAAGCAAATGACTTAGCACAGTTGGCTTCAGGTTATAAAGTTTCTTCCAAAAACTTTGAGGATTTAGTTGAATTAAGGGGTAGAGTTATGGCTACTAGATTCATACCATCAGATCTAGAGAGTATGAAATTGGGTTATGCTGAGAAACAGGGATTCGAAATACTAGCCATAGACACCTTATCAGATGCAGATTGGCGAAGTCCACTTGTGAGCTATTTAACAAATCCAACTTCGAATGTTGATAGGAAGATAAAATATAGAGCATTGTCATATGTCCTCATGGGGAACGAATTGTTCAAAAAGACCCAAGAAGGCGTATTACTGAAATGCCTAGGAGAAAGTGAGGCATACTTAGCATTGTCAGAAGTCCACAATGGGGCATGTGGGTGTTTACCGTGGAAATTGGTAAACAACCGCTGATCCTCCAAAAGGTTACTTATTTGATGACTCGCAGGATCGATCAGATTGATCCTAAGACATGGTTGATTTTTGGGGTTTTGACTAAGTTTAATGATGGTTAATGGCAAGAAAATAAAGACGCTTTATGTAAATTGCATGAAGGAAAAACTTGGTAGAATAAAAGAAAGCTTTAAGTAAAGGCTTCGACTGGGAAAAGTAAACGAAAGGCAATAAAGTTCTGGAAAGTAAATGACTTTGATTAATTAAAATGGTGTTTCACACATACATTCTCAACAATTCTTTCGCTCACACTGGGTACTTGAATCTAAATGAGTAACTTGTATAGAATTGTGAACACACGCGAAAAACTACGTGAACAACTAGTATTTATACTAAACACATCTCAATTAACCGTCGGGCGGTTACGCTTCTTCGAGATGACTCCACTTGGCATGCTCACAGCATTCGACGCTCCTGATCTTAGCACGTTGCACTTGGTAACCGCTGGGAACCGTTTTCCCTCCAAACATTTGAATCTCAAACCGTTCCACTCTAAGCGTCGAATACCTCTGTCGAGAAGCACCTTCGACGTCGAAGGCAACAGGATTCTTACTTAGAAGAAATTCTCCAAGTACCTTGCCATCTTCTGATGAGCATTTCGATAGAATCAGCTGATCGAAATCGTCCCTCATGATTAATGGTTTATATTAATAAAAACAAGGGTGTCGAGTTTAGGAGCCAACAAATTGCCCCCCAAGAATGCCTTATTTCGACGCTGAAAAGAAAAAGGCATTCTTTGAGATTCCACTCGACACCTGTCCTTCATTCTTAGCCACAGATTAACCTGTGCGCTTTTTGTCTTCTACCAACCAACTGACAATCCCAAGAAAAAGCCATCATTCCATCTGTACCTAAGACGTCACCTCAGTAAGGCTTTTAGCGTGCCCAATGTCTTTTCACAAATTGTCATCATGACAATTTCCCAAAAACGAGGGCGCACGCTGCAACGTTTCGTTTCTACAGAAGGGCTATGTCAGTGAAGGAGTGCCACGTGTCCCACTATCTTCTGCAACATTAAATGGCCTCGAATTTTGTGATTTCCAAACCACTATAAATAGCGCTTAGTACCCCCTTGTGGGACTTTTTCACGCCATTCTGCATTCAAACCTTATTGTTAAACAAAACTTCTGCAAACTTGCAAACACTTTGTTCTTCACTCCACCTTCAATCTTAACCCAAAAATGGCTTCAGGTTCCTCTAATGCTCCTAGTTCCAACATTCCTTCTAGAAATGCTAAACCAAAAATCTTCACAACTATTCCAACAGTTACCTCTACAGGCCTGCGAAGGGTTCCTGAACCCCTGGAAACTGCTGAGCGTGAAGCTTATTCACATCAACTACTGATTCCGGTTGGATACTCCAACCAGATTTTCGCCATGTCTGGCCCGTTATCCACATCCATTGATGAATCCATGAAGATCAAGAACTTCTTCCCAGTGCTTGAGGCGCTCAAACCTGTTGGGTTTTCCAAAAAAGCTGCAGATGACAACGAAGATCCCGCTAAGGAGAAGATAGATCTTCGCTTCTTCAATAGGGGTGTTAGGGCTTTTAGGTCTAGCCCTAGCCTCACACCAGACTACAGCGCTTGGCTAGAGAAGATGGAAAAAAGCCAGGCTTCGATCTGGAAGAACCTGGGGATATACGACCTAGCCATGCTGTCGAAGACGGGTCTCAACTACTCCCCTGAGATGCTGATAGCCTCTTTGCTTTTCTGGGATTATACTCATTTCACTTTCCACCTTCCTTGTGGAATGCTAACACCCACGCTTTTCGACGTGGCTGCCATCACCGGTCTTCGACCAACTGGGGATTATTTCGACCCAGAGGAAATGTCGGAGGACCAAATTGGGTTTTCAGCTACCAAACCCACCTATACCACCTATATCAACCATTACCATGACAGGTCGACAGCCAATGTGACGGATGTGGAGCACATTGCGTTTCTAGCCCTTTGGCTGTCACGCTTTGTGTTCTGTACGAAGTCTTTACAGGTGACAAAGAAAATGGTCACCCTCTCTACCCAGCTTCACCATGGCCAAAACATTTGTTTGGCAGAATTAATCCTGGCGAATCTGTATGAGTCGATCAGCAGTGGAGCGACTATGTTAAAGGTCATCGAAAATAGAGCCAGTCTGTTGCTTGCAGGACCCTTTTGGCTACTTCAACTATGGCTAAATGCCACTTTCGAGTCTTTCTTACCTCAGAAAACTCAGATAAATGAGCAAGCTCCTGAGATAGCAAAAAGGCGTATTGAAGGCACCAGACTTGCGTTACTGACCCCGACTGAAGATGGGCTGGAACTTCAACAGACTTTTGCAAACTATATCTTGATGTTTGCAAGAAGAAAAGAATTCACTTCGACCATGGCTCCTTTCGCTCGTCGAAAGGTTGGTCCAGAATGGTTCACCAGGCCCCATCCCAAGTCGTCAGGTGACCCTCATGTCGAAGAACACACAATAATGTGGGAAGCATTTCTCACACCCAGAATAATGCCACTGCGTTTTAAGAGCTCCAAGAATCACCTGAGCTTGATCGCTTACCAACCAAACTTGGTCTCTCGACAGTTTGGTATCATCCAATCACTTCCTTCTCCTATTTTTCCTAGGGAGAAATCAATGTTATATTTTTGCAATGACTATACTGAGGATGCTGCCACCAAGCATATTGGCAGGTATACTGGTCGAATAGTACTTTCACTGTTCGACTATCAACTTAACTTCCTCTGTTCACCATCTTTCGAAGACTGGTGGAAGAGTTACTATGCTGAAGAGTTCTTCGACGAAAAAGATTTTGTGGACGAACTTCAGAAGTCCTTCGTTCTAGTCCTTGACAAAATAAATAAATGTACGTTCACTCTCTAAATTATTTTGTCTTTCCATTTCGACTGGTAACTTGTTAATTATAACTTGTCTTCTTTCAGTTGTTCGAAAGCCTGCAGCAAAGAAAGCCGCAGAAGGCCATCAGGGAGGAGGTCCCTTGACAAAACCTTCAGCACCGGCGAAAACTACAACAAGCCATCAGGGGGAAGGTCCTTCGATAAAACCTTCAGCACCGGTAAACAAACTTTTATTATTTCCCTCTGGTTTTAACATCCTGTTTTTCGATGTAGCGTTCTAAATCGAACTCCAATTGGTTTTCAGGCACCTTCACCCAAGAAACGACTTGCACTAACGGTCGAATCTGGGAGTGACGACGAGGACGAATCTCCCCCCGCTCCTCTTAAATGGAGAAAACTGAAGAAAGATGCTCCTTCTCCTGAGTCTCGACCCATGATCAGAATAAAGGTTGCAGGGAGAAGACCCAGGCCACCTCCCGTGATTATCGAAGAGCCAACGGAGGAGGAGCTAAATGTTTTGCTCAATAAACCCGTCGAAAGTGATAATTCCAGCCCTGGGGCTGAAATTCCTCTACAGATAGTTTCTTTGACCATTTTTAACTCAGGTGTCGATGCTCAAGTTTGATTGTGTCTCTTTCTAAACCAGAAGATTCTTCCTCTTCTATTTTCAGGAGACCACCGAAAGTTCAGCACCAAAGACTTCAGAGACACTAGACTCTACTGAACACAGTAGGCCACAAGAGGAGGAATTGGCGAACGATGAAACCAATGCCGAAGCAGAGGAACAACAACCAAAGGAAATTCAAGTGGTCGATCTGTCAGAGGAACAACATGACGAAGGGGATCACGCTGATGCTGGCACTACAGAACTACATGTCGAAGAGAGTCATGTCGATGCAAACGCTACTCAACAACTTCAACCCCAAGCCAACGCTGCTGTAAGGGTTACCACCTCGACAAAGCCTAAGTCTAAAGAAGACTTGGCACTCTTGAAGCAAACTGATCCCATTGGCTACCTGAATGCCATCATCGAGAGTAGGGGAAGTTCATCTGACCTTAGTCATGATGCTTCTACTGCATCGGGGAAGTCCACTTCGACTTCTCCTCTTGATGAGGCTTTGATGAAGGTCAAGGCTCAGTTCTTCAAGAAAGATCTGATGAAGGCTTTGGAGGGGGGTCCCACTGCTCCGTCTTGTTTGGGAGCTGTTTTGAATGCAGTCGACTTGCTTGCTGTGACTCCAGAGGTTTCGAGCTTTATCTTGGAGTTATACTCCATTATTGATCAAGTCTCTGCAGACTATCGACGTCAGAGAGGCTTCAACAGCCAGCTCAAAGCGCTACATGGCAAAAGTTCTTCTTCCTGGACTGAGGTAGCTGAAACGACTTCTCGAATTGCAGAGTTGTCGAAGCAGAAAGCATCCAAGCAAGAAGAAATTGACGCCATAGATCGAGACAATGCCTCTATAAAGAAGCAAATTGAGGAGCTGGAGGCCAAGATAAATGCTAATACTAAGCGCAAGGAGGATCTTCTCTCGATTGTTTCAGACACAGAGAGCCAAGCTGAAGTTACACGAGGCCTAGAGTTTGCTGAGAAAGCCCAAGCCTTCGATGACCAAATTGCCAAACTTTCCCAGGCGACTGCCTTGTGTAACAGAAGACTGGAGTTGCAGCAGGCCAAGTACCTCTGACTTAGAGATTCTATCCCCTTCTAATTTACTCATCCATTTATTAACCATGTATTGTAATATTTATTTGACAATGTAACCATTTTGGCTAATTCTTATAAAATTTTCCATTTTGGCTATTTATGGTTAATTTGATCATTACTTGCTATTTATTTTGATCTCTTGGAGCATAGGTTTATACTTTTTCAAATATTTTCCGTTTACCCTCAAGAGTCTTTTATCTTCACCTAACTCTTCGACTTCATAAGCTCCACCAAAAAAAGTTTGGATAATTCTGAATGGTCCTTCCCATTTGGGTGACCATTTTCCCATGCTTCGATCCCTTCGATCCATGGGGAGAATCACCTTCCAAACTAATTCTCCAGGCGAGAATGCCTTAGGTTTTACTTTTTTATTGTAAGAATCTTCTACTCTTTTCTTCTGAATCCTTAGTAGGTCGAGAGCGCGTAGTCTCTCTTCGTCTAAATCTATTAGTTCGTCTAACATCATATCCCAATAAACCTCAGAGGGGATATCATGATGTCTCTGAACCCTTGCAGATTGAAGACAAATTTCCGCTGGCAACACTGCGTCATGACCAAAAGTTATCCGATACGGTGTTGTACCTATGGCTTCTTTTGGGGACGTTCGACAGGCCCACAAGATCTGGTCTAACGTCTTATGCCAATTTTTTGGCTTCTTCCCTACATGCTTTTTTATCAAGCCAATCACTATTTTATTCGCTGCTTCGACTTGACCGTTTGCCTGTGCATAATAAGGCGTTGATGTTAGGAGTCTAAAGCCTGTTTCTTGAGCGAAATCCTGCATCTTTCGACCGGTGAAAACTGATCCTTGATCAGTCGTTATAGTTTCAGGGATTCCAAATCTAAAGATAATATCCTTTTGAATAAATTCAATGACATTTTCTTGGTCTACATTGACTAAAGGAATAGCTTCGATCCACTTAGTGAAATAATCAATGCCTACCAATATATACTTCTGGCTCTTTGATGATGCTGGTCGAATCTCTCCAATAAGGTCCAACGCCCATCCTCTAAAGGGCCATGGTTTCACTATGGAGTGAAGTTCTCTTGCTGGTACATGTTGGATGCCTGTATGGACTTGACATTCTTGGCAACCCTTCGCGAACTTGACACAATCTTTCAAGATGGTGGGCCAGTATAGTCCTTGTCGAAACAACAACCATTTCATCTTATGGCCTACTTGGTGAGCCCCACATGCTCCAGCGTGCGTAGTCGAAAGGGCTATGTATGCTTCAGTTTCACTTAAGCACTTTAGCAATACCCCTTCAGGCGTCTTTTTAAATAACTCATTACCCATGAGTACGTAACTCAACGCCCTATATTTTATTTTCTGTTCTGTCGAAGTTGCTGGATTTTGTAGATAATCCACAATGGGTTTCCTCCAATCTTGCTCTGACAAATTGTCTATGAACGAAATTTCAAAGTTCCTTTGATCAGCATACCCTAGTCTTGTCGATTTCAAATCTGTTGGTGACAGACTAGTTGCTTTTATTTTTTCTCGGACTTCGATTGCTCTTTGTAATCTCGTTTTTGAAATTTTGTACCCAGATGCAATTTGTGCCAAATCGTTGGCTATTTGATTTTCCAATCTGGGTATGTGTCGAATGTTGACCATTTCGAATTTTTTCAATAAACGATTTGCTATCACAAAGTACATAATAAGATTTTCTCTTATGCACTTATATTCTTTTGTGACTTGCTTAATGACTAACTCTGAGTCTCCCATTATTTCGACTCGAGTTTCCCCTAATTCCAACAATATCTCAAGGCCAGTAATTAGAGCTTCGTACTCAGCCTCATTGTTCGAGCAAGTACCTGATATCTTGTACTTGAATGTTGTTGGAATTTTTTCTGGAGAAATAATCAAGACCCCTACTCCTGTTCCATCTTTATGGCTGGAACCATCGAAGTAGAATTTCCAAGGCTCTATCTCCACATAATTTATATTCTCAACCTGAATCGAGTGGTCGACTATAAAGTCTGCCACCACTTGTCCTTTCACTGCCTTAAGAGGCATAAAGGTCAGGGAGTACTCAGTTAACGCTAGCGCCCACTTGCCAATTCGGCTGTGTAGGATGGCTTTCGACAACATGTACTTGAAAACATCAAAATGAGACGAAACATACACATCAACTGGTTTTATATATTGTTTGAGCTTTGTACAAGAGAAATAAAGACATATACATAATTTTTCAACTTCGCTATATCTAGTTTCTGCATCGTTCAAAACTCTACTAAGATAGTAAATGGGTCTTTCGACTCCATTTTCATCTTCTTGGGCTAACATGCTTCCCAAAGTTTTGTCGGATGCAGCTATGTACAATCTCATACTCCTGTTGCTGCAAGGAGGCACCAAAATAGGTGGCTTTATGAGATACCCTTTGATTTTTTCGAAGGCTTCTTGTTGCTCTTGCCCCTATTCGAATCTTTCCTTATTCAATCGAAGCAAAGGTGAGAAGGCTTGAGCTTTCCCACTTAGGTTAGATATGAATCTCCTTAGGAAATTTATCTTGCCCAGCAGAGATTGCAGTTCCTTTTTATTCGCTGGCGCTTTCGCTTCCAGAATTACCTTTGTCTTGTTCTGGTTGATTTCGATTCCTTTCTTGTGGACGACGAAGCCCAAGAAGTCTCCAGCTTTTACACAGAATGCACACTTCAAAGGGTTCATTTTCAGACCATGTTCTCTCATTCTTTCAAATGATTGTCGAAGGTGGTCTATATGGTTCTTCCTGGAAACAGATTTTACAACAATGTCATCAATATATACTTGCATAAAAGTGTTAATAAAATCATGGAAGATAGAGTTCATTGCTCGCTGATATGTTGCCCCAGCGTTCTTTAGGCCAAAAGGCATCACTACCCATTCGTAAGTGCCTAAAGCCCCGGGGCATCGAAAAGTTGTTTTTGACACATCTTCTTCAGCAATGAATATTTGATTATATCCCGAATAACCATCGAGCATACTCAGATACTCATAGCCAGCGGCAGAATCGACTAGCATCTCCACCACAGTCATAGGATATTCATCTTTGGGTGTAGCAGCATTCAAATCTCTGAAATCTATGCACACCCTCAATGTACCATTTTTCTTAATCACTGGCACAGTGTTTGCAATCCATTCGACATACCTCGTAGCTCGTATGAATTTGCACTTCAGCAGTCTTTTGACTTCCATTTTGATCTTCGACAGTATTTCTGGAGCGAAGCGTCTTAGACTTTGCTTGACTGGCTTCTTCCCAGGTTTGATTGGCAACTGAAGTTCTACCAATCCTCTGTCGAGACCAGGCATTTCGTCGTAATCCCATGCAAAGCAGTCCTTGAACTCCTTTAGCAAATGGATCACTTCCAACCTGAGTTCTGGGTCTATTTTTGCGCTAATGTAAGTTGGCTTTTTCTCCAACCTTTCGCCCAAGTTGATTTCTTCTAAAGGATCCTGCGCTAACATTTTGATGTTGTTGGCTAAGGGGTCCTTTTCGAATCCCAACGGCTCATCATCGTAGATGGCGTCGAGCCTTTGTTCCTGCATTCCTCCTGGCATGATATCAGGAGGTTCTGGATCGAAATCCTTTCCAGGACCTGCAGAAGGTAACTCTTGATCATTGGCCAGTGTGGCCATATATTTTACTTCGGCTTCGAGAGCCGTTATCATCCTTGTTTCGGCTACGTAAGCCGAAATTCGCTGTAGTGATTGTGACTCAGTCATTGTCACTGAATTCACTTCCCCAACCAGTTGGCTGGATATCAGTTAGCCCACTAAAATCAATGTGGGACAAGTCTTCTCTGTCCCATTGAAAACCATGCTCAGGGTGCAGGTATAAGGAACAAAAAGTATTTGGTGCTGGCGCCAAGTCGAAGTCAGGTGTTGGGCATGGCCCAATGTGAGCCAAGTTTTTATCGAAGTCTGCCAGCCCTAGGTGATTTACTTCGCCCAAGTAATAGCTTTGATCCGCTTCTATGTTTTCGACCATTCCATCAGGACGCCATAGTATCAACCTTTGGTGCATTGATGATGGTACAGCTCCAACACCATGTATCCATTCTCGGCCCAACAAAAGATTATAATTTGGTTTGGCCGATATGACCATAAACATAGTTGGTCGAAGGATGGATCCCACCTTGATGTCCAGTTGGATCACACCCATAGTGGTCCCTATGCCGCCTTCATAATTCGACAGGACCATGTTGTGAGGCTTGATGTTTTCATCTCTTTTGCCTATTTTTCTTAGCATAAAGTGAGGGATGATGTTGATGGTTGCCCCACAGTCTACCAAGATCTTATTTACTATGGTTTCTTCGAGTTTAGCCCTTATAAATAAAGGCTTGAGGTGATTCTTCATCGCCTCTGTAGGAGGTTCGAAGAACCCATTCTGCTCTTCAGTAGCGCCATTGTCCATGACGAAATAGCACACTGGCCTATGCTTGGCCATTTCTTGTTCAACTTCCCAATCGCTTGTTTCGACCTCCACCTGGCGGTTGAACTCTCTTGGCAAGACTGAGACTATGTTCACCATGATATCTAGGGTGTCATCAGACTCAGAGCCATCTTTGTTATCAACTTCACCCTGGTTAGGCCAGATTAGCCTATTGGTCACTGATTGTCTTTCCAGAGGCTTCCTCTGCTTTCTCTGAGGGACATTTGAACTTGATTCTGGCTTTGGTTCATTAGCAGCTTCCCTCTCAGCCTTTCGCCGCCTCTGGTATCTTCTCCATTGAGATCGAGACATGGGATTCTTTCCCTTGTAGTTGCTTGATACCTGGGTCGCTTTAGGGGTAGCAACCTGAGGTTCTTTCTTATGTGTAAAAGATGAACCTCTTGGCACTTCGAAGGAGTGCCATCTTTCCTCGCTTGGCCTCTTTCGACCTGATGTTTTGTACCATGTATCAACTGGCACATTGGTTGGAGGCCTGAAAGTCAGTGGCCTCTTTTCTTAATTTGAACCCTTTTGGTAGGTTCTTCTGGGGTCATGTCGAGTATCAACACTTTCCCTTTTTCTGTTTGCTGCTCTTACACCTTGGATATGTTCAGCAGCTTTTTTGTCGAAAATCGAGCTGCATCGAGGACACAGCATCACTTATGACTTCTTCTTCTGGCATCTTTGCAGGAAATCTGCCAGATTTTCATTTTCCCGAGGGAAAGCAGTTTTGTTGGCTTGTTCTTGCCTAATGGCCTCCTCTGATGCTTTTGGTTCAGAGACTTCGACCATGTTGACATTCATGGTGTCTTTGGTGGCAAGAGTCAACTGCTTCATCTAAATCTCCAAGTCCTCTTTCTGGCCTTGAACTGCAGCCAAGTAGGAACCGGGTTTTGTTCCAGATTTTTGGGCTCCAGCTGTCTCCAGCTTTGGGCTTTCGACCGCTTTTTGGACCGCTTCAATTGTCTTTCTAGATAGATTCCCAGAAAAACTGCCAAAGATTGGCATGTTGACATGATCCTTGGTGACTTCGACCATGGTTATTCCTGGCCTCTTCAACTGGCTTTTGGATGCCTCGATCACGTTCACCTCTGAAGGTTTAGCATAATGGGCTTCAGCCTGCAAATGGTTAGAGTCCACAGTCATGGGGGTCTTGTCAGCAAACTTCAACCTCCCTTCTTCGATAGCGTCTTGCACGAGATTCCTGAAAAGAAAACATTGAGATATTTTATGGCCCAGAAAATTATGATATTTACAAAAGCCTCTTTTCTTTCTTTGATCGAGAGGAGGCACTTTTACCCCTGGGGGTACTATCATTTGGCCATCTTTTACAAGTAAGTCAAAGATTTCATCACATTTTGTAATATCAAAACTATAAGTCTTTTTGGGGAACCTATCGTTGGTCCTTTCCGGACCAGTGGGATTTTTTCCACTTGAGGGGACTAACAATTTGCAAGAGTATGGTGGCCCTTGTTTCAGTTCCGCTAAATCGACCTCGCTTTCTTCGACGGTTATAGTTTCGTCGAAGGTTTCTGGATCTTCATCATCCATTTCGACATACGCTATCCTCTCTCTTTTATGAGTTTTTGTCGCCTTGGCTTTTTCAGCTTTAAGGCATTCTACCTGTCGAACTCTATCGGCCAATTGGGCCATGTCTCTCAGGTATTGAGTGTCTAATTTCTTCCTAATGGAATAATCTAAGCCCCCTGCGGCTATTTCGACTAACTCATGTTCTGGCACTTGCGTAAAGCATCTTGCTTTGAGCAACCTAAACCTATTTAGATATTCGTCTATAGGTTCAGTGAAACGTCTCTTTACACTGGCCAATTCTTTCAGGCTTATCTTGGTTTGTCCCATGTAGAATTGCTCATGGAACAATCTCTCCAACTGGGTCCAATGATGGATCGAATTGGGGGGGAGAGTTGTGAACCAAGTAAACGCGTTCTTTGTTAAAGAACTTGGGAAATACTTAATCCTCAGGTTTTCGTTGTTTGAAATATCTCCTGCTTCGATCAAGTATCTCGCCACATGTTCGACAGTAGATTCTGTCGTGTCCCCTGAAAATTTAGTGAACTTAGGGACTTTACATCTAGGAGGTAAGTCTGTTTGTAACACATATTCTGACAGTGGGGATGTGAAGTTGGGCCTACGAAAGCCCATATTCATCCCATTTTGCATCATGATTCTTTCGATCATGGCTGCCAGGTTATTTTCCAAACCAATGTTCTGGTATTGGATGTGCTGAACTACTTCGTCAGCATTTTGGTTTCTGTTGACTATCCTTACCTCCGGGGCTATGACCCTAGGTTCTTCGACCACGTGTTGCTCCAATCGTGCCCTAAGGTTTTCTTCGACAGGCTGATGGACTTGGTTAATAGTGGTTTCTTCCTCTAGAAGTATACCTTGGTTTCCCCTTATTTGCGCCCTTTGGGGCTGTCGAATAGGTTGGGGTACCCCAAAGAAATCAGCCAGACGCGTCATTTGCGCTATCATCTGCTGATTCGACTGGGTGGTGTTTTGTATTAGAGGATTCAGCACCGTACTTAAAGTTTGTGCCAACATTTGAACCATATCGTGGTTGCTTTCGTCCATTTGTTGCCTCAAGACTGCTGTCGAGGCATTCGTAAGGCCATGCGCTACTTGGGACGTTCCTCCTAAGAGTTGGGTCCTATTTCTGTTCGCCATACCAACTCCAGAACCTTGGAGTGGCGAAGAGACACTCACTAAAGGGTCTGAAAAAGTGGACGCAACGTTCTTCAGGCTAGCCAATTCAGACGTTGGCATGCCATAGAGTGGTTCTCGATTTGGCCCGCCTGTCATAAATCCTGGGGGAACATAAGGTCTAGTTCCTGGATTTCCCCTTTGTGGGGGAGTTCCCAAAGGCGCTCTGGGGCCAGTGAACGGAGGTAATAGCCCCGTTTGTGTGACTGTTACTGCTGGTGTTGAACCAGCGGTTATCGCTTCACTTACGGTTGGGATAATCGTTGTTCCCACATTCGTTTGTGGGATTTCGTTATTGTTTGGCGGATTCACCATCGCTTCTCTTCTTCTGGCAGTATTGTTATTGTTAGTGTATATTCTACCACTTCTCAATAACATGCAATACTTCTCGAAAAAGATGATATTCTGTATAAATACGGTTAACCTTCAAAATCAACACAAGGTCCCACCGGGTGTGCCAATTTGTTTACCGTGGAAATTGGTAAACAACCGCTGATCCTCCAAAAGGTTACTTATTTGGTGACTCACAGGATCGATCAGATTGATCCTAAGACATGGTTGATTTTTGGGGTTTTGACTAAGTTTAATGATGGTTAATGGCAAGAAAATAAAGACGCTTTATGTAAATTGCATGAAGGAAAAATTTGGTAGAATAAAAGAAAGCTTTAAGTAAAGGCTTCGATTGGGAAAAGTAAACGAAAGGCAATAAAGTTCTGGAAAGTAAATGACTTTGATTAATTAAAATGGTGTTTCACACATACATTCTCAACAATTCTTTCGCTCATACTGGGTACTTGAATCTAAATGAGTAACTTGTATAGAATTGTGAACACACGCGAAAAACTACGTGAACAACTAGTATTTATACTAAACACATCTCAAGTAACCGTCGGGCGGTTACGCTGCTTTGAGATGACTCCACTTGGCATGCTCACAGCATTCGACGCTCCTGATCTTGGCACGTTGCACTTGGTAACCGCTGGGAACCGTTTTCCCTCCAAACATTTGAATCTCAAACCGTTCCACTCTGAGCGTCGAATACCTCTGTCGAGAAGCACCTTCGACGTCGAAGGCAACAGGATTCTTACTTAGACGAAATTCTCCAAGTACCTTGCCATCTTCTGATGAGCATTTCGACAGAATCAGCTGATCGAAACCGTCCCTCATGATTAATGGTTTATATTAATAAAAACAAGGGTGTCAAGTTTAGGAGCCAACAGTGGGGCACATCAAGCGGGTCATAAAATGAAATGGCTGTTATTTCGATATGGCATGTATTGGCCCAGCATGCTCAAAGATTGTATAGACTTTGCTAAAAGTTGTGAAGAATACCAGAAGCATGCAGGGATTCAACATGCCCCTGCAAGTGAGTTGCGTTCAATCATTAAACCATGGCCATTTAGAGGATGGGCATTGGATTTAATAGGAGAAATAAATCCTGCTTCGTCTAAAGGACAGAAATATATCTTGGTAGGAATAGATTATTTTACCAAGTGGATCGAAGCAATACCATTAATAGTTGCTGATCAAGAGGATATTATTGAGTTCATACAGAAACAAATTATCTATAGGTTCGAATTGCCAGAGAGCATAACCACAGACCAAGGTTCTGTGTTTACTGGTAGAAAGATGCAAGAATTTGCTCAAGAAATGGGGTTTAAATTACTGACATCAACACCATATTATGCTCAAGCAAATGGTCAGGTCGAAGCAGCTAATAAAGTGATAATAGGGTTAATCAAGAAACATATTGGAAAAAAGCCAAGGAACTAGCACAAAACTCTGGACCAAATACTATGGGCCTGTAGAACATCTCCTAAAGAAGCTACTAACACCACACCTTTCCAACTCACATTTGGTCATGATGCAGTTCTGCCAGTAGAAATTCATCTACAATCAGTTCGAATTCAAAGACAAAACGAAATTCCAGCTGCATTATATTTGGAGATGATGATGAATGAGTTAGTTGAATTGGACGAAGTTAGATTACATGCATTGGAAATCCTGATGAGACAAAAGGAAAGAGTGGCCAGGACATATAACAAAAGGGTGAAAGGAAAAGCATTCACTATTAATGACTTAGTCTGGAAAGTCATATTGCCCATGGACAAGAAAAATAAAACGTTAGGTAAATGGTCACCTCATTGGGAAGGACCTTTTCGAATAATAAAGGTATTTTCAAATAATGCATATGAAATCGAAGAGCTGATGGATGATAAACGTATCCTAAAGGTTAATGGGAAATATTTAAAGAAATATAAGCCACGCCTGCAGGAGATTCGAATAATAACAACGTAATCAAAATATCAAAAATGCCAAAATGGTAATATGGGGTTGCCAAAATGGCGTTGTTCAGATATTACATACAAAAACCAAATTTCAACCAAATCAACACTAAGATTTAAAAATACACATTATTCTTCAATCTGTTAAAGGTACTTCGAAAAGACTCAAGCCTTTGCTGAGTAAAACGTCTTGCTCCCTCTAAGGTAGCCACTTCTCCCTTGAGTTGTTCTGCGGTTTCCATTTCTGCAAGCCCTTTGTTGAGGAGCTCTTCGAATTGGTTGCCAGCAGTATTGGTTTCGTAGGCTAATTGTTGTTCTTGAGCCTCCTTAACCTTCTGTTGAAGTTTCTGAATTTGCCTTTCCCAGAGAAGGATGGACTCAGCTCGAGCCTCATAATCAGTTTTTGCTTGCTTTAGATGCATGGCTTGATCCTCAGCCTCTTGAGAGAGTTTCAAAGCATGCTCATAAGCATCATCCATTGCAGTTCGTTTTTCTTGGACCTTTCTGGTAGCAAATTCATCTTGGAGAAGGCACCCAGTCACATTGTCTAGAAGAGATTGAAGATCGAACAAGATAGTGCTAACTGGCAAGGAGCAGGTAGCAAGGTTGACTTTTGTAAGTAACTCCTTCATAGTGTAGCAAGCTGTGCTATCCTGTTTGAGTACTTCGAACAAATCTACATCAAGAATTGTTCTCCTAATCCTGTTAAGAAGTACAATTCTATCATCTGTGGGCAACGAATGTCTAGTCGAACTTGTACCAGCCCTAGCAGGTGGAATATCCCTTTGAGCTAGCTTCGCCTTCATGTACCCAATAGGGTCATTTCGTCTCAGGAGAGCAAGCTCCTCTTCAGTCATTCGGGATAGAGACGGTTGAGGGAGTTCCACGCGCAGGGGAGTCACATCCATTTCGACTTCCATGGGTTTATTGGTCGCGTCACCATCACCTTCATTCGTTTCATGCTCATTATCTTCTTCATTATCATCCAAATCCACCACTTCGATATCTTCGTTTTCACTGCTATTTGCATCTGACTCTGTCCCAGCAGTCGAACCA
The DNA here is from genome assembly GCA_948472305.1 of Vicia faba. NCBI lineage: Eukaryota > Viridiplantae > Streptophyta > Magnoliopsida > Fabales > Fabaceae > Vicia > Vicia faba. The sequence goes on along the minus strand of OX451735.1, from coordinate 1,157,965,609 downwards.
TCGTTGGCATCTTCTTCCTCAGACCCTTCCTCTGCAGATTCTTCGTTTCTTTGATCAGAATCAGCTTTCTCTCCTTCAGCGTGAATGTCCTTTGGATCCTCTTGAAGGGTTTCAAGAGGGGACTTTTGAAGAGAAGTCTTTTGTAAAGTCTCTGCAGATTCATGAAGCGTTGCTTCATTTGTTTCTTTTAGAGGAGGAGAAGTACTCTTGTCATCTTGCTACTCTGAAGCCCCAGCCAGAACCGCCATATTGGAGGACCCTTTGTTCTGCACCAGGTTGCTGGAATCCCCTTGAGGAGAAGAGTTGATCGGAGCAGCAGTTTTTGATGGTGAAGTCGAAGTGGTAAGAGCTGGATTCAAAATTTCCTGCAGAGGCAAAAGAATATTAAAAGCATGCACCAAGGTAATGAATAATTATTTTGTCAAAGATTTAAAAGTTCAATTTACCTGTGGACTCTCAGAAGAGAGGTTACTAGCTATGCGTTCCAACATTACGTTGGAGGTCGAAGGTGGAATTTTGGATTTAGTTGAGGGAGCAGCATCTCTGGAATCGAGTCCAGAGACACTAGTTGGTACAACACTTTTAGAAATTTCCTTCTTCTGCTTCTTCTTCGAAGCAGCTGGTAAATTCCCTCCAGCATTGGGGTCTTCCCCAGTAGTGTTTGTTTTTCTTTTCTTTGGAGTGGTTGGCGGGATTTTGTTAGTCTGAAAAGATTTAAACAATAAGTTAGATACAAATCATGAAACATTAGTGTATTCGAAACATCAAGGCTAAGTGATTACCTGTGGAGTTGGAGCAGTAGTTATTACTGGTGTTGTTGTTGTTGTTGCAGCAGTTGTTGTTGGTTTGGATAGAGTCACATTATCAATGGTTTCGACAGATGCCTGAGAGGCGCTTCCCTCTTTCGACTTTGAAGCAGCAGTCTTTATCCTGATGGCTGAAAATCGAAACAATTAAGGCAAAAGTTAAAAATGTAGAAAGTGAGAAACATTTGGGATTTTCCCAAGCATTCGCACCTGCACCTTGGTTAGATTTAATTGACATGGCAGAAAGGTCATAGCGAAGATGTCCTGGGAAATCGTGGAGCCAATGTCGAGCCCATGTCACAGTCTCAGATGGCTTTGGTTTCTTTTGAAGATATTTGAACATCTCTTTGCAAGTGAACCACCAAGGGTATGGAGGAAACCAAGCCAGAGCCAGTTCTGAGGTAGGTAATCTAGGAAATTTAGGTGGATGCATTTCGAATTCCAACCTATACCTATCCTCAGGTGACAACCCTGAAGGAAGTTTTAACTTAGAAATTTTTTCTTTGAATTTTTCCTTCAAGGTCTCAGCCGCTTGATGCACAGTGGATTCCAAGTGTGTGGGATCATAAGTAGTTTCGAAATAATTTTGAAAAGCCCTAATCTCTTTGGCATGAGTGAACATACCTTTCTTGGATTGTACCTGCACATCGAACGCATCAGTTAGTTTCTGCTGAATAGTGAGGGTATCGAACATATAAGACTGATAGAACTTTGTCCACCATTCCAGAAAACCCTTTGCTGTAAAGTGTGTAGGTTTGAAAGATATTAGTTCAAAGTGGGCAAAGCCTTGGTATTGTTCCTGTTGTAGTTTGGCTTCTCTTGCCTTGAAGGTTCGCCCAGAGGTGATGGCACTTTCTGTTTGGAATAGGGGTTCAGGGATTAGTTGGCACAAGCCAAATTGTCTCGAAACGAAGTTGGGTTGATAAGCAAAAAGGAAGATTTGATTCTTAGCAGGAGTAATTCGTGAGGAGATTAGTCTGGGAAGCAAAAAGGCTTTCCATACATCTTGGATTTCTTTGCTTTTGACTGCTTCTGAGAGAGCCATAGTGAACCACGATGGCCCATGAGTCCTTGAAGCAAAAGGCGCCATGGTCTCTTCGAATTTATGCCTCTTGGAGAAGATCATTATGTATTTGGAGAAGAGAACTTTGAAGTCATCCTTATCATCGTTTGGGGTAAGTCTTCGCAGCCTAGTGCCTTCGATGATTCTATCCGCTATTTCTGGGTCCTGTTCAACAATAGTGTTGGCAGTTGATAATGAAGGTTCGAACATGGCATTAAGCCATAACTGGAGTAACCAGAAAGGGCCAGCTAGCAGGATGTTTTTGGAGGTGTGAGATTTCAAACTCGAAACAGCTGACCTTAGACTTTCGTAAAGATCAACTAGTAGTAGTTCGCTTAAACACACCCTCTGATTTTCGTGTAAATCTCTAGCTAGAGGAATAAACCTACTGGCTACCTGTAGGGATCTGCTGCAAAAGACATACATTGATAACCATAAGGTAAGGAAAGCAATGTGTTCTACATCCGACACACTGTCTCCTTCAGTGTGATAGTGGCTGATGAACTTTGAAAAGCTGGCTAGCTTGACTTCGAAGTCAATAATACTCGAATGCTCTTCATTGTCAGGAATATAGGTTTCTCCTATTGGTGATAACCCAGTAATGGCTGCTATGTCAAAAAAGGTGGGTGTAATCATTCCACCAGGGAGATGGAAGGTATTGTAAGTATTGTCCCAGAAGTATAAGGATGCGAATAATAATTGGTGGCTATAGGTAAAGCCTGGTTTCGATAGTTTAATCAAGTTGTAAATACCTAATTCTTCCCATTGCTGGGATTTCTTAGCTTCTACTTTAGTAAACCAGTTGTGATAAGCTGTGTCAGAGGTGGGGCAAGATCGAAATGGTTTGAAGTTACTCTTTACATAATCTAGCATAAAAGGGTCCTTAGGGGGAATGATTGGATTTTCCACGGTGGTCGAATCAGAAGACTCCCCCGTCTTAGGGGTATCCATTTTATTAAACAGAGGTTTAAAATTATAACAAACAGGGAAAATTTTTCTGGTGTCTTTTAAGATTTCAAAGACTGTAAGAGGGCCCATTAAAGCTAACCTCTTGCCAGCGGCGTTAGTAGGAATTAGTACCTGTGATGCGTAAAGCATTTCCTTCTCTTTTGAGATCATCTGAGGAATAAGAACAGATTGACCTTGGTAGGTGCCAACCTTGCTTTCCATTATGGTTCCTGTGTTCTTTCCTTTCTTTTTGGAAGCCTTTTTTAGTTGAGATGAAGTTGAAGAAGACATTGTTGGAAGAATGTTGGAAGTTTAGGGTTTCGGTGAGAAGAGAGGAAGAAAAGATTCAGAATGTGGGAAGAAAAGAAAAAGACTAAGTTGATGGGTTTTTATAGTGTGGAAGTTTAAACATCCACTGAGTAAGATTGTGATACGTGGTAGTCGTGGGTTGGTTTGAGAAGGAGGTGGCGTAAAGTTAATATTGGTAATAGGCGTGATTAAATAATAATCATTGTTTTGTAACTGCACCATGCTGTGAAATGGTTCAAGGCGGTTAAGGAATCTGAAAAGCGTTGTGATTGACATGACTGGAGTCATATGCAATAAATGTTACGATGATTCAAAGGTCGCATCAAAATCTTGCGTATATGTTTAAAATAGGTATTTCTCAAAGGAATCGAAATACATATTTTAAAGGGGCATTTTGTTGGCTGAAGATTTTGATGATATTATTAGAAGCGAAGCAAATTGGACGTTTCGATTGGAATAAAGAAGGATGTCATGTTTCGAAATGGTAGAAGCAGTACTTCGAATGGGCACATCAAAGCTTGGAGCTTCGAGTGACAGTTATGGGAATATATTCAAAGAAGTCTCGAAATGGTAACAAGGTTGTGTCCAAGAAATGCGTTCGAAAGCGAAGAAGTGCCAAATCATTTGAAATTCAAATGCAAGCGGGATGTTCGAAATTTAAAATATATGCGTTGGAGCATTTGAATACGCGTGGAAGCTAGAGAGAGGCATTGCTTTGCATGTTCTGAACGTGGAATAATCTTATAGCAAGACCGTTATGGTCGAAGTAGTATAAATAGAAGTCTTAGCATTAGGATTTCGTGTGTCATATCTATTGTACAAAAAACTCAGTAAACATTCAAAATACCACATGGCTAGGGAAACGAATGCACGAGCAATGTAAGTATGATAACACCAAGTGTTTATGATTTAATAAAACTCTTTATCATTTCCAGTATTTTCCTCTATCTTCATGTTAATATCATTCAAAAGCCTTTGCATTAAAATATTTTCATTCGAAGTCTTTTTACTGATGCCTTACATTTAAATGTTTTCTTTCCATTTCAAATCCTTTACTTTCATAAACTTTTGTATATTTCATGCCTTTATCTTCATGATTTTATCATTCGAATACCTTTTTCATTTAAAGTCATTTTACTGATTTCTTGCATTAAAACGCTTTCTTCATATTTCGAATCTTTTACATTCAAGAGAATCTTTTACATTACATGCCTTTATATTTCAAAGTCATTTACTTGTCTTTTCTGCAGTTTTATATGTCTTTACAATTGAACTTTATTCATGCAATTTAGTTTCGCGCGCATTTACTTGATCATGTTATTAGATCTTTAATGGAGTAATCGAAATAAGTTAAACACCTACACAACATTCTAAATACCAACCATGAATATCAGTTCTATAATGAGAGTTATCCAAATGACCAATACATCCTAGGATCAATCTAGTCGATCCTGCAAGTTACCAGAGAGATTAAATAACAGTCATTAAGATTATTTGATATTTTGGAGGACTAGCGGTTGTTTACCAGAAATCACTGTAAACACTATGTTGATATCTTTGCTTGGTCTTACGAAGACATGTCAGGGCTTGATACTGACATTGTGATTCACTGTCTATCGATGAAGAAAGGTTGTCCTCTAATAAATCAGAAGGTTCATCGTATGTGTCCCAAGATGTCTGAAAAGATCAAAGCTGAGGTCATGAAGCAGTTCAATGCGGGTTTATTATTGGTCTACCATGGAAACCGATTTCCATCATCATTCTAGAAATTGCCACAATTAGAGACCATTTTAGCTAGGATTTTGTCATGAGGGACCAAAAGTTAAATTTTAATTTTTAGGAGGACCATTCTTTCAAGAAAAATTTTAGAGAAATAAAAACGAAGTTTGAGATATTTAGAGGGATCAAAAATTTCATTAACCCTAATTTTTTTCATATAGATATCTTAACATCAACTCATCCAATACCAAATTAAAATTTTCCATCTTAATTAATAAGAACTTTTACAAGCAATGTAATAACTCATAACTCTCTTTATTAATCACAATCCCCTATTTTCTTAGGTGAATTTGTAATTACAAAAGATTTTTACTAAATGTAGATCCTAGTGTGGATCAAGGCTAGTTATATGGGTGACTAACACTTGTGGGAGAGATTGTTAGATTTTAAGTGTGAAAGTGTTAAAGTCCCATATTTACTAGAAATAGAGGAAATGTTGGGTTTATAAGAGAGGTGGCCAAACCCCCATTTCCTTAAGATTTTGGGTGGATCATGGATATTTGACTCATTAACGTTTGACCCATTGACACTTTCAGGCGTCACTCTCTAGACTCCCCCCAACAAGTGATATCAGAATCTTAGTTGGTCAGTGGGCGACCGAAGTAGAACCTAGTATGGATCAAGGTAAGAGATATGGGTGACTCAGACTTGTGGGAGAGATTGTTTGATTTTAAGTGTGAAAGTGCTAAAGTCCCACATTGACTAGAAATGGAGGAAATGTTGGTTTTCACTACAAGAAAAAGGCCATCTACCCACAGTCACTTTTAATAGATTTACCTACGGACATAATTTTCCGTCACTAGAACTTTTATTTTATTTTGTTATTACTAACTATTATAAATATTTATGATTATATTATTTAGACTTTTTATTCTATTTTACAAATTAAAAAAATACTCCGATTACTCAAAAAAAAATGAAAAACGACTTAGAATTTCCTCTCTCTCAAAATTGTTTCAACCGCTAAAATCTCAAAATCGTTCATTCAAATTTCAATCTGAACCATGTCTTAATCACTCAAATCGTATCAATTGCTGGAATCACTCAAATCTAAAAATCAGTTTGAATTGCTTAAGCATCAAAGTTCAATCGTTTGAATCATTAAAACCCTAAACTTAATTTCAATATCAATTGTTCCAATAGATGAAACCTAAAACTTCGTTTAACTTCAATACTTCATATCGCTCTCAATAGTTTGAAAAATGTTAGTTTCAAGCACCAATTTCATAATTTATGATGATTCATAATTCTTCAAATGTATAATAATTGTGATCGTATTTCATTGTTATTTTTATGTTGTTTGGATTTTGATTGATGAAATTTTGTTTGAATTAGTTGAGAAGGATCTGGAAGAAGAGGAACCGTGAGTTCCAATTGATGTAGTAACTAAAGCTTCTCAAATTTCAGTGGATTTTCTCGAACCCTCATTGCAGTCAATGGTCATTATTGGTTTTGATTGTGAGGCAGTCGAATATCTTAATTGATCTCTCTTAAATAGTTTACTGATAAAATCGTTTAATTAGATTATTTAACTAAACGTGTCAATAAAAAATAAAACCATGTTATCTTTAAACTATAGTGATTTTATGCTACCATTAGACATTAGTATGTTTTCTCTTGTTATATGATTAAGTTTATGTTGGTGCAGCTTGCATTTCCGGATGCTATATAGCTTTTGGATGCAATTATGGGGGGAGATGTGCTTATCCAAGCTTGTATGCCCACACTTGAGTCTGATTATATCACAAAAGTGATTCATAATTGCAAACGTAGCAGTGAGGTTTGTGGTTTCCTTTTTTCCCGCAGCTTTATTTATTTATTTTAAATTTAGGAAACATTTCATGGACATCTTAAAAGAAGATATATGTATAAGTGTAGCTATTAAAAATTGCTTAATTTTTGTTCTGAGAATAATGAAAAGAGTGTTTTGAAATTTTATAGTGGGTGATGACAGTTTCCCTCTTTACACTGGTTTGTGTAAAGTGTAGGTTGTTAGGATATTACACCACAAGTTGAAAATTGATGTTTGTTTTTTAGAGGTTTTTCACTCTAATGGCAGGCGAATTCTGTAGAGATGTTGGTGACGGTATAAAGCTCTCCAAACGTATATACTTTGGTAAAGAAAGAGCAGTGGCACCACCGAAGCCTCAAATGTTGAAGGAAAGGTAGTCGAACGCACTTCTTCCTAAAGTACCAATGGTTTACACAGTGACTTACGATCCAAGAAAGGTTATAACCATGATATTGCTAGCTACTGTTGGTGCACAAGGAGAGATGAAAGACAAAAAGAATATATTGAATGACGGATAGTAAAATAAAGAGTAATGAATAATTACATTAACCCACTACTAGGTTATTTATACACAAAATTAGAGTATAATAAAATACTAAAATACCATCTACCAAACTTAGTCATTATGACATTCCTAGAATATAAATTATTTCTAACATCATCCCTTCATTTATATTTACACAAAACTGACAGCACTAATTTCATCCCTCAAACGAAGAAATTGATCAGTCTTGATAGCCTTTGTTAGAACATCCTCTAGCTACTTCTGGATGCTACAGTTCACAACTTCTAGTATTCCACTCTGAACCTGATTCCTCATAAAGTGATATTTGGTCTCAATATGTTTGTTTCTCTCATGCAGCACTGGGTTCTTGGCAAGATTGATTGCAGACTTATTATCAATCGTCAGCTTCAGATGTTTGTTTACCTCAATCTTCAGATCTTGCAGCAAGTTTAGAATCCACACAGCTTGGCATTCAGTCAGAGAACCTGCAATATATTCAGCTTCACAGGTTGACAGTGCAATAACAAGTTGCTTCTTGAAACACCAAGAAATAGGACCTCCCAGAAATTTGAATAAGTACCCAGAAGTACTTCTTCTGTCAACTTTGTCTCCACACCAATCAGAGTCTGAATAACTCAGAAGTTCTGATTCCGTCTTTCTTCCAGAATAAAATAACACTCCATACTTCAGAATTCCCTTTACATACCTCAGAATCCTAACAACAATTGGTAATGAGATCACTTTGGTTTACTCATAAATCTGCAAACCATTCCAACTGCATAGCAAATATCAGGTCTGGTATTACACAAATACCTCAGAGAACCAACCAACTATTTGAAGGTTGTAGCATCCACATCCTCTCCATCAGAATCGGAGTCCAACTTTTGATTCGTATCAGCAGGTGTGGTAGCAGCTTTTCCATTCTATAGATTAAATCTCTTTAGAAGCTCAAGTTCATACTTCATCTGATTCAAAATGATTCCTTTTTCAGAGTACATAAACTCCATCCCTAGGAAGTAACTCATTTTCCCAAAATCTGTCATCTCAAACTCATTCATCAGAACCTTCTTGAACTTAGCTATCTTTTTGTTCAGAACTTCATGTTAGAAATATGTCATCAACATACAAACATACCAGAATCATATTACCTTCTGAAGTATGCTGAACATAAACACCATACTCCATCTTACACTTCTGAAACCCTTGTTCCTTGAAAAATGAATCAATCTTCAGATTTCAGGCTCTGTGCGCTTGCTTCAATCCATACAAGGCTTTGTGTAATTTGAACATTATTCCTTCCTGATTCTTTTTCTCAAATCCAGGAGGTTGTGACACGTATACCTCTTCTTGTAATGGACCATTCAGAAATGCAAATTTTACATCTAAATGGATCAGAGGCCAATTCCTGTTACCAACTATTGTAATCACTAGTATGATTATTGCATGTCTCACTACAGGTGCAAACACTTCAGAATAATCCAACCCAGGCTTCTATAGAAACCCATATGGTGTTAGCTTCTTATTAAAAACCCATCTGACACTGATGACTTTCTTGCCTTTTAGAAGTTCTGTCAGCTTCTAAGTCTTGTTTCTATCTATAGCATCAAGCTCTTCTTTCATAGCCTACAACCACACTTTCTGCTTAAGAGCATCTTCTGTAATTATGGGTTCAGAGTATACTAACATTTCACATTGAATAACTTCTCCTTCAGAGTCTACTTCAGAGTCTTGCAACATGTCAAACTTTACAAATCTTCTTGGAATGCTTCTGACTCTGTGTTGCCTCTAAACTTAAAATTTAGAACCTCGGACACCAGAACTTTCCCCTTCAGAAGCTCTTGCTTCAGAAAATGGACTTTCTCTAGAACCTTGACTATCTTCAAAGTCTGAAAAACTCCCAGAGTCTGAATCACCATCAGAGTCAGAGTCAGAATCATCTTCACCTTCTGAATCTTCTTCAGAGTCAAAAATTTACCAACTTCAGAAACATGTGTTTTTGACTTTTCTTCAAGAGTTCTCTCATCAGAGTCAGGACAAGACTTTTCCCAATTCTAGACTTCTGATTCTTTTACAATGATGTCTCTGTGGAACTCAACTTTGTTAGTTTCTAGACAATAAAATTTGGACGAACATGTACTGTGGTACCCCACCAGTAACATTACTTTACTTTACTGCTATCATCCAGCTTCTGTCTTCTACCTTCTGGGACATGTTTGTAACATACATAACCAAACACCTTCAGATGACTAACACTTTTCTTATCTCCAGTCCACTTCTGAATATGAACTATTTCCTTCAGCTTCTTCATTGGAAATTTGTTGAGCACATAACATGCAGTGGCAACAACTTCTCCCCACAAAGTATGAGGAAGTTTCTTCTCTTTCAACATGCTTCTCACCATATCAAACAAAGTACGGTTTCTTCTTTCAGAAAGACCATTGTGTTGAGGAGTATAGGGAGAGGTAAGCTAATGCTCAATTCCATTCTCCTTATAGAACCTTCTGAATTATGTGGAGTTATACTCATCACCACCATCAGTTCTAAGAATCTTTAGAGTCTGGCCACTCTGATTCTCAACCTTCAGTCTGAACTTCTTGAATTCAGCAAACACCCCGTGTTTGAATTTTATGAGAGATACCCATGTCATTCTGGTAAACTTATCAACAAATGACACAAAGTATCTATTTCCTCCAATCGATGCTACTGGAAATGGACCATACATATCAGAATGCACTTCTCCTAAGACATACTTTGCTCCTGGAGCTACTTCTGATGCAAATGGAAATCTTGGTTGCTTCCCTTCCATGAAAACCTTATATGACTTCTCAGGCTTCTTGATTGTAGGAATTCCATGTACCAGCTTCTTCGATTTTAGATGCCCTAAGCTTCTGAAATTCAGATGACCAAATCTTCTGTGCCATAACTCACTCTCCTTGACAAAACTTGTTGCACTAAGACATTCAGAGTTTGCAGTTCTAACATTCACCTTGAATGTTATGTTCCTTCCTTGTTCTGACTCCATAATCAGCTTCTGATTACAGTCATCTCGCTTCAGAAGATTGTCCTTCATGGTAACTGAAAAACCATTCTCAATCAGTTGTCCCACACTCATCAGATTTCTTTTCATGCCAGTTACATAACAAACATCCTGGATAAATACTTCTTTTCCATTGTTTAGAATGACTCTGACATTTCACATACCTTATGCATTGAGGTATTTATCATCAGCACATATGATCTTTGTACTCTTCCCTGAGTCAAAATCAACCAACCATTTCTTGTTTCCAGTAAGATGGTTTGAACACCCTGTGTCCATATACCACCATTCTGATGAACTCATATCATTATATTCAGAGGCCAACAATAGCACAGGTTCATCATCAGACTCTCCTATGGCTATATTTTCTTCTTCTGACTTCCTTTCTTTGTTTGACCAGTAATCTTTGGCATAGTGACCAAAATTCTTGCAATAGTAACACTGAACATTCTTCTTGTCATACTTATCCTTTCCCTTCTAGACATTCTTCTGCCTATCAGAGTTTGAAGCTTCTGACCTTTGACCACCATTAGTTTTCTTTCTGGCTTATAACCAAGCCTGCTTGTGATACTTCTTACCAGAAGTTGCTTTCAGAGCCTGCTTCTCTACTTCCCTCTTAAAAGTTCTCTCAGTCATACACAACTCATACACCTCTAGACTACTTTGCAGCTCTTCAACTATCATGGTATTCAGATCTTTGGAATATTCAATTGCTACCACAATGTAATCAAACTGAGAATTTAAAGATCTCAATACCTTCTCTATGATTACTTGTTCAGAAAAAGTTTCTCCACAAGCTTTCATCTCATTAATGATCATAATCGCTCTAGAGATGTGTTGTACCCCAAAATTTGCCCTCCCATATTCTTCAAAGTTTTGACAAGCATCATCTCAATTTGCTCAAGTCTACTCAAGGGTTGCACAGTCAAATCATCCTCCTAAGCCAGTCAAAATTAGGGTTTTGGTTCTTGCAAGGAAGTTGAGGTTTTCAAGGGCTCAATCAAGTCACATATGCCTATACACATTGTCAAGCATCCACATGTCAAGTCGTAAGACTCACAGCATCAAGTTGCACAGTCAAAAGCCCTATTTGCTTCACAGTCAACTGTAGGGGTAAAATGGTCATTTGGCAGTCAAAAGTCAAAATTTTTGGTCAACATCTTGTTTTGAAGCCACAATCATCATTTGATCAAGTCTTGATCATGATTCCATAAGAATGGCTCAAAAATCATCAAGATGCAAAAGTTTCCATTTTTGGACAGCTGAAAAGTCAACTGTAACTTGACCAAAGCATAACTTTTTCATGGTTCATCATAAAAATCCCATCCAATGCTCATTTTGAAGGGGAAGACATTTCCTACAACCCATATTCACATTCCAAGTCCAAGAAATGCTCTCACAAAAAGTTATCAATTTCAACATTATAGGTCATTTTCAAAAGTCAACAAAAAGGCATTTTAAGTCAAAGACCATAACTTGAGATTGGTAAATTCAAATGACATGGGACCAAAGGCATTGGTTAGAGGACTTCAAGACCTTTCCAAAATGTCCAAGAACATGTTCATATGATCAAAATTGAGCAAGATATGCATTGGAGAAGTTGGGAAATTTTTGTGAAATGGCAAAAGTCAACTATCCTTAAAACTTCAATTTTTGACAAAAGGGCGCACTTTCTTCCACTTTATTCAGCTTTGTCATGCCACCCACGTGTCCCATGAGTAATTTCAAGACCAAACATTTATTTTTTCATTTTTATTTAATTTTTATGGATTTAATTCATTTTAATTCATAATAATTCAAATAAAAATCTAAAAATTAATTGAATGGCATATTTGAGGTTTGAATGGCTTTCATGTGTCATATTCCACATACCAAATTCGTGCCAAGCTCAATTATGCATAAAATTCAAAATTTGAACAAACTTGGAAAGTCCTTTAATGGTGGTTATGAAGAATCTCAAAACTTAATTGCAATGGATCATTGGCTCATAAGGTGACCTAATTCCCTTCATACATACATATGCAAGAAAGCCAAGCCTCATTCACAACCCAAGCACTGTACAAACGGCCATTACCATATTGAAAAAAGTCAAAGAAAGTTTGAAACTGAATTCCACCTTAGAGGCCCTTTCAAGGAGATTTAAGGATCCAGACCTATTGCTGGAAGCTTCAGGAGTGATTTGGGATCAAAACCACTTGCTAGAACTCAAGGAATCGTCCACCACAGTCCCACGGTTTGTCCATTTTTTTCAAAATCAAAATGCACGATTCATGAACATTTGGTGTGATTTAAAGCTTGTTTTATATTGTTTGCAACCATACAAAGCTATTCATATCAATTAATTGGATTATCATGTACAGGATTGTGATTTGCCATTAACAACTTTTAGGGTTTTTGATTTTGTGAATTAGGGCTTTGCTGCACAAGTAAAATCAGAACCAATGATGCCCATGGTTGAACTCAGAAGGACAAGACGAACTTGAGCCAACCCTCGCGCCATATTTATATGCCCTGGATTCCTATTCGCTATTTTTGACAGTTTCACTTTGTGGGGGTTTAAAACCCCCGCTAACCATTTGTTTTTTTGCAGGCACGAAGAAGAAGATGATTACGTGTTTACCTATGGCTGGCTGATTCAAATATAATACGCGCGTTTTTCTTTTTTAGCATATGCGTTTTGTTTTCTATATTATTTCTATTGACCACTATAATAACAAAGACAACGCCATGGCTTAGTGGAAGAGGACGTGTTTGGTAAGCATTGGGACCTTGGTTCGATTCCCAGGTCCCCCAAACCTTGTTTCATATTTTTTCAAACGTATTCCTATGCAGGCTAGTCAATGTACTCCACCATAAACCTCACAGATCCACGCGCCAAGTGGCCAGTCCCACAGATCTGAAGGCTAAGAAATGAAGGAACACCATGCTCCCCAGTCAGACCAGCGTGGACAATTCCAAAAGTCAAACAGGCTTTGATTCTATTGGGCCAAATTCCAGATCCACCTCCCTTTTTTGTTCAGCACCCTTGGTTTACTTTTTTTCATTTTTTTTCTTTTTTCCTTTTTATTTTCTTTAGTAATTATTCTTAGTATTATTAATTAGCAAATTAACATTTTTTCACCATAAAATTCAGAAAACAAAAAAAAAACATTTTATTATTTATTAACTTATTTTGTAAATAAATTCTAACATTAATTAATTAGTTGTGTAACTAGGACAATTTTAACATTTTTTTCAATAAATAAAATTAATTTAGAATTAGGTCTTTCTTTTGACAATTTTTAATTCCTTTTATTTTATTTTCATTAAAAATATAAAAAACACAAAAACCTTTTTTTCTTTAATTAAATAATTAATTAGTTAATTAGGTTTGATGTTTAAATTTAATTCTCAAAAGGGTCAAAACCCTAAGACGTCCCAATTTAATTCTTTCGCGCGTAGTTTATTTTAATTCAATATTTTATATTTTTGTATCTGTACAGAGTATGTAATAGTTAATTAGGATTTTATCGCCTTATTTAAATTCTCGCACTTTATTTTCCAAAACGGGTTTTTGTTTTTGGCGATGTATAGACCCGCGCCTTGTAATAGCTAGATTTACATTCCCGCAATTTATTTTCCGCACTCCTAACTGTTAATATGCCTGCAAGAATGTATGTAAAATAAAATCAATCCGTAGCTCACAAATAACATGTACAAGATACAATATTAACTGAAAAACAACACATAAAGCACATGCCACTTCTAGGGTACGCCTCACCGGTTGCCTCGAACGTGGTCATCAAGTATAGGGTGTCTTAGAGGTCGCCCTTCTGTCTAAGATCCAGTTGCCTCGAAACGGTTGCCTCGGATAAAAAAAGGATCTAGGACATTAGGGTTACTTCTAAGGTGTCCTACTATTGCTTCGGTGACCATACATGTCCCTTAATCGAATTGACCTGAATATCTCCAACGATGGTGCTACCTACCTCTCAATGGTGGGATAACACTATCTAAAGGACTCTTACACAGCCTAATTCCTTAGAGTAGGTAGATTCTCCTGGGTACTTGCTCTCTTTCAAACAAACAAAATAACTTTTCGTACTCACACTTTCTAAAAGTTTTCAAACAAATTTTTCATACACTCTTGAGGACAGATACAAGAGTTACTTAGAAATTTTTCAAACGAAACTTTTTTTTTCAAAACCCACACACACTTGAAAAGCAAACAAATTTTGAAAACATAAGAGCAAGTACCTAAGAGCCCGTGGATAACCACGGATAGAAAGGGTGCTAACACCTTCCCTTTCTATAAATCTACCTCCCGAACCGAGAAACATTCTCAAAGAAGGAATTTTGTTGTGCTTTTGTCCTTTCCATGTTGGAGAATATAAAAGACGGTGGCGACTCTTGCTTACCGCGACATTTCACGAAACCAGCTTAAAAAACAGTCAGTTCTATTTCCACCGATCACAGAACTGGCGACTCTGCTGGGGACCCTTATAAAGTGAGGTGTACCTTAGGATTAAACCACTCTTATGTTTTCAATTGCTTGCTTTGTTTACTTTAAATATTGTGGGCTTGCCTTGGGAGTTTCATAGATCCTAACCCGGATTTGGGGGATACCTTTTAGAAAGTAGCAACAAACTGTGAGGGAACTGTGCGGGGTATACCGACACGGTTGAAGCAGTTTGCTACGTTAATGTGGCACTTTGGTGAGTACCGGTAACCCTTGAGTCAAGTCAAGGAGAGTACGGGGCCGCCGCGTGGTGTCGTGAAGCATCAACTAACCTTAGGAACCTTACTTGAAACATCTTGGCCTCTTTAGGGGTAGTGAGATGACCGACTTTGATGCAGTCCGAAGTTGGTAGATACTCGATACTACACTCATTGAGGGTTGTTTTCTTGGAATATTTTGATCGCCAGTTCAGTGGCTAAATCAAAACAATGAACATAGAGAACAACCCAATGATATTGAGCTCCTTAGAACCCGGTTACTTTCGATAGGACAGGTTTGAGCCCACCAACTTCAAGAGGGTAATACCTAGACCCCATGCTGGCCTGAACTCTAAGGGCTCTCTGTGTGACTTGTGTGCCTTCAAACTTGAACTACTTGCATACTTGTTATCTGACAACATGAGTTCTTGCAGGTTTTGTTTACAGTCCTTAATCTGGGCTCATAACGGGGTTTACTTGCATCACTCCATGCATAGCATAACATCATACCATGAAGACTAATCCATTTCAAGGATCTCAAGGGCTTGTGATGCAGGTCATGATGAATCAAAGTGTCTAGCAAGGGGCAAAGGGGATTTATTTTCCTCTAGCCGAGGTTGTCAGGGGCTATGACCCACTCGATATGGTGAGCCTTGACTCTTGAAGAAGGACTCTCAACAAAATGAAGTTCCTTCAATCAAGCTACAAAATTCAAGTTCTAATAATCTTTCTTGTTTATCCCGCGAGATCCTTGAAAACATTGCATATCATACATATCATTGCATTACAGGTACCCTTGTTACAGGTCACTTACCTTCTTCGCTGTTTATTTCAGCAATGGCTTCCCAACAAGATAACCAGGGTCTTCATGCTCAAGAGACTCAGTTCAAGGAGATCTTCCTAAGCCTATCCAAGGGGCAGGAAGAGTTGAGGACACTCCTCATGGGGAATTTGGCCAAGAAAAGTCCCGAAGATGATAAAGACGAATGGTTGAAACGTCTGCAAGCTGAAGTAGATACAATGAGAACCCAGATGTTGGGGCAAATGGATCTCATCCAAGGCTTAGCTCGGGAGCAAGAAGAGTTGAGGACCATGATCAGTCAGCTTCATCAAGATAGATACAACATGAAGCAACCAGTCCAAGTCAGGGACAAGGTCATTGATCAGCTTCCAAGAGGACAAGAGTCTGGTATGGTGAAGAATATACCTCTCCAAATTGCTACCACTTCACAGGTCCAACCACAACTTCACCCAAAGCAACAGGTTGATCAGAGTAAGCCAAACAAGCCCAGGAGGCAATTCACCCAGCTCAACGTGTCGCTGTTTCAAGCTTTACAACACCTGTTGAGATTGAATCTGATTACACTAAGGGCTCCTCCCTGGAATCCCAACATCTCTGCTCCTAACTATCATCCCAACAAAAGATGTGCATACCACTCTGATAGTCCTGGACATGACACTGCCGACTGCTGGGCTCTGAAGAACAAGGTCCAGGACCTGATTAATGAAGGAGCAGTGGATTTCACCCAAGAGGGTCAGGCTGAGTTCTTCTACCATCCCTGCAGGATTCACCATTTGAAGTGACAAGTCCTGAGACGAGAAGAGTTTTTGTCCATTAGAATTTTCAAGTTGTAATTTTCTTTTGATTGTTCAAATAATTATTGTCATAGCAAACTTTATTACTTTATCAATACATCGCATATGTCTGTTTTGAATCAATATATTCGCATTCTCTATATTCAAAATTACTTTCATTTTTTGTGATGTTCAACGCTCGATTAATAATTCTAAGCCTCTTGAGGGAGGATGACGAAAATGATACCACAATCTACAGTATGCTTTTGAACAGACCCCGCTGATGAGGTACATGCATTGTTTCAATTCCTAAACACCAGAGTTATAAGGAAGATAATCCCTCGTCAACCCCTTTGAGCCAGAGAAGTAGGAGTTTTTCTTTTCGAAAATTAAAACCCTTAATCATAACCTAGGGCAGGGTAGTTCCCTCAGCTGATCCAAGTGCACAGTGAATGACATCAAAGGAAGTCCTTTTGAAACAAAAGACAGTGATGGTTCTGAATAATCATAAGGACAGGCAGTCATTATCTTTCAAAATAAAAACCCAATAAGTCAAAACCTATGAATGAGACTCACAAAAACTGGGGCATCCCGCTGACTGTAATCACAAAAGAAACAGTTCAGGCAAAAAGACAATGATAACAAAATAAAAAAGAAAGAGGTTCTACAAACCCTCAACCAAAAAGAAATGACTGCCTATTCAAAATAAATTGTCAACATCCGAACCATCACCGGAATATCAGGGCAAAGACTCAAACAAGGTCTAACGCACGATTAGCTGAGTTTAGGTTGGAAGAACATCACGAAGAACGGGCGGGTACAAATAAATTTTGAGCCTCTATCCTTTGTTTCTTAAACCGTGAACCAGGCCACGTTATAACCCTTAAAAGTCCTAGCTGAAGCATGGGTTAGTTCGAAAGCATACTGGTACGAAAGGTATCCTGACTCCTTAAGGCTCGCTGTAAAATCTTGAGTTGACATCACATTTTACAAAATTTACTTGAAAACTGCATTTTTCAAAAACTTCAAGACAGACATAAGCTTTGCATTTTTAATATAGCTTTGCTTGCATATGACTATTTTTTTGAACAACATAGAAATTCGCACGACGAATATCTAAGTGAACAAAAGTACTTCCAATCAAGGGGCATGGCATGATCATTGTCCATCATCTGGGGCAGTTAAGTCAAGATTCGGATAATCTCTCAAAAGGCCAACCAGCTTGGGGCAAATCTCCATCTGGATCAGTTGGGGCATTGGACGATCAAACGAAGATCTTCTGGTAGTATGGCAGCACAACACTAATAACAGTGACAACTCCCTGCACTCTAAGAGCGGGGACATAGTCGGAAAAAATACTACGCATAATCAAAGACCCGCTAGGTTGACACACCTAGGAAAAAATAAGGGCTTCCCGGCAAACCAAAAGGGTTCGGGTAAAAATAAGGGATGAAAATGAAAAAATCTGTACACCCGGCAAGTCGAAAACCTGAAAAGGCGGCTTGGGCAAAAATGGGTATCCCGGTGGACTGAAAACCCGAAAGGGCGGTCCAGGAAAAAATTAGGGATCAAAGCGTACGACTATGTTCCGTCATCTCGTCACTTGCCTACCAGAAGAAGATTTGTCAATCGGCAGTCATCAAGCACCTCCACAGGTATCTTCTCCCACAGAAACAGGGGCAATAAGAATTGTCTGAACGATCTAGTTGCTCTGTCCACCAAGGTACCAAGGTAAGTTCAGCTGAAAAACATGACCAAGTTACCTCCATTCCCCGCAGAGTAAGGACAGGTTTCAGCAGTACTCTCCCCATGCAGAGTTGGTCTCCCAACAGCCCCGAAAGGGCACAATATCTCCAGCAAGTCAACAACGCTCTCCCCAAGCAGAGTTAGTCTACTGTCAGCCTTAAGGAAGTTGGGCATCCCCAGTAAATCCCAATATTCCCCAATAGAGTATACAGATGTTCATAAGCAAGCATCCCCGGCAGTCTTAATATAAGATTGTTCCCCGGCGGAATACCAGACATCCAGTGGAGCACTTCCCCAGTACAGTTCACACGTTTCCCCAAGAGATTTGAATTAATCTCCCTAGTAGATTCTGGAAGCTTATCCCCAGTAGATTCTGGAAGCTTATCCTTGCAGAGTACGAACGCATCTCCCCGGCTTTGTTCAGAAGGTTATTCCCCACCAGAGCTTATAACTGGGTTATCCTCAGCTAATTACCACGAAAAGATCGTCCTCGGCGAAGTTCTTCCCATCCTCCAGCGGAGTTCATCAAATCTTCCAACAAAGCTTATCAACAGGAATCCCCAGCGGAGTTCTCATTCAAATCTCAGCGAAGTATCTCTTCCCACAGAGTAATTCCCCGCAGAGTAATCTCTTCACCAAGTTTATTGCCCAACGGAGTCATCTTCTCCTACCGGTTTATTCTTGCAATCATCATCCCCAACGGAAACGAAGAACGCTACTCTTCAACATCAGCCCAGGATTTAACTTCCCGGCATTCGTCAAGGATTTATTTTCCCAAGACGAAAATACAGTCATAGACATTTCACATTTCGTACGTCCTGCTTACATACATGATAAAGTGCATACGACACGATCTCATTTTGAGAACATCATGACATCATGCATCTCATACATCATGACATTGCATATAACTGATGTTTCGCCTTTTCAGGAAAAGGGTCAACCCAAAGATGATTACTATCAACTGTCCCACTTCTAGATTCGATTCCTGTATCTAGCCAGGGCACGTCTGTGAATGTTTGTTTGTAGATTCGATACCTGTATCCAGCCAGGGCACGTCTGTAAGCAACCTTTTGAAGTTCCAGATTCGATTCCTGTATCTAGCCAGGGCACGTCTGTGAATGATTGTTTGTAGATTCGATACCTGTATCCAGCCAGGGCACGTCTGTAAGCAACCTTTTGAAGTTCCAGATTCGATTCCTCTATCTAGCCAGGGCATGTCTGTGAATGTTTGTTTGTAGATTCGATACCTGTATCCAGCCAGGGCACGTCTGTAAGCAATCTTTTGAAGTTCCAGATTCGATTCCTGTATCTAGCCAGGGCACGTATGTGAATGATTATTTGTAGATTCGATACATGTATCCAGCCAGGGCACGTCTGTAAGAAACCTTTTGAAGTTCCAGATTCGATTCCTGTATCTAGGCAGGGCACATCTGTGAATGACTGATTGTAGATTCGATACCTGTATCCAGCCAGGGCATGTCTGCATGAAGAGTTCTGGATTCGATTCCTCTATCTAGCCAGGGCACATCTGTAAGTAACTGATTATAGATTCGACACCTGTATCCAGCCAGGGCATGTCTGCATGAAGAGTTTAGAGATTCGATTCCTGTATCCAGCCAGGGCATATCTGTAGACGACCAATTCCAGATTCGATTCCTGCATCTAGCCAGGGCATATCTGTGAGTAACTGATTGTAGATTCGATACCTGTATCCAGCCAGGGCACGTCTGCATGAAGAGTTTAGAGATTCGATACATGTACCCAGCCAGGGCATATCTGTAGACGACTAATTCCAGATTCGATTCCTGTATCCAGCCAGGGCATATTTGTGAGTGATTGATTGTAGATTCGACACCTATATCTAGCCAGGGCATGTCTGCATGAAGAGCTTAGAGATTCGATTCCTGTATCCAGCCAGGGCACGTCTGTAAGCAACCTTTTGAAGTTCTGGATTCGATTCCTGTATCTAGCCAGGGCACATCTGTGAGCAACTGATTGTAGATTCGACACCTGTATCCAGCCAGGGCATATCTGCATGAAGAGTTTGAAGATCAACACTTGTAACAGGCCAGGAAACCATCTTCCTATCTCAAGTATGCAAGTTCTCGCTAAGGAATCTCTTACGCGATCGACACCCCGGATGGCATCTATAAGCCCATCCTCCTACCCATCATATCTCCAAATGGCATCTATAAGCCCATTCTCGACAAGGTTCTGTCACATCTCCAGATGGCATCTATAAGCCCATCCTCTTATCCACCATCTCTCCAAATGGCATCTATAAGCCCATTCCCGCCATCACACTGCTGATACTCTACTATGCGAGTGCAAATTTCTGGGCACTTTAGTGTTCAATCATCTTCCACCTTCGAATCACGAAAGGCACACAAGCCAATCTACATCCTCAGGTCTAAGAAGATTGAACAGGGGCAACTGTTGTACCCCAAAATTTTCCCTCCCATATTCTTCAAAGTTTTGACAAGCATCATCTCAATTTGCTCAAGTCTACTCAAGGGTTGCACAGTCAAACCATCCTCCTAAGCCAGTCAAAATTAGGGTTTTGGTTCTTGCAAGGAAGTTGAGGTTTTCAAGGGCTCAATCAAGTCACATATGCCTATACACATTGTCAAGCATCCACATGTCAAGTCGCAAGACTCACAGCATCAAGTTGCACAGTCAAAAGCCCTATTTGCTTCACAGTCAACTGTAGGGATAAAATAGTCATTTGGCAGTCAAAAGTCAAAAATTTTGGTCAACATCTTGTTTTGAAGCCACAATCATCATTTGATCAAGTCTTGATCATGATTCCACAAGAATGGCTCAAAAATCATCAAGATGCAAAAGTTTCCATTTTTGGACAGTTGAAAAGTCAACTGTAACTTGACCAAGGCATAACTTTTTCATGGTTCATCAGAAAAATCCCATCCAATGCTCATTTTGAAGGGGAAGACATTTCCTACAACTCATCTTCACATTCCAAGTCCAAGAAATGCTCTCACAAAAAGTTATCAATTTCAACATTATAGGTCATTTTCAAAAGTCAACAAAAAGGCATTTTAAGTCAAAGACCATAACTTGAGATTGGTAAATTCAAATGACATGGGACCAAAGGCATTGGTTAGAGGACTTCAAGACCTTTCCAAAATGTCCAAGAACATGTTCATATGATCAAAATTGAGCAAGATATGCATTGGAGAAGTTGGGAAATATTTGTGAAATGGCAAAAGTCAACTATCCTTAAAACATCAATTTTTGACAAAAGGGCCCACTTTCTTCCACTTGATTCAGCTTTGTCATGCCACCCACGTGTCCCATGATTAATTTCAAGACCAAACATTTATTTTTTCATTTTTAGTTAATTTTTATGGATTTAATTCATTTTAATTCATAATAATTCAAATAAAAATCTAAAAATTAATTGAATGGCATCTTTGAGGTTTGAATGGGTCTCATGTGTCATATTCCACATACCAAATTCGTGTCAAGCTCAATTATGCATAAAATTCAAAATTTGAACAAACTTGGAAAGTCCTTTAATGGTGGTTATGAAGAATCTCAAAACTTAATTGTAATGGATCATTGGCTCATAAGGTGACCTAATTCCCTTCATACATACATATGCAAGCAAGCCAAGCCTCATTCACGACCCAAGCACTGTACAAACGGCCATTACCATATTGAAAAAAGTCAAAGAAAGTTTGAAACTGAATTCCACCTTAGAGGCCCTTTCAAGGAGATTTAAGGATTCAGACCTATTGCTGGAAGCTTCAGGAGTGATTTGGGATCAAAACCACTTGCTAGAACTCAAGGAATCGTCCACCACAGTCCCACGGTTTGTCCATTTTTTTCAAAATCAAAATGCACGATTCATGAACATTTGGTGTGATTTAAAGCTTGTTTTATATTGTTTGCAACCATACAAAGCTATTCATATCAATTAATTGGATTATCATGTACAGGATTGTGATTTGCCATTAACAACTTTTAGGGTTTTTGAGTTTGTGAATTAGGGCTTTGCTGCACAAGTAAAATCAGAACCAAGGATGCCCATGGTTGAACTCAGAAGGACAAGACGAACTTGAGCCAACCCTCGCGCCATATTTATATGCCCTGGATTCCTATTCGCTATTTTTGACAGTTTCACTTTGTGGGGGTTTAAAACCCCCGCTAACCATTTATTTTTTTGCAGGCACGAAGAAGAAGATGATTACGTGTTTACCTATGGCTGGCTGATTCAAATATAATACGCGCGTTTTTCTTTTTTTAGCATATGCGTTTTGTTTTCTATATTATTTCTATTGACCACTATAATAACAAAGACAACGCCATAGCTTAGTGGAAGAGGACGTGTTTAGTAAGCATTGGGACCTGGGTTCGATTCCCAGGTCCCCCAAACCTTGTTTCATATTTTTTCAAACGTATTCCTATGCAGGCTAGTCAATGTACTCCACCATAAACCTCACAGATCCACGCGCCAAGTGGCCAGTCCCACAGATCTGAAGGCCAAGAAATGAAGGAAAACCATGCTCCCCAGTCAGGCCAGCATGGACAATTCCAAAAGTCAAACAGGCTTTGATGCTATTGGGCCAAATTCCAGATCCACCTCCCTTTTTTGTTCAGCACCCTTGGTTTACTTTTTTTCATTTTTTTTATTTTCTCTTTTTTATTTTCTTTAGTAATTATTCTTAGTATTATTAATTAGCAAATTAACATTTTTTTCACCATAAAATTCAGAAAACAAAAAAAAAACATTTTATTATTTCTTAACTTATTTTGTAAATAAATTCTAACATTAATTAATTAGTTGTGTAACTAGGAAAATTTTAACATTTTTTTCAATAAATAAAATTAATTTAGAATTAGGTCTTTCTTTTGACAATTTTTAATTCCTTTTATTTTATTTTCATTATAAATATAAAAAACACAAAAACATTTTTTTCTTTAATTAAATAATTAATTAGTTAATTAGGTTTGATGTTTAAATTTAATTCTCAAAAGGGTCAAAACCCTAAGACGTCCCAATTTAATTCTTTCGCGCGCAGTTTATTTTAATTCAATATTTTATATTTTTGTATCTGTACAGAGTATGTAATAGTTAATTAGGATTTTATCGCCTTATTTAAATTCTCGCACTTTATTTTCCAAAACGGGTTTTTGTTTTTGGCGATGTATAGACCCGCGCCTTGTAATAGCTAGATTTACATTCCCGCAATTTATTTTCCGCACTCCTAACTGTTAATATGCCTGCAAGAATGTATGTAAAATAAAATCAATCTGTAGCTCACAAATAACATGTACAAGATACGATATTAACTGAAAAACAACATACAACGCACATGCCACTTCTAGGGTACGCCTCACTGGTTGCCTCGAACGTGGTCATCAAGTATAGGGTGTCTTAGAGGTCGCCCTTCTGTTTAAGATCCAGTTGTCTCGAAACGGTTGCCTCGGATAAAAAAAGGATCTAGGATATTAGGGTTACTTCTAAGGTGTCCTACTATTGTTTCGGTGACCATACATGCCCCTTAATCGAATTGACCTGAATACCTCCAACGATGGTGCTACCTACCTCTCAATGGTGGGATAGCACTATCTAAAGGACTCTTACACAGCCTAATTCCTTAGAGTAGGTAGATTCTCCTGGGTACTTGCTCTCTTTCAAACAAATAAAACAACTTTTCGCACTCACACTTTCTAAAAGTTTTCAAACAAATTTTTCATACACTCTTGAGGACAGATACAAGAGTTACTTAGAAATTTTTCAAACGAAACTTTTTTTTTCAAAACCCACACACACTTGAAAAGCAAACAAATTTTGAAAACATAAGAGCAAGTACCTAAGAGCCCGTGGATAACCACGGATAGAAAGGGTGCTAACACCTTCCCTTTCTATAAATCTACCTCCCGAACCGAGAAACATTCTCAAAGAAGGAATTTTGCTGTGCTTTTGTCCTTTCCATGTTGGAGAATATAAAAGACGGTGGAGACTCTTGCTTACCGCGACATTTCGCAAAACCAGCTTAAAAAACAGTCAGTTCTATTTTCACCGATCACAAGATGTACTCAAAAACCTTCACGTTGTCCTTCATGTTGAGATTCTCATATTTCTTTTTAAGAGACTGAAGCTTCACCTTCTTCACTGATGCATCACCACCGTAACATCT
This sequence comes from Vicia faba, assembly GCA_948472305.1. Taxonomy (NCBI): domain Eukaryota; kingdom Viridiplantae; phylum Streptophyta; class Magnoliopsida; order Fabales; family Fabaceae; genus Vicia; species Vicia faba. The sequence continues at coordinate 1,157,941,187 of OX451735.1, read as the reverse complement.
GACCATGTTGTCTCACGTAGCCTTTGATGTTTCAGATTCAGCAATCTTCTCAAACATGTTCGCATCCCCACATTGATGGATGTAGAACAACACCTTCTTATTTTTCTTCCTTATCGCCTTCTGTGTTATCTTCTATGCATCTGTCACATCTGCTGCTATCGGAGCTAGTCATCGGTGATAAGATCTAACACATCTTGAGAACCAAACAGCATACGCATCTAGATCTTCCAACGACACCAAATTTTGTCATCAAATACTGGAAGTTTGGAATTATAATCGTCGTTTCCATTCATCTTCAACCTTGTGCAATTCACTCAAAAACTCACTAAAAACCCAGTGTTTCCCAAATCCCACAGAATCAGAAAAACGTGATTCTTAATCACACAACACCTCACTGTTCACTCGTGTTTCACGTGTTTCCCCGTGAATTTCGAACAAGAACTCTAGATATCAATTGTTGACCCACGAGGAGAGATGACAGACAAAAGGAATATATTGAATGATGGTTACAAAAATAAGGAGTAATGAATAATTACAATAACCTAATACTAGGTTATTTATAAATAAAATTAGGGTATAATAAAATACTAAAATACCGTCTAACAACCTTAGTCATTAAGACAATCATAAAATATAAATTATTTCTAGCAGCTACCAGTCATACGTGACTTTGTTTATGTTTTTTCAATATGGTATTTAACGGATTGATGGGGTTCAAATTTATCAATTAAAATGCATTGGTCTCATAAAGTAGAATGCTCTATTGGTGAGTACTTTTTGAATGTGCCATTCACTTTTCCAGATTTTGTCATTCCTACTAGAAAGAGAATGTCAAAAAGAGAAAAGATAAGATTGAATGTGCATGTTGTTACTGGAAGTGAACTTCTGTTCAAGATAACTAGCCATCCTCTACAGGATATAGACCATTGCAGATTTGTCATTGATGAATTGCAGAAAGTAGTTTTTTTGTTCAATTTTTGTTAAGCAATAGTGCTATAACTGTTATTGTAACATTCAACATAACAATAACGTATTTTCCCATTCCACTACATTATAGCACCACTAAAGCAAGTATTGAACAACATTCCCCACTATTAAATTTCACCGAAATTATAACTGAACCTATTACCATTTTATATTGAATGTCCAGGAAATAGGTGTCATTATGGGAGTATGGGTTTCTTATGTGATAATAAAGTTCTCTCATGATCAAAAGATGATTTTAGCTTTTCTTAAGTGGTTGAATTATTATATCTTATTAGCTTGTTGCATTGTTACCTGCAATTAGGTGTTCTCTTGGAATCTACATTTCCGCATGATTTTGATCTTTGAGAGATGTTCTACATATATCATTCTCCTGGAGATATTCAAAATAATATTAAGGTTTGTGCACTAACTCAAAACATGGAGTGTTTGTGTGTTTGAAATTGTTTTTTTTAGTTCTCACTTCTAATCTTACTTGATGTTTAGGTATTCAAAAAGGACAAAATATTCATCAATTGATCTTAAGGTTGCCTGTGTCATTTGCAGTGTATGCAGAATTCCCAGTTTGATAAAATGTTATACTGATTTCTCACCAACATTAGCATCGCCGTCTATGATTTTGTTGTTTATATACTTCACCATTAAATCAATCTTCACTGTGTTTGATTACCCTTACTTAGTTGGCTTTGATTGTTAATGTCCATTATTGTGACCTAATTAGAACTTCAAGACTTAGGTTGGGTTGATAAGCATATGATAACGTAGTTGAACATTACACCGAAGAATTTTTTTTTGAATAACCAGGTATTAAATTTTTTTTTCTAAATAACCATGTTTCGAAAAAAATTACGTAAATAACCATGTTTCAGATGACTCCCCAAAGGAGGAGCCATCTCACTTGGCGCCTCCACCTAGGGTTTTGTCCTAGGCGCCATCTCACTTGGCGCCTCCTCTCTCTTTTAGCCAAGTGAGATGGCGCATGCACTATAAAAGTGAGAGGAGGCGCCATCTCACTTGGCTCCTAGGGCAAAATGCTGTTTTTATAAATAATTCGTCCATTTCTCCGTTATTTCTCACACTTTCTCGCATTGTTTTCTTTTTTTTTACTCTGTTATTTGCATCATGACATCGCTCATGATTTTTACCAGAGATGGTTACGTTATCTTCTCCGCCACAAAACCTGCGATGAAAATGAAACTCTGGCACATTCACTCCATGGAGCGTCTGAAGCGGGAGTTGATGCGATGGCTAGATGGAGCATTGTGGAGGGGGGAAAATTAGAAGGATCCAGCGAAGACGAACAACAACCTCTCATGCGACTGAAAGACCTAATGTATGGTTGGAGGAAGTCAAAACAGACAGCGACGTAATGTTGATGATGCATGGGTCAGATGAAATTGTTTTAACATTTGTAATTTCGTAGACGGAATATCGTGTTTATTTTCTTGTACGCGCAATATTTATTGTAGCAAATACTGTTAACAAAAAACCTTAATGTTTACAACATAATTAAAGAAAGATTTTATGTATTACAATTTTTATGTGGTCGAGGCAGACGCCCGATTCAGACAATTTTTGCGATTGTGTCCGACCTGACGGCATAAACCACACTTTCTTTCCAGCTTGTCAAAGTCGTCCATTTCGGTTGTGATGCGCTTACTTTTGGACCGACCCTTCTTGTTCCTTCGCATTTGGTCATTGTGTCACACTATTTCGCCGTCGTATGCAGGCCAATAATTTGGTTTTGCTACCAAAGGAAAGCTGTTGTTGTAAATGTTGAGCAACGTTTCAGATTTGTAAATGTGTGACAGAAGTTGTAGCGCGTCTTGATGGGTATAAGCACAAGCGGCAATGACATGAGAGCAAGGCATACGAAAGGCTTGAAACTTGTCACAATCGCACCAACGAGAAGGTAGTATGACCCTATATTCTTGTCTTGGCAGGCCTTCGTTGTGGTCGATTGTCTCTTTCACAATGAAGTTGTGGTTGTGTCGATCAAACCGTATAACCATATGAGTGTTGGCTTTGGCACTTTCTGCCTTAATGTACTTCATGCAGCTTTCACTCCATAGTTGTCCAGATTTCAACACCGCATTCCACATTTCACCTCTTTTGGCAAACAACGAAGCCATCCTAAAATACGTAGATTTTACCAAAGCAGTGATCGGGAGGTTTCGTATGCCTTTGAATACCCCATTCATCGATTCAATAAGATTCGTTGTCATGTGCCCCCATCTTTGGCCATTATCGTATGACCTAGTCCATTTTTCCACCGGAATATTGTCGATCCACCTACCGGCTTCCGGATTTGACAAACGGATCTCGTTGCGGTAATATTTGAACGCGGGTTGTGTCAATGCATATCCCGCATTCATAACCGCTTTCCTTAGTTTTTTGTCCTTGATCTCCCTCGTGAAATTTTGGACGATATGCCTAACGCAATAGACATGCGTAGAAGAAGGGTCATGCCAACCGTTTGCAGGATTATTGTAGGCACTTTTAATGGAGGCATGTCTGTCCGAGATCAAACAAAGATTTGGTTGAGGAGCCACGTGTGTTCGCAGGTTTTTCAGAAAAAAGCTCCAAGCACCACTGGTCTCTCCCTCGACTAGGGCAAAGGCAATTGGTAAAATATTGTTGTTGCCATCTTGTACAACTGCCATCAGTAGCGCGCCTTTGTATTTCCCATACAACCAAGTTCCATCAATTTGTATAATTGGTTTGCATGATGCAAACCCTGTGATGCAAGGTTGAAATGCCCAAAACACTCGACTGAATATTCCATTTCCGTTTAGTTGACTACCATCTTAGGCGTATGTTGGCACTATTTTCAGAATGTAAACAGTACCCGAAGAATAAGTCTTGAGTGCATTCAGGTAGCGAGGAAGTTCTTGGTATGACTCCTCCCAGTTTCCGTACACCTTTTCAATCGCCTTGGTCTTTGCTAACCACGCCTTACGGTAAGACAGAGTATAGTTAAAAATCGTGGTGATGTGGGAGATGATGGTTTTCACCTTCAAAGATGGGTCGTTGCTGACCAATGGTAGGATTTCTTGACAAATAAGATCGTGATTAAGTTTTCGATGGTCCTGTGATTGGGTAGAACTGACACAAGTGTGGGTAGTCATGGAACCTATGACCCAACAATCACCTCTTAATCTGTATGATGCAATGAGCTTGAACATACAGTCAGGGTGGACACACTTGATCTTGTACCTTTTTGGGTTGACACGGTCCACCTTAAAATCGACCGAGTTGAGCATGTGGAATTTTTTTATGGCTCTGATGCATTCCTCTCTGTTACGAAACTTGTCCTTCTCTTTTAAGTTTTCATCCGACTGCATATACGGATTGAAAAATAAATCAGAAGACGGTTCATCTCCTCCCATGTTGAAGTTTTTCATGTGCGGAGGTGGTGTGTAGATCTCGTTTGCAGGAATACTAGGTATGCCATCATCGTCGGAATCATCATTCGCCATTTCATCAAACTCTAACTTGTCATCTTCTTCTTCATCAACTGCATATACCTCTGCTTGTTTGGTCTCCAAAGGATCAACCACTTGTGTCACCTGAGGCTCTCGCAGCATAATGTACAACTCAATAGAGTCGTACCCAGAATACACATGGCTGGAAAACATATTCTGAAGATCCTCGTCATATTGAACCTCAACCTTATAAAATATTATTTGGTTGTTTCCAAAAAAAAATTGGATTCTGATAAAATATTTGTGTCACCGGGCCTCGTCCAAGTTTGGCCTCCAATCATTTTTTGAAGTAGGAGAAATTGGCTTTCCCGTTTAAAAGAAATCAGATGTTGTCTGTGTCTCTAAACAAAAACCCAGAGGTGGGACAAATGTATGTCTCACCGTTGAAATGTGCATTGATGACATATTGGGGTGAAGAGGCTATTGTGTATGGTTGTGTGAAGGTTTGAAGGTTTGAAGGTTGGAAGGTTTGAAGTTTATGACTTATTCGAAGGTTTGTATGTTTGATTGTTTGAAGGTTTGAACGTTTGATTGTTTGAAGGTTTGAAGGTTGTAATGTTTGACAGATTAAGTGAATCAGAGTTTTGATAAATTTAAGACTAAATAGGTCATACTCAATTTGAATTAACTAAGGTTGTAACCTCCAAGGCTGCCACCTAGCCTGCGCCTACTCTGCACCTATATTGTTACTTGTAAGTCTACTCCCATCACCTCCAATAGTGTTACATGCATTCAGGCATGGCATCCCCAAAGTTGTCACCTAGCCTGCGCCTACTCTGGAAACCATGACACCTCTTATTCTTCAATGGGAATGGCGACACCTTTAATTTTTGGACTCTTTCGCCAAGTCCAATGGTGTCTCCCTTAATGTCCAATCGTGTTACATGCATGCAGAGATGCCTTCTCCAAGGCTGCCACCTAGCCTGCACCTACTTTACACCTACAATGTTACTTGTAAGTCTCCTCCTATCACCTCCAATAGTTTTACATGCATTCAGGCATGGCATCCCCAAGGCTGTCACCTAGCCTGCGCCTACTATGGAAACCATGACACCTCTTATTCACCAATGGGGATGGCGACACCTTTAATTTTTGTACTCTTTCGCCAAGTCCAATGGCGCCTCCCTTAATGTCCAATCGTGTTACATGCATGCAGAGATGCCTTCTCCAAGGCTGCCACCTAGCATGCGCCTATTCTGCACCTACATTGTTACTTGTAAGTCTCCTCCCATCACCTCCAATAGTGTTACATGCATTCAGGCATGGCATCCCCAAGGCTTTTACCTAGCCTGCGCCTACTCTGGAAACCATGACACCTCTTATTCGTCAATGGGGATGGCGACACCTTTAATTTTTGAACTCTTTCGCCAAGTCCAATGGCGCCTCCCTTAATGTCCAATCGTGTTACATGCATGCAGAGATGCCTTCTCCAAGGCTACCACCTAGCTGTGCCTACTCTGCAAGTGTGACACTTATCATGCATGCATGCACCAGCTACCACCTCACTTACTCTATGAAATTTTTTTGCCTATAAATACAGAGCATAACATACTTCTCTCACACCCACAATCGTCTCACTCTCTGCTACAAAGTCTTTCATAAGCTCAGGCATTTTCAACAATGGCTCTTCTCACAATGGGCGATTCTCATAGAGGCACAAGGGACAACATTGCCGCATTTGTAAGTTTCTATTTTAGTTATACATTTTTTATACTTCAGGTAATGCTTTTTTTATCTTACTTAATCTTACACCTTTTACATTATTAACTCAGGATACTAAAAGATTCAGAATCCGGTCCCACAACTACCTGGCTCCCGACCCATTTATCGTACCATATCTGGAATACGCAGGTTTCATACATTTTATAAAAATCTCCAACTGCACAATTGATTTAAAGTTCATTCTTGCAATGTTGGAAAGGTGGAGACCAGAGACCCATACATTTCACCTACCAATAGGTGAATGTACCGTCACGCTAGAGGATGTGTACAAGTTACCGGGTCTCCCTATCGACGGTAAGGCCGTTAACGGGTCGGTTCAACAACCCAATTCTCAGTGTGAAGAATTGTTGGGCAGGGATATGGTTGAAGGTGGTGGTGCGAGAGGTCAGGGTATACTACTCACTGAGCTTAAAAATCATTATGCAAGTTTGGAATTAAATGAAAATTCCTCCGAGCAAGACAGGGTAATAAAAGCTAGAACTTATCTAATGATACTATTTGGAACCTTTTTATTTCCCGAAAGTACGGGAAATAGTGTAAATTTTATGTATTTACATTTACTTAGAGATTTTGAAAAAACAAGAAAGTATAGTTGGGATTCTGCAGTTTTAGCCCACCTATACAGTTCCTTGTGCAAAAATGCAGTCAAGGAAAAATGTACATTTTATGGCTGCGTTTTTTTACTTCAAGCCTGGGGTTTGTGGAGGATGGAGTCCTTAAACCCCGTCAACAACAACACATTCGTTTTACCGTACGCAACAAAGTAAGTCATCAAGTTATATCATTTATTACTATTCATCTCTTCACAAAATATATGCTAAAAATAAAATGTTTTTCATTTCCTTTAGGTATTGCGTGAGGGGTATGGATTACGGCGAGAACCCAAGATTCAATGTCACACTATACCGCAATCTATTGGATCACCTAGGCCCGGATGATGTACGTCGTACCTTTCAACTTTCCTACTTTTAAATTATTTATGTATTACGCTTTCATTAACCTGATTTATTTTTACGCGCGGTTTGTCTGGAGACCATATTTGGGTTTGGGCCATGAACCAAACCCCGAGGATGCAGCAATTTGGAGCGCCAAGACTGTAATCATACGGTTCAATGTTGTGGAGATGCACCACAGAGACCGTGTGAAGATGCAGTTCGGAATGCATCAAGAGATACCCAGTGATCCGACTTGTTTGTCCACGTGGCATCTCAAAAGGGTCGACGCCCAGTGGGGTCTTACCAACTGGAAAGACTTTGCTCCAGAATGGTGTAAGATGTGGCAGAGGCGTCACCGACATGTCTTGCAATTCCCGGTTTTCCTCAATCATGGTGTTGTACCCCAAAATTTTCCCTCTCATTTATCAATATTTTTCCTCACAAGACTCCAGACAGGATTAGGGTTTGCTCAGCTCAAGACCTCACCTTGCACTGATAGCCTGAAATTAGGGTTTGAGTTTGCACAAGGATTTTTGGACCATAAATGCTTCATGTGACTTTCATACACCATCTTGGACACCTAAGATTGCTCATACCAAGTTTCAAGCCTTGAATTACATTTTTGCCCAGTCAATTGGACAGTTGACCTAAAAATCAACTATATTTGAGAAAAAATCAACCAAGGCCAATTTACAATCAAAACTCATAATTTTTTATCCACAAAAACATTATAGGCTCCTATGTACCATTTGATCAAGTTTGGATCACAACTCCTCAAGAAATTTGATCAGATCATCAAAAGGGCAAAATGGTCAAAATTAGGGTTTTGACTGAGAAAGGGCAATTTCTGATTTTTAACCTATCCAATGACCAATTGGGTTCAATAATGATTTCAAGGACTCAATAGCATCATCTTTACCTAATCACATAGTTCAAAATATCTCAAATGCATAGGATTGACAGATGAATTTTCCAGTCAACTGATCAAAAATCAACTGTACACTAAAAAGTCAAACTTTGACTTTTTGGTCAAAATCAAGTGCCAAGAGTCATAATTCCTCAAGATATGTCAAAATATGAAACTTTTTGACCAAGAAACCTAAAATTGCAAGTTAGGGTTTGAATTTGAAATTTTTCATAACTTAGAATTTTTCTAAGTTATGGAAAATTTCTTATTTTTTCCCAACTTTCCACAACTTTTTCACCATGATGCAATTAGATTCAAAGAAAACTTCCAACATGAACGTTGTAGTCCTCCATGAAACCTACAACTTTTATACAAAAAGTTTTCCCAAAAGATGCTTGGATCTCAAGTTATGATTTTGTGAATAGAGGTCCATAAACTTTTTAACTTAGTGAAATTTTGCCCTAGTTTAGGCAGATTTTTGACCTAACTTCATGGCAACTTTTCACCTAGTTCCAAGAGGAATCTCAAGTTTCATTTCAAAGATGTATTGTATAGCATGTTATAAGCTTTCGAAAATGTTAGAGAACTCTCCAAGATCATTTATGGTTAGGGAGAATCAAAGAAAGGAAAATGGCAATTTATCACATTTGTTCAAGGCATTTTCACAATGGTTCAAGTTGCAAATCTGCCCTAGCATGCTTTTACTTCGCATTATAGGTCCTAATCCTTTCTACACTCCATAATTGAATGCTAATTTAGTGGACAATGACTTTATTTTGATCTTTGGAGCATTGTACAATGAGTTATTCCAAAAATGGCATAAAGTTCACAATACTACTTTGATAAAGCATGCTTTTTGCAACTTTGCAAATCTTGAGCCATGGACCTGATCTTTTGTTGCAAACAAGATCCACAAACATCAGGCAAAGTACACCAACTCTATGCAATCCATAAGCTAGCAAGTACAGCACCTTGGGCCTTGTCACTTCAACTTTTCTTCAAAAGAAAGAAAATTTGCAAAAGTCAAGTAAGCTTGTGCATCTGATAAAGGCAAGCCTTGGCCTCATTTGAAACGACTTCAGAACTTTATCACAAGCCAATACACGAATCCATAGCATCCCAAGCACTCTCAAACACCAAAATCACATTTTTCTGCCCAAACAGGGCATCATCTGCAGAACCCTTGCCAAATCAACATTGGCTCGTGCGTTTCTCATTTTAAGACTTCAAACACATTTCGTACATCACACCTAAACTATCCAGGCCCTTGTCTTGCAACTGTAACCCCTGTTTCAAGCTTCACCATTTTCATTTTGCAAGGTTGCAGGTTGACTCGTGCAGGGAGATTCAAGCATCTACAAGGCCAGCTAAGCATTGGAAAAGCTTGAGGGAACTTCAAGGAAGCTCACACGATCTTCAGGCCTCACTCAAAGTTCCCACATTGCCATATCTAAACTCAACTAAACAAGGTATTTTTCAAAGTTCTATCTCCTTATTTAGGCATCCTTAAACTTTGATTTGTGAAGCAAAAATGTAGTCCTTGACCTGCTTAAGCTGTACATATGCATAGTTTTTATTTATATTAACTGAGCTAAGAGTATTTGATTGTTGAAGTTCATGAAAAAATTAAGTCAGGAATTAGGGCCACTGAAATTCTCCTTGGTTTCTTAGAGTTAGGTCACAAAATGGATATGGTTAGAATCGTGATTAAAAATGCTATAAGTTTCATGTTGTAAGTTTTTGCTTTTGTGCAAGTATGTGAGAGTTTACAGATTTGAAAAACGCGCGCAGAAGGGTACTCAGGAGGACATGGACGAAGCTGTCCTGGGACTGGCGCGCTTGGGCTTGAATGTTTCTACTTTTCATACCCCCCCCCCCCCCCCCCCAGTTTAATTTTGCACCCCCCTGATTCATATTTTGTTATTTTTCATATTTTCTTGTTATTTTTATGATTATTGACTTTAATAATTTTTTCTGAACATTAAAAATCACAAAAATAATTTTCTTTATTTTTTGCATTTTTATTTTATTATTTTTATTATTTTTTGACATAAAAATAGTTTATTAGGTTTATAGAATTTATTTTCTAAAATAAACTTGTAAGTAATAATAAAATACTTAATATTTTATTTCATATTTCATACACATTAAATATTTATTTTTTACACATATTTTATTTTTTAATACTTGTAAATATTTTTATTTATTTATTTCTTGTACAAAATGAATAAAATAATAATAGAAAACATATTTTTCTTTTAAAACAAAATTAGGGTTTCCCCTTTCAAAAATAATAATATTATTTTTTCTTATTTTTAGGACTTAGATAATTTTATTTTCTCATACATAAAACAATTACAAAACATTTTTTGCATATTTACATTTTATTGCATATTTAAATAATTGTTTATTTATTTATTGTACAATAAATTCAATTGGGTTGTAATAGTGAATTAGGGTTTTATTTTATGCAAATACCCCCATTCAAAACTTGTATCCCCCCTCCCATAATATTGTTGTAATAACTTAGATTTACTTTACGCAATTTATCGCATTATATACATGTTTAGTAAATTAGGATTTGTATGATAAGACAAAAATCAAACAAATAGCATGACCTAAATACAACACAAAATGCATGAAAAATGACAACACATTGCACACAAGCACCTCTAGGGTTTCACCCACTTGGTTGCCTTAAAACATGGCCATGGTATGCATGCTAGGTATCTTGGCAAAAACAAAACAAAACAAAAGATCATAGTCCCTCGATGATGCTATCTTGGTTGCCTAAAAAGAAATGATCTTGGTCCCTCAAAACTTGCTAAAGATACTTGGCAATATTGTTATCATGGTCATACGATGACCCACGCCCGTCCCTTTTAACATCCAAAGATAGGGTTATCTACCAAAACAATGGTAGGTTAACAATGTCAAAGGAATAAAAATGTACAAGAAAGACTTTTGAGTAGGTAGATAAGCTTCTAGTTACTTGATCAATTTGCAAACAATCCTTGATATTTTCAAACAAACACTCACATTTCAAAACATTTTCCAAACAACTTTCAAAACATTGAAACATTTTTCAAAATACAAACATCTTTATATACATTCTTATGAACGATAATCTTACAAAGATTGCCTAAACAAAGGCCTCTTTTCAAAATACTTTCAAAACCACACAAAGCACCATTTCAAACAATTGCAAAAACAAAGCAAGTGATCTAAACAAGTAACTAAGAGCCCATGGAAAACCATGGATGAAAAGGGTGGTAGCACCTTCCCTTTTCATAATCTACCCCCTGAACTCAAGAAAACATCTCAAAGGTCTTTCCTGTGCTTTTTGACCTTTCCTTTTGGATAAAATAAAAGTCGATGGTGACTCTTGCTAAACCGAAACATTTGCGAACACAAACGCAAAACCTCAAGTCAGTTCTCCCACCGCATCACAGAACTGACGACTCTGCTGGGGAATATTTTAAAAGTGGGGTTACCTTAGGGTTTTAGATCACCTTTACATGCTTATCTTGCTTGACTTGTTTGCTTTACACTTTGGTTCTATTGTTTGGGTTTGAATCCTCTACCCGAATTTGGGAAACATTCATAGGTAAATAGCAATACGTTGTGGAAACTGTGTGGGGTATACCGACATGGTCTAAGAAATAGCTATATTAGTGTGACATATTTGTGGGTATCGGTAGCCTTTGAGTCAATCAAAGAGAATACGGGGCCGCTGAGTGATGTCATGAAGCACTAATGGACTTTTAGAACCTTTACTTGACCAACATGGCCTTTTAGGATGTAGTGAGATGACCGGCTTTGGTGCAGTCCGAAGTTGGTAGATACTCGATACTACACTCATTGAGGGTTGGTTCCTTGGAATATTTCGGTCTCCAGTAAAGAGGCTGAATTGAAACAATGAAGAAGGAAACAATCCAGTGATATTGAGCTCCTTAGAACCCAGTTACTATTTCTAGGACAGGTTGAGCCAACTAAACTTCAAGAGGGTACTTACCTATGAAACCCAATGCAAGCCTAAACTAGGAACTTGTGTGATTTGCTTGTACATATATAATTGTGCATAACATCATGGACATCATGAAGCATCATATGCATCCACTAACCATTTCAAGGATTTTGGATTTTCATCTCTGTTCCTGTTTTGTAGGTTATGGATTCACTTCGCAGGAAAACTGTCCAAGTCAACCTTGTAAGAATTCCTCCACAAATCAAGGAGCTAGCTTCAAGGATTCTTGAGAATTCTCCATTCACTGAGAGAGATGGTCGTCTACTCAACTTGGTCACCACCAACACTGAGGAGGATATGCTGAAAGTTCTCTTCCAGTTATTTGATCCTTTGCATCATTACTTTACATTTCCTAACTACCAACTTGTGCCTACTTTGGAGGAATTTTCTCAACTCTTGAGGATTCCTATTATCAATCAACTACCCTTCAACGGTACGGAAAGAGATCCAAAGCCAGAAGAGATTGCTCAAGCCTTACACTTACACTTATCTGATGTCACAACACATTGGGAAACTAGAAGTGGTGTCAAAGGCTTCTTGTCAAAGTTTCTGTTTGAGAAGGCCCAAAGCTGTTGGAATTCTCTAGACTTGCAAGCTTTTGAGGAGATTGTAGCTCTTCTCATCTATGGGATGGTCTTGTTCCCTAATCCTGACCAGCTTATAGATGTGAGTGCTATCAAAATATTCATGTCTCGCAACCCGATGCCTACATTGCTTGGAGATATCCTCCACTCTTTTCACACTCGTACAATGAGGAAAAGAGGTGTTCTCATGTGTTGCACTCCTCTACTGGCAAGATGGTTTATTTCTCATCTTCCCCAATCAGTCTTGAAGAATGAGTAAGGTTTGAGGTGGTCACAACGATTGATGACTCTTACACATTAAGATATTCATTGGTGTTCTCGATCCAAAGAGAATGTTATTATTGTCGACCATTGTGGGGAATTCCCTAATGTCCCTCTACTTGGCATTAGGGGAGGCATCACCTACAACCCCTGCTTGGCTCTGAGACAGTTTGGTTATGCCCGAAGGGATGGCCCATATGACATGCTGATTCAAGGCTTGGTTTTCGACTTCGACAATGACAATCAAGGACTCCGACAAAGGTTCATCCGAGCTTGGAGAATGCCTAACAAGGTAGACAGTAAGACCTTGGGACACAAGAATTCCATCCACCTTGAGCCTTACCTCAAGTGGGTACGAACCCGCACCCAAAGTCTTATGATGCCTTACCCTTACATTCTCCCAGTGATTATAGAGCCTGTTATGGAAGGAGAGGTCCCATACACCCTCCTACATCCTGACATGCCAACATCATTCGAAGATTTACAAAGGAGTTGGATACAGCTCAAGGGAGAGCGCGATACTTTTGAAGCCCAATTCTACGCAAGCGAGAAGAAGGTTTTGTAACTCACTCGTCAACTTCACGAAGAGCAGACTCTCAACACCTACATTGCACCAAAGAGGATGCGCAACGTCTTTTTACCTTAGAATTTTGTATTATTTTGCCCATGGGGAATTGATGTACTAACAAATTCTATCTTATTAATATGACGTGTGTGTTTCTTTTTTGTTTAAAACAAATTTGAATTTCTGAATCCTTGAAAGCATTACATGAATACATATCATTCATCATATGCATAAGCAGGTCTTCACACCAAGTTTCCTCATCTCTCTGCTGTTTATTTCAGCAAGATGGATATTGAACAAACGGTCAAAGACTTACAAGCTCAGAATTCACAATTTCAACAGCTATTCTTGACCTTGGCTAAGGGGAAAGAGGAGCTCAAGACCCTGCTATAGAAAGAGAAAAAGAAGAAGAAGAGAGTTGGTGTGGCTATCTTAGGCAGAAGGTTTGAAGGAAATACCAGAAGGACCTTTGAATTCCCATCAACATCTGAAGAGGGGGAAGGAAAAGGAAAAGGAACTACAGTGCCATCTAATTCTGAAGCTGAAGAAGAGGAAGATAAGGACTATTCCGAACAGAAATACCCTCTGGAGGATGACAAATACAAGAACTTGGAAGAACGTCTAGTTGCTATGGAGATACAGAGAGTGCCTGCCTGGTTCAGATTCCCTCCTTGAGAATCATGAAAGATGATGGTTTGAGTGAAGACGATTGGATTCAGACCCGGCTTGATCAGTTGAACTTGATTGACAAAAAGAGACTTACTGTTGTTTGCCATGGTCAAACGTATCAAAAGCGGATGATTAAGGCTTTCATCAAGAAAGTCAGACGCCAGACGTATCAAGTCGGGAATCTTGTAATCAAGCGGATCATCTTTCCGCAAATGGACTCCTACCTACGAAGGACCATTTATGATCAAGAACATTTTTCTGGTGGGGCAATGATGTTAACCACCATGGACGGTAATGACCTGCCGCACCCCGCGAACACAGACATAGTCAAAAGATACTACGCATAAATGACCCGCTAGGTTGACACACCTAGGAAAAAAAGGGCATCCTGGTGAATCGAAAACCCGAAAGGGCGGTTCAGGCAAAAATTAGGGATAAAACAAAAAAATTTGTACACCCGACAAGTTGAAAACCCGAAAGGGTGACTTGGGCAAAAAAGGGTTTCCCGGTGGACTGAAAACCCGAAAGGGCGGTCTAGGAAAAAGTTAGGGAATTAAAGCGTATGACTATGTCTCGTCGGATCACTTTAAGGATAATCTCTTCATAGACAAACTATGAGCTTCTGATCAATTCAATCATCTTCGGACGAAGCGACGAATGGACAAGATATTCGGAGTTACGAAGGCTATAGCGGAATGGGAACCCCATGGGATTTTTACACACATAGCTATCTTTTCTTTGTATAAATTTTTCTTACTTTTATGACATCATCCTCTTACTAGGATGTCTGTCTCCTGTGTACAAAACACTTACTCAAAGTTAATACAAAGATATCTCTTTCAAAGTACAGAAAACTATTTGCCTTTTTCCTTTACACTTGTGTTTTTATTTGCAAAAACGTCCAATGATTCATTGATGAACATATGCATTTGAACATAATTACTGTTTACAAATAAACAGGATGGAAAAGAACAATTACTGACAGACTGAAAGGATAGGAAAACGTCTTTAGGCTATTCCAGGAGAAATCCTTACAGTACATCATCTAGGTCCCTATCGGAGCTAAAACCATGAAATACATATCCCCATCGGAGTTATAATTTCAAACCCTTAATTCCCATCAGAGTTAAAACTTCAAATTCCCAATCCACAACGGAGCAAAAACTTTGAGTTACAGATCCCCAGCGAAGCTGAAACCTTCATCCCCAGTCGAGTCAAGACTTCTAATCCCCAGCGGAAACCATCCAATTTCTCCAGCAAGTTATCTTGAAGCCTGGAAATCAACCAGATAACAGTTAACTTTTGTCTCTCCCCAACCCAGGGAATTCCCCAGTAGAGTGGCAGACGACCAAAACTCCTGAACCTACTCCAAGCAGTAAACTCTTCCCCACAGAGTCTTTATTACTTTCCAGTATGAAGTCGCCAAAGTTTTCATGACTCCCCAACATAATGAAGATTCTCTTTTTCCCCAGTGAAGTCGCCAAAGTTTTCATTGCTCCTCAACAAAATGAAGATTCTCATTCTTGGTTCCCCGCAGAAATCATCAGAGTTTTCCCTATTCCCCAGCCGAGTAAGGATTCCCATTGTGTAATCTCCAGTAGAAGTCGTCAAAATTCTCTGGATTCCCCAAGCAGATTGCTCAAGCAGTTTGGCATTACTCTCACAACAGAATTTTTGTCAAATACTCCAACTTCAAGACATGAAGGATCCTCACATCCCCATAGAAGTTGTCAAGGATTATAATCCCCAACAGTCGTCCAGGATTTCTTATCCTCAGCAGTGAAGGATTTATTTTCCCCGGCAGCAGTCAAGGATTTTATTATCCCCAGCTATCAAGGATTTATTTTCCTCAGCAAGACAGCAAATCAGCTTGCATGTGCATACATTACATTCATATATCATAAACATTAATAAAGCACATATATTGCATCATACATTTCATGCAACATAACTTTGTGTTTCAGCTAACATTTTACTCTTTTCAGGATAGAATTAACAAGTTATCATTAACAATGTGCAAAGATTTCAGATACAATTTAGATACGCTCCAGACACGGATGCCATTCTGGTACTTATTCAGATTTAAACTATCAGATACAGATTAGATACGCTCCAGACACGGAAGCCATTCTATTTCTCATTCAGATTTCAACTATCAGATACAGATTAGATACGATCCAGACACAGAAGCCATTCTATTTCTCATTCAGATTGAACTATCAATTTCAAGTTCAGATGCACTCTAGACACGGAAGTCATTCTGTCACTTATTCAGATTCTAGTTCAGATACGCTCCAGACGCGGATGCCATTCTGGCCCTTATTCAGTTTTCTGATTCGGATTCAGTACAAATACACTCCAGACACGGAAGTCATTTTGTTACTCATTCAGATTCAAAACTTCAGATACAGTCTATATACGCTCCAGGCACGGTAGCCATTCTGTCACTTATTCTGATTTTCCCCAGCTCAGAGACGCTCTAGACACAGATGCTATTCTTTTTCTTATTTCAGATTCAGTTCAGATACAGCTTGGATATGCTCCAGATATGGATGATATTCCTTTGCTCATTCAGATCCAGTCCCCAGATACAGTACATATATGTTCCAGACGCGGATATCATTCTGATACTTATTCTCCTGACTTACAACATACAACTCAACAAACATTCTTGGATGGCATCTTTAAGCCCATCTCCAACAAGAATCTATCACATCTCCAAATGGCATCTTTAAGCCCATTCCCTCAACTACATTTTGACGAGTGCAAATTTACGGGCACTCTAGTGTCCAATCATCTTTTACCTTCGAGTCACGAATGGCAAACTCGCCAATCTAACTCTTAAGGTTCAAGAAGATTGAATAGGGGCTGCTGTTGTACCCAAAAATTTTCCCTCTCATTTATCAATATTTTTCCTAACAAGACTCCAGACAGGATTAGGGTTTGCTCAACTCAAGACCTCACCTTGCACTGATAGCCTGAAATTAGGGTTTGAGTTTGCACAAGGATTTTTGGACCATCAATGCTTCATGTGACTTTCATACACCATCTTGGACCCCTAAGATTGCTCATACCAAGTTTCAAGCCTTGAATTTGTTAGAACAATGTTTGAATCTAGTACCCTATATTTAAGTTTTGATGATAACAAAGTGAAAAGATATAGTAGTTAAATATTTCATGATTGAATTATATGCTGCCTAAAATTACTATGCTCTGATTTGCAGATATGCTGATTAAAATAAGCAAGATCACGTTCTCAGCATCAGAATATGTTCTCATACACCAGCATCAGAAGTTGCTGAATCAGAACGTCAAGATCAGATGATCAACGCTTGCACATGCTGAAGCTTGATGAACAGAACTGCGCGTAAAACACTCTGATACAGAATCAAATAGTTCATCAGCAGCGAAGCAGAATCAGAATGAGCCAAGCCAGATCGTGCATTGAAGAAGCAACGGTACTGTGCATTGAACGCTAATCAATTCCAACGGCCTCATTCCAGACAAGATCTGCTCAAAAAGGAAAGCTTGTTAATAGCATTGAATCAAGAATATTTGCATCAACGTTCATCTTCTCAAGTGCTATATAAACCAAGCTTCGAAGATTATCATGGCTAATGCTTCCAAACTCTCTACACGCAAAAAGCTGAACATAATCTTCATCCACCAGTTTGCTAAACCAACAAACTCTGATACTCCATTAGCGTTTAGCATTCTAAGTTTCTAAGCTTCATTTGTGTAAACATCACAGTTGTGATATAGTTTTTGTAGAAAACATTCACACACATTTGCTTATACCTTTGTAAGAAAGTGTTGCCTTGACAAACCGGATTGTGGTTTGAATCAAGAAGGTTTTAGCAGTTGCTAAAGCAGATTTGTATTCAGTTGAATATAGTGAATTAAGACCTCGTTGGAGAGAGGCAAAATCACCTTGACGGGTGGACTGGAGTAGTTTGAGATCAAACGAACCAGGATAAAAATACCTTGTCATTGTTTTAAGATTCCAGTTTTACAATTCAACCCCCCCTTCTTGTGTTTTTCACCCCTTCAATTGGCATCAGAGCGCCTGGTTCTGAGCTAAAACACTTAACCGTGTCAGTACAAGATCCAGCGTCAGAAAAACACAATGGCAGGAAACAACTCTCATTTCAGCAATGACAACAATGAGGATAGAGACAGATTCAGCGGCAAACCTCCAGTCTTTGATGGAGAAAACTTTGACTACTGGAAAGACAGAATTGAAAGCTTCTTTCTAGCACATGATGCTGATCTGTGGGATATGGTGACAGATGGATACACGCACCCTGTGAATGCAACTGGTCAGAAGATTGAAAGAAAATCAATGACTGATCAACAAAAGCGTGATTTCAAGAATCACCATAAGGCCAGAACCATCCTCCTCAGTGCCATCTCATATACTGAGTATGAGAAGATCTCCAACAGAGACACAGCTAAGAACATCTTTGATTCTCTCAGAATGACGCATGAGGGCAATGTTCAAGTCAAAGAAACAAAAGCTCTGGCGCTCATTCAGAAGTATGAGGCGTTTAAAATGGAAGAATCTGAATCCATTGAAACTATGTTCTCTAGATTCCAGATTCTGGTAGCTGGTCTCAAAGTTCTGGATAAGGGATACTCTACTGCTGACCATGTCAAGAAGATAATCAGAAGTTTACCCAAGCAGTGGAGGCCTATGGTTACTGCTCTGAAGCTGGCGAAAGATCTCAACAAAATCACTCTGGAGGAACTTATAAGCTCCCTCAGAAGTCATGAGATAGAGCTAGAAGCTGATGAGCCTCAGAAGCAAGGTAAGCCTATAGCTTTAAAATCTAACAGAAAATCTGAATCTAAAGTTTTGCAGGCAGTTGAAGAAACATCTGATGGATCCTCATCAGAAGAAGACGAGCTTTCCCTTCTCTCCAGAAGAGTAAATCAACTGTGGAAGCAAAGACAAAGGAAGTTCAGGAATCCCAGAAGATCTGATCAGAACGAGTCTTCTTCAAGATACAGAAGGACAGATTCTTCCTCTGGATACAGAAGATCTGAAGGTTCCTCTGGTAGCAAGAAGCCAAATACAAAAGACATCATCTGCTACGAGTGCAATGAGCAAGGACACTACAAGAGTGACTGTCCAAAGCTTCAGAGGGAAAAGCCCAAAAAGAAGTTTGGAAGAGAGAAGAAGAAAAGTCTCATGGCCACATGGGATGACTCTGACTCGTCTGAAGCTGACTCAGAATCAGATGATGAAAGGGCGAACATAGCGCTCATGGCTAGCATTCCAGATGACAGTGAAGCTTCTGACTCAGACTCAGAATCAGACACAGAAGAGGTATTTCCTAACTTCGCTGTTAATTTTACAAAGGCTGAACTTGCTGAAAGCCTCAATGAAATTCTGGAACGTTATCAGCAGATTAGAGCTAAATTCAGAGACCTGAAAAGGACTCTTGAATCTGACTCTAATAAGTCTGAGAGTCTCAAATTGGAAAACTCTGAGCTGAGAGATAAAATTTTAAAATTAGAAAACTCTTTACAAAACTCTCAGAAGGTACCAATTTCTGAAACTCCCAGCAACGCTGATGAGATCATCAAGGAGTATGATCATAGCTTCCAGAAGTTCCTTGCTAAAAGCATAGATAGAAGCAGAATGGCTTCAATGATCTATGGAGTTAGCAGAAACGGCAGGAAAGGAATAGGATACCAAGGTAAGGTTCCTACACCTAAGAATGTCATGGATTTAGTTATTAAACACACTCCTCTAAATTCACACTTTGTGTATGGTCACACACATGACATCAAATATACTAGTAGTAATCACTTTGTGAAACCAAAATTCAACCAGAGTTTTGGTAAAACTAACAAATCAGGACCCAAGAAGATCTGGGTACCTAAGGATAAAATAATACATGTTGCAGATATCTTTAGCAGCAAGTCAGAAACACCAGTCATGGTACCTGGACTCTGGCTGCTCACGACACATGACGGGAAGAAGGCATATGTTCCAAAGCCTGGAACTTAAGCCTGGAGGCCACGTTGGCTTTGGAGGCAATCAGAGGGGAAAGATTATTGGCTCTGGAACTGTAGGTAACGAAAATCTTCCCTCTATTAATAATGTTCTGCTTGTAGATGGATTGATGCATAACCTGTTATCCATAAGTCAATTAAGTGATAACGGTTATGATATAATCTTTAATCAAAAATCATGTAAAGCTGTTAGTCAGAAAGATGGGACTATCCTATTTAATGGTAAGAGGAAAAACAACATTTACAAAATCAAACTTTCTGAACTAAAAAGTCAGAACGTAAAATGTCTTCTGTCTGTTAACAACGAGCAGTGGATCTGGCACAGAAGATTGGGGCATGTTAGTATGAGAAGAATATCTCAGATTAACAAACTCAATCTGGTCAGAGGACTTCCAAATTTGAAGTTCAATTCAGATGCTCTGTGTGAAGCATGTCAGAAAGGCAAATTTGCAAAACCTTCTTTTAAATCCAAAAATGTTGTTTCTACCTCTAAGCCATTAGAACTTCTGCACATTGACTTATTTGGACCAGTTAAGACTGCTTCTGTCAGTGGCAAGAAGTATGGGTTAGTAATCGTAGATGACTATAGCAGATGGACATGGGTAAAGTTCTTAAGACACAAGGACGAGTCACACTCTGTGTTTGTTACCTTCTGTAACCAAGTTCAGAATGAAAAAGATCTTAGAATCGTTAAAGTCAGAAGTGATCATGGTGGAGAATTTGAAAATAAAGATTTTGAGTCATTCTTTAATGACAAAGGCATTCTGCATGATTTCTCTTGTCCTAGAACTCCCCAACAAAATGGAGTTGTAGAACGAAAGAACAGAACATTGCAAGAAATGGCCAGAACCATGATCAACGAGACAAACGTTGCTAAGACTTTCTGGGCAGAGGCAATAAACACAGCGTGCTACATTCAGAATAGAATCTCAATAAGACCTATTCTGGAAAAGACTCCATATGAATTGTGGAAGAACAGAAAGCCCAACATTTCGTATTTTCATCCATTTGGATGTACTTGCTATATGTTAAACACTAAGAATTATTTGAACAAGTTTGATTCTAAGGCACAGAAGTGTATTATGTTAGGATACTCTGAACGCTCAAGAGGGTACAGAGTATACAATACAGAAACACAGATTGTGGAAGAATCAATCAGTGTTCGTTTTGATGACAAGCTTGACTCTGAAAAGTCAAAGCAGAATGAAAATCTTGCAGGTATAGAAATTGAATTTGCAGGTTCTGAAGACAAGTCATCAGAAGCTCTCAACACAGACATTCCTTCAACGTCTGAAAGAAGCAATGCTAGAAATCCTTCATCTGCTGCTGATCAACCTCAGAAGAGAGTACCCAGAAGCAGTTTGAATCACCCAGAAGAGACTATTCTAGGAAGAAAGGAAGATCCAATCAGAACAAGAGCAAGCTTCAGAAACTCTGAAGAAACCCTTATGGGACTTGTGTCTCTGATTGAACCTTCTTCTATTGATGAAGCACTTCTGGACAATGACTGGATTCTAGCAATGCAAGAAGAGCTGAATCAATTCACCAGAAACGACGTATGGGATCTTGTTCCAAGACCAAAAGGATTCAACGTCATTGGAACAAGATGGGTGTTCAGAAACAAGCTCAATGAACAAGGTGAAGTCGTCAGAAACAAGGCACGACTGGTTGCACAAGGTTATAGTCAGCAAGAGGGGATAGACTATACAGAAACCTTTGCCCCAGTCGCCAGGTTAGAATCTATCAGACTCTTAATCTCTTTTGCTGTTAATAGAGGCATCACTCTGTATCAGATGGATGTCAAAAGTGCATTCTTAAATGGTTATATAGAAGAAGAAGTTTATGTTCACCAACCCCCAGGTTTTGAAAATACAAAACATCCAGAACATGTTTTCAAACTGAAAAAGTCACTGTATGGTCTGAAACAAGCTCCCAGAGCTTGGTATGAAAGGCTAAGTAACTTTCTGCTTGAAAATGAATTCACCAGAGGGAAAGTGGACACTACTCTATTCTGTAAAACATTTAAGAGTGACATTTTAGTCTGTCAAATTTATGTTGATGATATAATCTTTGGTTCTACTAATCCTTCTCTTGGAAGAAAATTTGCTAAGTGTATGCAGGCAGAATTTGAGATGAGCCTCATGGGGGAACTGAAATTCTTTCTAGGAATTCAGATTAATCAAACTCCAGAGGGAACTTACATTCATCAGAGAAAATACATCAGAGATCTTCTGAAGAAATTTGACCTCTCAGAATGTAAGCCATCAAAGATTCCAATGCATCCCACGTGCATTCTGGAAAGAGAAGAGGTAAGCAAAAGCGTAGAACAGAAAGTCTACAGAGGTATGATTGGTTCTCTCCTTTATCTGACTGCTTCAAGACCTGATATTTTATTCAGTGTATGTATTTGTGCTAGATTCCAATCAGATCCTAGAGAATCTCACTTAACAGCTGTTAAGCGAATTTTCAAGTATCTGAAAGGTACTACTAATCTGGGTTTGTTTTATAGAAAATCTAGTGATTACAGCTTAGTAGGCTACTGTGATGCTGATTTTGCTGGAGACAGAGTGGAACGCAAAAGTACTTCTGGAAGCTGCCAGTTTCTGGGAGAAAATCTGATCTCGTGGTCCAGTAAAAGGCAATCAACTATTGCTCTGTCAACAGCAGAAGCTGAGTACATAGCAGCAGCTGGATGCAGCACACAGATGCTCTGGATGAAAAGTCAGCTTGAAGACTTCCAGATTTTTGAGAGTAACATTCCTATTCTTTGTGATAATACTTCTGCTATTTGCTTAAGTAAGAATCCTATTTTACATTCTAGAGCTAAGCATATAGAAATAAAACATCATTTCATTAGGGACTATATTCAGAAAGGAATTTTAAACCTGAAATTTATAGATACAGACCATCAATGGGCTGATATCTTTACTAAACCCCTTTCAGAAGATAGGTTTAATTTCATTCTGAAACATCTCAGCATGAAAGTATGCCCAGAATGAAAATGTTTTAATTCCATATTTTTATCTTTCAGAATGTATTTATATTACTGTGAACTTCTGATCAATCTTCTTTCAGAAAGTTAGAACATGCAGATTGTATCAGAGGCAAGTCTAAAGATTTGAGAGTCTAATCTCAAAGACAGACGTGCTGATCACTACATCAAACAAGTGTCATCCAATCATCAGCAAATCCCTGAAGCAGAACGCGTGCACGCTTCTGAGAAAGGAAAGCGCTGATTGGGTGCATTGAGACACATGTCTGGTAACCGTTTTTAAGTATCTTTCTCAAATCCCCCAAAATCAGCAAGCATTAAATGCAAAAGTAATCACGCTTGTTAATGGCAATCATTATTTTTTTTCTCTCTCTTAAAAACGTTTTATTTTTCAAAATAATTTTTGAAAATTCTATTTAAGCACATTACTCTTCACTCTTAATCTTTACGCTTTCTCATAATCTCTTAAGAATTTTTCTGCATACTTCTGAGTTTACCATCTTCAAACCTTTTTTTTTCTCTCAAATCACTCTCAAGCTTTTTGTGTGAGAACAATGGCATCCTCCAGCATTTCTGCAGGAAATCAGAAGAAAGAAACCTCTGAGCAATATCAAGCGCCTACCAGAACTCTTCTCACACCAGTAAAGAATCTTGAGGTTCTCTCTGAGTTAATCATCGATTTCGAAAGTTTGAAGGATAATGGATTTGACCTAACTGAGGAAGTCAAAGCTCAAAAGTGGGAGAGGTACTTTGATAGATTGGTTGGACCAACCTTCCCAGAGCTTGTCAAGGAATTTTGGATTCACGCCAAGATTCATAAACATCTAGTTATCTCCTATGTCATGGGAAAGAAGATAATAATTTCTGAAGACCTCATTGCTAGGTTAATTGGTCAAAGTGGTGGTGGAGTCCGTTGTGTGGACATGGCTGATAGATGCCCTGATATAGGTGTGGTAGCCAACTGCATTTTCACTCTTGGTTTTCCCAGCAGCAAAATCAAGGATCTGAAGGATCACTGCAGAGTGTGGGCCAAGATTGTTCTAGGCTGTTTCAATCACAGGAAGCCAACAAGCTCTCCTGACTATATAAACGTGGATCAGCAATTTCTGATCTACTTTATTGATCAGAGGGTAAAGATCAATTTGGCACACTTCCTGTTCAACCATCTGAAGGCTAGTGTGAAAGAGACTAGAGAAGAAGAAAGGACCAAAAGGGACTGGATACCGTTTGGGAGGCTCATATCAGATATTCTGACAGAGAATAAGCTGATAGATTATCTGAGCGAAGCTAAAGTGCTGGGCAATTTTGAACCAACTGTTGGAAAACCGCTGAACGCTAAGAACCTGAAGAAGATGAAGCTGATAGAAAATATCAGGAAGGAACCCAGAGCTTCTTCAACTGCTGACATCTCCAGAAGAAGAGTGCCTCTGAGTAATTTCCCAAGATTTTCTGAAATGGAATCCCAACCTGATATGTTTCCCAAGTACCCAGATTCATACAAGGAAGAAGATGCAGGTTCAAAGCTGAAGATCAAAGATCTGAGTCAAGTTCAACCTGAAGTGACTCAGAAGAAGACAAAGAAGAGGAAAGCAGAAGGATCATCTCATCAGACTCCAAAGAAACGAGGTAATACATCTGCTGCTCCTATTTCAATTTCATCTACTATTCCAACATCTGCTGCCCCTCCTCAAACCTCTCACAGAATATCCATCCCAATCCCTTCTATTGATGAAACCATACCAGAAGACCCTTCTGAGGCCTTACTACTCAGAAGAACCAGAATTAAAATTCCCATTAAGATTACCAAACAACCAACTGTTTCCACAACATCAGCACTTGATAGCGTGCTAGCTGATATTGAGCGTGAACATGCTTCTGTTCAACCTCACTCTGAACCACCAAATATTCCTACTCCACAACCTGAACCAGAAACACAACCTGAACCAGAAATTCAACCTGAACCAGAAATACAACCAGAACATCAACCAGAACCTGAACCACAATCTCAACAACCTGAACCAGAAGAACCTCTGATCCCTGAGCAATCAGAGATTCCACCTCCTCAACCAGAAAACAATCCACCCTCACCACAACCAGAGTTTCAACGCTATGAAACCCCATCTCCTCATCATTCTGATCCCCACTCACCTCAACCTTCACCGCTGGCAATCCAGTTGCCATGTGGAACCACCATTGTCAGACCCCAGTTACCATCATCAGAGGAATCAACACCTCCAAAAACTCCAACCACTCCAATAGATATATCCTCTGACTCTGATAACCATCCACCAAAACAAACAGCACCTCAGCAAACCTCTGAAAACCAATCCTCTGAAAACCCCAGCAAAATCTTCATTGACTTGACAAGTCTTGAACGTCTTGCTGATTTAAGACACAAATTGGCCATTCCCAAACCAAAGCAATTAGATGTTGGCTCTGGTATTTTGGACTTTGAAACAGGTATGCTGCAGTGGATTGCTTCGTTGAAGCAAGTTTGTCCGGGCATGATCGACCCAGCTGCTTCTGATCAGCTCTGGTCACAGTTCAGAGTATGGGTACGTACTGAAGCACTCAAGCTGCAGGACGTCAACTACGAGCAGGCTCAACAGAACTTTAGCATGCTGCTGAAGGAAGTTGAGAGTCAGCTGCCTCAAGAAGTTGTGCTCCCTCTGGACAGTGAATCCTGGTCTGAGAAAGAGCAAGCTGCACAGGTGCAAGCATCAGAAGAAGACAAGACTCTTCAGGAAGAAAATCCAGCAGAAGATATAGCTGAAAGTTCTGAGAAACTTCCTCCTGCTGAAAGTTCTCAAGCTGCCTTGGACAGGCAGGCTCTGGAAGAACTAAGGCTGAATGACTTGCGTCTACAGCAGCGGATGGAAGAAAATGATCAGAAGATGGAAGCAAGAATGAATGTTCAGGACAACAAAATTGATACTGTTGTCACCATGGTTCAGAAGCAGAATGAAACTTCTGAAAAGATTCAAGCAATGCTGGAAAGTCTGTTCTCACGCATGCCCCCACAACCTTAAAATTTTTTTTTTTCATGCATAACCTTTTATGTTTTCTTCATTCTGATGTACTATTTTGACTATGTTTGTGTAATGTTCTTTTGCACTGAACTACCTTCAATATAATTTGTTTTTCTGATCTAAATTGTTTTAGCACATCACTATCACTTTTTGATTGCTGACAAAAAGGGGGAGAACAAGAATGATA
Source organism: Vicia faba (assembly GCA_948472305.1). Taxonomy (NCBI): domain Eukaryota; kingdom Viridiplantae; phylum Streptophyta; class Magnoliopsida; order Fabales; family Fabaceae; genus Vicia; species Vicia faba. Next base: position 1,157,914,819 of record OX451735.1, on the reverse strand, counting down.
TTTAAAATCAATAACGGCTAACTAGACAGAAACTCTCAAACATTCTAACTCTATTACTTGAAATGTTTTTCTGTTTTGTTGTTAAGTCTACAGGCACAAGGAAGCTCCGAACACTATGAAGACTAAGAACTAGAAGCTCATGTTGCTCTGATCAAATATGAAGTTCTGATATATGAAGCTCTGATTGTCCTAACACTCTGATCCTAAGCAAAGCTCTGACAGGAAAAGCTCTGAAGCTCTGCTTTCTGATAAGTCAAAGACCTATAATCTGATGCTCAAAGATAGAAAAAGATCTGACTCTGAAGAACACGCATATCAAAGGGAAGTAACAAACTCAGGGGGAGTATCTCTTAAACTCTGAATTCTCCGTACTTCTTATTCTGATACATAACTCTGATAACTTTTCACGTTATTTCTCATTTAAAATATCCAGTTTTTGTCATCATCAAAAAGGGGGAGATTGTTAGAACAATGTTTGAATCTAGTACCCTATATTTAAGTTTTGATGATAACAAAGTGAAAAGATATAGTAGTTAAATATTTCATGATTGAATTATATGCTGCCTAAAATTACTATGCTCTGATTTGCAGATATGCTGATTAAAATAAGCAAGATCACGTTCTCAGCATCAGAATATGTTCTCATACACCAGCATCAGAAGTTGCTGAATCAGAACGTCAAGATCAGATGATCAACGCTTGCACATGCTGAAGCTTGATGAACAGAACTGCGCGTAAAACACTCTGATACAGAATCAAATAGTTCATCAGCAGCGAAGCAGAATCAGAATGAGCCAAGCCAGATCGTGCATTGAAGAAGCAACGGTACTGTGCATTGAACGCTAATCAATTCCAACGGCCTCATTCCAGACAAGATCTGCTCAAAAAGGAAAGCTTGTTAATAGCATTGAATCAAGAATATTTGCATCAACGTTCATCTTCTCAAGTGCTATATAAACCAAGCTTCGAAGATTATCATGGCTAATGCTTCCAAACTCTCTACACGCAAAAAGCTGAACATAATCTTCATCCACCAGTTTGCTAAACCAACAAACTCTGATACTCCATTAGCGTTTAGCATTCTAAGTTTCTAAGCTTCATTTGTGTAAACATCACAGTTGTGATATAGTTTTTGTAGAAAACATTCACACACATTTGCTTATACCTTTGTAAGAAAGTGTTGCCTTGACAAACCGGATTGTGGTTTGAATCAAGAAGGTTTTAGCAGTTGCTAAAGCAGATTTGTATTCAGTTGAATATAGTGAATTAAGACCTCGTTGGAGAGAGGCAAAATCACCTTGACGGGTGGACTGGAGTAGTTTGAGATCAAACGAACCAGGATAAAAATACCTTGTCATTGTTTTAAGATTCCAGTTTTACAATTCAACCCCCCCTTCTTGTGTTTTTCACCCCTTCAGAATTACATTTTTGCCTAGTCAATTGGATAGTTGACCTAAAAATCAACTGTATTGGAGAAAAAGTCAACCATGGCCAATTTACAGTCAAACTTCATAATTTTTGATCCACAACAACATTCTAGGCTCCTATGTACCATTTGATCAAGTTTGGATCATAACTCCTCAAGAAATTTGATCAGATCATCAAAAGGGCAAAATGGTCAAAATTAGGGTTTTGATTGAGAAAGAGAAATTTCTGATTTTTAACCTAGCCAATGACCAATTGGGTTCAAGCATGATTTCAAGGACTCAATAGCATCATATTGACCTAATCACATAGTTCAAAAGATCTAAAATGCATAGGATTGACAGATGAATTTTCCAGTCAACTGATCAAAAATCAACTGTACACTAAAAAGTCAAACTTTGACTTTTTAGTCAAAATCAAGTGCCAAGGGTCATAATTCATCAAGATATGTCAAAATATGAAACTTGTTGACCAAGAAAGCTAAAATTGCAAATTAGGGTTTGAATTTGAAATTTTTCATAACTTAGAATTTTTCTAAGTTATGGAAAATTTCTTATTTTTTCCCAACTTTCCACAACTTTTTCACCATGATGCAATTGGATTCAAAGAAAACTTCCAACATGAAAGTTGTATTCCTCCATGAAACCTACAACTTTGATTCACAAAGTTTTCCCAAAAGATTCTTGGATCTCAAGTTATGATTTTGTGAATAGGGGTCCATAAACTTTTTAACTTAGTGAAATTTTGCCCTAGTTTAGGCATATTTTTTACCTAACTTCATGGCAACTTTTCACCTAGTTCCAAGAGGAATCTCAAGTTTCATTTCAAATATGGATTGTAGAGCATGTTACAAGCTTTCCAAAATGTCAGAGAACTCTCCAAGATCATTTATGGTTAGGGAGAATCGAAGAAAGGAAAATGGAAATTTATCACATTTGTTCAAGGCATTTTCACAATAGTTCAAGTTGCAAATTTGCCCTAGCATGCTTGTAATTGGCATTACAGGTCCTAATCCTTTCTACACTCCATAATTGAATTCTAAGTCAGTGGACAATGACTTTATTTTGATCTTTGGAGCATTGTACAATGAGTTATTCCAAAAATGGCATAAAGTTCACAATACTACTTTGATAAAGCATGCTTTTTGCAACTTTGCAAATCTTGAGCCATGGACCTGATCTTTTGTTGCAAACAAGATCCACAAAAATCAGGCAAAGTACACCAACTCTATGCAGTCTATAAGCTAGCAAGTACAGCACCTTGGACATTGTCACTTCAACTTTTCTTCAAAAGCAAGAAAACTTGCAAAAGTCAAGTAAGCTTGTGCATCTGATAAAGGCAAGCCTTGGTCTCATTTGAGACGACTTCAGAACTTTGTCACAATCCAATACACGAATCCATAGCATCCCAAGCACTCTCAAACACCAAAATCACATTTTTCTGCCCAAATAGGGCATCATCTGCAGAACCCTTGCCAAATCAACATTGGCTCGTGTGTTTCTCATTTTAAGACTTCAAACACATTTCGTACATCACACCTAAACTATTCAGGCCCTTGTCTTGCAACTGTAACCCCTGTTTCAAGCTTCACCATTTTCATTTTGCAAGGTTGCAGGTTGACTCGTGCAGGGAGATTCAAGCATCTACAAGGCCAGCTAAGCATTGGAAAAGCTTGAGGGAACTTCAAGGAAGCTCACACGATCTTCAGGACTCACTCAAAGTTCCCACATTGCCATATCCAAACTCAACTAAACAAGGTATTTTTCAAAGTTCTATCTCCTTATTTAGGCATCCTTAAGCTTTGATTTGTGAAGCAAAAATGTATTTCTTAACTTGCTTAAGCTGTACATATGCACAGTTTTTATTTATATTAACTGAGCTAAGATTATTTGATTGTTGAAGTTCATGAAAAAATTAGGTCAGGAATTAGGGCCACTGAAATTCTCCCTGGTTTCTTAGAGTTAGGTCACAAAATGGATATAGTTGGAATCGTGATTAAAAATGCTCTAAGTTTCATGTTGTAAGTTTTTGCTTTTGTGCAAGTATGTGAGAGTTTGCAGATTTGAAAAACGCGCCCAGAAGGGGACTCTGGAGGACAGGGACGAAGCTGTCCTGGGCCTGGTGCGCTTGGGCTTGAATGTTTCTACTTTTCATACCCCCAGTTTACTTTTGCACCCCTTGATTCATATTTTGTTATTTTTCATATTTTTTTATTATTTTTATGATTATTGACTTTAATAATTTTTTCTGAACATTAACAATCACAAAAATAATTTTCTTTATTTTTTGCATTTTTATTTTATTATTTTTATTATTTTTTTGACATAAAAATAGTTTATTAGGTTTATAGAATTTATTTTCTTAAATAAACTTGTAAATAATAATAAAATACTTAATATTTTATTTCATATTTCATACACATTAAATATTTATTTTTTTACACATATTTTATTTTTTAATACTTGTAAATATTTTTATTTATTTATTTCCTGTACAAAATGAATAAAATAATAATAGAAAACATATTTTTCTTTTAAAACAAAATTAGAGTTTCCCCTTTCAAAAATAATAATATTATTTTTTTCTTATTTTTAGGGTTTAGATAATTTTATTTTCTCATACATAAAACAATTACAAAACATTTTTTGCATATTTACATTTTATTGCATATTTAAATAATTTTTTATTTATTTATTGTACAATAAATTCAATTGGGTTGTAATAGTGAATTAAGATTTTATTTTGTGCAAATATCCCCATTCAAAACTTGTATCCCCCCTCCCATAATATTGTTGTAATAGCTTAGATTTACTTTAGTCAATTTATCGCATTATATACATGTTTAGTAAATTAGGGTTTGTATGATAAGACAAAAATCAAACAAATAGAATGACCTAAATACAACACAAAATGCATGAAAAATGACAACATATTGCACACAAGCACCTCTAGGGTTTCACCCACTTGGTTGTCTTAAAACATGGCCATGGTATGCATGCTAGGTATCTTGGCAAAAACAAAACAAAACAAAAGATCATAGTCCCTCGATGACGCTGTCTTGGTTGCCTAAAAACAAATGATCTTGGTCCCTCAAAACTTGCTAAAGATACTTGGCAATATTGTTATCATGGTCATACGATGACCCACGCCCGTCCCGTTTAACATCCAAAGATAAGGTTATCTACCAAAACAATGGTAGGTTAACAATGTCAAAGGAATAAAAATGTACAAGAAATACTTTTGAGTAGGTAGATAAGCTTCTAGTTACTTGATCAATTTGCAAACAATCCTTGCTATTTTCAAACAAACACACACATTTCAAAACATTTTCCAAACAACTTTCAAAACATTGAAACATTTTTCAAAAGACAAACATCTTTGTATACATTCTTATGAACGAGAATCATTACAAAGATTGTCTAAACAAAGACCTCTTTTCAAAATACTTTCAAAACCACACAAAGTACCATTTCAAACAATTGCAAAAGCAGAGCAAGTGATCTAAACAAGTAACTAAGAGCCCATGGAAAACTATGGATGAAAAGGGTGCTAGCACCTTTCCTTTTCATAATCTACCCCCCGAACTCAAGAAAATATCTCAAAGGTTTTTCCTGTGCTTTTTGACCTTTCCTTTTGGATAAAATAAAAGTCGATGGCGACTCTTACTAAACCGAAACATTTGCGAACACAAACGCAAAACCTCAAGTAAGTTCTCTCACCGCATCACACATGCTAATATGTGACACACGGATCAATATTTATCTTGGTACAGGTCGGTTAGTAACCCTGAAATGCACGTGTCTCATCCAAGGTATTTGGTTGACCCACGAACACAATGGGCACAACCCTCGTTTCCCCAACAACAAACCCAACACACATCAACCTCACACCAATCCCCCAGACGAAACAGAACCACAAACACCCAACCACAGTCCCCACCAAAACACAATTACACCCAAATGCGCCACAATCACCACCTCAGTACCAATACCCCCATATGCCTCACACCAAACTGCAATTCAAATCACATTACCAACACACCCGCATACCCCACACACAATTTCAGTCTTCTGTATATCCCAATATGGGCCCCTCAACATCCAGCCTTAGCCCTGATCTGAGAATGTCAGAAGATTATGAACCAACCGACCAAACTTACCATCAACCACAGTATCACCAAACCACCCAACATCCTCAATACCAAACACCCCAAGATCCATTTCCTTTCTACCCCCCGTACTCAGACGATCAATGCTACAGACCCACTATGGAACCCCACCCACCGCCAACACGACCAAACTTTGAGGGTATGGGTAACCGACTGTACCAAAGAGGATCTTCTAGATATAGAGATCTGACTGATTTCATGGATCCGGAACGCATTGACTTCGTTGGGCCATCGACCCTGTCACAGCAGGAAACGCGACGACACTCAGCACGGGAAAGGCGAGGACGGGGAAGCGGAACCGGGGGTCATTACAGGGTTCCCGGGGACCACTGATTTATCTGTTTTTTTATCTGTTTTTTAATGTAATACATATGGGTGTAATCATTTTTTTAAATAAAAAGTCAATTTTGTTGATCCTGTATCGAATACGCAACGCACTGGATTGAAAAAAAAACGCGAAATTTATCCTAGAAATGCACTAAGGCGCCATCTCACTTGGCTTAGGGCATGCCCTAAGCACCTAGGCGCCAAGTGAGATGGCGCCTCCCCTTAAATAATGGGTGTAGGCGCCAAGTGAGATGGCTCCTCCTTTAGGGAGTCATCTGAAACATGGTTATTTGCGTAATTGTTTCCGAAACGTGGTTATTTGCGAAATTATTTTTTAATACCTGGTTATTCAAAAAAAAAATTCTACACCGAATTCTTACAATGAACTAACAATGTGAATCATGTTTTTAATAACTTGTATTGTTCTATTTCGTTGTTTGCCTTACATTATTGTATAGATACATTTATTTATGTATTATTAGATTTTACTAAATTGTTTTGAGCTATCTATGTTGATCTTACTATTTTCCCCCAATGATATAGATGGATTGGTTTAACATTCTGATTCTAAGGTAGTGGAGATCAGTGGCGGAGCCAGAAAAAATATGAAGCCTGGGCAAGTTTTCATTGGCTTCATAATTTTCTACCAAGACAGTCAATGCTAATCCCAAAGGAATTATTTCCTTGAATTGCAATTGCCTCTTCAATTTGTAAGATTTCGGATTTTATAATATATACATGTTAAAATTTCGGATTCTATAATATATACATGTTACAGTATTTCAGGTGTGCTCACAAAATGAACAAACCTATAAAAGTTGAGAAAATTAGTTCAACACGCTCATTTGTGTGAAATTAAGTACTGCCTAAAAACACCGCTATCAATTCAAATTCCAAATAATGTTGTCAAATACAGATCGAAAAATGGTGGTTTGTTAAAATTCCGGTATGCTACAATGTTGTAGAGCCACTATTTGAGAACACATTTTACTAAGTAGCATAATAAAAAACAATAGGGATGTGATCAAATTCCGCTACACTATATTGCAGAACCGCTAACTTTTTATTTCAAATCTTCTTTTGTACACATTGTTTACAGTGAAAAATATTATGTTGTTATTATTTGTTTGACTTTTCAACACACAATTTGTCAATTCCCAATCATAAACCAGTAAACTTTCATCACCATTAAACATGTTGAATTTCTTTTCTACAGTGAAATTTTTGCAGGAAGCAGGAAAAGCTGGAAAATTGAAAAAGAAGAAGAAGTCAAAACAAACAACAACTCAAGTTCAAAATTAGACACAAAGAAACAGAAGTAAGAAGGAAGAAATCTCCGATCAACTTGCATCGACGCTCCACCTGCAACATCAATGGTAGCCTGAATATGAAGCATTCCGATTCCGAATAGTCTGCAAAAATAGTCACTCCGAGAACCTCCAACCGTCTGACCATACGACATACGACCTCTGCCGCAGTCAGCCAACAATGAACTCAGATTCATCACCCACTCCAATGACCCTCGATTCCGTAAGCTTTGACTTTCGCTCAACAACCGCCAACAACCACCTTTCGAAGCAAGCACCCCCGGACAATCACAACATCGCGAATTCCGATTCAACAACAGCAACATCGCACCATTCAACCCTCACCGTCGTGATCTCAAACCCACCACCGCGTCACCTCCTCCAACGAATAACCGATTAACGCCACCATCCTCGACGGCCCGACGCTCACGAAGCACCACTATACCGGTCGCCCGCTGCCGTACGCATCGAATCCGGTGAAGCCCACCGCTATTTCCCTCTGTGATGCATCACCATGCTCATCACCGCTCTGGAATCAGGTCCGGTTTTCTTTGAATTTTAGATTTCACTATTGTTTTTTTTCTCTTTCGCTCTAGGTGTCGTTGGTATGCATAAGTAGGCGGCCGAGCCTGGGCAGCTGTCCTAGCTGGCCGGACACTGACTCCGCCAGTGGTAGAGATCAAACATAATAGAGATTCTAATGTTAAAGGAGCTGTCAGACTTTGTAATATAAGTAAAACATTTTATTTTATGGTTGATTTCATTCTTGTATTATGAAATACCATGACTTTATGTTCATATTTCTCATGGAATTTATCCTAGATTATAGGTTGATCAAAAGAAGCCAAGAAGAAAAGAGGTTCCAAAATCACCGTAGAAATCAGGATTAGATCATCAGAAAAAATATCATGTTATTTCTTCTATAGATATTTATTGCTCAAATAAAAGAAAAAGTATGAATTGCGTTTTTTTAGGAAGATTCAATTTAAATTTGTTTATAAACTATTAATATTATCCATATATCGGATGTTGGATTTAGATTAATTAAAAAATATAGATATGAATGATATTAATTAATTTAAATATATTTTTATTATAAACAATATGGATATGAGTGTTATTAATTAAAAAATTTATTGGATATGAATGTTACTAATTAATTTTAATATATTTTTATTATAAATCATATGGATATGAATGTTATTAATTAAAAATTTTATTGGATGTGAATGTTATTAATTAAAAAATTATTTATAATTGAGAAAAAAATATGCAGGAGTACAATTAAAAAAAAAAAATTTTTTGTTTGATACAATTTTTACCTATAGTCATATGTTGTAGTTAAAAAATATAATTTTTTCGAGACAAATAGTAATAGACAACTAGAACTTTAGGTAAAAGGAAACTGTCTGTCGGCAAAACATAAATCGACCAAAAAAAATATGTCATTGATCACGCAGTATAGCGCACGGACAACATGGCTGTCGGTGATTTACAATTCGACTTTTATTGACGACTGAATGAGATATAGTGACAGATTTTTTCCGTCGTTTCAGGTGAATTTTCTTGTAGTGTTTAAAATATAAGTGACTGCTCGTACCTGATCAGAAGGGTTTGTCAAGGCTCACGAGCTGTAAGTCCAGCAGTGATTGAATGTGAAGTGGGGGTACCTACAAGTAACTCTGATGCTAAAGTAAGGTTCATAGTAATTGCAAGTAAGTGTGAGAGTATGGGTGAATGAATAAATACCTGACCCTCTCGAGTGAAAGGGTATTTATCTCCCTCAGCGCTGGGCCAAGATCCCCATTATTGGGCTAACCAAGTAGGCCCAAAATAGAGATTGTCAGGTCCTACGTGTAGTTGAGGCCAGCACGTAGTCCTCAACCTGAATGGACTCCTCCAAATTATCAGAGTCAAGAGGACTCCGTGACATTCGAGGATGTTGGGTGCATTCCCTACGAGTAGGGTAATTGCGAGGACCTCCTTAGTGTCATTGGTCCTCCTCGCCAGTCGTGAGGTTGTCCCCGGAGGACATATCCTGGTCGACGAGAGGAGTGGAGGGTGCTCGCAAGAAGCTCCTGAGTATCATTGGTCCTCCTTGCTAGTCATGGGGTTATCCCTAGAGGATATATCACGGTCGGCAAGATGAGTGGAATTACTGCCCAACATTGCCAAGGGCAGACTCTCTCCTGCTTGATTTCTCCTGCAGAATAGTTGGATTGGGCCTTGTATCATATTTGTGGCCAAGTGTAGACCCAGTCCAGAATAGGAGCCCCCCAAGTCGTTGCTCCTGAGGAAAGGAGTTATGACTTAAGACCAAATTCCCCGTATGGTGAGCATAGTTTCGTCAGGGTCTCCTATCACGTCGAGGGATGAGGTTATTTTCATACGCGACTGCTCGAGCAGAGATTGGGGTTTGCTCGCTGAGAACATTTATCTGCTCCTCAACTCGCAGGGAGACGAAATTTTCACAGGATGTTTACTTCGTAAGCCACGTGGTGTAGCTTTTGGGGTAGAATGATGACCTAGGGAGTAGGGGTCATTATGACCCTGAGCGCGTGGGCGGCAGAGAGACGGATAGTTTGTGCGCTGATCGACACGACGCTTCGTCTTCTGTGCTATCCTTATAAATAGTGCCTAAGGGATTATTTGTAACATTTCCAAACTCTCGCTCTCTCCTTTCTTCCTAGTGTCCTCCGTTTTCTACCACCCTCAATTTCCTTGCGTAAGTGTTATCGTAACTTCCACCGTATAATCTATACCAACCCCACTCAAGTAAATGTTTCTCGGTGATTATTCTCATTTATAGTTGATTTGTTGACAAATTTCATGGATTTCTTGATGAATTTCACTACTCGGGGGACTTTTACTCGGGATGTTCATGGCTCTCTTTGTAATACTCTCGAAATGGCTCGTGAAAGTCATCTACTCCCTGCAAAACTCATGAAATTGCTCGGGGAATTCATCCCCTCCTCGCAATGTTCATGGGATTTCTCGAGAGATTCATCTTATCCTCGTCACCTATACGAGGTTTCTCGAGAGATCTGTATTCTCCTCGTAGGGTTCACGAGTTTGTTTGCTTTTACTGAATGAGGGTTCGTTGATCTGGTTTGGTCGTGGTAACCCTTTTTCACTTGTGTTATGGTGGAAAGGTGAATTTGATTTCGCTGTCAAATTCACTGATTTCCTCTACTTTACAGGTGAAATGACCAAACTAGTCGAGGCACCTGACCAGGTCGAGATAGAAGAAACGAGTGGAGCCCACAAGGGTGTCCACTTGATCTACACCGTCACCGATCCGCCACTGTCCTGGGTCTGGCCAAATCCTCGAGGGATAGCCTCGGTCTTTAGCCATACAAGGAGGGAGGCATACACCGTCGGTGAATATGGCGACGACCAAAAGGTTTTTAAGATAAATTTCAAGATCTTTCGCCAGACACCGACGACCAGGATATGCTCGTCTTTCCCAGAAGATCGCTTCCCCATGTACGAGATTGTCTTCAGAAATCTAGGGCTTCATCTACCATTCAGTGAATTTCAAATGGGTGTTTTCAATCATTTGTCCTTGGCGCCCTCCCATCTGCACCCCAACGCGATTGCTTATCTACGGGCTTTCGAGATTACTTACTAATACTTGAGGGTTGAGGCGATGATTCCCTTGTTCTTCATGGTTTTCCATCTTCAACAGCAGTCTAGAGGAGGAACACATAGTTGGGTTTCTTTCAAGCAATCCAAGATGTTGTTCCGGATGTATATGGACTTTATCCGTGACTTTAAAGACAAGTCTTATATCGTGCAGCCTTCATCCCAAGAGGTTGTGGACGCGATGTTCGACCCTGTTTCTCTCGTCGATGAGATCAGGGAGGTTTATTATAAAGAAGAGGGGAATGAAGAGATTGGGAGGCTCTCTAAGTTCCATATACATTAGTGTCATGCTCACTACGACCACAGGCCTAGCCACTATCATACTCTTGCTAGTAGCATGGGCGTCAAGGATAGGGGGCCTTTAGTATTCTCAACAGGTTCGTCGATAGTTTCTTCCCCTCCAGGTGTTGACGAGTGAGGAAGACGACGTTCTTAATGAAGATGGAGAAGCTACGTTCGAGGCCAGCCCGATCAACACCAAGGAGCTTGTTGAATGTTGTACATATGGGGACATCATGGTTCTTCTGGGTCTCTCTTCGCATGAATCTATTACATTCTGTTTTTAACTTGTTTCGGGTATGTCCATCTAGAGGTACTAACTCGAGCATATTGTTTTTGTTTTTCGAAGTAATATGGTCCAGCGTCGTGACCGTTTGCAGAAGTTTACCCATGAAAAGAAGAATTGCAAGAGGTTAGTGAATCTAACCAGCCCACGCGTCATGGCCCTATTATTGAGTAGGTCAGGGACGGGTCCAGTGGTTCGCCGAGACTTCGTGATGTCGCTCAGCGCACGGTTGTGACGTGAAAGAAAAGGAGTCGCCCTGACGACGAGCCTATGAATTTGACTAATAATGAGTCAGGTGCTCGGGCTTTTACCTTTCCTCCTTACTTTGTCGAGAAGGTTTCTTCGAGGGATTTCCCTTTGTCATGTCTGACGGTGAATCCGTTGTCATCAAGTGGCTCGATGAGGAAGGTAAGAGGAAACATCTGGCCTCGGGCATGGTCGGTCTGATAAAGGTCTCGAAGATGGTCGTCGTCCTCGCAAATGAGGGTGCCAGTTCTTCTGTAATGGTGAGCAAACTGGAGTCAGATAAAGTGACTCGTCAGAAAAAAGTATAGAAGTTAAAGGTCACTCTCAAGTGAGGCGAGGAAATGTTCCAGGCACAGGCTGATGAGTTAGAGAGAGAGAGAAGGATAAGGTGGCAAAAGCCTTCGAGGAGAGGGACTCATTGCTGCTCAAGAGGAGAAACCTAGAGAAGGAGGTTGCTGATTTAAAAGCTGCCATGCTGCCCGCGGACGATTATCCCGAGGGAATCACCATCTTAAAGACTCGCCTGGAACTGGATCTTCGAATCCAGGTCCTTGAGTCGGATTGCGTGGATGCATTGTCTGACGGTTTTGAAACCGTGATGGTTTAGCTGGGCGTGCTGAATCTGGGGCTCAATAATGAAGGTGCTAGAACTTTTTCTGAGGTGGTTGATGGTAAGGTAACCCCTCCTCCAAAATCCTCTGAGCCAGAGACGAAAGAGGGTACTCCAAGGAGTGACTAATATTCTCTTGATGGCTTGGTGTTTTTGTTTGGGGCCTGCATGCATATAATTTGTAATTATTTGTATCGGGGCATGTGTGCCTATATTTTTGTAATATTGGGACAACGTCGACCTTCATGGTCGGCACTTTTAAATGCCTATATTTCACTTCTCTATTATATTGTTAAATATTTGCTTGTCGTTGTTCTTGAGTTTTTTATTTCGTGGAATTTTCATGAGTGAAGGTTTGTGCTAGACCTTAGTTGTGGTCGACACATGTTGGAATGTGTCAAGAAGGCAAAGTAGGAGTCCATAGGGACGAGGTCAAGATTGTGGTAGGGGTCTTGACTTTGACATGAACTGCCCATTACGAGCTAGGTGTTCTGCCTGTTGGGTACTTCGACGGTGGAGCTCGGTCGATGTGTCCCCGTCGGGCTAAGATTACGCTCGACCAATAAGCAACAAACCCGTCTTTCATTATTGGTTGGAGGCTATGTCCGTACCTCAACATGCTTCCATGGTCGAGCGCGCCCTGTTGTTTATCGGAGAGGGCATGTCGACTGCTGGGCCCCGACGTTCATGAAGGACTTAGCTTAAATATTGTTTCAGCTTTGTAGCATTCCATGGTTGAGGTAGTGGTTCTCCACTTAGGCATTCGAGGTGGTAGGCTCCAGTGCCCGTTGCCCCGTGGATGCAGTACGGTCCTTCCCAGTTGGCCGCTAGGTTTCCTTCACGGGAATGTTTATTATATCTTTGCAAGACTAGGCTGTTGAACTTTAATTCGTGTTTTATGACTTTGGTGTCATGACGCAGGGCTATCTCTTGTTTCAGTGTGGCTTTGCGAAGAGCCTCTCTTGATCGGATTTCTTCTACCAAGTCGAGCTCTTCCCTTAGGGATTCATCATTTAGTTCCACGTCTAAATGGATTTAAGTTCTCCTGGATGACTCCATGATTTCAACGGGAAGTACAGCTTCGGTGCCATAGGTTAGTTGAAATGGGGTTTCGCCGGTCGTCGAGTGTGGTTGTTTCACCCCAAAATTTCCCTCCCATATTTCTCAAAACATGTCAAGAAAGGTCTTCAAATTGCTCAAGGAAGTCCAAGAGTTGACCAGACAAACCCTCTCCTAAGACTGTCTGCCCCAAATTAGGGTTTCATTTTGCATCAAGATGTTTGAGTCCAAAGGATCCCAAATTCCCACCATTGTCCTAATATGTTCTTAAGATCATCCATGTCAAGTTTCAAGCCTTGTAGAGAAAATTTGCTCAGTCAATTGCTCAAAGACCTGAAAATTGACTATGCTAGGGCAAAAGTCAACTGTGGCCCACATACAGTCAAACTTCAATATTTTTGGTCAAAATTCTCATTTTGAAGTATTATTCATCATTTGATCAAGGGTTGATCATGATTCCTCATAGGATTGCTCACAATTCATCAAAACTCAAAAGTTGCTAAATTAGGGTTTTGTTGGAAAAGTCAACTCAACTTTGACCAAGCATATCTTTCTCATACTTTATCAAAAATGACCCATCCAAAGATCATTTTGAATAGGATGTGATTCCCTACAATTCATCTTCATCCCCCAAGTTCAAAATATGCACTCACAAGAAGATATGAATTTGGACATTATAGGTCATTTTGAAAAGTCAACAAAAACACCTTTTGGGTCAAAGCTTCATACATGAACATGGAAGATTCAATTGAGATGAGACCAAAAGGTTTGCTTAGAGGACATCTTAAGCTTTCTAAAAAGTCCAAGAACACCCCTCTAGGCTCAAAATTGAGATAGTTATGCATTGGCCAAGTTGACCCTTTTTGCCAAATTGCCAAAAGTCAAATGTGTCCATAATTGCATTTTTTGCTAAATGGGCCCAACTTTTTATGCTTGCACTGAGTTTGTAATGTGACCCACGACCCATGAGCCCTTCCACTTGTCATTATTTTATTTTTGTTATTTATTTTGATTTTATTTCATTTAAATCAAATAAAATCATTATAAAATAATGGAAATATCAAAAATCAATAAAACCTTGAGATTTTGTGCATGATTAGATTCATTATACAGCTGGAGACAAAATCAAATCGTGCAAGGCTTCATATGGACACAAAAAGATTGAAAATGCTTGTTTTGGAAAGATTTGGTGTAAGGATTAAATCAATGATCAATCTTCATAAATGGCAAAGATTGCCTGCAAATATTAACCCTAATGCACTCTATTATACATAAGGAACAAAGGAAGACCAAAAGGAGAGGTGGAGAAATAGTGAAAGAGGCAGAACCAATTGCAAAAATTCAAAGAAAAAGTGCAGACTAAATTCCAATTTGCAGACCATATCAAGCCATTCTAAGCATACCAATAATTTGTTGGACGTCTCAGGATCGTGTTTCAATCGTTAGCAAGCCTCCCCACGCCCTGAAACGCATTGTAGAAGTCACACAGTTAACTTAGAAATTCGTTTTCGTTTTATGGATTTATGCATCATTTGCACATTTTGATTACAGATTCTTCTTCCTTATCGAGTTTACAAGCTAATGATTATACTCAATTGCCTTTTTGTTGACTGAATGTAAAACTGCCATGGCTAGGGTTTGTTCTTTGTTTTTAGGGTTTTCTTATATAGGAAAAATTGGACATTGATAATGGTACCATGATGCTCGTGAGGTTGAAACGAGTTGATTGGTACCATTGGTTTTCATTTATCATGCACGTACATGATTTTGGAATGAACAGGGGCTATACCTATGCTTGATGTCTGTAGGTAAAAGTCCTCTTACCTAAAATGACGGAATCAGTGGAGAAGACAATGGCGTGGAAGTGTGGGAATGGCTCGTTTGAATTTCCGCGCGTTTTGGGAGGCGTGGCACGTTATTTGCATTATATTTTATTTGTTTCATTATTATCACAACTAACATGTTAGCGCAGATGGTGAGGATGCTGGCCTTTGATGCACACGTCCTGGGTTCGATCCCAGGCGTGTGCATTTTATTATTTTCTCAACAAATGCAGGTCAATCCAGTGCTTCATACTCTCAAGCGTATTCCATACACTCTCAAACATCAACCATTTGATGTGCTCCTGGCCAGATCCAATGTGTCCACAATGAAGGGACCACCATGCGCCTGAGTCAAGCATGCATACAGGATTGAGCAAAGTAAAAAGGCCTGAGCTTATTGGGCCAAGAAATTCCAAGCAACACCCCCTCTTTTGCTAATGTTATCAGGCCCGTTCTTTTTTCTTTTCTCTAATTTATTTCTTTTATTTAATTTAATTTTCTTAATTTTTTTAAACAAAATTAATTTCTTTTTTCAGAAAAAAATCATAAAATCAAGAGTTTGCAAAAACTTAGAATTAGTTAGTTTTTTTTATCAAATTTAATTTAATTTAGTTTAATTTAATTTAGAGAAATTCTAACCTTTTTATATAATTAAAACCAATTAGAAAAAATTAGGATTAGACTCTTGATTTAATATTTATTTATTTCTCAAAATAAAAATACAAAAAATTAGGTTAATTTAATTATTTTTCTTAATTAAAATTAATTAGTAATTAGGTTTTTTTATTATTCAATTGAGCTTTATTTTCTCAAATAACACAAAAACGACAAAAAATAAATTTCCCTTTAAATTATAATTAGATATAGTTGGGGTCAAAACCCTAATAATCTTGTATTTGTTTCATCGCGCGTTTTTATTATTTTTTGCAATATTGAAGTAACTGTCTACGGTATGTAATCGTTTAAATTATGATTTTCTTTATTTATCATTGTAAGTGTTTAGTTATTGGCATGTATTTTTGGTAAAACCAGGTGTGTGAATGTCATGACTGATGTCATAACATTCTGGTTTATTAGGTACTTTATGCAGAAAAATTATGGCATACAGTAGCTACTGTGTATGAGTGTGTATCTGAGCATTTTGCAAAAGATCACATTTATTGCCTTCTACCAAAATCAGTAAACATGAATTTTGATGTCATAACAAATGTTAAGACATCCTGTACTGATCTAACAGTAGTGCAGTTTGGTTAATTCTGAGATTTTTCAGGAAGTTGGCTCATTCCTTCCAGAACAGAATCTCCCGTTGTCTTTGGGTTAACCTAGCTCAACCCTAAACTGGTTGATAAAGTCTTGTGACCAAGTCTTATGGTTAAACCTAATTAACCCTAGCTTTTTGTGGAAACCCTAACTGAAGAAACAACTGCTATATATTCAACAGGATTGCTGTTTGGAAAATATCTCCTTGGACTGAAGATCAATCAGAAACTGTATAGTTTTAACTGCTGTAATCCAAGCAATTATCATTGTGATAAGTGACTTGGAATAGGTTTTGTTTGTAAGGGTTTTTGTACCACTCAAAGCTTTGAAGCAAGAGTGTTTTGTGTCTCTTGACTAAAGCTTTGAAGCAAAGTCAAGTTAGGTTTTTGTACCACTCAAAGCTTTGAAGCAAGAGTGTTTTGTGTCTCTTGACTAAAGCTTTGAAGCAAAGTCAAGTTAGGTTTATGTATCACTCAAAGCTTTGAAGCAAGAGTGTTTGTGTTACTTGATTAAAAAGCTGTGAAGCATAATCAAGTGTATGTTCTGAAGAGTGTCTTCATTAGTTCTTTAGTCAATTGTTTTAAGTATCACTGCTGTGATTGAGGGGGAGTGAGTAGGAACTCAGGTTTAAGTAGAACTTAGATTGAAGTTGCATTGGGTAGGTCTTAAGTGAAGGAGATAAACTGGTTGGTTTATTCCTGAATTAATATCTCTTATAGTGGATTTCCTCCCTGGCTTGGTAGCCCCCAGAGTAGGTGTTGTTTCAAACTGAACTGGGTAAACAATTGACTGTGTTCTTTACTGTTTTTATTTACTGTCTTATAGAAAGTCAGATACGGTGTCATAACATTCACTGTGACATTGAGTATCTGCTGCCAGAATTTTCAATTGGTATTAGAGCAGGCACCCTGCCTGTATTACTGGGTGAGATCTAGGGATATCACTTTCTGGCACTATGGACAAAGAAGGAGTTTTTGGAAATAGACCGCCCATTCTGGATGGAACAAATTATGACTACTGGAAACCTCGTATGATTGCCTTCTTAAAATCTCTGGACAAAAAGGCTTGGAGAGCTGCTGACAAAGGATGGAACCATCCCACCATAACTGAGAAAGATGGGACAATCAATCTGAAGCCTGAGGAAGAATGGAGCAAAGAAGAAGATGAGTTAGCCCTGGGAAATTCCAAAGCCTTAAATGCCTTGTTCAATGGAATTGATAGAAACATTTTCAGACTAGTACATCAATGTGAACTGGCCAAGGAGGTGTGGGACACTCTCAAAACTACCCATGAAGGCACATCCAAAGTAAAAATGTCAAGGCTTCAGATGCTGACTACAAAGTTTGAGAACCTAAGGATGAAGGAAGATGAAACCATTCATGAGTTTCACATGAACATCTTGGAGATTGCCAACACCTCAGGAGCATTGGGTGAAAAGATGTCTGAAGAAAAACTGGTGAGAAAGATTCTCAGATCCCTGCCTAAAAGATTTGCAATGAAGGTAACTGCTATAGAGGAAGCCCAGGACATCAGCAACTTAAAAGTGGATGAACTCATTGGGTCTCTTCAGACTTTTGAGATGGGGATCAGTGACAATGTTGACAAGAAAAACAAGAGCATAGCACTTGTATCCAACACTGAAGATGAAAACAAGGAGGATGAAGAAGAAAATATTTCAGAAGCTATTGCCATGCTTGGAAGACAATTCAACAAACTCATCAAGAGAATGGATCCAAAGTCAAGGTCAAATGTTGATAACATTCCCTCTGACATTAACAGATCTTATGACTCCAGCAGAAGACCAAGGTCTGAAGAGAAGGGAAATCAAGGCAGAGGAATTCAATGCCATGGTTGTGAAGGATATGGGCATATTCGAGCTGAATGCCCTACCTTTCTTAAGAAACAAAAGAAAGGAATGACTGTTACCTGGTCTGACTGTGATTCAAAAAGTAATTCTGAAGAAGAATCTGCCAAACTAGTTACTGCTCTAACTGGTGTTTGTACCTCTGAAAGTGACACCAGTGATGAGGAAGTGACATTTGAAGAACTGGCTGATACTTACAAGAAATTGTGTATCAGAAGTGCTGAAGTCTGTGTGCAAAATGAGAGATAAACAAAGCTCATCATAGAGTTGGAGGCTGAAAAAAGGGCAGACCTTGAAACTATAAGTCATCTAGAAGGGGAAGTTCAACTGCTGAACTCACCACTGAACCAGATGACCAAATCTGTCAAGATGCTGACAAATGGAACTGACAAATTGGAAGAAATCCTTCAGGTTGGACAAAATGTGGGAAACAAGTCTGGACTAGGATTTGTGGAAGCAAAGAAATCTGGTACAGACAAGAAGATTAGGTCTGATAAACAAATGTCAAAGCAGATGTCACAACATAACACTCAACATCGGGAACAGAGAAATATGAAGAAAAAGTACCAAAGATGGAGATGTCACCATTGTGGGAGGTTTGGTCACATAAAGCCTTTATGCTTCAAATTGTATGGATACCCTAATCAGAACCCAAGTGTCAAACCTAAGGCTAACAGGGTACCACATACTCCTCAATGGAAGAAAAAGGCTACTGCCCTGATAGCCCACACTTCCCTGAGAGTCTCTGCAAAGGAAGACTGGTACTTTGACAGTGGGTGTTCTAAGCACATGACTGGAATCAAGAACATTCTCAATCATGTTAAACCTCACACCACTAGTTATGTGACCTTTAGAGATGGTGCTAAAGGTGAAATCAAAGGAGTTGGTAATTTGGACTGCCCTGGAGTTCCAAATCTGAATGAAGTACTATTGGTAAAAGGCCTGAATGCTAATCTCATTAGTATCAGTCAATTATGTGATCTAAGATTCAAGGTCAACTTCTCAAAATCTGAATGTCTTGTAATTAATGAAAAACAAGAAGTTGTAATGAAAGGAGTCAGATATAAAGACAGCTGTTACTTGTGGCAGCCTGAGAACACTAATAACTCCACTGTGTGTTCTATTGCCAAAGAAGAAAAAGAGGTGAAACTGTGGCACCAAAAACTTGGCCATCCTCATCTAAGAGGAATGAAAAGGACTATCTCCATGGAAGCAGTCAGAGGGATTCCAAGACTGCAAATTGATAAAGGGAGAGTTTGTGGTGAATATCAGGTGGAAAGGCTTGGTGAAAAGAGATATGCCTATGTTGTGGTGAATAACTTTGAAGTTTTTAAAGAACTATGCAAAAGAACTCAAAAAGAAGGGTGTATTGTCAGAATTAGAAGTGATCATGACAAGGAATTTGGAAACAACAAGTTTAATAAGTTCTGTTTCTCAGAAGGAATTAGTCATGAATTCTCTTCTCCTATAACTCCTCAACAAAATGGAGTTGACAAAAGGAAAAATAGGATCATACAGGAATCTTCCAGAGCTATGATTCATGTCAAAAGAATTCCTTTTCAACTTTGTGCTGAAATAGTTGCAGCTGGTAGTAGTTGTTCTCAAATTATCTGGACAAAACAGATGCTCACTGAGTATAATGTCTCACAAGATGTTGTGACATTGTACTGTGACAATCTGAGTACAATCAATATTTCCAAGAACCCTATTCAGCATAGCAGGACCAAGCACATTGACCTTAAAAATTACTTTATCAGAGACCTTGTAGAGGAGAAGACAATTAAACTGGAACATGTTGCCATTAAGCTACAGCTGGCTGACATTTTTACCAAGGCTCTTGATGCAAATCAATTTGAAAACTTGAGGGGCAAGATGGGTATTTGCCAACATGAGAAATTATAGCAATTAATTTTGCTCAAAACAAGGGTTGAAGGAGTTATTTTTGTTAAGTCTATTTTAAGTGGGTTAATCATATATTTCCCCAATTCTTTCAAAATTATTAAGAAGTTGAATAGACACACGTTTGCCTCCTTCCACTCTCGACTTTGCAACATCTCTTTTTCTCTCAATCAAAGTTTTCTCCCTAGTTGCTACTGGTTTTCCAAGTCAATCAAAATGTCTCAAACTTCATCCTCATCCAAGACAACCGTTTCATCTTCATCATCTGATCAAGATTCTCGAGCAATCACCTCATGCATGGATTCTGAAGTCCTGGAGATTACTCCTCTCAGAGAAATAGCAACTAACCCTTCCAAGGTCAAAAAGCTGAGAACAAGGCATGCAGGAAGGTCTCAGGCTACGTCATCCGGTAATCCCTCTCAACCTTCATCTTCTGTACCTAATAAGGAAGGATCAACTTATGTACATCAAGCAATAGCTAGGCTTGTTACAAGAATCCTGAGTGAGAACCACTCTGTACCGGGGATTTCTGTTCCATTAAATCAAGAATCAGCAAGCCCAAATGTTGAAGCAAATCCAGATGTCTCTGAGAATGTTGAGACACCAAATGACAACATTCAAAAACCATCTAAAAACCTGGATGATATTCAAAACCCTTCAGAGAAGAATGTTGAACCACTTGTTATTGATGTGGATGAGGAATACTCAGACAATGACCTGATTGCAAATATCAACCCTAGCATAGCTAGGAGAATGATGAACAGGAAGGGTAATCAAGATGCTGCAAAAGGTCTGAACAAAGAGAAACCTGCTGATAAGAAAACCAGGTCTGAAGGGAAGACTGGTACTGTGAAGACTGGACTGTCCAAAGGGAAGGTGAAAGCCCAAGTGCATGTTGGGAGTCTCTCAAAACCTGCAAGGCAACCAATAACAAAGAAGAGAAAAGAACCTGAGCCTACTGATTCTGATGAGGAGTCAGATTTTGAAATTGATACTGAAGACATTCCCCTCAGAAGGAAACTCCCTTCCAGCAAAATGGCTAGAGTTCCTGAAGTCCCCACTGACAACATTTCATTTCACCACCCTGAAAATGCCAACAGATGGAAGTATGTTTGCTTGAAGAGAATAGCCTTGGAAAGAGAACTAAACAATGGTGCCATGGATTGCAAGGAAATCATGGACCTTATAAAAGCTGATGGACTAATGAAGACTGTGGTAAAATTTACCAAATGCTATGAAAATTTGGTCAAGGAATTCATAGTGAATTTGTCTGATGAATGTGCTGATGGAAGGTCAACTGACTTTGAATGTGTATATGTGAGAGGAAGAAGGGTTAATTTCTCTCCATCTGAAATTAACAAATTTCTTGGAAAATCAAATGAGGCCTAAGTTACTGACAATGAAGTTTGCCAAACCATCACAGCAAGACAAGTCAAGTGCTGGCCCTCAAAAGGCAAGCTAAATGCTAGCAAGCTAAGCATAAAATTTGCCATCCTGCACAAGATTGGTGCAGCCAACTGGGTCCCTACAAACCATAAATCAACCATCTCTACAGGATTGGGGAGATTCATTTATGCTGTTGGTACCAAGACTGAATTTGACTATGGAAGGTACATTTTTGATCAAACCTTAAAACATGCTGGTAGCTATGCTGTTAAAGGCCCAATTGCCTTTCCCTCCCTCCTATGTGGAATCATTCTTGCTCAGTACCCTGATATCCTAGTGGAAAGAGACACTGCTTGCAAAAGAGCTCCTGCTCTTGGGTTACACTACAAGCTGTTTCAGGGATCTCATGTTCCTGACATTGTCATAACATCAGCTGAGACATCATCTGCAAAAACTCAGTCCAAGACATCTGATGTTATAGCTGTATTGAAAGAGACCTACAAAGAGCTGGAGACCAGGATAAAGACTCTAGAAAACCTAATTGCCAAATTAGAACAGGAGGAGACTGAAGGAAACAGAAGGGAAGATGGTGTTGCTGAAGATCAGCTCAATGCTGGAGAAAGTAGCTCCTCTGAAGGTGACAGTGCTTAAAGTCTGGTGGAATTGTCAAGCCTGATGTTGATGCTGTTGATACAAGTGTCTTCAGATTTTATTTGTTGTTTTTATTACCTATTTTGGATAACTGTATAACATTTAAGTACATGTTTCTTTGGCCCATTTGTGGCTAAAGAGGGGGAGATAATTTCTGTGTTAATCACTTGGTAGACCTCATATTTTTTCTGCAGTCATATTCATTCTGCTGCTTTATATTCTCTGATTGCTTAGGGGCTTTAGCCAAAAATCTACCAAAGGGGGAGTTTGTAAGTGTTTAGTTATTGGCATGTATTTTTGGTAAAACCAGGTGTGTGAATGTCATGACTGATGTCATAACATTCTGGTTTATTAGGTACTTTATGCAGAAAAATTATGGCATACAGTAGCTACTGTGTATGAGTGTGTATCTGAGCATTTTGCAAAAGATCACATTTATTGCCTTCTACCAAAATCAGTAAACAGGAATTTTGATGTCATAACAAATGTTAAGACATCCTGTACTGATCTAACAGTAGTGCAGTTTGGTTAATTCTGAGATTTTTCAGGAAGTTGGCTCATTCCTTCCAGAACAGAATCTCCCGTTGTCTTTGGGTTAACCTAGCTCAACCCTAAACTGGTTGATAAAGTCTTGTGACCAAGTCTTATGGTTAAACCTAATTAACCCTAGCTTTTTGTGGAAACCCTAATTGAAGAAACAACTGCTATATATTCAACAGGATTGCTGTTTGGAAAATATCTCCTTGGACTGAAGATCAATCAGAAACTGTATAGTTTTAACTGCTATAATCCAAGCAATTATCATTGTGATAAGTGACTTGGAATAGGTTTTGTTTGTAAGGGTTTTTGTACCACTCAAAGCTTTGAAGCAAGAGTGTTTTGTGTCTCTTGACTAAAGCTTTGAAGCAAAGTCAAGTTAGGTTTTTGTACCACTCAAAGCTTTGAAGCAAGAGTGTTTTGTGTCTCTTGACTAAAGCTTTGAAGCAAAGTCAAGTTAGGTTTATGTATCACTCAAAGCTGTGAAGCAAGAGTGTTTGTGTTACTTGATTAAAAAGCTGTGAAGCATAATCAAGTGTATGTTCTGAAGAGTGTCTTCATTAATTCTTTAGTCAATTGTTTTAAGTATCACTGCTGTGATTGAGGGGGAGTGAGTAGGAACTCAGGTTTAAGTAGAACTTAGATTGAAGTTGCATTGGGTAGGTCTTAAGTGAAGGAGATAAACTGGTTGGTTTATTCCTGAATTAATATCTCTTATAGTGGATTTCCTCCCTGGCTTGGTCGCCCCCAGAGTAGGTGTTGTTTCACACTGAACTGGGTAAACAATTGACTGTGTTCTTTACTGTTTTTATTTACTGTCTTATATAAAGTCAGATACGGTGTCATAACATTCACTGTGACATTGAGTATCTGCTGCCAGAATTTTCAATCGTCTTTTGCGGGGTTTTTTGGCTATGTAATTAATCCCTACCCAGAAGCCTTGTAATAGTGTAGGTTTATTTTCTCGCATTTTAATTTTTGCAAATATTAACTGTTTAGATGTATGTTAATAGGATTGTATGACAAGATTGCATGATAATTTAAAACGGCTAGAAAACCCTAATGTGCAAAGATAATAACTGAAATCAAATCACTCGCACATGTGCACTCTTAGGGTATACTCTCACTTCGGTTGCCTTCGGTAAACGATCATTAAGTATAGGGTGTCTTAGTGGTTGCCCTCCTGTCTAACAAAGATCAAAAGTCCCGTTCAGAAATGTTGCCTCGAAAACGTTGCCTCAGAAATGTTGCCTCAAATATGATCTTAAGACTCTAGGGTTATTAATAAGGGGTCCTAACATTGCTTTAATGATCGTACGTCCCTTACGAGTTGACCCTTACAACTCCAACGACGGTGCTACCTATTTATCAATAATAGGATAGCATTGTCTAAAGGAAACGAGAATAGAAATGATCCTTTTTCGAGTAGGTAGATGCTAGTAGGTACTTGCTCAAATGAAACTTTTCACACTCACACCTTTCAAAACAATTTTCAAAACAACTTCGTCACACCTTTGAGGACTGATACAAAGGTTATCACGAAATCAAAACTTTTCAAAACACACACAAGCAATTTTGAAAGATGAGCAAGTACCTAAGAGCCCATGGAAAACCATGGATAGAAAGGGTGCTAACACCTTCCCTTTCTATAATCTACCCCCCGTACTCAAAATCTCAAAAAAGGAATTTTTTGTACTTTTTTCCTTTCTGGTTGGATAAAATAAAAGTCGGTGGCGACTCTTGCTTACCGCGACATTTTGCAAACAAAAAACGCAAAACGCAAACCATCATTTTCAAAACAGTCGGTTATGCCACCGTATCACAGAACTGGAGACTCTGCTGGGGATGTTAAGTGGGGTATACCTTAGGATCTAGTTCATCATAATTACTTCTCTTGTTTGTTTTGGTTGCTTTACTTTTAAGGGTTTTTGTTTGGGAGTTACTATAGATCCTAACCTGGATCTGGGGACACCTTTTAGGTAAGTAGCAATAAACTGTGAGGGAACTGTACATCGTAGACTGATACGGTTGAAGCAATAGTTACGTTGATATGGCACATTGGTTGGTACCGGTATCCCTTGTGGATAAATGAGGAGAATACGGAGCCGCTGTGTGGTGTCGTTAAGCATCATTTGACCTTGGAACCTTTAATTGCCCAACTTGTCCATTAGAAAGTAGTGAGATAGCCGGCCTCGGTGTAGAGCTGAGAACTCGTTGATACTCGATGCTAAACTCATTGAGACCATACTCTCTAGATAGTTCCGGCCGCAAGAAAATATTCGGTGAGCTGAAACCATGACCGATGGAGGATGGTCGGTGATATTGAGATCCTCTAGAAACCGATTACTTTTTCTAGGACAGGTTGAAACCAACTAAACTTCAAGAGGGTACTACCTTTGACCTCATGCAAGCCTTAAACTTAAGGGCTTTGTGAGACTTGTTTGTCTTTTCCATGCCTGTTATCTGCTATACCTGTTGTTTTTTTTATCATGACATCATGCATCATAACATGGCATTCATACTTCATTATACTAACCATTTCAAAGACCAAGGGAATTTATCTTTGTTCTGTTTTGCAGATTATGGCTTCCGTGCGCAGAAATACCATCCGAGTTAACTTTGTGCAAATACCTGCTCAACTTAAGGAGTTAGTCTCAAGAATTTCTGAGACTTCTATGTTCATTAAGAGACATGGTCAGCTTCTTAGCCTGGTCACCTCAAATCTTGATGAGCAGATGTTGAGTGTACTTTTCCAGTTCTTCGATCTTGTGCATCATTGCTTCACCTTTCTAGATTACCAGCTGGTTCCCACTTTGGAAGAGTTCTCTCACATATTGGGCATATCCATCCTTGAAAAGGTGCCCTTCACAGGTATGGAAGAGGTTCATAGACCTGAAGACATTGCCTCAGCTCTGCATCTGAAACGGGCTGATGTAGTATCCAATTGGGAAACATGAAGCGGGGTCGAAGGTTTCCTAGCCAAATTTCTGATAGACCAGGCTCAGCTATTCTGGGATAATTTGGATTTTCAGGCTTTCGAAGATATCTTGGCTCTTCTTATCTATGGTTTAGTTCTCTTCCCAAAACCGGATTCCTTTGTAGATGTAAACGTTGTCAACATTTTCCTTTCTCGCCATCCTGTGCCTACTCTACTGGGTGATATCTTGCATGCCCTTTACACTCGTACCGTGCGAAGAAGAGGGACTCTTATGTGTTGCATGCCGTTGCTGTCAAGGTAGTTTATTTAGCACCTCCCTAAGTCTATGTTGAAGAACGAAGAAGGTTTGGGATGGTCCTACAGAATAATGTTACTTGCCCATACAGACATTCTTTGGTGTTCCCGGGCTATGGAAGACACTGCTATTATTGACCGTTGTGGGGGGTATCCTAATGTCCCATTGCTTGGAATCAGAGGGGGTATAACCTACAATCCTTTCCTAGCCTTGCGACAATTTGGTCGTGCTCGAAGAGATGGACCCCATGAGCTACTTCTTGAGGATATTGCATTTGACTACAAGTAAGACGTTAGGGAGCACCGCCGGAGGTTTATACGAGCTTGGGGCATGGTGAACAGATCTGACCCCCAAGAGTTGGGACCAAAAACTTCCCTTCCTATGCAGCCTTACCTCCAATGGGTCCGAGCTCGTGCACAGAAGCTTGGGATTTCTTATGAAGCCGTATTACCAGTGATTGTAGAGCCCACCAATAAAGAGGGCGTTCCTTACACAATTCTATATCCTTACATGCCCACTGATCTTGGGGAGTTGCAGATATCTTGGATTCATCTGAAAGAGGAAAGGGATACTTACCGGGAGAAGTACCATGAGCAAGAAAGGAAGATTTTGAAGCTCACCAGGCAGCTCGAGGAAGAAAGAGTGATCAATGACTACGTCAGCACAAAGAGGAAGTGTCCATGGGACTCTTGATTTTTCTTTTTCTAGTTTAGATTTGTTTTCCATTTACTTCTTTGTAACGCCTCAAAGGCATTGTTGAACCTTTTACAAGTTAATCTAATAAAGTTTGTTTAATTTTGGTTTACAAATTTAAATTTCCCAAAGTCTTTGAAATCATTACATGCGCATCCCATTATCATGCACACCATTACAGGTACCATTACAGGTTTCTCATCTTCTTCGCTGTTTATTTCAGTAGAAATGTCTTCTGATCAAGCCATCAAAGATCTTCAGGCACAGAATGCCCAATTCCAACAGATGTTCTTAAGTCTGGCTAAAGGGAAAGAGGATCGGAAAACCCTGATTCTTAAAGAGAAGAAGAAAAAGAAGAAGGTCGGTATTCTGAACATGGGTAGAAGATTAGGAGAAAGGATAAGACAATCAGCTGATCTGACCTCCTCATCCAAATACGGGGAGAACCAAGAAAGGATAAAGGACCCTAGTCCAGCAGTTTCTAATAATGATAAGGATTATGATGATGAGCAATATCCTCCTGCCGAGGATAGGTACAAGCAGCTAGAAGACCTTCTGAGTGCTATGGAGATTCAGAAGATCCCTGGGTTGGATTTCAGAGAACTAGGACTGGTATCGGGAGTGGTGATCCCTCATAAGTTCAAACTCCAGTTTTTTCCAAGTACGATAGAGTATCCTGCCCAAAACTCCATCTCCGCTCGTATGTCAGGAAAATCCAACCCCACACTGCTGATAGAAATTTGTGGGTGCATTTCTTTCAAGATAGTCTGTCAGGGACTCAGCTTGAATGGTTTTATCAATTGGAAGGAGCCAGTGTCCGAAACTAGGAAGGACTTGCTGCTTCTTTTTACATGTAGTATCAGTATAACGCCGACCTTGCTCCCACTCATACTCAGCTCCAGGTTATATCTATGGGTGCAAGTGAAGGTTTTAAAGAATATGCTCAAAAGTGGAGAGACTTAGCTGGAAGAGTCCAACCCCCTTTGTCTGATAGGGAGTTGGTTGACATGTTTCTAGGGACGCTATCTGGTCCATTTTTCAATCATTTGATTGGCAGTGCGTCATCTGGGTTTACTGAGTTGATTTTAATTGGAGAGAGAGTAGAAGCTGGTATCCGAAGTGGTAAGATACAAAAGTATACTTCATCAATTGCAGCAAAGAAGCCTTTCACCGGTAAGAAAGAAGCTAGTACAGTCTACGGCCCGAGGGGCCAAAGCAGACCTGAACATCGTCAAGCAGTAAATACGGTAGTGATATCAAGACCCACAGTTGCTCCACAATGCAACAATCAACAAAGGGTGGAAAGACCACAGAGGCAGTTCACCCGACTCAATATGACCTTGTCTCAAATTCTACCATAATTATTGAAGACCAATCTGGTAACTCTGAGGGAAGCCCCGAAGAACCCCAACACCACTTCTCCTCATTATAACCTGAATGCCTGTTGCGCCTATCACTCCGAAAGTCCAGGTCATGATACAAACAATTGTTGGGCCTTGAAAAATAAGGTGCAAGACTTGATAGAAGCCAAAGAGATTGAGTTTGACGCTCCAGAGAAGCCCAACGTCATAACTGCTCCCATGCCCAAACATGGTCATGGAGTAAATGTTGTAGGCGATGATTTATTTGTGACCTCTGTGGAAGAAATTTCTACTCCTTTGATGAAAGTTAAGAAGAATTGGCTGTTAGGCAGTTTATTTCCGGGCTGTGGTGAAGGTTGCCATATGTGCTCGTTTCTACCTGCTGGTTGCCGCTTATTGAAATCAGGTATTCAGCACCTGATGGATAACAAAGATATCCTGTTCGAAAAGACTATGATTCCGCTGGTTCTAGTTGAAGATGTTGCCATCATAACCATTTCCGCCAATCCTTCCAAGGTTTCCTCGAGAAAACCTGTTAGGATTACATCTGTTCCAAGAATTTCCCCGTTAATAATTATTGTCCCTGGTCCTATCCCATACACTTCGGATAAGGCTGTCCCTTGGCATTATGGTGCTGATGTGTATTACCATGGAGTTAAACAAGACTTAAAGAGTAAGGAAGCTGATGTTGATGTCAGTAATATTGTCGGGGCTAGCAAGGTCACCAGAAGTGGAAGACTCTTTTCTCCCGAGATCTCCCATCCGACTATCTGCAAACCTGTTGTCATTCCATCTGCTAGTACATCAACTACTATCCCAGTTTCTATTCCAATTATCACCCCTGTCGCCGAGTCGTCTGGGACTTGGGGCAAAGAAAGCACAAGTGAGCCTTCCCGGACGGAGGCGCCTAAGAAGGTCATTGTAGAAACCTCAAAACAAGAGATAGAGGAAATTTTGAAAATCATCAAGAAGAGCGACTACAACGTAGTCGAGCAGCTGGGGCAGACCCCGTCAAAAATCTCCATGTTGTCCTTGTTGTTGTGCTCTGAAGCCCATGCAAAGGCTTTAATTGCATTCCTCAAAATTGTGCATGTGCCGCAGGAAACTTCAGCCGATCAATTCAAAGATTGCGTAGCTAGCCTGACCGCTGACAATGGGTTGGGTTTCTCAGATGCAGATCTGACTGCTAAAGGAAGGAATCATAATGATGCTCTTCACGTCTCTATCGAGTGCAGGGGCACCACTATGGCCCATGTACTGGTGGATACCAGATCCTCATTGAATGTTCTGCCAAAGAAAGCATTAGACCGTCTGGACTGTGAAGGTTTGATTCTAAAGCCGAGCAATATTGTGGTCAGGGATTTCGACGGGTCAAAAAGGATGGTGCACAGGAAGGTGGACATCCCTGTTAAAGTTGGCTTTCAGACTTTTGCATCCACCTTTTATGTGATGGATATCAGACCATTATATTCTTGCTTGTTGGGTCGCCCTTGGATTCATAAGGCTGGGGCAGTGACTTCCACGCTCCATCAAATGTTGAAATATCCGGTAAAGGGGAAGATTGTCACGGTACAAGGTGAAGAGGAGTATATGGTGAGTCATCTCAATTCCTTCCTCTACGTGGAGATGGGTGGGGAATTCATCGAAACCCATTGTCAGAACTTTGAAGAGGTCCCTCAGACTTTGGCGTCAACTGAAGTTGCTACCAACAAACCTCCGCTAAAGATGGCTTCTCTCAAGGACGCCAGGGCTGTAACTGAAGAAGGTGGGTATACCAATTGGGACCAGCTCCCTGATTTCATGCACAAAACTGACAAATTTTGTTTGGGCTTTACTACAGGGGCTCAAAGGCCTGTTAGGCGCGCGCAGATTGGAAGACCTCCTCTGTACATCAGCAATCGGGGGGTTAATGCAATTGAAGACGGTGAAGAGGATTCAGATATCGACATTTGGATCTACCCTACAACCAATGGTGGACTGAACAACTGGACGGCGAAGGACTTCATACCTGTTTCTTTTATTCCGCAGTAATTGACTCATTATTTTAAAGATGTGTAATAAACAAGTTTGAAACTTTACGGCCCGGTGCCTTGCCCGAGGCACCCTGGCTTTGCTTGTGAGGGCTTATTATTTGTCATTTCATATATCATTAATAAAACATTGGATGTTTCTTGCATTACAAATTTTGCGCTCCTTGTTTTTCTTTTTCTGTCTCTCGCCTTATTAAAAACAACTATTCTCTTACACACACTCACGTATCATACTGCAGATCCATATCCACTCTGGATCCCATTGATAACAACTCTGCTACTACCAGTTATGACTTTGAAAATCCGATCAACCAAGCCGAGGACGAAGGTGAGGATGATTGTGAGGTGCCTGGAGAGCTTGCTAGGCTATTACAGCAGGAAGAAAGGGCCATACAGCCTCATGAAGAGCCAGTTGAGTCAGTAAACTTGGGTACAGAGGAAGACAGGAAAGAGGTTAAGATATGGGCGAATCTGGAGACTAGTCTCAAGCAACAGTTAATATAGATGCTACGCGACTATGTCGAAATTTTAGCTTGGTCCTATGAAGATATTATTGGTTTAGACACTGATATTGTGGTACACCGCCTACCAACCAAAGAAGACTGTCCTCCGGTAAAGAAAAATGTTTGCCGTATGCGCCCCGAGATATCTGAGAAAATCAAAGCTGAGGTCATGAAACAATTTGATGCAGGGTTCTTAGCTGTCACTTCCTATCCGTAGTGGGTTTTCAACATTGTTCTGGTACTTAAGAAGGACGGTAAGGTACGGATGTGTGTGGATTATAGAGATTTGAATAGGGCGAGCCCCAAGGATGACTTCCCACTTCCTCACATCAATGTTCTGGTCGACAACACCGCGCAACATAAGATCTTCTCCTTCATGGATGGTTTTTCTGGTTACAATCAGATCAAGATGGCTCCCGAGGACATGGATAAGACAACCTTTGTTACACAGTGGGGCACCTTCTGTTACAAGGTAATGCCTTTCGGGTTGAAGAATGTTGGGGCAACTTATCAACGCGCCATGGTCGCTTTGTTCCACAACATGATTCACCATGAGATTGAGGTTTATGTTGATAATAAGATAGCCAGGTCCCAGACTGAGGAAGAGCACCTAGATCATCTCCAAAAACTATTTGACAGGTTGAAGATGTACAAGCTGAGGTTAAACCCGAACAAGTGCACCTTCGGGGTAAGGTATGGTAAGCTGCTGGGTTTCGTCATCAGTGATAAGGGTATTCAGGTGGACCCTGCCAAGGTAAAAGCCATACAGGAGATGCCGGCTCCCCGCACTGAAAAGGAAGTTAGAGGCTTTTTGGGACGTCTGAACTACATCGCCATATTCATTTCACATCTGACCGCTACTTGTGAGCCAATCTTCAAGCTTCCGAAGAAGAATCAAGTGGTAAAGTGGAATGACGAATGCCAGACCGCTTTCGAAAGAATCAAATAATATCTTCAAGAACCGCCAATTTTGATGCCTCCAATTAAAGGAAGACCGTTGATTTTATACTTGACAGTGCTAGACAATTCAATGGGGTGTCTGTTGGGGCAGCATGACGAGTCTGGCCAAAAAGAGCATGCTATTTACTACCTTAGAAAAAAGTTCACCAACTGTGAGACCCGATACTCATTGCTCGAGAAAACTTGCTGCACTTTGGCATGGGCTTCTCTCCGGCTGAGACAGTATATGCTGACTCACACGACTCTATTGATATCAAAGATGGATCCAATCAAGTATATCTTCGAAAAGCCCGCCTTATCCAGAAGAATGGCGAGATGGAAGATGATCTTACCCGAGTACGACATCCAATACACCATCCAAAAAGCAATCAAAGGGAGTGTATTGGCGGATCATTTGGCGCATCAGGCCGTGGATGACTACCAATCCATGAATTTCGAGTTCCCGAATGAGAACATCATGTTGGTAACCGACTGTGAAGAACCTGGACCGGATGAAGGACCTGAGGAAGGATCCTAATGGTCTGTGTATTTTGATGGAGCCTTAAACGCATTGGGTAACGGCATTGGCGTTGTAATTATATCTCTTGACGGCTGTCATACTCCATTCACCGCCCGATTATGTTTCAACTACACCAACAATATGGCAGAGTATGAAGCGTGTATCTTAGGTCTTCGAGCTGCTATTGACCTGAGGATTAAGTTCTTAAGTGTATTCGGGGATTCCGCTCTAGTGATCAGTCAGATCAAAGGCGAGTGGGATACGAAGCACCCAAATCTTATTCCTTACAAAGAATATGTATTGACATTGCTCTCACACTTTGAGGAGATAACCTTTGAACACTTCCCAAGAGAGGAGAACCAGTTAGCAGACGCACTAGCTACCATGTCTTCTATGTTCAAAGTTAGGTGGGACAATGAAGCTCCACAGATTACCATCGAGAGGTTGGACGAACCCACACATTGTATTGACATTGAGACCGAAGAAGTGACAGATAAACCCTGGTTTCACGAGGTAAAGAGGTATCTTGAGGCTTAAGAATACCCCTACGGGGCATCTGTTAATAACAAGAAATTTCTGAGAAGATTCGCTGCGAAGTTCTTCATTAGAAATGGGATCCTTTATAAGCGTAACCATGATTCAACCTTACTGCGATGTTTGGACAAGAGTGAGGCAGAAAGGATCATGGCAGAGTTACATGAAGGTACCTTCGGAACCCATTCCAGTGGACATACCATGGCGAAGAAAATCCTACGGGCAGGATATTATTGGTCCACTATGGAAGTCGATCGTTATCAGCACTCTCGGACCTGTCATAAGTGTAAAGTCTATACTGATAAGGTGCATGTACCTCCAGTTTCTCTGAATTTTTTGACAACCCCTTGGCCTTTCGTAATGTGGGGCATCGATATGATCGGCGAGATCAGACCTACTGCGTCCAACGGGCATCGCTTCATTCTGGTAGCGATTGATTATTTCACGAAGTGGGTCGAGGCAACTTCCTTTGCTACAGTAACCAAGAACGTCGTGGCACGGTTTATCCGACACAATTTGATCTGTCGATATAGTGTACCAGAGAGAATCATTACGGACAATGGTATAAATCTCAACAATACGATGATCACCGAGCTCTGAAAACAGTTCAAGATACAACATCATAACTCTTCTCCCTACCGGCCGAAGATGAATGGGGCTGTTGAAGCGGCTAACAAGAACATCAAGAAGATTGTGCAGAAGATGACAGTGACATACAAAGACTGGCACGAGATGTTACCATTCTCTCATCATGGGTACCGTACCCCAGCACAGACGTCGACAGGGGAACACCCTACTCTATGGTATATGGCATGGAAACAGTCCTACCCATCGAAGTCCAGATACCCTCTCTCAGGATTATGAAGGATGCGGGTTTGAGCAAAGACGATTGGATCTAGATCCGATTTGATCAGCTGAATCTAATTGATGAAAAGAGGCTTACTGCTATTTGTCATGGTCATACGTATCAAAAGCGAATGATTAAGGCATTTAACAAGAAAGTTAAACACCAAGAATATCAAGTCGGGGATCCGGTGATCAAACGCATCATACTACCGCAAGGTGATCCCAGGGGAAAATGGACCCCCACATACGAAGGGTCATTTGTGGTTAAGAACATTTTCTCGGGAGTAGCTATGATTCTAATCACCATGGATGGTGACGACCTCCCTCACCCTATCAACGCAGCCATAGTGAAAGAATACTACGCATTATTAAAGACCCGCTGGGTTGACTGGCCTAGGCAAAAATAAGGGCTTCCCGACGAACCAAAAGGGTTCGAGCAAAACTAAGGGATGAAAATGAAAAAATTGTACACCCGACAAGTCGAAAACCTGAAAAGGCGGCTTGAGCAAAAAAGGGTATCCCGGTGGACTGAAAACCTGAAAGGGCGGTCCAGGCAAAAATTAGGGATCGAAGCGTAACACTATGTCTCATTAGGATCATCTTGCGACCAGACTTCGGTATCGATTATCAAGCTCGGACAGCGCCAATCAATCTGATCCACCTTTGACCAAGTAGCAAAGTGATGAGACGCTTGAAGATATAAAGGCAATAGCAGAGTTGGAACCCGGTGGGATTGTTTCACATAGCTGTTTTTCTTTCTTTTACACAAATTGTATAACTTCTGTCCCCTCGACGGTGTTCTCTTACTAGGACGTCAGCCTCTTTGTACAAAACGCCTATTACATGCCAATTTCAAAAATCAATACAATTCATTTTCACAAGAAATTTCAACTTGTTTTTTCTTTTTCTGTTTTGTTTTGCAAGAACGTCCAATGATTCATTTTTTATATATGCATTTGAAAATAATTGCCGCTCATAAATATTTACATAAGAAACAAAAGACAATTACTCGTAATTCCGGGAACAGGGGCTAACAAGAAGTGTCCAAACCTTACAGTTGCTCTACCCACCAGGTACAGGGATAGATCCAGCTTGAGAATATAACTAAAGGTACATACACTCCCCATAGAGTAGGAAGTATCAAAAGATAGTGGTGTCAGCTCTCCCCAAATGAGGTTCATAATCGCGAATGAGTCGGCAAAATTCTCCCCAAGAAGAGTTTATCTATCACCAGTAATAGAAGTTCACCACCAGCTGAGTTTATTTCTCCAAATCAGCAGATCGTCCAACAGAGTATATCTCTTCCTCACAAAGTTATTCTCCCACAGGATTATTCTAAAACAGAGTCTCTCCCGGTGGAATATTCTCGAGCAGAACAGACGCAAGTCTCCAGCTAATCATCTTCGACTATCCCCAGCGAGAACGAAGAACTCAACTCCTTATACTCTCCAACAGCAGTCCGGGATTTATTCTCCCCAGCCGGAGAATATCATAAGAACATTGCATATCCATACATCGTGGCATGCGCATACGCATCATGCAGCACAATCTCATTTATTTTGAGAACATCATTAGTCAATACATTTCATACATAATGACATTACATACGACTAACTCTTTACCTTTCAAGGAAAGATGCAATCAAGTTCTGACAAGTTTTCTCTAGTTCAGTCAAACCGACACTAAGGTTTCTATTCTAGTTGAAGACATTTTAAGACTTTCGTCTGGGTCATCCGAATCGCCGCTAAGATTCCCCTGATTTCTATTCCAGTCAAAGTTAATCTGAGGCCTCTCCTGGGATCAGTCAAATCGACACTAAGATTTCTCTCCCAGTTGAAGTTCCCACAAGTTTCCCCTGGTTCAGTCAAATTGATACTAAGATTTCTATTCCAGTTCAAGCTTTGAAGCCCAGAAATCGACCGGAAAACAGCTTAACCCTAGGCAAGTTATTGTGAAGCTTGGAAATCGACCAGATAGTAGTACAAGATACCATGAAGCCTGGAATCAACCAGACAGTGGTATAAGACACCGTGAAGCCTAGAGCACGACCAGATAACAATATAAGACACTGAAGACTGGAGCACGACCAGATAGAGGCAAAGGATACTGAAACATGGGACACGACCAGATAACAATATAAGGTACTACGAAATTTGGAATTCGACTAAATAGCAGTTTACTCGGCCAATTACTATGAAGCCCGGAAATCGACCGGATATTAGTATGCCTTAAATTCAAGTTGAAACCCGGATGCGATCGGATAACCACCTAATTCCTTCTGAAGCCTAGAGCACGACCAGATAAGAATTGAGAAATTGCAAATCCTGGAGCACGAACAGATAGCAAGTTTAACCTCACCTCCCCAGTAATTCACTATAAAACCTGGAGCACGACCAAATAGCATTTAGTCTTATTGTCCTCAGCAAATCACTGTAAGGCCTGGAGCACGACCAGATATCAGTGCATTTTCACCTCCTCAACTAAGAGATGATTCCCTAGTATAGTAACGGACAACTGAAGCTTCTAAAATTCTATTTCTCCCGAGACAGAGACCAGCGTGCCCCCAGTGAAATCCTCCTCAACAACAGGTATACGGGTTCTCCCAAAGGAATCTCTTATGCGATCAACACTTCTTCGGATGGCATCTTTAAGCCCATCTTCCGTCATTGACTTCTAAATGGCATATATAAGATCATTCCCGATATTGCAAGACAAGTACCACTTCATGCGAGTGCACATTTCTGGGCACTCTAGTGTTCAATCATCTTCCACCTTCAGATCACGAAAGGCAGACAAGGCAATCTACATCTTCATGTTTAAGAAGATTGGACAGGGGAAGCTGTTGCACCCAAAAAGTTTCCCTCCCATATTTCTCAATACATGTCAAGAAAGGTCTTCAAATTGCTCAAGGAAGTCCAAGAGTTGACCAGACAAACCCTCTCCTAAGACTGTCTACCTCAAATTAGGGTTTAATTTTGCATCAAGATGTTTGAGTCCAAAGGATCCCAAATGCTCAACATTGTCCTAATATTTTCTCAAGATCATCCATGTCCAGTTTCAAGCCTTGCAGAGAAAATTTGCTCAGTCAATTGCTCAAAGGCCGGAAAATTGACTATGCTAGGGCAAAAGTCAACTGTGGCCCACATACAGTCAAACTTCAAGATTTTTGGTCAAAATTCTCATTTTTAAGTATTATTCATCATTTGATCAAGGTTTGATCATGATTCCTCAAGGATTGCTCACAATTCATCAAAACCCAAACGTTGCTAAATTAGGGTTTTGTAGGAAAAGTCAACTCAACTTTGACCAAGCATAACTTTCTCATACTTTATCAAAAATGACACATCCAAAGCTCATTTTTAAGAGGATGTTATTACCTACAATTCATATTCCTCCCCCAAGTTCAAAATATGCACTCACAAGAAGATATGAATTTGGACATTATAGGTCATTTTGAAAAGTCAACAAAAACACCTTTTGGGTCAAAGCTTCATACATAAACATGGAAGATTCAATTGAGATGAGACCAAAAGGGTTGCTTATAGGACATCTTAAGCTTTCTAAAAAGTCCAAGAACACCCCTCTAGGGTCAAAATTGAGATAGTTATGCATTGGCCAAGTTGACCCTTTTTGCAAAATTGCCAAAAGTCAAATGTGTCCAAAATTGCCTTTTTTGCTAAATGGGCCCAACTTTTTATGCTTGCACTGAGTTTGTAATGTGACCCATGACCCATGAGCCCTTCCACTTGTCATTCTTTTATTTTTGTTATTTATTTTGATTTTATTTGATTTAAATAAAATAAAATCATTATAAAATAATGGAAATATCAAAAATCAATAAAACCTTGAGATTTTGTGCATGATTAGATTCATTATACAGCTGGAGACAAAATCAAATCGTGCAAGGCTTCATATGGACACAAAAAGATTGAAAATGCTTGTTTTGGAAAGATTTGGTGCAAGGATTAAATCAATGATCAATCTTCATAAATGGCAAAGATTGGATGCAAATATTAACCCTAATGCACTCTATTATACATAAGGAACAAAGGCAGACCAAAAGGAGAGGTGGAGAAATCGTGAAAGAGGAAGAACCAATTGCAAAAATTCAAAGAAAAAGTGCAGACCAAATTCAAAGTTGCAGGCCATCTCAAGCCATTCTAAGCATACCAATCATTTGCTGGACATCTCAGGATCGTGTTTCAATCGTTAGCAAGCCTCCCCGTGCCCTGAAACGCGTTGTAGCATTCACACGGTTAGCTTAGAAATTCGTTTTTATAGATTTATGCATCATTTGCACATTTTGATTACAAATTCTTCTTCCTTATCGAGTTTGCAAGCTAATGACTATATTCAATTGCCTTTTTGTTGACTGAACGTAAAACTGCCATGGCTAGGGTTTGTTCTTTGTTTTTAGGGTTTTCTTATACAGCAAAAATTGGACATTGATAATGGTACCATGATGCTCATGAGGTTGAAACGAGTTGATTGGTACCATTGGTTTTCATTTATCATGCACGTACAGGATTTTGGAATGAACAGGGGCTATACCTACGCTTGATGTCCGTAGGTAAAAGTCCTCTTACCTAAAACGATGGAATCAGTGGAGAAGACGATGGTGTGGCAGTATGGGAATGGCTCATTTGAATTTCCGCGTGTTTTGGGAGGCGTGGCACGTTGTTTGCATTATATTTTATTTGTTTCATTATTATCACAACTAACATGTTAGCGCAGATGGTGAGGATGCTGGCCTTTGATGCACACGTCCTGGGTTCGATCCCAGGCGTGTGCATTTTATTATTTTCTCAACAAATGCAGGTCAATCCAGTGCTTCATACTCTCACGTGTATTCCATACACTCTCAAACATCAGCCATTTGATGTGCTCCTGGCCAGATCCAATGTGTCCACAATGAAGGGACCACCATTCGCCTAAGTCAAGCATGCATACAGGATTGAGCAAACTCAAAAGGCCTGAGCTTATTGGGCCAAAAAATTCCAAGCAACACCCCCTCTTTTGCTAATGCTATCAGGCCCATTCTTTTTTCTTTTCTCTAATTTATTTCTTTTATTTAATTTAATTTGCTTAATTATTTTTAACAAAATTAATTTATTTTTTCACAAAAAAAATCATAAAATCAAGAGTTTGCAAAAAATTAGAATTAGTTAGTTTTTTTATCAAATTTAATTTAATTTAGGGAAATTCTAACCTTTTTATATAATTAAAACCAATTAGAAAAAATCAGGGTTAGACTCTTGATTCAATATTTATTTCTTTCTCAAAATAAAAATACAAACAAATAGGTTAATTTAATTATTTTTCTTAATTAAAATTAATTAGTAATTAGGTTTTTTTATTATTCAATTGAGCTTTATTTTCTCAAATAACACAAAAACGACAAAAAATAATGAATTACCTTTAAATTACAATTAGGTATAGTTGGGGTCAAAACCCTAATCATCTTGTATTCATTTCATCGCGCGTTTTTATTATTTTTCGCAATATTGATGTAACTGTCTACGGTATGTAATCGTTTAAATTAGGATTTTCTTTATTTATCGTCTTTTGCCGGGTTTTTTGGATATGTAATTAATCCCTACCCAGAAGCCTTGTAATAGTGTAGGTTTATTTTCTCGCATTTTAATTTTCGCAAATATTAATTGTTTAGATGTATGTTAATAGGATTGTATGACAAGATTGCATGATAATTTAAAACGACTAGAAAACCCTAATGTGCAAAGATAATAACTGAAATCAAATCACTCGCACATGTGCACTCTTAGGGTATACTCTCACTTCGGTTGCCTTCGGTAAACGATCATTAAGTATAGGGTGTCTTAGTGGTTGCCCTCATGTCTAACAAAGATCAAAAGTCCCGTTCGGAAACGTTGCCTCGGAAATGTTGCCTCGGAAATGTTGCCTCAAATATGATCTTAAGACTCTAGAGTTATTAATAAGGGGTCCTAACATTGCTTTAATGATCGTACGTCCCTTACGAATTAACCCTTACAACTCCAACGACGATGCTACCTATTTCTCAATAATAGGATAGCATTGTCTAAAGGAAACGAGAATAGAAACAATCCTTTTTCGAGTAGGTAGATGCTAGTAGGTACTTGCTCAAATCAAACTTTTCACACTCACACCTTTCAAAACAATTTTCAAAACAACTTCGTCACACCTTTGAGGACTGATACAAAGGTTATCACGAAATCAAAACTTTTCAAAACAAAGCACACACACAAGGAATTTTGAAAGATGAGCAAGTACCTAAGAGCCCATGGAAAACCATGGATAGAAAGGGTGCTAACACCTTCCCTTTCTATAATCTACCCCCCGTACTCAAAATCTTGAAAAAGGATTTTTTATGTACTTTTTTCCTTTCCGGTTGGATAAAATAAAAGTCGGTGGCGACTCTTGCTTACCGCGACATTTTGTGAACAAAAATCGCAAAATGCAAACCAGCATTTTCAAAACAGTCGGTTCTTCCACCGTATCACAGTGGTGTTGTTCAGTAAGCTCACAGGACGCTGTACAGCTCTTCGACCCACCCCTTTTTGGCTTCTCCCATCCTGAGTTTGAGTCCTCGTAAGATGACTCTATTCACGGCTTTGGCTTTCCTGT
This sequence comes from Vicia faba, assembly GCA_948472305.1. NCBI lineage: Eukaryota > Viridiplantae > Streptophyta > Magnoliopsida > Fabales > Fabaceae > Vicia > Vicia faba. The sequence goes on along the minus strand of OX451735.1, from coordinate 1,157,874,764 downwards.
TGGTTTAAGGATGTTAAACGGACGTGAAGTGTTGTTTGGTGTTGATCTTGATGATGAACTCTTGGAAACTTTGGTCGGTGAACTGCGTCCCATTGTTGGTGACGAGCACTTGTGGTATGCTGAATCGGGAAAATACATTTTATTTGTAGAAACAGAGGATGTTATGTGATATGATTCTGGCGAATGTTCCTTATACGAATCTGGAATAGTCGACGACCACAATCTGGAATTTATTTTGATATGATCCTTATACGAATGTTCTGAGGATTTCCATTCCCCACCAAGAAAACGGCCATGGGAATGACATTATTTTGAGTTAGTGTGGGGGAGCGATGTGCATGTCTGGGTGTCTTTGACATTAGTCGCATTTTTTGACATGCTCCTTCGCGTCTTGCTGCATGGTGGGCCAGTAATAGCCTGCTAGCAGTGCCTTTCGTGCCATATATCTTCCGCCCAAGTGTTAGGCGTTAACTCCCTCATAGATTTCCCGTAATATCTCGGGGATTTTGGACTCCTCGATGCATTTCAAGAGTGGGATGGAGAATTCCTGCCGATATAGTTTGTGCTCGACCACTACGTAAGAGAAGGCTCGCCATTTGGTCGCATTGGCCTCTTTTTGGTCAGCGAGTAATTCTCCCTTCATGAGATAATTAAATATCGGGGTCATCCAACACGAATTGTCTCCGATGGCATTCACCTCAGGCGGTCCAGTGTATTTTTCAATGCTCGGACGAGAAAGGGATTCTTGGATGATATATTTGGTCCCACCTTTTTTGTTTGTGCTTGAGAGTTTTCAAAGTATGTTGTCCCGTTTGTTTTGTTTACGAGGTACATCTTTGATTTTTTCCCGGTCGAAATTCTTCATCCATTCTTTAATTAGGTTTAGGTATTCAATGAGGATATCGTTCTTAGTCTGATATTCTCCTCGAACTTGAGATGCGACAAGTTGGGAGTTCGTGAATACTTGTACTTCTCGGGAACCTAGGTCTTCGACCAACATTAATCCTGCGAGCAGGGCCTCATACTTGGCCTGGTGGTTCAACGTAGGAAATGACTGGGCGAGCAAATATTTGATCACAACGCCCTCTTCATTTTCAAGGAGGATTCATGCTCCGCTTCTCGTCGAGATGAAAGCTTCATCTACAAAGATGGTCCACTTTTGTTTCCCGCATACAGGGGATTCTTGGGTGGTCATCTCCGCAACAAAGTCGGCCAATGCTCGGGCTTTAAGGTCTTTCCTACTCTCATACTGAACATCGAACTTCGAAAGCTCTAGGGACCATTTCAGCATTCGACCGGTCATGCCTGGTCGACCTAGGAGTTGTCTCACGGGTTGGTCTGTTCGTACGACCACTGTATGGACTAGGAAGTAATATCTGAGTCTCCTCGCCGCATTGATGATGGCTAAGTTTAATTTTTCACTTTCTTGATATCTGACCTTGGGGCCTTATAACTCTTTTCTAATAAAAGTACATTGGTTTCATCCCGTCCGGTGTCTCGCGAATGAGGGCCGTACTTACGGCCTCAATGGAGACAGCTAGATAAAGGAACACGAGCAATTGTGAGAGGCTTTGCTTGACATGGAGGAGGGCTTACTCTCACTCCTCGGTCCACTCAAAAGCTGCCTCTTTATGTAAGAGTTTAAAAAACTAGAGTGCATGCTGCGTGGACTCTGCGACGAAACGGGAAAGCTAGGTGAGCATACCGTTTAGGACTTGTATATATTTTTTCGAGCTTGGCGTGGGGAGCTCTCTAAATGCTCATAATTTATCAGGGTTGGTCTCAATTCCCCATTCGGTCAGATAGAAGTCGAGGAATTTTCCCGCCTTGACCCTGAATGTGCATTTCTCTCGGTTGAATCTCATTTTGCATTTCCTTGCATGGGCAAAAACTCTTTTGAGGTGGGCAGCGTGGTCGGTTTCTGCTCGAGATTTGACGATCATGTTGTCCATGTATACCTCGAGCATCTCCCTGATCTCCCTGCAGAATACTTTGTTCATCATCCGCTAATATGTTGCTCCTGCATTTTTTAGGCTGCAGGGCATTACGTTGTAGTAGTAATTTCCCGACACGGTCATGAAGGCGGTGCAATGTTTGTTGTTCATCGCCATGGGAATTTAATTATATCCCGAGTAGGCGTCCATAAATGACAAAATTTTGTAGCGGCCGAGTTGTTGACCAACTTGTCGATGTTAGGTAAAGGAAAAACATCTGTGATATGCCCGATTGAGATCAGTATAGTTAACACACATATGCCATTTTCCATTTTTTTTATAACAAGTACAACGTTTGAGAGCCATGATGAATATTGGGCCTTAGAAATAAAATTTTCCTCTAGGAGGTCTTTTATAGCTTTTTCAGTAGCTTTTGCTTTTTCGAGAGACTGCCTACTCCTACGTTGTACTACTTCCCTATCGGCTGGATCCACAACAAAGTTGGTGACAGGAGACATCAGGGTCTAGTTCGGGCATCTCTGCAGTGCTTCATGCGAACAAGTCAACTTTCTCCCTCACACAGGCTTTGAGTTGTTTCTTTTCTAAGTCGGGGAGTCTGGCACCAATCTTCACGCCTTTGTTCGGGACTTCACCGAGGGGGGTGTACTTGAAGTCTTCATCTGGGACGGGTCAGAGAGGATCTTGTTTTCCATTGGGGAATTCGACTTCATCTTTTAGTAGGTCATGCCTCAATGTCCACCATGTTTTTCCCTTTGGAAGCTGTATTGAAACATCTCTTGGTAGCTGAGATGTCTCTATAGATGGTGGCGACGTGGGCCATGTTGGTGTATAATTTCATCTTTAAAAGAATCATGAAGGGAACATCGCTCAGCTCGGCCAGTGTTGGTCTCCCTAAGATGCAGTTGTAGAGAAACGAGAAATCGATCACTAGAAGCCACACATTGACATGTCTGGATGTAGTTTCTTCCCCTAATGTGACAAAGAGCTTGATGTAGCCCCATGGCTCAGAGGTCAAACCGTTAAATCCTTGCAGGTCGGACCCCACGTATGGTGACATGTGGGTATCGTCGAGCTGTAGGGTACGTAATAGGTGGGTGTACATGATGTCGGGGGAACTCCCCTTGTCGACCAGGATGCGATGTACATCAAAGTTGGCCATACTTTCCCTCTCCAGCATAGGAATACTAGAGTTTGGGGCTCTGTCAGGCAGCTCCTCGAGATAAAAGGCCTTGAACCTTTCAAGGGTTACTGCCTAGGTCGGGGCTGTGTCTACCAACTCATTGAGTTTCCTCTTTGCGGAATTTACCAAGATGTCGTTGAATCCCCCACCAAATATGACCATGGATTAGGGGAACTTCTCTCATCTACTGTGGGTGATCAAGAATTCTTCATCTTCGAAGTTGTTGGAGATACGGAAGTCCTCATGCCTTGAGATGAAGAAGGCTACCTGGAGGGGACCCGATTCATTGGATGGTCGGGTATGCTCCTCTATTTATTTAACCTTGCAGGTACCCTGTCGAGTGGTGTGGTTTCGCCTGTATTTCCCGAGTCTCACTGCCTTGATGAGAGTCTTGATAGAATCCTTTTGGTGGACGCAATCTTTGGTCAAGTGACCCTGTCTCCGGTGCTATTGACAGTGTTTTTTTCTGTCGGCTCCATGATTTGCTGGGGGAGCAGAGAACACCTGACATCGACGTCCTTGAACTCGGTGTTGGAGCACTCCACAAGGATACACTCGCGAGAAGCGGTCAGCAGGGTGTACTTGGTGAACCGTCCGGGTGGTCCTCTGTGCTCGCGGGGCTCGCGAGGTTTTACCTTGCTTCTCTTCTCCCCCATCCATCGAGAAGGGTCTACGTCGTGGTGCCGTAGGATGTTAGTTAGTCCACGGTTCCTCGAATCGGGGGCTCTGTTGGCTGCCTCTTTCTCCTTGTAATCCATGTATGCCTGGACTTTTTCGAGGACAGCGTTAAAATACCTGGAGGGTTCAATGACGACGGCCTTTCTAAATTCAGTGTCCGGGAGGAGTCCCCTCTAAGGCATGTATATTTTCATGTGGCTGGCGCATGGGACCTGAATGCCCTCTCGATTGAACCGATCAATGTACTCATTCAGAATCTCGTTACTTCTCTAGACGATTGCCTCAAGGGAGGCTTCAGTCTTTGGATGTCACCGAGACGCAAGGAAGTTGCTGATGAACTAGTTTTTAAGGCTCCTCCATAAGTTGATCAACCCAGGGGAGATGTTTTTGTACCAAATCCATGGTTGTTTTCCTCAGTGTCGTGGGGAACAACCATCATTTAATTAGGCCCTCGATGTTGTGGTAGTGGAGCATCGCTTCAAATCCGTCGATATGGTCGACAGGATCAGCAATAGCGTCGCACTCCTTCAGTAGGTGAGGCTTCTCCATTCATTTAGGAATGATAGCCTCCATTATGGCTTGGGATAGTGGACCGCGGGGGTCGTCTTCGTCGCTTCAGTCTGAAGAGCGAGAGGGGGATCGGTTATAACGACGGTCGTTGTGTCGGCCTTGGCCACGAGGAGGGTCCCTTAACCGAGACTGCTTTTATTCATTCCCCCTATTTCTTTTATGTTCAGGGGATCCTCGCTCCTTGCGCGAGGGAGAGGGGGTGTCCGCGCTTCATCACAACTTTGAACTGGCTCCTCTCCAATGCAGGGCCTCGCCCAGTTCGGCAGGGAGAAGGGCTTCGAAAGTCGTCCTGTCTATGTCTCCGCGGGGGAGATCGTGGGAGATCCTCATTCCGTTGGGCAGGAGGAGTTGGAGAATCAGGTCTTCTGTGCTTTTTGGGGGCCCATCGAGTCTGCTCGAGAATCGTCAGTCGCTAACCCTGTGAGAATATCATGTAATTGATCTGGTTGATTGCCGCGAATAGAGCTCTGGTCGTGGCGTCAGCACCTGCAGGAACAGGGATCTCCTGATATGTATTGGATTCATAATTATGTGGAGGATGGTAGTCGTCGTCGTGCGGTTGCGTGCGGGTGGATAAAGAGGTGGTTAGTCTGTTCCTGTGGTCTTACTCGGGACTGGCCACGTTGTTGTTGTTGCCAGCATTATTGTCGCCAATATTGTTGTTGTTGTTGTTGGGGTCTGAGAAATGGACGTTTTGGTTATCATCGTCATCTTGGTCGGCCATGACAATCAGATGGTTGACGAAGAGTTACTTTGTCTTGAGAGGAAGACAAGGAAGCTGGATTCTCATAGACGGCGCCACTGATCGTACTTGATCAGAAGGCATTTTCAAGACCCACGAGATACAAGTCGAGCAGTGGTTGAATGTGAAATGGAGGGTACCTGCAAGACACTCTGATGCAAAAGTAAGGTTCATAGTAAAAGCAAGTAAGTGTGAGAGTATGGGTAAATAAATGAATACCTGACTCTCTCGAGTGAGAGGATATTTATATCCCAAGCGCTGGGCCAAGGTCCCCATTATTGGGTTGATCAAGCAGACCCAAAATGGAGACTGATAGGTCCTATGTGTGTAATTGAGATCAGCACGTGGTCTCCAACCTGAATGAACTCCTTCGAATTATCAGGAGGACGTGGATGTAGTCTTTTCGGGGTCAAGAGGACTCTGTGACATTCTGGATGCATTCCCTACGAGGAGGGTGTTCGTGAGGACCTTCTGAGTGTCGTTGGTCCTCCTCGCCAGTCGTGAGGTTGTCTCCGGAGGACATATCCTAGTCGACGAGAGGAGTGGAGGGTGCTCGCAAGAACTTCCTGAGTATCGTTGGTCCTCTTCACCAGTCATGGAGTTATCTCCAGAGGATATATCCTGGTAGACGAGAGGAGTGGAATTACTTCCCGACATTGCCAAGGGCAGACTCTCTCCTGCTGATTTTCTCCTGCAGCATAGTTGGATTGGGCCTTGTATTATGTTTTGGCTAAGTGCAGGCCTAGTCCAGAATAGTGAGCTATATTTTATTGCCTTAAGATTTTTGGTGAATATGTGGCATCAAAATCTCTTGTCACTGTTGAGACTTCTGACGCTCTCCGGACTCCCCCAATAATTTAAAATCTAAGGACGGAAAAGAGATCAAACCAACTTAAATATGGAAAACTGAACAAGATGCATGGGAGATTAGTGATGAGGTATCCAATATAGAATTGTACCTATTAATGATATGAGTCAAGGTGATCTCAGAATGGCTGGTGTATCTTGTATTTCATTTATGTTTCTATTGATCCCAACACTTGAGTCCCGTTTTGCAGCTTATAGATCACTGCATATTGTATGCTATATGGTTCCAGATTCTTCTTGCCAACAATTGCATCAATTCTGTGTAAAATGTATTAATTGAGTGGCAATGAGTTATATTCAAAAATCTTGTGCTAGAGAAGCCTTGATTTTAAGTCTGTTTAAATTTTGTTTATGTGTTGGAGCTGCATTTGTGACATTTAGCTCTTGAATTTAGTTTTGGTAGGTTTGTGTGCAGGGGCGGATGCAGACAAAATATATTGGTGTTGTTAAATATGAAAAAACTTATAAATTAAATTATATTGAAAATAGGAAATAATATTATTCGAAAAAATTGTGTGTAGGTGACATTGACTTGAGATTTTCTGATGTATTTTAGCATATATTGTGCTTAGTTTAATTTATACTATTATTTGTGCTTTCTTAACAAAAACACTACCAACCAAAGCAATGAAGCATAACACTTAGGACATGTGCACCATTGAGGATACTACTGAAACAATGGAGAAGAATGCTTCTTAGTTATGCAACCATCATCACTCTATTTGTGGTCACAATTAGAGCAACATGGCATACACTCACAACAACTCTTTGGATTTTCACACTTAAAGCAAATAGTGACACAAAGTTCTCCATCACACTTTGGACTTGAACATTTTGTGCATGAACACTTACCATTACAACTCATGCTATGACACTTGATGCAAGAACCATGTAAAACAGCACAACATGCTTCCATCATCTTTTTCTTTTCTTCTGCTTTTTTCTTCTCTTCTTCCTTTTTCTTTTCTTCTTCTGTTTTCTTTTTCACTTCTTCCACACTTAGAATTGTGACATTTTTGAATTTCTTCTGTAGTTGATTGGCTAAGCATACTGTGTCTACATTATCACCAGTAACAGATAGCTTATCTTTATCATCTCCTTCCAATGAAACTGATGTCACACCTATATATACATGTGTTTTGGTTTATGGTCATATAAGTCATATCAAATTAAGAATCACTGGCTAAATCTCGTATTAATTGTGATTGGGAAATATTGTTAGGACATCAAAATAAATGTAGGAACCATAACAAAATCTAACTCCAATAAAACCCGAACAAAACTGCCCCGAATTTAACAAAACAATCGATTTAATTAGTGGCTGGTGCAAGGAAAATCTGACTTTTATAAATGAGGGAGGGATAGGAGCAGGATGTTCGGTCTCTACCCCTATCCCACACGGTCTACTAAGTTAATAAGTTATTTTTATTATTTATTATTTATAATTTAGTTTTTAAAAATATAAGTTGTTGGTTAATTTATGTTATATGTTGTATTTAATTTAATTATTTATTTTTGACACTATAAAAAAATAAAATTTAAAACTTTAAATATATATAATTTTTTATTTTAATAAAAAAATGTTAAATTTAATAGTGGCGGAACATGACGGAGTGGATGTTCAATAATTATTTCCAATAAAATTTAGAAACCAAAGCAATATAAATATTATTTATTTTCTATTCTTTGGATTTGTTTTGTGGGCATCTTGTTTCAATTTAGGGATGTCAGTTTGGACCTGTTAATGGGGATCCCCGCGGGGAACGCCCCGTTCGGGGCCGCAAAGATGGGGAATTTTCCCCCGTGGGGGCGGGGATGGGGAGAAAAATTCCCCCGAGAGCATTTCGGGGACGGGGACGGGGAATACACCCCCCGCCCCGCCTATTATTTTATAGAAATTTATAAAAAAAATATTATTATTTTGTGTTCCATTAGTATTTTTAATAAAAAATAATAAATGTCAAATACTAGTATTTTTTAATAACATAATAAATATGTGAATTCTTTGTGTTTTTTATTTTTATAGAAAATATAAATATTTTAAAAAAATAAAATATTAATGAATAAATGTAGGATCTACGAGGATCCCCGCGGGGAACGGGGATCCGCGGGAAACGGGGATGGGGATAGAAATTCCCCCGTGACGGAGATCGGGGACGGAGACGGGAAATGAATTTGATGGCGGAGAAAAAGATGGGGAAGTGTCCCCCCGACCCCGCCCCGCCCCATTGACATCCCTATTTCAATTCTTCCACACAAGAAATCTAAAGCGATTCTGCTAAGATAATTTATTTGAGTTAGCTAAGTAAACGTAAAATTAGAGAAAAAAATTATAAAAAAATTATCATTTTAAAAAAAGATTACTGGATATTGATGTATTTCTTTCGTTCATTAAATCAAATATATTAATTTTTTATATAAATATTCGATAAATGGATAGTTTTAAAACGAATATGCATTCAAAATCACAATGCAAATTGCAAACAAGTAAAGGGATTGGCATGATAAATACCTTTGACATTAGCAGCAATTTTGAGGGCTTTGTTTCTGCATTTCTCTTTGTCCATTGATAACATTATAACTATTTTTTGCTGCATTTTACAAATATAGTTTGTTAAAAAAATTACCACAAAGGAAAAAAAAACTCAAAATAATAATTATCTAAGAAATCAAACCTTCATGCTTCCTTAATCGAAACGAAAAAGAAACCTTTTGCTTCTTTTGATTTTGTGATTGGAAATGAACAAAGTTGTTCTTTGTATTTATCTTCTGCTTTAGAACAAAGTGATTAGAACATGTTATGTATATACATAATACATTGTTTGTTGACTAAGAAATTTGCAACTTAGTCATTATTTTATGAAAGGTTCAAGTTGTAGATAATAAGAAAAGGATAAAACAAAAATAGTACTAAACAATCTTTGAATAATTGAGGTTGTTACAGTCAACTCTTTTCACCATTAGCCAGTTTGTCCTATAACTTTTTTAATAAGTTGTCTTTTAGGACTAGAGTTTTGAATTGTTTTGCTTGTTACTCAACTAAAATAAATTTATATTAAAGACTTAGAGTGACCAAGTAGTTCAAGAAATGCAAGCATTTTTCATCAAAAAGTATAGGCTTTTTATAAATAAAAAATTGTGTGGGATTTGACTCCTCTAAAGCAATCAAGGAAAGATTATTAAAGAAGAAAACTAATATTTGATATTTTAGAGTTGTTATGTATATCTTGTATTCGAATTTGATTTTTTTCACTTTTCTTTTAAGGTGTTTCTAGACACCAAACTATTAAGTTAAAAAAAAAATTATATATGTAGTTCAATGACAGACATTTACTTATTTTTACTATACACTTTTTTTTTTTTTAGTGTTTGATTGTGTTGCGAAAAAATGGAGATTAGAAGATCAACAATAATAATACTAAAAACTCTGTGAGACACGGAACAAAATATCAACCCCACTAATTAAACTTTCTTAAGCAAAATTTAATATATCAACTAATGTGAAAACAAAAACCATATTAAAAATAACAAATTAAAAGATGAAAATTAACACACAAAATTTCAAAAAGATAAGCTCTCTTATCAACTACAAATCAAGAGTCTTAGGATATATATCAATTATTTTTGCAGGTGAAGAAGATGTAATCTGAAATAACTGAATCAAATCTTTAACATAATTAAAAGTTTTTAAAATTGATTGTTAAGTTCATTTAGGATACTTGAAGATTTGTTTCAAGTTTTAAGGAGATATTCTTTGCAGCAATCAGTGTACGGATTAAGGAATAATTGGGTAAATATTTTGAAGTCCGTGGACAGCTGAAGGTTTATAAAAGGAAGACCAAGACTTTGGGAAAAATAGTTGATTTAGAAATGTGATAGGATTGTCTACTACTATTATAGGAGAGTAGCTATTGTGGTTGCTTACTGGATGCAACGATTAAGGTGGGGATGATAGTTTGTCACGCTGACTGAAATAGAGGATGTTGTTGGTGTTGCTGCTTCGATGAGATGTGTGCAAAGATATCAAACAAAGTTTATCTTACATTTTGCATGATGAAGAATCTCCTAGGTTTCTTTGGGCTTAGATTGTTTTATCCAAAATTTTCCAATGGGGATGATTGTTAGTACCACAGTTTTGTGATTTACAAAATTTTGGCAAATTATGGTTTTTCATAACAGGATGTCCTGAGATCTTGGTTTGGTGCAACAAGTGTTTCTTTCTGATATTTCTTAAAAAGATTTGATTTGATTTTCTGAGATTTCTTTTGGATATATATAAGTTATTTTTATAGGTCAAGAAGATGTCATCTGGAACAAGTGAATCAAATCTCCTACAACATTAAAAGTTTTTAAAATTGGTTGTTGAGCTAATTTAGGATACTTTAAGATTTATTCCAACTTTCAAGGAGATATTCTCTACAGCAATCGGTGCATGGATTATAGAATAATTAGGCAGATATTTTGAAGCCTGGGGATAACTGAAGGTTTATAAAAAGAAGACCAAGACCTACGGATACCAATTTGTAAAATAAGGGTTTCGGTCTAAGAACCTCTTGTGTTCATTGTGGTGTATGTCACTCTTGTATCTTTTTATACTTGTGGTAGATATAGTGTTCTCACTCAAAGCTCGTAGGCATGAGTTAAATATTGTTCTTGGTGGAAACTTTTCAGCAATCTAAGTATTGTTTTAGTTAAGAGTCTTAACTGGGTATTTATAATTTGGAAGTATGTTCTTCCTGAATGTTCTTGGGATTGAGATTGTCTTTTTTTGTAATTGGGAAATGTGTTCTTCCAGGAAATTCTTGGGATTGGGATTGTCTTTCCATGTGATTGGGAGTTTGATATCACTGCGATGATTAGAAGTGAGTGGGTTCTCTTAACTAGGAAGTGCCTAGGTAGAAGTTACACTGAGTAGGGATTAAATGAGAGGTTGTAAACTGGGGAATTTAGCTTCAAATTAATTTGCTAATAGTGGATTTCATCCCTGGATTGGTAGCCCTCAGATGTAGGTGAGTTACATCGAACTGGGTTAACAATTAACCGTCTTCTTTATAATTATGCGTTTATAATTCTGCATGATATATCCGTTTGGTATTTCTATTCAGTATATAGACAAATGTTGTAACATTCATCAAGACAGCTTGTTCGGCTGTTTGTAACATCAGTTCTACCATATTATGTAAGTACCAGAATTTCAATTGGCATCAAAGCAGGCACCCAGTCTGTTATCGGGTGAGCTTCAGGGAGTATATTTTTGGTATTATTTGGCGATTGGAAGGTTAGGATGACAACTTCTTGGAATCAATGGACAACTATTGATGGTTGTCTGGTTCTTATGTATGCTCTTTTGTAGTTTTGTTACTTCTAAAACAACTATTGATGGTTGTTTTTATATCACAACTATTGATGGTTGTGCCACTGCTACAACTACTAAATAGCTATGTGGAGGTAACCCTCCACAACCAGCTTCTTAGAGGGACTATGGCGACTTAGGCCACAGAAGTTTGAGGCAATAACAGGTCTGTGATGCCCATAGATGTTTTATGCCGCATGTGGGCTACAATGATGTATTCAAAGAGTCTATAGCCTTGGCCGATAGGCTCGGGTAATCTTTGAAATTTCATCGTGAGGGGATAGATCATTACAATTATTGGCCTTCAACGAGGAATTCCTAGTAAGCACGAGTCATCAACTCACATTGACTATGTTCCTGCCCTTTATACACACCGCTCGATGCTCCTATCGATTGAATGGTCTGGTAAAGTGTTCAGATTGCATCGACATGAGAGGTCCGCTGGCCGCGATGTTGTGAGAAGTCCACTGAACCATATCATTTAGAGGAAGGATAAGTCATAACAAGGTTTCCGTAGGAAAACCTGCTGAAGGATCATTGTCGATGCCTTACATGCAGTCTAACATGTGAATAAGTTTGAATACATACGGTGGGCTTGAGGTGTTCCACACCTCAGCTGACCTCTAGTTCAGAGGCAGACGACGAAGTGTGTTCTCCTTCGCGCCAAAACTCAAGCCACCGGCGCTGAATGCGTCAAGGAATTTAAATTTCACTCTGAGCGCACATGCATGGCACCAGAGACGGTTTTCACGCGGGTTGTGTTTTGACACATGATATATAATGACTCTCGACAATAGATATATAGGTTGTTGTATCGATGAAGAACATAGAGAAATATGATACTTGGTGTGATTTTCAGAATCCTATGAACCATCGAGTCTTTGAACACCCGTTGCGCCCGATGCCATTAGGTTGAGGGCACGTCTGCCTAGGTGTCACATATCGAAGCCTCCTTATCAATTTCCCTGATTATTGTGCAGGGTGGATGTTGGCCTCCCTTGAACTCTTTTGTCTCATGGTTTGTTTAACCTTTAGACCTTGGTAGGGTGTTCCATGATAGTTGGTGGTTGTGTGACCCATGAGACCAATCATGCACTGCTCTATTGAATTTGGCTTATTTTAGCCATATGCATTTCTAAACGCTCGTGACGGAACCTCGGGTCAGGCGGGGCTACCCGCTGAATTTAAGCATATCAATAAGCGGAGGAAAATAAACTAACAAGGATTCCCTTAGTAACAGCGAGCGAATCGGGATAATCCCACCATGAGAAACGATCACCCTCGGCGTTCGAATTGTAGTATAGAGAAGCGTCCTTGGCAGAGGATTGGGCCCAAGTTCCATGGAAGGGAGTGCCATAGAGGGTGAGAGCCCCGTTGTACTTGAACCCTGTAGCACCACGAGGTGCTATCGGTGAGTCAGGTTATTTGTGAATGCAACCCCAATTGGGCGGTAAATTCTGTCCAAGGCTAATTATTTCTAGAACTTCATCGTGTGAACCTTATCAGGTTTTTGCAAGATAAGAGTCTTGATTGAATTGATGAAAGCCCTTGTTATAGTTGTTGATATTTTTGGTAAACTTTAAAAAAATTAAGATTAAAGATATTTAAAGTTATCAAAAGTTCTTGATCAACCTCTACAAAGGAAAGTTGGGTTCCAAATGGTGAATAGAAGCATGTCTATATGCTTGATTTCCATTCTGAAAAGGGACTGGGTGGGCTACAACATGGAAGAATCAGATATATTTAAAGTATTCAAAGATATTTATAGGTTTTAACTATACTTAATGAATATCTCTGAGCTTAACTGCTATTAGTAAAATTTAGAGATATTGCAGTCATTAATAAAGGAAAGGATGTTGAAACAAACGTTGGAACATCATATCATGAAAATTATTCTCCCAAATAGAAGACTATGAACAACTGTATGAACTGAATCAAAATTTCTCAAGTCATCTAGAGTTCAAGATTTTTATCTATAGGAATAAATGATAAGGAGTTTCATTTGTAAAGGGATCTCCATTATTTTCAAGTCTGATGCTATCATGTATTTAGAATTTAAGAAGACCTTGACAAGAGTATGTTAGATTAAATTTGGGCACCATATATTTCTTTAAATACAAATATATTGATGTTGGTGTAATTAGGGGATGACTATCCTTGGAAAGAAATCTTGTCTTCTGAATCAGCCATGTTACATTTGTATCCTAGTATTTACTAAGAAGAAGTGTTATGCTGGAAGGAAACTGTTGCACTTTAGTGTTCTTCATACAATGTCAAAGTATATGTTATGACATTGTACTATGGCGTGTTGGGTATAGTATGTGTAATCCAGTGTGCAAGTGCAACTTAACAAAGCTCATTGGTACTGGTCGTAATTCAATCAATCATTTTTCTACATGTAAAGGTATTCTCCATAACTAGGGATCAATGGGAAATATTATGAGCCAAAATTAGCAAGTAGTTGGGTACTCGTCAGAAGGAAATATTAAAAGGTGTTTTGAAAATTGCTCTAGTACAGATTCAACTTAGGAGGTGTGCAAACTTTGTTGTCCAGTCAGCTATGGTTATGGTTAGCATAGACTGTGTAGTTAAAGCTTGGGAAAAGTAGAAGAAAAAGAGAGTGTCTCTCTCTTGTGATGACTGGTTCATAAATAATAATAGTAACTATACTTGCTTCAGAAATGCTTCCATTTACTGACTCTTTGATATAAGCAAGGTAATATCTCTGTTTAAGAATCAATCATTCTAAGCTAAGTTTCAAAATGAAATAAATCCTGCCATAAGGAGGATTATATAAAGTTTGGTAAGCTGGAAGATAAGGGGGACAAGAATGCTAATTCAGAGTAGGCTGAACTCGATTTTTTTATTAAGTTAGACCCCAAGGTATCCATGTTAATAGTCTATCTCGTATAACTGTTTAAAAGTAAACAGTGCAGAAGGTAGTCTGTAGGGGGGGGGGGGTAAAGTTTCAAAGTGTGTTGATCTTGAAACTATTTAAGGGTCTTTCCTGCTTGTGTGCTCTTGTTGTTGCTATGTTCTCTGGAGTGGAAAGATGTTTAACTAGGTGTTCTGACATTTTGTTTATGTGTGAACTTGGATAGCTCATGTGTGTTGTTCTAAAGAGACGAGTCTCTTATGCATGAACTTGGATAGCTCATACAGGTCGTTTAACTATTCCTCAGTTATGGTCTGGTAATTTTCGGGCTGGTTTTCTTGTGCTTATGGAAATGTTTCTTCTGCTACACAGAAAGCTAGATCTATGGACGACCTACGATCCTAAGGTGAGACAGGTAATCTACATGAAATAAAGGTCTACGGATGACTTCTAATCCTAAGGGAGAAAGACCTACAAGTGATCTAGTAGGGGAACTAGGCCTATAGACGACCTACGAGGAAAGCTAGATCTATAGATGACCTACGATCCTAAGGTGAGACCTACATGCGATCTACCAAGGGAACTTGGCCTACGGGCAACCTGCAATTATAAGAAGGTGAGAAAATCGATTATGACACGACAAATGAAGGTACAAGGGACAACCGAGTGTACTGGTTTTTCTAGAATTTGAGAGAAAGATAGACATCGAAGACTGTTTAAAAAGCTGACACATACGAGTGCTTGGAAAACTAACTTTGACGAGTGTTTGAGAGTACTGGGTACTGGCATCGTTAGCTGGGTATTGTGATGTAATGTCAGCTGGGGATTTTTGAATGATATCCTTTAGGGAGATGTATCATCATTTTGAATAATTCTGGTCTTTCGTGCAAGGTATTCGATCTAGCTTATGCTTCTCATGCATGTTTGGACTTTATATGGCATAATGATCCATTTTAATGGATATTCTACTCGTTTTAAGGATAAAATATGATGCTATTATGATTACTATATGCTAAATGTGGAGATATAAACTATATGGAGATAAGAATAAGTTCATTGGGAACTGTTGCTTGCTGTATGGAGATACTGATACAAATCCGCATTGGAAGCTTGCAAAACCAAAGATCATTCGCAACCTTATAGGAGATTGAATTGCTGACAAAGCGAGTTTTCAGGTACGACACTAAATTATTAATTGTAGCTTTATCAGGGAGGAAGTGATTCAGTTTGATTTGTCTACATCCTCGACTGCTGGGGATTGATAGAATGGATACAGACATGTTGAGGAATGGATACGAACAACATATGGATCTCTTCGAATGCCCCGATTCTGCATCGGGCTGGGGAATTACATCTTATACCACTTGGAGATTAGGAGATGGACACGAACCTCTTTGAATGCCCTGATTTACTTCTCTGTTTGAGGTTACAAGACCATTCTATAAAGATTACACGTTGAACCACATGAAATCCCTCAAATTCCTCAAGTTTACTCTACTAGGGGATTGCACATGCATGTGCTGAATCACATGAAGACTCTGAGTGCTCCTAAGTGTACACTACTACTGGGGAATCATGCTGAATACGTGCAATGAGCCATTGACGTTTCTTTTCGACATCATAATTATTCACCTTTTTGTTTTTGGTATCTGATCATACGACTTTGTTCTTTTGCAGAGGATTTTTCTTTGACAATCCTTCTTCTGCCTTTCAGGCTTTTCATTCTTTTGTTCTCCTTGACTTTTGCCTGGAAAAATTCTTTTGAATTTTGATTTTGAAGTCCAGCGGGATGCCCTAACTTTTTTCTAAGCGACTTGTTTTCAAGTTTCGACTTAGCGGACTTTCTGTTTTCTTTTATTTTTTTCATTTCATTATTTTTCTTTTGAACAAATCGTGTGATCCTGGATCTTTTGACTTTTTTTGAAAGGGTTGTGACTACCCCATTTCTTGGTCGATGAGGGATAACCATTATGGTATCACGTCTGGCTAAATCTCTTGATGCGAGGAAATAAACATTATGGTTTTGATCTTTTCCGACCTCCTAATGCGAGGGATAAGGTGTGGTGATCCTTAGATGTTCATATCCTTTTGAAATTTGAATCTTCGATCTAGTTAGCTGAAAAACTACGTGACCCCAAGTTAAAAATGGGGTTTTTTCTGAACAAAAAAGAAACTCATACTTCAAGGCTCAAATGGGTTGACATGGGTCTATCTCCCTTATATCTCAGGTGTTTGGGGAATTAAAACAATGCTTGTAGATCGTCAACATGATTTTTACTTGAAAGCATACCATTTGAAATTCTAGGTAAATTATTCGCCATCCTCCTTCCTGAGTTGTTGCTTTATTAACAAGAGTTGAGTATCAAAAAGCATAGTAAAACAAATACGAGTGATAACAAATGGATTAATTCAAGACAAACATATTCGACGCATTATGATTATTATTCAAAATATGAACAAGTTTGACATACAAGAAAGTACTTGAACAAAAAAGAAAGAAAGAAAGATTACAAACGAGAGTGCAAATGAAATTTTAAATTTCCATGTTGAGGAGACTTCTTCAAGCTTGACTTGTTTGAGGGGACACTCTTTGTAGTCTCGACATTTATTCGGGTGGAAGGTCTCTGGTTACCAACACGTATTCAATCAACTGTTGTACTTTACCTTTGTAAGCATTACAATCCTCACTCGAGTGTCCTGCTGACCCGGCGTGGTACCCGCATTGTACCTTGGGATTATACCCATGTGGAAATGGATTTGGTGGAGGATTCAGAGACTTGGGAACTACCAAGGAATTTTGAATCAGACATGGAAGATTTTGATTGTATGTCATAGGAAATGGATCCAAAGGAACATTCCTTCTTTCCAAATTATTTCAATTTTGCGCTGATTCTGATAGTTTTGTTGTTGTGGAGTATACTGTTGTTGTGGAATGTACCATTGTTATTGTAAGAAAGGTTATTGTTGAGCCACCTAGGGTTGTAGAGTTGCAGCAGTGTATGCTTGGGGAACATTCTAGTTAGGAACAACAATAGGATATGAGTTGTAAGGAAAATGAACTTGAGGATAGGGTAGAACTTTCCCATTATCAACAGTAGTAACACTTGTTTCACCTTCTTCATTCTTTATAAAGCTGGAATAAGGTTTCTTGCCATTTCCAATGTTGTCAGTGCTAGGAGTACCTTGGAACGTATCGGCCTTGATACAAGGCTCGACACGTCGCCTAATAATAACCTTATTAGAGAAGGAGGCGGAAATACTGTCGATCATATGCTAAAGGTAAGGTCCTCGCAGCACGCCCATTAATAAATTTGTTAATTCACGATCCAAGAGAGGAGGTTGAAACCTTACAACTAGTTCACGCCATCTCTGGTTGTAAATTTTGAAGGACTCTTCAAATTTCTGAGCCACACTTTGTAGTTGGGCACGGCTAGGTTCCATGGCAGTGTTGTAGTGATAATGTTTCAAGAAAGTATCACCAAGGTTTCTACAAGTACTGTCATGAGTTCTCTATAACTGCATATACCCTTCCAATGGTGCCCTGGTCAGGCTATCTTGAAATAAGTGCATGAGTAACGGTTCATTCTCAACATAAGTGGCCATCTTGCGAAAATAAGAACAAAGATGAGTCTATGGGCAGGAGATGCCCATATACTTGTCGAATTCTCGAACATTTAATTTTAGAGGAATAACAATCCCAGGAACAGGACACATTTCAACATCATTGAATCCAAAAATTTTAGAAGTTTTCAGAGCTTTGAGGCGCTCATCGAGAGCATGATACAACTTGGCAGTTTAAGTAAGATCAGTAGCAAGATCATTCTGAGGGTCATCGAGATCAATGAAATTGTAATGGTCGTCAACCACCTTCTTCTGAATTTCAAGCGTAATCACAACAGTAGCATCCTTGGGAACTTTATTAGGAGGATTAGGGAGCCCATTAGAAGGGGAAGGGGAAACTTCTACAATCTTAGTGACATTCTTACGAAGCACTTCTTGTCCTTGAACAATAACCTGAAGTGTCTCAAGGAGTTGATTCATTCTTGCACGCATAATATCTATGTCCTGACGGAGAATGCTCTGATTCTATCCAGAGAGATCCATGAATCTTCATTAATTACATCTGGTACGGTACAAATGTAGGGAAGTCGTTGTTGTTGATTCTGAACACTGA
This sequence comes from Vicia faba, assembly GCA_948472305.1. NCBI lineage: Eukaryota > Viridiplantae > Streptophyta > Magnoliopsida > Fabales > Fabaceae > Vicia > Vicia faba. The sequence continues at coordinate 1,157,856,370 of OX451735.1, read as the reverse complement.
ATGAAAAGAAAGGCCTCAATAAGCTTCTGATAAGAACTATGAAATGCATGATATTGTGAATGCATGTTTCATCTTTCATTTTTAGGGAAACCCAAAGGCTTGTCTATCCATAAGTATCCTTTTGATAATAATATTCATCTTTTGAAAAGCTCGGCGAAAGAGACTCATCTTTGGAATTCCCTAGAAGTAGGATGTATATACAAGATGATATGATGTTATGGTATCCACTAGCATGGGATCAAGGATCCATTGAATCTGGGTAACCACTATACAATCCTCTGAATAAATACTGTAAGATCTTTTGAATAAATACCGTACAATCTTCTGAATAAACTGAATGTTATACGATCAAAAGTCTGGAACATAACCAAAGAACCATAGTCACCAATATAACATACAGTCACCATCAGAACTTAGTCGCCATATGTACCTGTAAGAATTATTCCCTCCCCACTCACGAATGAAGACTAGGTCAAGGCAAGGTCAAGGTTAATTAGAATCACGAGTCTGCCTGAAAGTACTATCATCGTACAACATACATGATGATTGTGATACAGTGGCAAAACCGACTATTTTGAAAATGCTGGTTTGCATTTTGCGTTTTTTTTAATCGCAAAATGTCGCGGTAAGCAAGAGTCGCCACCGACTTTTATTTTATCCAATCAAAGGAAAAAAATCACAGAAAAATCCTTTTTCGAGATATTCTGAGTACGGGGGGTAGATTATAGAAAGGGAAGGTATCAACACCCTTTCTATCCATGGTTTTCCATGGGATCTTAGGTACTTGCTCATCTTGTAAAAATTGCTTGTGTGTGTTTGTTTTGAAAAGTCTTGTTTTACTTCGTTTTAACCCTTGTTTTTGTCCTCGAGAGTGTTACGAAGTTTTTTTTGAAAACTTTAGTTTGAAAAGTGTTTGGTGTAAAAAATTTGATTTGAGCAAGTACCTACTAGAATCTACCTACTCGAAAAAGGATTATTTCTATCCTTGTTTCCTTTAGACCACGCTATCCTACTATTAAAGAGTAGGTAGTACCGTCGTTGGAGTTGTAAGGGTCAATTCGAAAGGGACATGTGATCATTAAAGCAATGTTAGGACGTCTTAGTAATAACCCTAATGTCTTAAGATCATATTCGAGACAACATTTCCGAGGCAACCTTTCTGAGGCAACATTTCCGAACGGAGAATTTGATCTTTGTTTAGACAGGAGAGCCACCACTAAGACACCCTATACTTAATGACCGTTTACCGAAGGCAACCGAAGCGAGAGTATACCCTAAGAGTGCGCGTGTGCGAGTGATTTGATTTCAGTTATTATCTTTGCACATTAGGGTTTTCTAGCCATTTTAAATTATCATGCAATCTTGTCATACAATCCTATTAACATACATCTAACAGTTAATATTTGCGAGAATTAAAATGCGAGAAATAAAACCTACGCTATTACAAGGCTTCGGGGGAGGGATTAATTACATAGCCAAAAACCCATAAAACGATAAATAAAAGAAAATCCTAAGTAACTATCACATACCGTGAGCAGTTAAATTAATATTGCAAAAAATGATAAACGCGCGCGATGAATCGAAAACGAGAGATTTAGGGTTTTGACCCCAACTACATAATTGCAATTTAAAAGAAAAATCATTTTTTGTGGTTTTTGCTATAATTTTTAATTGAATAAATAAAAAAACCTAATTACTAATTAATTTTAATTAAGAAAAATAATTAAATTAACCTATTTTTGTATTTTTATTTTTTGAGAAAGGAATAAAAATTAAATCACAAGCTAACCCTAATTTTTTCTAATTGATTTTAAATATATAAAAAAGTTTGAATTAACCTAAATTAAATTTAAACTAATATTAAATTAAATTTGATAAAATAAAACCTAATTCTAATTTTTGTGAAATTCTTGATTTTATGATTTTTTTGTGAAAAAGAAATTAATTGTGGTTAAAAAATAACTAAACTAATTAAATGAATAAATGAAAGAAATATAAAAGAAAAAAGAATGGGCCTGTGATAAATAGCAAAGGAGGGGTGCTGCTTGCAATTCTCTGGGCCCAGATGCTGATGGCCCCATTAACTTTTCCAATCCCCTACTCATGCTTGACTGGGGCGTATTGTGGACCTTTAAGGGATGGCCTTGGATCTAGAGTGTTGATGGATGAAATGGTTGGATACTGAGGACGTATGATGGACGTAGGGGACACTTGTGCACCTGATTATGCAAAGCAAAATAATATGAAACCAAGGTTGGGACCTGAGGATCGAACCCAGGTCCTTAAGCATTCCTCCACTGCGCGCTTGCCAGCTGAGCTGGTTGTGTTAGTTGTACAAATAACACCAAACAAACATTATATGATAAAAAAATGGTTAAACTCAAACAACGTGCGAAATTCAAAACTGGCCATTCACCACCTGCCACACCATCGTCTTCTTCATTGCCTCTGTCATTTTAGATCAACTACTTTTACCTACGGACACTGGGCGTAGGTACAACCCTTGTCCACTCCAAAATCATGTCCCTGTATGATAAATCACAACCAATGGTACCAATCCACTCGTTGCAACCTCACGAGCATCATGATACCATTATTAATGGCCAATTGTTCCTGTATGAAAAATCCCTAAAAACGAACCATGAACCCTAGCCATGGAATCTTAGTATACAGTCAATAAAAATGCAATTAAATACAACCATTAGCTTGCAAACATCTCAAGGATTATGAATATACCAATAAAACGTGCTAAATATGCCAGAATTATGATATTCGAATTCAAGAAAAGAGATGAACCGTGTGACTCTTACAGTGTGATTCTGAACGTGGGGAAGCTTGTTAATGGTTGCAATACGATCCAAGGATATCCAGCAATCAATTGGGATGGTTAGAATGGCTTGAGGAGGCCTGAAACCTGGAAATTGATTTGTAACTTTTTCTTGAATTTTTGAAACTTGTTTTCTCTCTTGCACGCCTCTAGCCTCCCTTTTTGGTCTGCACTTGTTCCTTATGTATAGTAGAATGCACTAGGGTTGCAACTTTGTATCAAATCTTTTCCAATTATGATTATTGATTCATGATTTGATCCTTGTGCAAATCTTTCCAAATCAAGCAAATTCATTCTTTTTCTTTCCATTTTGAACCTTGCACGATTTGATCTTGTTTCCAGCTGTGTATTGGACCTAATCATGCACAAAATGTCAAGATTTAATTAGCTTTTGATGTTTTTACTATTTTATATTGATTTTATTTGTTTTAATTGAAATAAAAATCAAAATAAATAACAAAAATAAAAGAATGAAAAGTGGAAGGGCTCATGGGTCGTGGGTCACATTACAAACTCAGTGCAAGCATAAAAAGTTGGGCCTATTTGGCAAAAAATGCAATTTTGGACACTTTTGACTTTTGGCAATTTTGCAAAAAGGGTCAACTTGGCCAATGCATAACTCCCTCAATTTTGACCCTAGATATGTGTTCTTGGACTTTTTAGAAAGATCAAGATGTCCTCTAAGCAAATATTTTGGTCTCATCTCAATTGAGTCTTTCATGTTCATGTATGAAGCTTTGACCCAAAAGGTGTTTTTGTTAACTTTTCAAAATGACCTATAATGTCCAAATTCATATCTTCTTGTGAATGCATATTTTGAACTTGGGATCTGAATATGAATTGTGGGTAATTGCATCCTCTTCAAAATGAGCTTTGGATGGGTCATTTTTGATAAAGTATGAGAAAGTTATGCTTGGTCAAAGTTGGGTTGACTTTTCCTACAAAACCCTAATTTAGCAACTTTTGGGTTTTGATGAATTGTGAGCAATCGTTGAGGAATCATGATCAACCCTTGATCAAATGATGAATAATACTTCAAAATGAGAATGTTGACCAAAAATCTTGAAGTTTGACTTTATGTGGGCCACAATTGACTTTTGCCCTAACACGGTCGATTTTCAAGCCTTTGAGCAATTGACTGAGCAAATTTCCTCTGCAAGGCTTGAAACTTGACATGGATGATCTTGAGAACATATTAGGCCAATGGTGAGCATTTGGGATCCTTTGGACTCAAGCATCTTGATGCAAAATGAAACCTTAATTTGGGGTAGACTGCCTTAGGAGAGAGTTTGTCTGGTCAACTATTGGACCTCCTTGAGCAATTTGAGGACCTCACTTGAAATTTATTGCGAAATAGGGGAGGGCAAATTTTGGGGTACAACAGCTGCCCCTGTTCAATCTTCTTAAACCTGAGGATGTAGATTGGCTTGCCGGCGTTTCGTGATCTGAAGGTTGAAGATGATGGAACACTAGAGTGCCCATAAATTTGCACTCGCATGAAGTGGTACTTGTCTTGCGATATCGGGAATGGGATTATAGATGCCATTTGGAAGTGAATGATGGAAGATGGGCTTAAAGATGCCATCAAAAGAAGTGTCGATCGCATAAGAGATTCCTTTGCGAGAACCCGTATACCTGTTGTTGAGGAGGATTTCGCCGAGGAATGCTGGTCTCTGTCTTGAGAGAAATAGAATTTTAGGAGCTTCAGTTGTACTTTATTCTACTGGGGAACCATCTCTTAGTCGAGGAGGTGAAAATGAACTGCTATCTGGTCGTGCTCCAGGCTTTGCAGTGATTTGCTGAAGATAATAAGACTACTGCTATTTGGTCGTGCTCCAGGTTTTACAGTGAGTTACTGGGGAGATGAGATTAAACTTGCCATCTGGTCATCTTCCAGGCTTTGTAATTTGAATTTAAGGCATACTAATATCCGGTCGATTTTCGGGCTCCATAGTAATTGGCCGAGTGAACTGCTATTTGGTCGAATTCCAAGCTTCACATCACCTTATACTGTTATCTAGTCGTGTCCCATGCTTAAGTGTCCTTTTCTACTATCTGGTCATGCTCCATTCTTCACAACGTCTTATACCATTATCTGGTCGGTTCCAGGCTTCATGGTATCTTTTATTGCTATCTGGTCGATTTCTAGGCTTCACAATAACTTGCTGAGGATTAAGCTGTTTTCCGGTTGATTTCCGGGCTTCAAAGATTTTATTTAAGACATACCACTATATGGTCGATTCCAGGCTTCGTAGTATTCTTGAGATATCAAGATATTATCCGGTCGATTTCCGGGCTTTATAGCTTGAACTGGAATAGAAATCTTAGTATCGATTTGACTGAACCAGAGAAAACTTGCGAGAACTTGATTGTATCTTTCCCTGAAAGGTAAAGAGTTAGGCGTATGTAATGTCCTGATGTATGAAATGTATGGAGTGATTATGTTCTAAAAATAAATGAGATTGTGTTGTATGACGCATATGCGTATGCCATGATGTATGGATATGCAATGTTCTTGTGATATTCTTCGATTGGAGAGGATAAATCCTAGACTGTTGTTAGAGAGTATAAGGAGTTGAGTTCTTCGTTCTCGCTGGGGACAGTGACCGAATATGATTAGTTGGAAACTTGAGTTCGTTCTGCTTGAGAACAATCCGCCGGGAGATACTTTGTTTGAGAATAACCCTTGTGGGAGAATGACTCTGTAGGGGAGAGAGATACTCTGTTGGACGATCTGCTGATTTGGAGAAATAAACCCATCTGGTGGTGAACTTCTATTGCTGGTGATAGGTAAACTCTGCTTGGAGAGAATTTTGCCGACTCATTCTCAATTATGAACCTCGACTGGGGAGAGCTAATACCACTGTCTTGGGATACTTTCCTACTCTGCGGGGAGTGTATGTACCTTTAGTTGTATTCTCAAGCTGGCTCCATCCCTGTACCTGGTGGGTAGAGCAACTGTAAGGTTTGGACACTTCTTGTTTGCCCCGATTTCTGGAATTACGAGTAATTGTCTTTTGTTTCTTATGTAAATATTTATGAGCAACAATTATTCTCAAATGCATATATAAAAAACGAATCATTGCACGTTCTTGCAAAACAAAACAGAAAAAGAAAAAAACAAGTTGAAATTTCCTGTGAAAATGTATTGCATTGATTTTGAAGTTGGCCTGTAATAGGCGTTTTGTACAAGAGGCTGACGTCCTAGTAAGAGAACGCCGCCGAAGGATAATAAAATTATACAATTTGTGTAAAGGAAAGAAAAACAGCTATGTGAAACAATCCCACTGGGTTCCAACTCTGCTATTGCCTTTATGTCTTCGGGCGTCTCATCACTTTTCTACTTGGTCGAAGGTGGATCAGATTGATTGGCTCCGCCCGAGCTTGATAGTCGATACTGAAGTCTGGTCGCAAGATGATCCAATGAGATATAGTGTTACTCTTCAATCCCTAATTTTTTTCTGAACCGCCCTTTCGGGTTTTCAGTCCACCGGGATACCCTTTTTTTCCCAAGTCGCCTTTTCAGGTTTTCGACTTGACGGGTGTATAGTTTTTTTTCATTTTCATCCCTTACTTTTTCCCGAACCCTTCTGGTTTTCCGGGAAGCCCTTATTTTTTCCTAGGTCAGTCAACCTAGAGGGTCTTTGATTAGGCGTAGTATCTTTTCACTATGTCTGCATTGACGGGGCGAGGAAGGTCGTCACCATCCATGGTGGTTAGAATCATAGCTCCTCCCGAGAAAATGTTCTTAACCATAAATGGCCCTTCGTAAGTGGGGGTCCATTTGCCCATGGGATCACCTTGCGGCAGTATGATGCGTTTGATCACTAGATCCCCGACTTGATATTCTTGGCGTCTGACTTTCTTGTTAAAAGCCTTGATTATTCGCTTTTGATACGTCTGACCATGACAAATAGCAGTAAGTCTCTTTTCATCGATTAAGTTCAGCTGATCAAGTCGGGTTTGGGTCCAATCGTCTTCGCTTAAACCCGCATCCTTCATAATCCTGAGAGAGGGTATCTGGACTTTAATGGACAAGACTACCTCCATGCCATACACAAAGGAATAGGGTGTTTCCCCTGTTGACGTCCGTGTTGAGGTACGGTACCCATGAAGAGCGAATGGTAACATCTCGTGCCAGTCTTTGTATGTCACCGTCATCTTCTGCACAATCTTCTTGATGTTCTTATTAGCTGCTTCAACAACCCCATTCATCTTCGGCCGGTAGGGAGAAGAGTTATGATGCTGTATCTTGAACTGCTTGCAGAGTTCGGTGATCATCGTATTGTTGAGATTTATACCATTGTATATAATGATCCTCTCTGGTATACCGTATCGACAACGACGTTCTTGGTTACTGTAGCAAAGGAAGCTGCCTCAACCCACTTTGTGAAATAATCAATAGCCACCAGAATGAAGCGATGCTCGTTAGACGCGGTTGGTCTGATCTCGCTGATCATGTCGATGCCCCACATTGCAAAAGGCCAAGGAGCTGTCAAAACATTCAGAGAACTGGAGGTATGTGCACCTTATCAGCATAGACTTGGCACTTATGACAGGTTTGAGAATGCTGATAACAATCGGCTTCCATAGTGGACCAATAATATCCTACCCATAGGATTTTCTTCACCATGGTATGCCCACTGGAATGAGTTCCGAAGGTACCTTCATGTAACTCCGCCATGATCCTTTCTGCCTCGCTTTTGTCCACACATCGCAGTAAGGTTGAATCATGGTTACGCTTATAAAGAATCCCATTGTTGATGAAGAACTTAGCAGCGAACCTTCTCACGAACTTCTTATCATTAACAGATGCACCCTCGGGGTATTCTTGAGCCTCAAGATACCTCTTTACCTCATGGAACCAGGATTTATCTGTTACCTCTTCAGTCTAGATGTCACCGCAATGTGCGGGTTTGTCCAACCTCTCAATGGTGATCTAGGGAGCTTCATTGTCCCACCTGACCTTGAACATAGAAGACATGGTAGCTAGCGCATCCACTAACTGATTCTCCTCTCTTGGGAAGTGTTCAAAGGTTATCTCCTCGAAGTGTGGGAGCAACATCGATACATACTCTTTGTAAGGAATACGATTTAGGAGTTTCGTATCCCACTCGCCTTTGATCTGACTGATCACTAGAGCAGAATCTCTGAATACACTCAAGAACTTAATCCTCAGGTCAATAGTAGATCTAAGACCCAGGATACATGCTTTATACTCCGCCATATTGTTGGTGCACTTAAAACATAATCGGGCGGTGAACGGAGTATGACAGCCCTCAGGAGATATGATCATAACGCCAATGCCATTACCCAACACGTTTGATTCTCCATCAAAATACATAGACCATCAGGATCCTTCCTCAGGTCCTTCATCTGGTCCAGGTTCTTCACAGTCGGTCACCAACATGATGTTCTCATCCGGGAACTCGAAGTTCATGGATTGGTAGTCATCCACGACTTGATGCGCCAAATGATCCGCCAATACACTCCCCTTGATTTCTTTTTGGGTTGTGTATTAGATGTCATACTCGGTTAAGATCATCTGCCATCTTGCTATTCTTCCGGACAAGGCAGGCTTTTCGAAAATATACTTGATTGGATCCATTTTTGATATCAATAAGGTGGTGTGAGTCAGCATATACTGTCTCAGCTGGCGAGCAGCCCATGCTAAAGCGCAGCAAGTTTTCTTGAGCAATGAGTATCGGGTCTCACAGTCGGTAAAATTTTTGCTAAGGTAGTAAATAGCGTGCTCTTTTTGGCCAGACTCGTCATGCTGCCCCAACACGCACCCCATTGAATTGTCCAGTACTGTCAAGTATAAGATCAACGGTCTTCCTTCAACTGGAAGCATCAGGATAGGTGGCTCTTAGAGGTATTCCTTGATCCTTTCAAAAGAGTTCTGACATTCATCATTCTATCTTAACACTTGATCTTTCTTCAGCAACTTGAAGATTGGCTCACAAGTAGCAGTCAGATGTGAAATGAATCTGGAAATGTAATTCAACCGTCCCAAAAAGCCTCTAACTTCCTTTTCTATGCGGGGAGCCGGCATCTCCTGTATGGATTTTACCTTGGCAGGGTCTACCTGAATACCCTTATCACTGATGACAAAACCCAACAGCTTACCAGACCTTACCCCGAAGGTGCACTTGTTCGGGTTCAACCTTAACTTGTACGTCTTCAACCGGTCAAATAGTTTCTGGAGATGGTCAAGGTGCTCTTCCTCAGTCTGGGACCTTGCTATCATGTCATTAACATAAACCTCGATCTCATGGTGAATCATGTCGTGGAACAAAGCAACCATGGCGCGCTGATAAGTTGCTCCAGCATTCTTCAACCCGAAAGGTATTACCTTGTAACAAAAGGTGCCCCATTGTGTAACGAAGGTTGTCTTCTCCATGTCCTTGGGAGCCATCTTGATCTGATTGTAACCAGAAAAACCATCCATAAAGGAGAAGATCTTATGATGCACGGTGTTGTCGACCAAAACATCGACGTGGGGAAGTGGGAAATCATCCTTGGGGCTTGCCCTGTTCAGATCTCTATAGTCCATACACATCCATACCTTACCATCCTTCTTAGGCACCAGGACAACGTTGGAAACCCACTGCGGGTAAGAAGTGACAGCTAAAAATCCCGCGTCAAACTGTTTCATGACCTCAGCTTTGATTTTCTCAGACATCTCAGGGCGCATACGGTGAACCTTCTGCTTTACCGGAGGGCAGTCTGCTTTGGTTGGAAAGCGATGAACCACAATATCGGTGTCCAAACCGGGCATATCTTCATAACACAAAGCGAAGATCTCAACATAGTCGCGTAGCATCTGTATCAACCGTTGCTTGACACTAGGCTCCAGATTCGCACCTATCTTGACCTCTTTCCTGTATTCCTCGGTACCCAAATTCACTGATTCAACTGGCTCTTCATGAGGCTGTATGGCCCTCCCTTCCTGCAGTAACAGTCTAGCAAGTTCTCCAGGCACCTCACAATCATCCTCACCTTCGTTCTCGGCTTGGTTGATTGGATTTTCAAAGTCATAACTGGCAGTAGCTGAGTTGTTATCAATGGGATCCAGAGTGGATATGGATATGCATTATGATACGTGAGTGTGTGTAAGAGAATAGTTGTTTTTGATAAAGCGAGAGACAGAAAAAATAAAAACAAGGAGCATAAAATTTGTAATGCAAGAAACGTCCAATGTTTTATTAATGATATATGAAATGACAAATAATAAGCCCTCACAAGCAAAGCCAAGGTTCCTCGGACAAGGCACCGGGCCGTAAAGTTTTAAACTGTCTATTACAACTCTCAAAACAAAAGTCAATTACTGTGGAATAAAAGAAACAGGTATGAAGTCCTTCGCTGTCCAATTTCTCAATCCACCATTGGTTGTAGGGTAGATCCAGCTGTCGATGTCTGAATCTTCTTCACCATCCTCAACCGCATTAACTCCCTAATTGCTGATATGTAGATGAGGGTTTCCAATACGCGCGCGCCTAACATCCCTTTGAGCCCCTTTTTCAATTACAACCCTGGCATCCTTGAGAGAAGCCATCTTCATTGGAGGTTTGTCAGTAGCAAATTCAGTTGACACCAAAGTCTGGGGGACCTCTTCAAAGTTCTGACAAGGGGTTTCGATGAATTCCCCTTCCATCTCCATGTAGCGAAAGGAATTAAGATGACTCACCATATACTCCTCTTCACCTCGTACCGTGACAATCTTCCCCTTTACCGAATATTTTAGCATTTGATGGAGCGTTGAAGTCACTGCCCCAGCCTTATGAATCCAAGGGCGACCCAGCAAGCAAGAATATGATGGCCTGATATCCATCACGTAGAAAGTGGATGCAAAAGTCTGAGAGCCAACTTTAACAGGGACGTCCACCTCCCCGTGCACCATCCTTTTTGACCCGTCAAAATCCCTGACCACAATATTGCTCGGCTTTAGAATTAAACCTTCACAGTCCAGATGGTCTAATGCTTTCTTTGGCAAAACATTTAATGAGGACCCGGTATCCACGAGCACATGGGCCATAGTAGTGCCCTTGCACTCGATCGAGACGTGTAGAGCGTCATTGTGATTTTTTCCTTTAGCAGTCAGATCTGCATCTGAGAAACCCAACCCATTGTCGAAAGTCAAGCTAGCTACGAAGTCTTTGAATTGATTGGATGATGTTTCCTGCAGCACATGCACTGTTTTAAGGAATGCAATTAGAGCCTTTGCATGGGCCTCCAAACACAACAATAAGAACAACATGGAGATTTTCGACGGGGTCTGCCCCAACTTCTCGACTATGTTGTAGTCGCTCTTCTTGATAATCTTCAGAATTTCTTCTATCTCTTGCTTAGAGGTTTCTACAATGATCTTCTTAGGTGCCTCTGTCTGGTTCTTTTCCCCGAGTCCCAGATGGCTCGGCAACGGGGGTGATAACTGGAATAGGAACTGCGATGGTAGCTGACGTACCAGCAGATGGAATGACAACATGTTTATGGACCATCGGAGGGGAAATCTCGAGAGAAAAGAGTCTTCCACTTCTGGTGACCTTGCTAGCCCCGACAATATTGCTGATATCAACTTCCTCACTTTTTAGGTCCTGTTTAACTCCATGGTAATACACATCAGCCCCATAGTGCCAAGGGACAGCCTTATCCGAAGTGTATGGGATAGGACCAGGGACATTGGTTATTAATGGAGAAATTCTAGAGATGGGTGTAATCCTAACAGGTTTTCTCGAGGAAACCTTGGAAGGATTGACGAAAATGGTTATGGTGGAAACATCTTCAATTGGAACTAACGGAATCATAGACTTTTCGAACATGATCTCTTTATTATCCATCAGGCGCTGAACACCTGATTTCAATAAGTGGCAACCAGCAGGAAGGATTGAACATTTATGGCAACCTTCATCATAGCCCGGAAATAAACCGGCTAACAACAAATTCTTCTTAACTGTCATCAAAGGAGTAGAAATTTCTTCCACGGAAGTCACAAATAAATCATCGTCCACGACATTTACTCCATGACCATGCTTGGGCATGGGAGCAATTATGACGTTGGGCTTCTCCAGAGCGTCAAACTCAATATCTTTGGCTTCAATAAAATCTTGAACCTTATTTTTCAAGGCCCAACAGTTGTTTGTATCATGACCCAGACTTTCAGAGTGATAGGTGCAACGAGCATTCGGGTTATAAAGGGGAGAAGTGGTGTTGGGGTTCTTCGGGGCTTACCTCAGAGTTACCAGATTGGTCTCCAATAATTCTGGTAGAATTTGAGACAAGGTCATATTGAGCCGAGTGTACTGCCTCTATGGTCTTTCCACCCTTTGTTGATTGTTGCATTGTGGAGCAACTGTGGGTCTTGATATCACTACCGCATTTACTGTTTGATAGTGTTCAGGTCTGCTTTGGCCCCTTGAGCCGTAGACTACACTAGCTTCCTTCTTACCGGTGAAAGGCTTCTTTACTACACTTGATGAAGTATCCTTCTGTATCTTGCCACTTCGGATACCAAATTCTACTCTCTCTCCAATCAAGATCAACTCGGTAAACCCAGATGACGAACTGCCGATCAGATGATTGAAAAATGGACCAGATAGCGTCCCTAGAAACATGTCCACCAACTCCCTATCAGAAAAAGGGGGTTAGACCCTTCCAGCCAAGTCTCTCCATTTTTGAGCATAGTCCTTAAAACCTTCACTTGCACCCATTGACATACCCTGGAGCTGAGTACGAGTAGGAGCCAGGTCGATGTTATACTGATACTGCCTGTAAAATGCAGCAACAAGGTCTTCCCAGTTTCGGACGTTGGCTCCTTCCAACTGATAAAACCATTCAAGTTGAGTCCCTAACAGACTATCTTTAAAGAAATGCACCCACAAATTTCTATCAGTAGTGTGAGGTTGGATTTTTCTGACGTATGAGCGGAGATGGAGTTTTGGACAGGATACTCCATCATACTTGGCAAAAATCGGAGCTTTGAACTTATGAGGGATCACCACTCCCAATACCAATCCCAGTTCTCCAAAATTTAAACTAGGGATCTTCTGAATCTCCATAGCACTCAGACGGTCTTCCAGTTGCTTGTACCTATCCTCGGCAGGAGGATATTGCTCATCATCAAAATCAGTATCATTATCAGAGATTGCAGGACTGGGGCCCTTTTCTTCTTCTTGGTTCTCCCCTTCCTTGGATGAGGAGGTCAGACCAGCTTGCAATTTCAACCTATCCCCAAACCTTTTGCCCATATTCAGAAGAACGACCTTCTTCTTCTTCTTCTTCTTCTTCTCTTTCAGAATGAGAGTTTTTAGATCCTCTTTCCCTTTAGCCAAGCTTAAGAACATCTGTTGGAATTGGGTGTTTTGTGCCTGAAGATCTTTGATGGCTTAATCAGAAGACAATTCTGCTGAAATAAACAGCGAAGAAGATGAGAAACCTGTAATGGTACCTGTAATGGTGTGCATGATAATGGGATGCACATGTAATGATTTCAAAGACTTTGGGAGATTTAAATTTGCAAACCAAAAATAAACAAACATTATTAGATTAACTTGTAAAAAGGTTCAACAATGCCATTGAGGCGTTACAAAGAAGTAAATGAAAAACAAATCTAAAACTAGAAAAAGCAAAATCAAAAGTCCCATGGACGCTTCCTCTTGGTGCTGACGTAGTCATTGATCACTCTTTCCTCCTCGAGCTGCCTGGTGAGCTTCAAGATCTTCCTTTCTTGCTCATGGTACTTCTCCCGGTAGGTATCCCTTTCCTCTTTCCGCTGAATCCAAGACCTCTGCAATGCCCCAGGATCAGTGGGCATATAAGGATAAAGAACTATGTAAGGAACACCTTCTTCATTAGTGGGCTCCACAATCACTGGCAATACGGCTTTATAAGGCATCCCAAGCTTCTGGGCATGAGCTCGGAACCATTGTAGGTAAGGTTGAATAGGAAGGGAAGTCCTTGGTCCTAGCTCTTGAGGGTCAGATCTGTTCACCATGCCCCAAGCTCGTATAAACCTCCGACGATGCTCGTCAATGTCATCCTTGTAGTCGAATGCAATATCCGCAAGAAGTAGCTCATGGGGACCATCTCTCCGAGCACGACCAAATTGTCTCAAAGCTAAACAAGGATTGTAGGTTATACCCCCTCTGACTCCAAGCAATGGGACATTATGGTATCCCCCATAACGATCAATGACAACAGTGTCCTCCATAGCCCGGGAAGACCAAAGAATGTCTATATGGGCAAGTGACATTATCCTGTAAGACCATCCCAAACCTTCTTCATTCTTCAGCACAGACTTAGGGGGGTGCGAAATAAACCACCTTGACAACAACGACATGCAACACATAAGAGTCCCTCTTCTTTGCACAGTACAAGTGTAGAGGGCATGCAAGATATCACCCAGTAGAGTAGGCACTGGATTACAAGACAGGAAAATCTTGACCGCATTCACATCCACAAAAGAATCCAGATTCAGGAAGAGAACCAAACCATAGATAAGGAGAGCCAAGATATCTTCGAAAGCCTGAAAATCCAAATTATCCCAGAATAACTAAGCCTGATCTATCAGAAATTTGGCTAAGAAAACTTTGACCCCGCTTCGTGTTTCCCAGTTGGATACTACATCAACCCATTTCAAATGCAAAGCTGAAGCAATGTCTTCTAGTATAGGAGTCTCTTCCATACCTGTGAAGGGCACCTGCTCAAGGATGGATATGCCCAATAAGTTAGAGAACTCTTCCAAAGTGGGAACCAACTGGTAATCTAGAAAGGTGAAACAATGATGCACAGGATCGAAGAACTGGAAGAGTACACTCATTATCTGCTCATCAAACTTTGAGGTGACCAGGCTAAGAAGCTGACCATGTCTCTTAATGAACATAGAAGTCTCAGAAACTCTTGAGGCTAACTCTTTGAGTTGAGCAGGTATTTGCACAAAGTTAACTTGGATGGTATTTCTGCGCACGGAAGCCATAATCTACAAAACAGAACAAAGATAAATCCCCTCGGTCTTTGAAATGGTTAGTATAATGAAGTATGCATGCTATGTTATGATGCATGATGTCATGATAAAAATAACAGGTATAGCAGATAACAGGCATGGTAAAGGAAAATAAGTCACACAAAAAACCCTTAAGTTTAAGGCTTGCATGGGGTCAAAGGTATTACCCTCTCGAAGTTCAGTTGGTTTCAACCTGTTTGAACCCCATCTGATTGTGGCTCTCCTAATCGAACACGACAGGGCATACGCCTATGAGCCATCATGACTCTCCACTCTACTCCTACGTATTCCTAGTGGTATACAACTTTGGTCTATGTATTGGTCCTTTTACCTCAGTAACACTCACCCAACCAAGAAACAGAGCCAACACAACAGCAGTATATGGAAAGCAATAAAATGATATGCAATCTAATGCACGAAAGAATATAAGTAAAGTAATAATAAAGCAGTAGCACACAAAACACCCAAAGACAAGAAAGCAACCTAAAGCTAGGACTTCCTTGCATAGGATGGATCGGAAATTAGTCAACCTGTCCCTAATATAGTCTCCAGCTGTCGTACTGGGAGAAAAAATTGAGTCGCCACTGAACTCTATTTATCCCGAAGGAAGGGAAGATATCAAGAGAACCCCAAAGAAAATGCATAAGATGGTCTTGCAACCAAGAGAAAGGGTAAGGAAATCGGTTATGCGATGGGAAGGTATTAGCACCACACACGTTTGTGGTACTCCACAAGATCCACTTAAGTTTTCTCTAATATAAGGGTGTGTGAAAATTTATGTCTAAAGCTTACGGCTAAGAGAGAATATTTACAAAGTTTTACTCGCCTAGGCCCCTCAACATAGTGCCTACATACTCCCTCGTGCAATGGAAAAGTCAGAGCGCTATAGTTTGACTCACATGTTTTGGTTTGTTGTATGTTTTTTACCTTGACAAAGGGTTATAAAAGAAAAGCCAAGAAGCAAAGTGAATTTTGAATTGGTTGGTGTCTTTTACCTTGAAAAGGTTTTTTTTTATTATTAGAGTATTTTGAAGTTGAAAGAAAAAAGAAGTTTTAGTTTTAATGCAAATGCAAAAGAGAAAGAAAAGGGCCTAAGTGAGACTAGTAAAGTAAGCCTAGAGTTATCATGGATGGTTTCTCCTATAGTTGAGGATAAAAGGAAATGTATCTACCTATGTTAGCATGCATGGTTTGCAACCTAAGGTGTATCTTAATTCTATTCCTAAGATTGAATAGAGAAATCCTATGGGAGCATGTCAAAGGTGCAATGAAAAGTAAACACATAAAGCTTGAGGAGTATCCACTCACTCAAGTAGCACACACCTAACTGAGGTACTGTGTCAACATGGTAGGAAAGGAGAGGGACGCCTAACCGCGATATCACATCATCCAGGTAGGATAAGGGAAGTCGCACCTAACCATGATATCAAGCCATCAAGGTTGAATAAAGGGAGGATTAACCAAGATATGGAATCATTGATGCAAGCAAGAATGGGGGAATTGGTATTTCTTAACCATGATATCATGTCATCAAGGAAATAAGAATAGGGATGTCGACTCTTAACCAAGATATCAGGCAGTGAAGGCAAGAGAAGAACGAGAGTGAGTCGTCACAAGTAACTAAGCACCTAACCAAAATATCATGTTATCAAGGCAGGAGATAGAAGGCAATAGTGAGATCATACTAGAGCGTCAACATGCACGACACGTGACCTAATGACAAAGCATAAGGCATTGGCTGCAGATTCTTGTATTCTACTTGACTGACTCGATAACAAGAACAACACGATTCGTAGCATTGACACACAGAACGAGCTACGAATGAAATGAACTAGAAATGGCGGGGTCGATTACAGACCCTCTGCTCGCCTTTCCTTCTTTGAGGACTTATCAATAAGGAATGTGAATGGGATGCCTTCAATGAGGTATTTGGCACAAATGTAAACACACAGAATGGTAAACAAACAAGTACAAGTAGGAATTTCCTGCTACAGGTCTTTTAAAACATCATTGCCCGCCTAACGCAATGACTCCCAAAACATGCATCTCTAGTCCTACTTCTCATGGCAAGGAAAGTAGTAAAGCATTCATCTCTATTCCTACCTCTCATGGCATCTGAAAAGCGGTAAAGAATGCGAGAAATAAAGGGAAACATATAAGAATGCTAATTTAACAAAAGTTTGTCAATTATCAGACGAAAGAAAAGAAACCTAAAATACTTAGAGCAAGCTTCAGAGTTCCTGCATATAATTCACATCCAGTAAAAAATGCAAACAATATATTTTCTCATGAAATTAGAATCAAGATAAATCGTGTCGGAAGAGAATCCACAAATCAAATGCTTTTCAATCACATAACCAACACTTTAGTTACATGATTGAAATCTCTCACAATGTACCTTGCACAACTCAACAAACACATTCGTGATAACAAGAAAGTGCAATTGAAGTTACGCGTTCACAACACAATTCAATTTATGATTAAACCATGAAGGAAGAAAAATTAAATGCACATTGGAAGCATAAACTCAAACTCCGGGAAGCATTGCACCATAAAAACGAGTGAGTTGAAACGGAATCGCACGAAAATCACACGGTAGCTTCCAAAATTACAAAGAAACTCACAAAGGTGTATACCATGAATTAATCGCATCAGAAGCACACTTTACCTTTACGAGGCAGCACTACAACTATAACATGATCTGTACCAAAAAAAAACACTGGAATCAAGGAGAATCAATCACGATGGTTCATAAACAAACAATAAAGTGTACGCATGCATCATATGAAAGTCAAATCTCAATGTACACATGTATAAAGAACCAAATCGCACTATACTCAAAATTTAGGTGCACAAAATGTCAGAACAAAATCGCACGAAATTTACATGGTAGCTTCCAAATACATCAACGAACTAAAAAAAATATATGCCTCGAATTAAATCGAAGCGCAAGTACAACTTCCATTCCCGGGGAAGTCGTGTACATTTATATAAATTTTAACCAAAATCAAGTTTAAACAACAAAAACAAGTGCATAGAGGTGCTAAATGGTCCAAGTATCATCACTCATGAGAAATGCACAAGTTATAAACAAGATAAAAACAATGGATTCCTTAAGTCGAAGCATAAGTCAAAAATCATGTGTTAATGTAATTTCAACCAATTTGAGGATTTAAATGTCCAAGAATTAAATCAATTGACAAATTGGTAACACATTACATTAACTTATGAAATTGCATCAAATTGTCAATGACTCAAGCATTATGAAGTTCAACCGAAAAAATTAAACTCCAATTTTCTATATTATGTCACAACTTCTCATCCAAGGTTCAACTCATGTTTATGTCTAACTCAAGAATCAAAACTAACACATGAATTCTCACAACCTTCAACCAATTCCTCTTCTCCATGTAATTATAATCAACATTCAAGAATCACAACAATTCACAATTAAACAATTAAACTCATTTTTTCAATTCAAATGTTCAATGAAATTCACAATTTAAATCACAATTATGCCTCTCAAGTATTTACACAAACACCTAAACTTCAATAATATATCTCAACCAAAATACAAAGTTTCAACTCAATTAATGTACAATTCTTCAATTAACAATCAATATTCAACACTTTATTCAATAACTACATCAATTCTTAACTCTTGAACATAATCGAAATTGCAATTCAATTCAAGAATTCATGCAATAGTAATGAAGAGTTACAAAATTTAAGACAAATAGGAGCCTGAAGTTGCCGGAAATTAACGATCAGAAAAGCTTGGAGGATGATGGAAATCCGTGGTGGAAGACGGAGTGAAGCCGCATTTCGCGGTGGCCGGTGGTGGAGAAAACCGTGATCGCGGTGGTCGAAGAGGGTTCGACTTCGGCCGATGGTTGTCCAGTGAGGCAGAGGGTAGCCGAAATTACGAATTATAAGGAGAGGAGGAGAGTATTTGATGATTTTTTGACTTTTTGTTCTTGATGGATTGTTGAAGATTGTTGATGTTCTTGAGAAAAAAATTAGAGAAAAGTGTGTTTGATCTTTGAGAGAATTGAGAGATATTTGTGAGGAGTTTTAGAGACTGAGAGAAGTTATGAGAGAAAATCTGAAATTTTTAACTTATATATTCCCTTCAATTGGGCCTTGGACTTGAATTTGAATTGTGCCCTATTTTGACAGTGTAAGTAAGTTTAATGCACAATGCAAATAAAAAATTCCACGTCATTGTCGGTGCAAAATCTCGACTCGAGCTCAACATCAAAATCTAAGATTGCAAAATTTGTGACGCGATGTCGAAAGAACGAGCTCAATCAGATAAAAGAAGAGAAAGTTATGAATTTTTGATGGTGAACAGACACAGAGCAAAGTCAACTAATGCAGATTTCCTCAGTTAATTTCACCGTTCAGTTTAGAAAGAATGCCGCGAACGACAATCCTCTGATCAAAATCCGAACTCGGGGTCTGATGCAAGCTTGTAGCTTACATCATATATGAAATTGTGTCTAAATAATTGTATCGATACGATAAAGATCAAATAAGTTACGATTTTTATAATATCGAAAAACAGTGAATTAAAATTCGGAATCAGCATAATAAAATCTCTGGTAATTCGCATTTCCAGGGACTTTGCTCAATGAATCATTCCTCGACCCGAACATATGAAATGACTATGGGTTCATAACAAAATTTTCGACCATAGAACGACTCAAAATCAAATGCATCAGGCGTAAGTTATGAATTTTCGAGCGTCCGAACAATAACGGTTCAGGATAGTATTTTCACTATTTTTCCACTGTATCCTTTCAAAGTATCTGCACGTTAGGGGATCTTCCTTACCGAATCAGCTTCCGATCCGAACATACGTAATGAATATGACATTAAGACGATTTTAAATCCTCCATAACCGCTCCGAAATAGTATTCCAATCCTATGTTATGAATTTTTAAGTACTTGTGTAACGACGGACCAACAATTAAATTCAGTGCACTGTCTTCAAAGAATTAAAATTCCCGAAGGTTTTTTTCACAAAATTAGCCTTCGATCCGAACACGAGAAATGATAAGAGAATTACAAAGGTCTCAATGCTCGAAGAATCAACTGAAAATACTTAATTGGATGAAAGTTACGAATTTCCAAACGCCCGAGAAAAGATAACCAATCATTAAATTCAAGTACCGTTTCAGGGAAATCAAACTATTCAGAGACTTTCTGAACATAATTGACTTCCGGCTTGAACATATGAAATAAATAAAATATCGAGACTCTCCAAATGCTTGAGGAATAAACTCAAAATAGTATCCTGATTGCAAGTTGTAACTTTCTAAGCTCAGACCAGCAAAAATGTTGTTTCTGGTTCACATTGTCTCAATTTCACCGAAACACCCTACTCTTCCGCATTTCAGAGTGTGTTGAAATACATGAGAGTTTTACATGACAATGGATTTATTGATTATTGATTTGATAGCTTGAGAAACATGCGGAACACATTTAATCCTTGAAGACCATAGTTTTGACCTATTGCGTTGTTTGACAGAATAATCTTCTTGTATGGCTTCCGAAAAGAAATACCTTGATCCCATGACCATCAATGATGCATGGAATGACAAATGACCTAATGAGGAATATTCATAAGCCAAATGAGCCTTATAAAAAGTAGGACAAATTTTGGGTATGAGATGGGGGTAAAAGTGTAAAATTGTGTTGATTTTGCAACTATTTAAGAGTCTGTCATGCTTGTGTGCCCTTATTATTTCTATGTTTTCTGGTGTGCAGAGATGTCGAACCAGGTGTTATGATATTATGTGAAATTGGATATCTCATGTGTGTTGTTCTAAGGATATGACTCTCATATGTGTGTACTTGGATATCTCATGCATGTCATTTAGGTTTTCCTCAAATCTGGTCTGGTGATTTTTCGGGATGGTTTTCTTGTGCTTTCAGAAAAGTTTCTTCTTCCACTTGGGGAGGAGAGTTATTTCTCTATGCCTAGAAGTGACTCCGAGTGACAGAGGGAGTAATAAGCATGCCCATTTTTAACTTCTTTTGTATGCAGTGTGTGTCTTCCACTGGTTGTGTACATTTAATTCAGTTTTTGTCAACATTTTGGCAAAAAAGGGTAAGTAAAGTGTTGATGTGCTTTGTGTCCTAATGTTACATCATATGTCTTGACATGTAGATTTAGAAATGTGATAAAATTGTCTACTATTATTAGGGGGGACTAGCTATTATGGTTTCTTACTAGATGTAATGATTAAGGGGGACGGGGGCATGATAGTTTGTCATGCTGGCTGAAATGAAGGATATTGTTGTTGTTGCTCTGATGAGATGTGTGCAAAGATGTCAAACAAAGTTTATCTGACATTTTGCACGATGAAGAATCTCCTAGTTTTTTTGGGCTAATATTGTTTTAGCCAAAATTTGCTAAAGGGGGAGATTGTTAGTACCATAATTTTGTGATTGGCTAAATTTTGGCAAAACATGATTTGTCATAATAGGATGTCCTATTATCTGATTTTCAACCAGATGTCGAAGACAATGTCATGAGATCTTGGTCTGGTGTAACAAGTGCTGATGTTTGATATTTCATAACTAGATTTGATTTTATTTTTTGACATTCCTTTTTGATATATCTAGGTTATTTTTGTAGGTCAAGAATATGCAATCTTGAACAAGTGAATCAAAACTCCTAGAGCATTAAAAGTTTCTAAAATTTGTTGTTGAGATAATTTATGATACTTGAATATTTGTTCAAAGTTATAAGGAGATATTTTCTACAACAACCAGCGCATGGATTAAAGAATAATGAGGAAGAGATTTCAAAGCACATGGACATATGAAGGCTTATACAAAGAAGACCAAGACCTAGGGAAAATAGTTCTTAACAGTTTGTAAAATAAGGGTTTAGGTTTTAGAGTCTCTTGTGTTCATTATGGTGTAAGTCACCCTTGTATCTTTTGATACTTGTGGTATACATAATGTTCTCACTAAAAAGCCCGTAGGCACGGGTATTGTCCAAGTATTGTTTTAGTTAAAAGTATAATATGAGTATTTGTAATTTGGAAGTATGTTCTTCCTGGAAGTTTCTGGGATTGGGATTGTCTTTCTTTGTAATTGGGAAGTGTGTTATTCCTGTCAGTTCCTAGGATTGGGATTGTCTTTCCTGGTGATTGGGAGTTTGGTATCACTGTGGTGATTGGAAGTGAGTGGGTTCTCATATCTAGGAAGTGCCTAGATAAAAGTTGCACTAGGTAGAGATTAAGTGAGAGGTTGTAAATGGGGGAGTTTAGCTTCGAGTTAATACTGCTAATAGGGAATTTCCTTCCTGGCTTAGTAGCCCCAATATGTCGGTGAGTTTCACCGAAATGGGTTAAAAATTGAGTGTCTTCTTTATCATATGTGTTTATAATTCAGCATGATATATCAGTTTGTTATTGATATTCAGCCTGTAGGCAGATGTTGTAACATTCGTCATGACATGATGTTCTGATGTTTGTAACATCATTTCTGCCATATTATATAAGTGCTAAAATTTCAATTATTTTTCCTTATACAAAGATCAAAACTTCACCAAAACATTATCTTCCATAATAAATATTGGATCTACATCTCACGCGAAATATTTAAAGTTGAGCACCATAAAAATGGTTTAGTGGTACAAGGTTGAAGATAATGAAGGGTATCTAAAGAATTCCAAACATCACAGCTTAGATCTCACAATATGAAATATTCTATAATAAATTCACAAGGTTGAATCAAGGAGGAAGTTTGTTTGTGAATGAGATAAATCTCATTGTTTTTTCAATCTTTTTGAAAATATGGGTATGGATCTAACTAGATTTCACTCTGAACGAATCTCATTGTGAGACTTCTTTTTTCTAATGAACATCCTTGGGTTAATTGACATGATTAACCAACCCATCAATTATCTAACCCACTAGACTTAATGTGTAATATCTTAAAAATATGTCATAAAAGGATTTAAGTATGTGCTAGTGGTTGGGCACAAAAAGGTTAAGAAAAGATAAAATGATTTGAGTTAAATCATGAGATTTTTATTTTAACTAAAGAAAGAGTGATTTGAACCAATGTATTAAAATGAGGTAATTTTTAATTTGACTTAAATCATGACTTATGTCTATGAATTAAGGTATGATTGGAATCATAGTTGTATTTTAAAATATTTTGAGATGTTATGATTCAAATCAAAAGTCTTGTGATTTGAGTCAAGGAGTGTTGTAATTCGAATTACACACATCCCTGATTCGAATCAGATTTACAAAACCAAATTCCTTATTTACTATTGATTTTTTATTCGAATTACCAGAAGGCTTGATTCAAATCAAAGTTCACAAAAATATTATTTAAATTCTCTAACTTGTGATTCGATCTACAATAAACACTTTGACATAGACCAAATTAATTAGGCTAAAAAACACATTCCCATGGGTCCAAAAATAATTTATTGAATTTAAGGTTAGCTCAAAGGTACAAATCTAATCAAAAAAATCAAAAAAACAAAATTAAACACAAATTATAAATAGCGATAAATAAAATTACACACATATCAAATTTAAACAGAATATCAAAATAAATGATGACATCAGCTGCAATTTCACTAAGCCAGTATGCTCCTCTGCCACAAGCAAGAAAAGAAAAGGAGCTAGTGGATCCCCTTCTTCCAAAAACCTTTGGATGCTAATCTCTTGAGTTGGGTACCCATTAACTAGTGCCATATGATTCCTAACAACCACACGGGCTCTCATGTAGGCCTTTCACTTCTCATTAGAACCATATCTAATAAGCATATAATCCAAAAAGCTTTAATTGACTTAATCATTTACTTTCTAAAAATTCACCTTAAAAATAAGAGGAGTTTTCTTAGATCTGTTGGAAAAATCTATCACCTCATTGATAGCCACCACTTCATCAAGTAACATTCTACCATTTAGAAAAGCCTATTGATTAGGAGGAATAAGTTTATTCTTTAACATCACAATTCTAGTGGAAACAATTTTAGCCACCAACTTATATAAAGATCCCACCAAATAAATTGGTCTAAAGTCACCCAAATGAGAGGTTGCTTTTACTTTAGGTATCAAAGTCACAAAGTAGGATGCAAAACTACAAGGTAAAGATGCAAAACAATTAAATTGATCAAACATGTGAAGGTTAAGGAAACACAAGAAATGGGGGCATGGATTGGGTTTCTAGAATGAAAATCTCATGCTACCCAAAACAACAAGAGGAGGACAAAGAATAAAAATTATTAACAAAAATATTTTTATCTTGGTTCACTGTTAACGAAGCTACCTACAGTCCACCTGTCAAGGTGATTTCGCATTCTCAAAAGGACTTAATCCATTATAATCAAACTTGATTACAACAACAATGACTTACTGTTACCATCTTCTTGAGAACTTTCGACTATGCCCTAGTCTCTCAAGGAATAAAAAACTCAAAAGTTGAATACAAAGTGTGTTATAAAGTGGCTTCTAAGAAAGCAGATTTACACGAAATGAATTACAAAGATTTACTCATGTGTTTTCTATGAAAGCATTTCTTTTCTCACATTGTTGCCAATGTTCACGTTCCAAGTTCTCCTTTTTCCAATCTTCCAAGACTCCTTTATATAGGAAATGCAAATATTTGTTTGAGGCTAGAGATGGAATTCCACAAATGTCTAGTTGTATACTAGCATAACAGTTTGTCAAATGTGAGACAAAATGGTACAACAATACTGTCCTTTTTTCCATGAAATAAGTGTAGTGGAAGGAATATTTGATATTATACTATGTACTATTTTCTCACATAAAACCTTTTGATCTTATCTTCTAATATTTAGAGGATTCAAAAATAAAGTTGACAAAGCATGCATAAAAGAAACAGAGTCAGTATGAGAGTCTTCAGAAATTGGTCTTCAGAGTCTATTCTAGAATTTTGTACCAATGTTCATAAGGGCTTGTTTAGCGTAAGAATTCAAAGCTTGAAAACAACTTAAGTTTTTTTTTTTCAACATTATAGATCAACCGTTCTAGATGACCGTTGTTTAGAAACGTTGAGAGTATAATCCAGCGCTTGATTTCCTTTGTCAGAACACAACTTGTAATCTCTATGAGTCAGAGTGCATTAGCTGCAGAGTCTGATAATGTCACATGTCACTTTCCTAGTGTCAAAACTTTTTTCTTACAACTGTACACTTAACAAAAAACCATTAGGGTACATAATTGTTATTTAAGAAACCTATGCATTGTTATAATCAAAACTAAATGTTAGATGCAGAACACTATCTTGTTCTTACAACATGTTCTCCAAATCTTCTCTAAAAATATTCCAAAACCTTTTCAGGAGGAGAAATTGAAACCATTCAGACCTAGTCTCTAATTTCCCTCGAATTGAAACATTACAAAATCATAATTTTATATACTAAAGGGAGACTTCAAAATAAATTTATCACCATTCGAAAGAGAGAGAGGAGGTAAACAAGGTCAATATGAGATTTATCAACATCTGGTTCTTTGAAAACATTATCGAAAAGCTTCACAATCTCTTGCCTAATTTTACACACCCCTTCAACCTAATATTTTCCAACCTTTAGAGCTTTGAAAGCATTTTGTCTTTCTCTACATTATGGAAAAATGAAAGTAGCCATAGTTAGTGTCACATTCTCGAAGCCACTTATACCTAGACCTTTGAAACGACTATGAATATTTAATCCTTAATAAGGACTATAAATCTACAATCGTTTACGATCTAGACTCAATCTAATCAACAAATAATATTATAAGGTCAAACAAAGAATTCACATTACTCACCACCTCTAATAAAATGTCAATCTGAGAGTCAATATTACCATAACCCTAACTATTTTGATTGAACATATAGTGACGTTAACAACACATATAACCAACGCCAATAAAAACAAGAGCTAGTGAACAGATGGTTGAGGAGAACCTATTAGGGTTCCACAGGGTTGAAACTATCGTGTTGTTATTGTTGAAAATTTAAGTTCTTACAAAGAAGAACTAGACAAAGAAAAGGTAGTTGATCATGGGAGTTAACATGATAACCATGACTACTAAGTGAAGTTGATATTTCATTTTTCTATGGAACGATAGGAGTGAAGGAGTTTGTGGATTGGAAGATCGATGTTGACAAACTCTTCGATTTTATGGGCGTCCCTTGGAACAAGCAAGTTAAGATCTTGGCAATCAAGATGAAGAATAATATTGCTGTCTGGCAGGATAAACTTTTTCCGAGGCAAAGGAAGGATCTAGTCAAAAATTGGCGACGAAAGAAACAATTGATGCTGGAGTGGTTTTTAATAGAGGATTATGAACAAATTCTTAATAATATGTATATTAAGTGTGTTTAGGATAAGAAAACTATGACAGAATCAACACTTGAGTTCTTGCAATATTCTGAGTGCAATGAAATGTGAGAATCAGAGAACCAGAAAGTGGCTTGATACTTCAATGGTTTAAAGGGATCTTTGCATGAAAAGATGGGTTTACATAGTGTATGAATTGTGGCTGAGGCATCCAGTCTAGATTTGAAGGAAAATTTGATGAAGTAATCTGTCTCTCTTGAAATATTTAATCTTTGAGGTATTCGTCCCAAAAAAACTTTGAATCAGTAGGCGAAGAGGAAAAGAGTGCACCAACCGTGGGAATAAGGGAACTAGTAATACTTGTAGTGTTCATTAGGGTAAAACACCAGTCGAGAGGTAGAATAGTCCATATGTTAAACCAACTGGAGACACATGTTATTATTGTAATGGAAAAGGCCACATATCAAATATTTATCTAATAAGGAGAGTGATGTTCATATAGAAGTAAGGGAAGAGGAAAAGGAAAGAGAAGGACCTACAATTGAGAACGAAAAATATGCAGGGGGTGAGTTTGAAGAGGAAGACTCTAACGAGAATGTAAATGTTATGTTGCGGATAATTTTACTAGCATCCAAAGATGAAGGAAAGCGCAAGAATTTGATTAAAATACATTGTTCTATCAATAACAAGGTGTTAATCTGATCACAAATAGTGGCAACATTGATAATATGTTGTCGTATAAATTAGTAGTTTATTTGAAGTTTCCCATGGAACCCCATGAGAAGACATACACCCTTGATTGGGTAAAGAGGTGTGACGCAGTCAGAATCACGAAGGAATAACAAGCAATAAACCTACAATGAAATCACGGGATTGCTAGCGTAAAACTTGTAAGATAAGCTTTGGAATCCACCAAAAGAGAACATACTTGAATTTGATTATGATAAAAGATAACCTCGACGGCCACACCAAAAGGTGTTTAAATACAGAAAAATAAACTCTAATAGGCTTTTAGTCCAAAACATAAATAAAATAGAAAAAAGAAACCCTAATGAACTTTTAATCCAAAAAAAGAAAGAAGTAAAATAGAAAATTGCAAAAAATATTAAAATAATGTTTTGGGCTTGAAACAAACTCGGATGGCTTAAAAATCCTTCCTACATCAGTCTCCTTCACCACTGAAGAACTCAACCCTGAGTTACCTTCTTGATAAAGGGCCTCATTTTCTTGATACACATGAATGTTAGCAACATCGAAAGTATTAGATATATTCATGGAATCCGAAAGAGTTACCACATAAGAGTTTTTGTTGATATTTTGGTTCACTTTGAATGGGTCATACTTGTGTGGTTGTAGCTTGCTATAAGTACCAAATGGAAACCTCTCCTTACGTAGAAACACCATTGCATTTTCTTCCACATTGAAAACTATAACTTTCTTGTATTTATCTCGCATAATAGAAAAATATGAAGAAATGGAGCAGTTTGCACTTAAGTCGACCACCATGGCGTTCACCATAGAGGTGGTCATGAGTGGTCCACGCCTCAACGGTCCAAAGACCAAGTTCTATCCACTTTTAAAGCATGGTGCTCACCATGGTGTTGTACCCTAAATTTTGCCCCTAATTTTTTCAGTCGCACTTTCATATCATATTTTGTCATTTGGTAACAATCATTAATAAATAGCTTCATTCATCATATTTGCATCATTAAATCTTGTTTAAGTTGACCAAAAGTCTGTTTAAATCGACATTTGCATCATTCTGTAGTTGAAAAATACCCGACATTTCACTTCATGCATTTTTATCTCTTTACTCATTTCTTGCATTGCTCCAAGTTGTTTATATGTCGATAATAAAAATATTTCGGTTTTATAGACAAACTGTTAAAAGCGATTCGACACTATGCGGAAAATTAGAGAGAAAAATATTACAAGCTTTCACCTTTTAATGTTCATTTTATGAATTTGCGTTTCACGTAGATCATGACGATATGCTTGCTTTATTTTTCGGTACAATTTGAAGTCTCATTTTAACCGTAAGCGTTTGTTTAACCTAATTTTTTTATTCTCATTTTATTTCGATTTTGACTTTTTGAATATTTTTTCTTTATTCTTTGTGACATGTAGTTTATTTTAATTTGTTTATTTCCATTTTTTTGGATAAATTTTTGTCCTTTTTTTTATCGTTTTTAGTCATTTTAAGTCTTTATTTTTTATTCAGAAAAAATTCAAAAAAAAATATATTTTTAATTGAATTAATTTTAATATTTTAAATTTTTATAGTTATTTTATTATTAAAGGGCTTTTTAGTCGCAAAAAAATGTTTATTACACTTTGCCTTATTCCTATTGGCTGTAAGCAGGATTTGCGGATTAATGGAATTGAAGAAATATTGAACGGATGTGATTGAATCAAATCATTTTTTTCCCTCTTCATTTTCTCTATTTGAAGAGCCTATTTCCTCACTAATTAAACACACAAAAAATACAACATAGTAACATTTCTCTCTTAAACCATCTTCCCTCTCCCAACTTCTATTTCTCCACCTCTGTTTCTACTCTTCATCGAACTTCCTTCCCCTCTCCATTCTTCCATCCGCCAACTATAATTCATCTCTAAACAACCTGTACTCATCCAATTCCACAACACCCTTCCTCTCAATTTCATTCCACAACCGCGATTCATCTTTCCTCACCCATCAACCCACCGTGAACAACCCACCATTAGCTAACCAACCACAACGTATTGCTCCCTTCAATTACAATTCCCTTCGCCTCACTCAAACACCATCACAGATTCAATCCCCATCTACCACCCCGTTTCGCTAGCTATCATCTTGATTCTGCGAATTGAACTCCCTTTTGTTTCAGCTAGAAACCTCCCCTGTTCATGCTAAGCAAATAACACCCTCCAATTCCGCATTTCTCTTCTTCACTAACCTCATTACTCATGCACAACATACCTCCTCCTAAAACAGCGCGACTAACCATGAACTCCACTGTTAACGGCGATTCACCTTCCATCTCCTCCTTCCGCAAGCTGTCCATCTTCGCAATCAGAAACAACCCACAAACGCAGTTTCTGTTTAACATGCAATTTTTTCTAATCTTCCTCAAATCAATCTTCGGTTTTGGCTTTTCGGTAATTTTTCAATCTCATTTCAGTTGTGTATATTTGCGATGCTATGCATTGATGTTTATTTTTATTTTCTATTAAGTTCTGGTGAAAACAGCTTGTTGTTAATACTTGTATTTGTCTAGGTCAAGTTAAGAAAGAGACTTGATGTTAGGTTTGTAATCTGTTGACAATAGCTTGAAATATGAATTTGAATTTGTTCAGCTGAGTCAAAATTGCCATTAAACTGTGATGAATTCTAAAGTCAGTGTCGCTTTAATTGTCGGATTATGCGGAATTTATTATGTCGGATGCCATTCCGTTTGTGTATGTTGAGTTGTTATCCTGTTTTGTTTGAATTTGATTGAAATCTATACCGTGATAATTTGTGCTCGTTTTAATTTCATTTGAATTTGTAGCGAATGATATTCATGCTTGTTTCGATGAAGGTGATGATAATGCCGCATTTATTTGTGTGAAAATCTGACCGAGAAACTATTGGGACAACATGTTGTTTCTTTTGTGTGAATTTAAGCAAGAAATTCGTTTTATCTTGAGTATAATTGGTTAAATTATGGCTGCCCAGATTTGTTTTGTTTAATCTTAGCTTGTTTCAGAATCGATTTCCATGTTTGAAATAATGTATGCAATGCGGATTTTTGTGTTTACATTAAGTAATCATTCTTGACTTTTATTTGTGTAAATATTCATGCGCATTCATACGATTTCATTTCAATTCTTTATTTTGTGATTTCTAACATAGATCTTCATTGTTGCAATTTTGTTTCATTATAATTTTTATACCGCTTATGCTACTAACACATTTGTTACTCGGAAGGTGTCCGAGGACTGTTTCAAGCATTCATTCTCGCATAACGCATTTACACTTTTTCTTTATTTCCTTTTTTACCTTACTATTTTGATTTAATATTTGGTACTATAAATATATACTTGTACATAATATTTTGACTGTATATTTTACTCACTTGTAAATAAATTCAGGTTATGTAAATATTTTTTTCATTGCATTACGATTTTAAATTTTAATTCAAATTAACTTCTGAAAAATCGTACGGACGCATATAAGTTTTCTCCCGCTGTTAGTTTTATCTGTATATTTCATGGGATGCAGGGAATTTTATCTGATACCGTGAGCTTTATTCGATATCTTGAGCTTTATCCGATACTATGAGCTTCATCCACAATTTCTTTATTCGTGATTTATTTTCACGTGTTGCACCTCTCGCGTACGATTCATTGTGCTTTATTCGCTGCTTGGAGTATTATCTTACATCTGGTTTTTTGATGCTGTCAGCTTGTGATTTATTTTCACCTCAGGTTTGGTATTCTTAGCTTTTTTTTCTTCTGTGGCTTTAAACCCAAAGGGATGGGAATACAATATTAACTTCATCATGTCAAGTATTGGTTTCTTATTCAGTTAAATTCTCTTTACCTTATCTTTTACCCTCCTAAACATAGGACACTCTTTTTATTTTCTCTCACTCTTTAATTTTCAAAACTTTCTCATATTTTTCAAAAGCTTCCTTATTTATAAAATCAAATTAATTTCATAATAAACATCGACTTTTTCGAGTGCCTTTTCTTTTAAAAACTTCTTTTCTTTAAACAAACTTCAATTCAATTAATCATAGTTTGACATCTTTCAAAATTAACAAGAACACTTCAACTCATTCAAACTCTTTTGTGTGCTCGAGCACCTTTACCCTTAAAATTTTTTTTTCAAGATCAGACATGATTCATTGGTAGTCGAGCAACTTTCTCCTACCCCCATGATTATAAAGGTGTCGACTTTTCCACTTGAGTGCTAGAGGCATTCTCAAACCCTCATTCTTGCTGACGCAGGGTCCATCTTTCCCACACCTTATGGACATTAATCGAGATTTCTCTCATAACAATGACGACTTGTCTCTTTGTTTAAAATCAATCAACAGAGAAGTATTTTCTAGACGAACTACGGTGATCTGACTTTCCCATTGCACGAGAGGGTACGTAGGCACTAAGTCTTACGACCCAAGGCGAGCAATAAAAATAATAAAAAACATTTCATTATCTTTTGTTTGCAAATAAGTATTCATTCTTTTCCTTTAGCAAGTAAACCTTTACATGACACTCCTTTTGAAAAACACCAAACAAAGTGGATCCTTAGGGTGCTAACACATTCCCTTTGCATAACCGACCCCCGTACCTCAATCTCTGATCTTTTATTTTATTGTGGGTTTTGTTTGCTTTTTTCCCATTTCCCTTTGGAAATAATAAAGTGCGGTGGCGACTCCATTATGTTGATATAAGTCAATTGATTGCTTAATCTCATGTCTTTACTACTACATTTGTTTTCCTATCATTACTGTCGCAATTTAGTTCATCATTGCTTGTCTTTGCCGGCGTGCGTGCGACAGGAAAGTCACGACTTCACTGGGGACAGATTGACCTATTGTTGGTCCATTCCTAAGTGGGTCAATCCTAACTTTGTTTTTTTCTTTTTTATGAGTGCTTATATATTGTCTTACTTGCTGTTTATTACTTTCCATTATTCTATATATATGTTTGTCTATATTTTCCTGGTTTTCAGGGGGCTTGATGATTTCTTATAAGTCAACTACCTAGACTTTGGGAAAACTTAAGATACGACGGGCAGTATAGTAATGTTAACTTTGAGGGAATAATCCCAAAAAGGAGACATGAGATCCCCCACTCAGTGGAAGCCCTTTGATTGTAGTGTCGTTTACTAAGTAATCGGGAAGACATACTTCTTTCGACCCGGGAGCCTACTGAAGCTGAGGACTGTAGATTACCTAACCCATCTTGGCCTTTTAGGTGTAGTGCGGAAACTATGAGAGAGTAATTCGGAAATAGTTGTCACGCGATACTATGCTCGGACGAGTTTTTCCTGAGAATATTGCAAATTATCGAGTAAATCGAGACGTTGGTAATATCCGAAGGAAGAATGTAGACTCTGGGAACCTCTTAGAACCTTGTTCGGAAGGTGATAACCATTAGTACATACCTTATGGGTTGTACCTTTGACTCCAGGATCGTGACTCTTAACCATGTGATCATGTTACTGTGCAGTGCATTGCATTGCATAACATTGCATATCATTGCATTCCTTGCATCATTCTGCATACATCCAGGTTGTTCAGGATATTATTCCCAGTTGCTTCTTTCTTCCAGTTAGTCATCTACCATCAAGCTGATTCCTCAACAAAACTACGGGACTAGAGTTGTTGTCATATTGAGAACGGAAAACCAAGAACAACACAACATGGAAATCAGAATGCAAATCGATGAGTTGAAGTCAGGCATGACCAAACTTTTTTAGATGATGCAAGTCCTTATTTCCAGAGGAGATCCACCTCAAAGGTTTGATATCTGAAATCCCAACTACTGTTGTTGACACTCAACCTATCCAACATACATCTACTACATGGCCAGAGTTTGGGTTACCTCAAAACTTCTCTCTTCCTGTTGCAATTACTTTAATGGTTGGCCAGTCTTCCCGACCAATTTTTCAAGCTCCAGTTTTCACAGAATCTTAGCCAATCGTTCATACTACTTCTCGTTAACTTGCTGCACAAGCTGCTTTTGGGAACCCTCTCTTTGAGTACCATGCTGCCATTTCTCAAAGTATGAGTCAGGGAGACTTTGGTGAGTTTGAAGAGTTCAAAGAAAATTATCATACTTTAGAGAAGAGACTTAGAGCTATGGAGGGAAATGAGTTCTTCAGTGTTGATCCTAACAACATGTGCCTAGTTTCTGATCTGAATATGCCTGCAAAGTTCAAGACTCCCGAGTTTAAGAAATATCGGGGGCATACTTGTCCAAGAAGTCATTTGGTGATGTACTTTCGAAAGATGTCTGCTTACACAAAGAATGACATGCTGCTTACCCATTGTTTCTAAGATAGTCTGATTGGAGCTTCATTGAAATGATATATGGGACTTGAGAAAGGCCATATCCAATGCTTCCAAAATCTTGTTGATGCTTCCATAAATCAATACAAACACAACCTTGACATGGCACATGATCGTCTCCAACTGCAAAATATGTCCCAGAATGAGAAAGAATCTTTCAAGGAATATGCTCAATGATGGAGAGAATTGGCATCTCAAATTGAACCACCTCTGGGAGAGAAAGAGCTAACTGGATTGTTCATGGATACTTTGTCCCCTTTCTTTTGGGAGAAGATGATTGGTAGTGTGTCTTCCAGCTTCACAAACCCGGTGACTATTGGCCAAATATTAGAAGAAGGAATCAAGAATGGTAAAGTGTATAAAGTTGTTGAATCTTCTAATTGTACAAAGAAATACCTTGGGAACATTCAGAAGAAGAAAGAGGTAGAAGTCAATGTCATCTCAACTGAGAGAAGAGGACCTCGTCGTAGGCCTTAATACATTGATCAACCAAAAGTAACATTCGTTACTCCTACGGTCAATACTCAACCAGTTCAGGTCCCTCAACGACAAAATATTGCACATAATCAGAATCGTTATGTAGGGAATATGGCTCAATTTGATCGCATCTCTATGACATACACTGAATTGTATCCTACAATGGTGCAAAAGGGCTTGATTACAACTAGGCCTCGGATTCCTCAAAATCCTCCTCCAGCCGGGTTCAGATCTGACCTTCATTATGAATTTCATCAGGGAGCTTCCGATCATGATTTAGAAAGCTGCTATGCATTGAAAAACAGAGTGCAAGAATTGGTGAAAGCAAATATTCTCACTTTTAAGGAGTCAGGTACTAATGTTATCAACAATCCTTTGTCAAAACCAAGTGGCTGAAGACTGAGTCGGGGCACCCTCATGTCACTTCCTAATGCTAGTGTTTCTAACAGGACATCTCATCCTTATTATTGATTAGTCACTAGGCCATCATTCTTTCTATTTGCATTTTTCCCTTGTTAGTGTTAAAATTGTTGCTTTCTAATTTTCTTTGTACTTTCATGTTAATTCTAATAAAATGATCACTGCAATGTTTTGATTCAAATCATTTTAATTTTACATGCTTTCAAATATATTTCTCTTGTTTACTTTCTTTATCAAATTTTTGTTTATGCAAAGATTTGAGGGAGGATGATGAAAATGAAATACCCATAATTGTTGTTGGTATGATTTCAAATTAAACTTTGCTAAGGATGTACAAACATTGTTTCAACTCCCAAACACCGGAGCATAAGGAAGTTAATCCCTTGTCAACCTCTTTGAGCCTAGAAGTTGAAGTTTATTTCTATGCGAAAAAACTCGTAATCTTAACCTGAGGATGGGTAGTTCTCAGTTAATTTGGCTGTGCATTCAATTACAAGAGAAATTATGCAAGACACCTTTCAATAATGGTCGCAATCAAGCTCTCCTTTGCATAAAACAAGAAGTGTCAAAGATGCTCCCAAACCAAAAATGACAAAGATGGTTCCCCGTAGTCATTGAGCAAGGCAGTCATTATCTTTCCAAAAAGAAAAATGAAACGAAAAGAAAAATCAAAGAAAAACTGCTAAGTCAAAACCTCTGAAGGAGACTTAAGCAAAAAAAACTGGGGCATCCTGCTGACTGTAATCTCAAATGAAACAGTTCAGGCAAAAGTTTGGAATACTAAATTCAATTAGAAGAGGTCTAAAAATCATCAAAATTCTCCACCAGAGTTGACAAGTCCTCAATACAACAAAATTTTGTAAGAAGAAGTGACATCTGTCTCAAAAATTCCTTAATTTATGAATCATCGGCATTGCTACCATCAGTGCAATTCCAAATATCTTGGAACCTGAATGCATATGCTGAATTAACTGAACGTAGGACTGAAGAACATCATGAAGGTTGGGTTGGGTACAAATAAACTTTGAGCCTTTATCCTTTATTTCTTAAATCGTGAACCAAACCATGTTACAACCCTTAAAAGACCTAATTGAAGCCAGGTTTCTTTTGAAAGCATACTACAACAAGGTTGCTTAAACTGACTCCTAAGATCTTTTACAAATCAGTTGTCTTGGTGTTAATGCTTTTTATTTCTCTTTCACTTTAAAAGTATAAACCATTGTGTTTTAACCAGTGATGCATTTTCCATATACCAACAATATCATTTCAAAAATGATTTTTGAATTCAAAACTTTTGCATGAAATTTTTGCATTAAAATTACCATGTTTGAACAAAAAATTTTGCTTGCAAACAAGCTTTCCTTGTCAAGGAATTTAAAACAGCTTAGAAACTTGGTTAGTGACCCTAACAGGGGCAAGTATCTTCCAGATCCATTTGCGAATCAGTTCAAGATTTGTTGTTTAATACGAGTTTTCTCAGAATTTGTTAGCCAAAATATCATTTTCAAGACTCATACTGGGGCATTCCTTTCCAAAAATTATTTCAAAACTCAAGCCATGATCAGTTTATTCCCAACAGTCATTTCAAGAGCTAAAGCCATGATCAATTTATTTCCAACAGTCATTTCAAGAACTAAAGCCATGATTAGTTTATTCTAACAAATATTTTGAGAGCTAAAGCC
Source organism: Vicia faba (assembly GCA_948472305.1). NCBI lineage: Eukaryota > Viridiplantae > Streptophyta > Magnoliopsida > Fabales > Fabaceae > Vicia > Vicia faba. The sequence goes on along the minus strand of OX451735.1, from coordinate 1,157,820,591 downwards.
ATGATCAGTTTATCTCCAATAACCATTTCAGAGCTGAAGCCATGATCATCTCATTTCTAGTAACTTTTGACTGAAGCCATGATTAGTTTATCCTCAGCAGTCAGCTAATCTGGGACAAATCCCCAAGCAGCTCTCCATGTCCTTCCTCAGAAAATCATCAGTTTAATACAGTCTACAAGTGTGACAAATTTGGGTTCAGGACATTTTCTTTCCAAGCAAATTTGGAAGAGTTCTCTGTGTTGAGGAATCAAACTTCCAATCTTACCTCCATAAAAGAGTCAAACTCCATTGTCACAAACGTCTGCATTAGATGCATAGATCATTCACATATCATGCATAACAAAATTTATACATAATTCATAACAAGAGTGCTTCATCCTAATTTGCATTTACTGAGGTCTTGTTCCAGTTGACGTGTCACCTTGAGATCAAAGTCCAACTTACTTGGCACCTACCAAAGCAGATGTCAGTTCGGCTGATTCTCTCTTTCGTCCAATGCTAATCTTTGATGTGATGTTTCTTTCTTTCTTCCAATGCTAATATTGGATGAGTTGTTTCTCTCTTTCATCCTATTCTAATCTTGGATGAGCTGTATTTCTTTCAACCAATTCTAATCTTGGGTATCATGTTTCCCCATGTTGTCCAAAGCCAATATTGGATGCCATGATCTTTTGCTGCCATCCAAAGCCAATATTGGATGCCACCATATTTTTTTACCGTCCAAAGCAAATATTGGATGTCGTGATCTTTTTTGCCGTCCAAAGCCAATATTGGATGCCATGATCTTTATTTTTGTCCAAAGCCAATATTGGATGCCATGATCTTTTGCTTCCATCCAAAGCCAATATTGGATGTCTTGATCTTTTGCTTCCATCCAAAGCCAATATTGGATGTCGCGATCTGCGTTACCATCCAAAGCAAATATTGGATGTTGTTACCTTTTCTTCCATCCAAAGCCAATATTGGATGTTGCTATCTTTTATTTATGTCCAAAGCCTATATTGGATGTTATTATCTTTGTTGCTATCCAAAGCCAATTATTGGATGCCATGATTTATCACACCTCATTCAAAGCCAATATTGGATGTTGTAATCTTTTCTCTCGTCTAAAGCCAATTTTTAGATGTTGAGTTTTCCCTTCTTTCAAATCCAATATTGAATGTCGTGTTTCTTTTTCGTCCAACGTCTTTCATAGACGACTCTGATGTAGCTTCAGATTTGGTCTCATCCCACATTTAATGTTCTTCTAGATGCTTCTGATTGTCTTTTCCATAGAGTTTCTCTCCTCATTCAATACCATTATTGGATGTCGCCGCTTGCCTTCTCGGGTTTTAAATCTTTTTTCCAAGTATTGATGGTTACTCTTTGTCACCCTGACAGATATCTAGAAATATCTTGTTGTTTCCCTAACGTGCCTTTCCATGCCATTTCATCTGAACTACCATAACTTTCCAGTTTTGAGTCTTTCCATATTCCCACGGAGTCTGTCTTATCTCATACATCATTAAAAAAATATACATGTAAAAAAAGAGTCCATGCATTCATAACATATGCTATCATCTCATCGCATCAGGGACGAAACTCGGGTCTGTTTGTATTTAATTACTTTTCGCCCATCTGGCTAAAAGATAATTAAATAGGGGCAGCTGTTGTACCCTAAATTTTGCCCCTAATTTTTACTTTTACAATTCATTTTATGAATTTGAGTTTCGCGTAGATCATGACGGTATGCTCGCTTTATTTTATCAGTACAGTTTGAAGTCTCGTTTTAACCGTAAACGTATGTTTAACCTGATATTTTTATTCTCATTTTTTCTTTCGATTTTGACTTTTTGAATATTTTTTCTTTAATCTTTGTGACATGTTGTTTATTTTAATGTGTTCATTTCATTTTTTCAGATAAATTTTTTCCATTTTTTTTATCGTTTTTAGTCATTTTAAGTCTTTATTTTTTATTCAGAAAAAATTCAAAAAACATATTTTTAATTGAATTAATTTTATTAATTTCAGTTTTTTTAGTTATTTTATTATTAAAAGGGATTTTTAGTCACAAAAAAAATGTTTATTACACTTTGCCTTATTCCTATTGGCTGTAAGCAGGATTTGCGGATTGATAGAATTGAAGAAATATTGAACGGATGTGATTGAATCAAATCACTTTTTCCCTCTTCATTTTCTATATTTAAAGAGCCTATTTCCACACTAATTAAACACACACAAAAATACAACACAATAACATTTCTCTCTTAAACCACCTTCCTTCTCCCAACTTCTATTTCTCCACCTTTGTTTCCACTTTTCACCGAACTTCCTTCCCCTCTCCATTCTTCAATCCGCCAGTTACAACTCATCTCCAAACAACCTGTACTCATCCCATTCCACATCACCATTCCTCTCAATTTAATTCCACAATCGTGATTCATCTTTCATCACCCATCAACCCACTGTGAACAACCCCCATTACTATCACAAACCCATTCTGCTAACATCACAACAGTAAACCACATAAGCCTTCTTCTTTCCGTGCAGAACCAGCATACCCACAAACCCCTTCCACTGCTAGTTAACCAACCACAACGTATTACACCCTTCAATTATAATTCGCTTTGCCTCACTCAAACACCATCACCAATTCAATCCCTAGCTACCACCCTGTTCCGCTAGCTATCACCGTGATTCCGCGAATTCGACTCCCTTTTGTTTCCGCTAGCAACCTTCCCTGTTCATCCAAAGTAAACAACACCCTCCAATTCTGAATCTTTCTTCTTTGCTAACCTCATTAATCATGCACATCATACCTCCTCCTTCAAACAACACTACTAACCACGACCTCCAGTATTAACCGCGATTCACCTTCCATCTCCTCCTTCCACAAGTTGTCCATCTTCGCAATCCGCAACAACCCACAACCGTAGTTTCTGTTTAACATGAAATTTGCTTCCAATCTTCCTCAAATCAATCTCCGATTTTGGCTCTTCGATAATTTTTCAATCTCATTTCAGTTGCGTATAATTGTGATGTTGTGCATTGATGTTTATTTTGCTTTTCTGTTAAGTTCTTGGTGAAAACAGCTTGTTGTTAATACTTGTATTTGTCTGAGGTAAGTTTAGAAAGACACTTGTTGTTATGTTGGTAATCTATTGACAGTAGCTTGAAATATGATTTAGAATTAGTTCGGTTGAGTCAAAATTGCCATTAAACTGTGATGAATTCTAAAGCCAGTGTCACTTTAAGTGTTGGATTATGCTGAATTTATTGTGTCAGATGCCATTCCATTTGTGTATGTTGAGTTGATATCATTTTTTGTTTGAATTCGATTGAAATCTATACCGTGATAATTTGTTATCGTTTTAATTTCAATTGAATTTGTGGCGAATGATATTCATGCTTGTTTCGATGAAGGTGACGATAACACCGCATTTATTTGTGTGAAAATATAACCGAGAAACTATTGGGACAACATGTTGTTTCTTTTGTGTGAATTTAAGCGAGAAAGTCGTTTTATCTTGAGTATAATCGGTTGAATTATGGCTTCCCACATTTGTTTTGTTTAATCTTAGCTTGTTTCGTAATCGATTTCCCATGTTTGAAATAATTTATGCAATTCTGATTTTTGTGTTTACATTGAGTAATCATTCTTGATTTTTATTTGTGTAAATATTCATGCACATTCATACAATTTCATTTCAATTCTTTATTTTGTGATTTCTAACATAGATTTTCATTGTTGCAATTTCATTTCATTTTAATTTTTATACCGCTTATACTACTAACGTGTTTGTTACTGTAAAGGTTTCCAAGAACTGTTTCAAGCATACATTCTCGCATGGTGCATTTACACTTTTTCTTTATTCCCTTTTTTACCTTACTATTTTGATTTAATATTTGGTACTGTAAATATATACTTGTACTAATATTTTCATTGTATATTTTATTCACTTGTAAATAAATTTAGGTTGTGTAAATATTTTGTTCCTTGGGTTAAGATTTTAAATTTTAATTCAAATTAACTTCCAAAAAATCGTACGAATGCATATAAGTTTTCCCGTGCTGTTAGTTTTGTCTATATATTTCATGTGATGCAGGGAATTTTATCTGATACCGTGAGCTTTATTCGATATCTTGAGCCTTATCCGGTACCGTGAGCTTCATCCATGATTTCTTTATTCGTGATTTATTTTCACGTGTTGCACCTCTCGCTTATGATTCATTGCGCTTTATTCGCTGCTTGGAGTATTATCTTACATCTAGTTTTTTAATAGTGTCAGCTTGTGATTTATTTTCACCTGAGGTTTGATATACTCTTAGCTTATTTTTATTGTCTGTGGCTTTAAACCCAAAGGGATGGGAATACAATATTGACTTCATCATGTCAAGTACTGGTTTCTTATTCCGCCAAATTCTCTTTACCTTATCTTTTACCCTCCTGTACATAAGACACTCTTTTCATTTTCTCCCACTCTTTAATTTTCAAAACTTTCTCATCTTTTTCAAAAGCTTCATTGTTTATAAAATCAAATCGCTTTCATGATAAACCTCGACTTTGTCGAGTTACTTTTCTTTTAAAAACTTCTTTTCTTTAAACAAACTTCAATTATTTTAATCATACTTCGACATCTTTCAAAATTAACAAAAACACTTCAACTCATTCAAACAATTTTGTGCGCTCGAGCATCTTTACCCTTCAAACCTTTTGCAAGATGAGACATGATTCATTGATAGTCGAGCAACATTCTCCTATCCCCATGGATATAAAGGTGTCGACTTTTCCACTTGAGTGCTAGAGGCGTTCTCAAACCCTCACTCTTGGTGATGCACGGTCCATCTTTCCCACACCTTGTGGACGTTAGTCGAGATTTATCTCCTAACAATGACGACTTTTCTCTTTGTTTAAAATCAATCAACAAACAATTCTTTTCTATCCGAACTTCGGTGCTTTGACTTTCCCATTACACGAGGGAGTACGTAGGTACTAAGACTTACGACCCAAGGCGAGCAACAAAAATAATAAAAAACATTTCATTTTATTTTGTTTGCAAATAAATATTCATTCTTTTCCTTTAGCAAGTAAAACTTTACATGACACTCCTTTTAAAAGAAACAAAACAAAGTGTATCCTGCGGAGTACCATAGATGCTTAGGGTGCTAACACCTCCCTTTGCATAACCGACCCCCGTACCTCGATCTCTGATATTTTATTTCATTGTGAGTTTTGTTCGCTTTTTTCCCATTTCCCTTTGGAAATAATAAAGTGCGGTGGCGACTTCATTGTGTTGAGATAAGTCAATTGATGGCTTAATCTCATATCTTTACCACTACATTTCTTTTCCTATCATTACTGTCACAATTTAGTTCATCTCTGCTCGTATTTGCCGGCGCGCACGACACATGGAGGTGTGGCGGTCGCCACACGTTGAAAACTCGATGTAATTTAATTGGGCTTTGCTAGGTCTTCCCACTCCCTCAATTTTTTCCCATTTTTCCTTACATGAAATCAATAACTCCCACCAGTATTTTAGGGATGTATTTTCATTATAAATAGGTCTTTAGTATGTAATTTTTGATGATCCAAGGTTAGTTACAAATTTAAGCCATATGCTATCGAATACGTAAGTGATTAACTCTTCACATCATAGAGTTATCGCACTGTTGATTGAGTTTGTAATCGAGTTTGGAGAAACTTTTATCGAAGTTTGAATCTTGTCATTATTTTACTTTTCACAGTCAAGGTTTAGCAATATATTCTTGTACCAAATTAAAGCCTCTTAGAATCAGGTTTTTATTTACCGTGTTATATTTATTTTATCGTATATATTATTTAATCGCACATTCTTCTTTTACTTTTATTCCAATTTCATCTTTAAAGTTTTATTCAATATGTTTAAAGGTTTATAGGGCTGTTTTGGTTTAAATTACAACTTTTCTAAACTTAAAATTGATGGTTACTTAAAATATGGAACCATTTATACACCAGGTAAGATCGAAAGCCGTACGATACAAAATATTTAAGTTGTTTAATTTTTTATTGATAAAAACCACGAAAGCTATTTGTTAACTAATTAGGAAGGTTAGTATTTTAATAAAGTACTTTTGAACCTACTCTCAGATGCGTTTATAAGTTTAAGGTACAGTTGGCTGAGCGAACGCCGAGAACCCTTTAAAGTCTTATTTTCTGATCAAAACATCTTTACCTCTTAGTAAAAGAAACTTATTTCTAAAAAAGGTTTACTTATTTAAAGCAAAGCGCGTCGGGCATGCGACATCGGGCGATATAAATTAGAGAGTAAAATCCGGTTCCGATTACATGACAATGACGGTTCCTTTTTAATTAGTTCTTTTCCAAAGAGGAAAATGTTCCCCCATAGGTGATTAATTTTAGGAACAACATAAGTATGAACAAATTGATGAGATCCACATTCCAACATTGCACTTCTGAATCAATTCAATAGTTTATCATTTTCTTTTGTTTTCACAACCAAACACTTATTTTTATTCGCCTTAGATAAACACCGTAGTAGTAGATAAAGATAGCTTGAATATTATGTCTATGTAGGTTAGACATTCTTTATATTACTCTGATATATCGTAACTCCGTTGTTACACCGTCTAGATTAAAGCACACTTTTAAATGGATTACTCAAATCATTCCTACAATTACCACTATTTCAAGGGACCACAATATCCTTATAGATCAAACCTCAAATTATTAGTATAGAACTTTGTTAATACACAATCCCTCTCTAGGCTTGAATTTATAATGTAGAGATTCGTAGCGACAAAAACCATCTAGACTGTAAACCAAATTCTTCACGTTAATGAAAACCTTAGACAACTAAAATTATATTTGAGTCTCTAGTAACTAGAAACATGGAATTGGAAACAAAAATATCACTTCTTACACAAGCACCTTTAGGACTCTCCACTGAGAGGTATGGAGATGTTAGAACAACCAGTAGTGAAAAATCAGTAGAAAGGACTAAGGGAGGAAATAATGTGATTAAGGAGGACCGCAATAAAGAAAAGATTAAAAATCTCTTTCCACCAAATTCCTTAGAAACCAAGATAGATTCGCAGTAAGGAAGGTATAAAGCCCCACATAGAAGAGAAAAATCAGCAAACCAGAGAATTAGAAATATCAAAAAATTTAAAAACAAAACGTTTGCAGTAAAATATGAAAGGATTAACACAAAACCAAAGGATCCAATACCTAAGATAAAGCTAGAACTAACTCCATTATATCTAAGACACGAACCACTCTACCGTGGAAAGAAAATAAAAGGTAAATGATATGAGAGATGGCTCGATAAATGACCTTGGAAACAAATCTTATGATTTTAAATCGTATCCTTAGTCGAGCTACCAACATTAAACAAAGTGTTGCATGGGAGGCAACCCATGATTCGTACTTTTAATAATTTTACTAATTTTTCTTTAAAACAATGAATTAATTCTTGTAACATAACTAACTTGTATGAATTCTTAAATTTTAGGTCTCATCGTTCTACATAGCATATTCTAACCAAATTTTCAGGATGCAGAACTTCGATGACATGGAAATCTAGTTCAGAGATGACGACCACAGGAACCAATAAACAGTTCTATCTACCTTTGCTATCCCACTAGATACCCTAACTCCTCTTGCATAGAATCCCTAGGGTTTAAGTCCAGCATTAGGTACATATGTAACCAATTAGATTTGGATGCGTTTGCAGAAGCCAAAAATATCACCTACCAAAAACTCACCCCCAAACTCCTTAGCTCACTTATTTACCAAAGAAATCAAGGTAGTGGATTCTATCGAGCTCAAATTTCCTTTTGGCTATTTGGGAAAGAGTATAGTATAAACCATCGAGACTTATGTTGCCTATTAGGATTCAATATGATCCAACTTCCGCACATGAAGTTCCTGTTAATAAAAACACACAAGACACCTTGGACACTTTCTAGAAATATATCACTAATCACGGAAATCCCGATCCATCCACCCAGTTTTCAAATCGTATCCATAACCCAACACTTACATTTTTGTAGATTATTTTGTCCTAGAAATTCTTTGGTCGAAGCGATACTAATGAGCCTATGAGTGAGGAAGAGCTTTTCATCCTCTATTGCATCACCGAATCTGATTTTGTTGCATCTGGCACTTTTCTCATAGAGTACCTAAGACATATAGCCTTATCTTTAATAGGACCTATCCATGTATGAGGAACTGTTACCCAAATTGCTTCTTCCATTGGACTCCAAAACAAGCTAAACCACCTAATACCCTATTGTGGTTTTACACTTCTTGACTTGGATCATTATCTTGAAAGAGGCGGGACCTCACTTATCAGTCCATTTATCCATTTTTTAGATTTATTTCACATTTATCTTATTCTTGTCGTTAGATTTATTTTCTGACTATTAGTAGATTTGATTTCTCGCGTAAACTTAACACGCGTTTTCAAAAAAAGTTGGGATTATTTTTATTTAGCTTTTGTTAATTTTTTTTGGAAAATTTTCTTATTTTTATTTAGCATTATTATTCAACTAACCCTTAGAAATATTTATTATCATTCTATTTCCTAATGTTATCTATGTAAGCAAAAGGGGGGGGGGGGTCTACACTCCAAAGAATCAAACAAAAGCCCAACAACTTCATAAAGACGCCTAATTAGCGAAATTGCAAGCATGGGAAACGCCAGGGGGCCTGTGGCGAACGCCACAGGTTCAGGACGTTAAAAAATAGACAGAAACATAACAACGCCACTTTTGCTCATTATTTCACTATCTTATTCCTCCATTACCCATTTTCTTCCTCCACTAACACCAACCATAAGTCCACCGACTCACATAACTCTCCATAACTTCCAAAACCTTTCAATCTTCAAATAATTTCTCCAACTTCCATCTAAAAGAATTCCTCTTTTTCATCCAAAAATCCACAAACCCTTTATTTTTTTAAAAACCCCAAACTCATCATCAACACCATCAAAACCTTCATTTTCTCAATAAAATGGCAGAACGAAAGATGAAGATACTTTTCTATGAGGAAGTTACCGGAAACACACAGTGGAGTAAGTTTGTGTCTCTATCAAACTGAGACATTATCTCCATAAGGTATTCTGATGACCCTTCTCTTTTCACTTTAGGCATTTACAAGGATATTTATTACTTGGTAGATAATTTAGGATTACAATTTTTTTGAACGAAGATATTCCACCTATGAAATCTTAACATGTGAATTTCTGAGTTCGCTCATTTACAAAGTTAAGCCTGAGTATGTGTACTAACCGGCTGAAAATTAAAGAGTCACGACATTATTTTTAACTTAAGGAATGAAATATAATGGATAATCCTAATTTGATCATAGATTCTAAGTTATTGACTCTCTTTAGACGAAGGAAAGGTGTTAGGAACCCTGCATCTACCTTGACCACAAGGATACTAGAGTTTAGGTTAAAGGTTTAGGAATAAGGTTTTTTTATTTATTTTTAGTTATGGGAACTCACCATGATTTTAAGTATTATGCCTACATATCTTCTTATGAGGAATCCGAGTCCCAATTCATAGTTCGCAGTGTTTAGTTAGTGTTTTTTATGGATTATGGAAATATCTCGAATTCTACTTGGAATAAGTCTGGGTTTGTAAATTGTGGAGTTGTTAGACGAAGTTCGCAGTCGATAGAAAATATTTCCGTAATCCTTTTTTAAAATACATATAGGTTTGAATTAAGTTAGTAGAAAATTGTTAGTAATTTTTTGAGTAGATATTTTCAAATATATTAATATATGGAAAAAAGAATTTAATAAATTTAAAGTCATAAAAAATGAGTTAATATAAAAAAGAATTTGAATAAAAAACAAATTTACAAATTATGAAAATAAATATATTAAATATAAAAAATATTAATTATAATATAACATAAGTAAATATAAAAATTATATTAATAAAAACACAGAGGGGTGTATTTTTAGTTTGGCTAGTAATTCTGGGGGTGTGAAAAACATGGCCATAATTCCAAATATTGGATTTAGGGCCAAAGCGAAGGGGGTGTAGTTTTTAACGTGGTAGAAAAATTGGAGGTATGTTTAGCAACTGGGCCTGGCCCATAATGGAATTAGACAGGGCCCCTGTGAGTTGTGCATGGGTGAGTGTTGAAAGCTACAATGGACGCGCTGTTTAGGAATGTTTGCTAATGATCACGTGTTGGAGGTTAAAGGCGAATGATAAGGATTGACGTACAAGATATAGTGAATGATTATAAAAGATGGTTTCCGGGCTTGAGGCTCATTTTTCTCTTCTTTCTCTCTCTCTCTCTCTCTCTCTCTCTCTCTCTCTCTACACCAAAACAACAAACATGTTATATTTTTAGAGAGAAAAGCTCTTGCTTCTCTCTAGGTGATCAAAAATTGCACCGCCGGCCGAAAATCGCTTCCTCCGGCGGCCCCACTCCTCAGCCTCTCGAGCCTCCACCAGCCACCATATGAAACCAAGAATTCTGGTTGATATTCAATTGGAATCTTTATTTCCAAGCCCAGAACGTAGAACCCTAGGACGAACCCTAGGAACCCTAAGAACCCTAAACTAACCCAACCCAGAAAGGTGAAGATCGAAGAACGCTAACCCTAAACTATAAACCCTAACCCAAAAACCTAACCCTAAGTCCTAGATTTTCCCAGAAACAATAATTTAAACTTCAATCAAGCAATTTGAAACCACCAACAACAATAATTTTAACCTAAGCTAAGTGTTAGGCTTACTTGATCCTTGCCACGAATCTTCTTGTTTTTGTTAACTCTCCTAGTCTGTCTTCTCCTTCTACTTATCTCTTTCTTTCTTCTGCTTGTAGGTGTAACAATGGCGCGACGGTGATGATGCAACAAAGATTTAGGGTTTCATAAATTGAAACCCAGATCTCAAGAAAGAAGGTTGATTCGCGACTTTTGCTTCTTCTCCTATTTTTTCTGTTATAATTTCTTCCCCATTTCTCCTTAGAATTTTTAGGGCTCTATTTATAGGTTTAGTATTTAGACAAATTAGGAAAGTATGTTGTAATTGTGGTTACAATTTGTTGATTGAAGAAAATTATGGATTAGATTAGATTGCAATTTATTTATAAAATGTATTTTTTTTATTTCTTTTGATCATGTTTGTAAATTAGTCCAAATTGTATCTGTAATTCATTTCTAGGCAATAAAAACAAATATGTTTATCAGCTTTGATTCATCTAGGAAGATTTGGTTCGAAAATTATTGATTTTGATTGTTATGGGCTTGGTCCGCTTAGGGAACAAGGAGGTTGCACCGCTGGGGAAGTTGGGTTGAAAACCCTAGAGTTGACTCGGTCAACAAGTCAACAACTCAATAAAAACTCAATAATAATAATAATGATAATATTGGAATAATAATAATTATTGTAATTATAATAAAAGAAATGGTTAATAATAAGTGATAAATAATAATTAGAATAACAATAGTAATATAATAAGAATAATAACAGTCCCTTGTTGACTTTGGTCAACCTCAATAAGCCTAATGGGCCACAAATTCAGTTTAATGGGCCATCGCAAATTAATTCAGATTTTGTGAAACCCACACCCCTTTTAAACCCAAACCTTTTTTTTTATAAAATACACCCCTACTAACAAAAAATGACCATACACCCCCTCTCACAAAATTTTAGAAATGAAAAAATATGAATATGCATAAAATATGATTAATTATCATGAATTAACCATTAATATTAGTAGGAAAATTTGGGGTATGATAACTTCCACTATTTAATTACCTTTCGATTGAACGGTGCAAGAATACGCAAGTGTAATACGGTGGGAGAACTGACTTGGTTTTGCGTTTTATCGCAGGTGTTGCGAATAACAAGAGTTGATGGAACATGGTAAGCCTATCTTTCTCCATATGTTAGGTGCTATTGATGGAACATGGTAAGCCTATCTTTCTCCATATAGAAGTGCTATAGGAACATAGAGATGTGGGTAGAGGAAGTATCAAAAAGCGAAGGTCGAGCTATAGGCCACGTGACCTGCATAGAGTTGGTGGTTGACTGTGCTTTTTCCTTTATCAAAGAAGATCAGCTCGCCGCCTTCTTGTTATAGAAAAGTAGGTCGAATTGGGTAGGTGGAACATAAAATGAAATAGGTAGCCATGTTCTCTTTTTACAACCATTTTGATATGATAGGCCCTCATATCCCTTATGTTTAGGAGCAGGGTCCTGTAGTGGTACGGAAGGCACGGACTCCGCGAATGTCCCACGCCCCCAAGACTAGCAAAGAAAAGAAAGCCTTAACCAGAACCACATTCCTTTTGTATGTGGATTTAGCTAAGTGTCTAGACTCTATAGGTCATAGTTCCCTACTATTGCAGCCATGGCTCGTTTGCATGTAACCCAACAAACAAGGAAAGGATGCCTCTCAGGGCATCTGAGAATGATTTGAGCCATATGAAGGGAAACTCTCACGTACAATTTGTCTTATTTTTTGGGGGGGGAGGGGGGGGGGGGGAGGAGCCTGACAAGGTCCCCCACTGACTTGGCCCAGGCCTAAGTGAAAGTTAAGTGGTGGGCCTACCCATCCTAACCACGGGTATGCTAGGATTCGCGAAGAGCAGCACCTTATGATGTTCATAACCAATCGGATCCTGACGTACCTGTAGGTACCAGAGGAGATCTCTATGATCATTACTGTATCCATATTAAAGAGATGCGACAAAGTTAGCAGATAATTTTCCAATGTCCTAATAAAATGCCTAGTGGCATGATCAAATTCGATGATCGTAAGTTATGTCCTCCATCACGATGTCAAATGAAACTATCCATGGAATCATGCGCCGTATGAAACATAGATCATCACCGTTATTAATCGAGACTCAAGTTAAGCTCCGTCTCTAGAACCTAGTGGGAATGGAGAAGCATTGGAAATCTCAATTTCTTTCTACGGAGCCGTTTCTTTTCCCGTCCCCCCGCCAAGGCATATCGCTTCGCTTCCCGTTATTTAGAAGAATCAACTGACTTATATCTTCTTCATTGATCTAGGGGAAAAGGAATCGCCTACCAGTTGGAAAGCTAGACATAAAGTAAGTGGCTTGATGAGGATAACTAAGTTGGCATGCTGGAGTTGGCTGCTGGCACAACAGGGTGGTGCCTTACTACACCGCAGGCGAACATGCAGTAGCGTTCATGGTGGCACTTCAGGATTCCAATGTACTGCATCTAAGATTATAACGAGCTTGCCGATGGACCACTACCGTCTCATTCTTGAGTGAGCTGGAGCGTAACCATCTTATCCACTGAACTATCTAGAAGCTATCGCTTCGGGTCGAAGAAATAAAAGAAAAATATCGGGAAACACGGTGGCATAGGAACCACGGGAACTCCTACTAGTAAAGGAAAACAGAAGTGCGCTGACACGCACCAACTGAAAAAGCTCATTCCCCTGACTCTAACTTCACCCCTCTCCAACCAGTCGAGTGGCATTAGCCCCTCTCCCAACAATAGGATGCACGAACTTCCAAGTCAAGCATGCTAGCACGATTGACCAAGGCTTTCTATGATAGGGGATCACCGTTTCTTGTTTGGGTCGAGCGTCAACCTTAGTAAATTCATTTTTTTGCTCCTTAGTACAAGCAATAAGTAAGCCCGTGAAGAAAAGGCCTTTTCAGACATCATAATAAGGTAAGCTTCATAGCTCCAACCTAGACAAGGTATTTTTTAACCATTTTTCATATTGGGAAGCCTTTAGAAGAAACAAGCTGGGAAACCAATTATGGTTAAAAAAATGCCTTGAAAATGGTTAAAAAAAGGCCTTGTCTAAGTTGGATCTATGAAGCTTACCTTATTATGATGTATGAAAAGGCCTTTCCTTCATGGGCTTACTTTGTGCTTGTGCTAAGGAGTACGAAAATGGATGTGTTAAGGTTGACGCTTGACCCAAACAAGCAACGACGGGCCCCTATAAGAGAAAGCCTTGGTCAAGCGCACTGGCGCGCTTGACTTAGAGGTTCGCGCATCCTCTTGCTGGGAGAGGGACTAATGCCACTCGACTCGTTGGAGAGGGGTGAAGTTAGAGTCAGGGGAAGGGGCTTTTTCAGCTGGTTCGTGTTAGCACACTTCCGTTTTCCCTTTACTAATAGGGGGTCCCATGGTTCCTATGCCACAATATTTTCCGGTCCTTTTCTTTTAGTGTTTCGACCCGAAGCGATAACTTCTAGCTAGTCCAGTGGATAAGATGGCTGCGGTCCAGCTCACTCAAGAATGGGATAGCTGTGGTCCGCCGACAAGCTCGTTCTGGTCTTGGATGCATTACATTGGAATCCTAAAGCACCACGACGAGCGCAACCACATGTTCTCCTGTGGTGCGGTAAGGCCCCAGCCTGTTGTACCAGCAGCCAACTCCGACGTATCAACTTAGTTATCCTCATCAAGCCACTTGCTTGATGACTAGCTTGCCAACTGGTAGACGGTTCATTTTCCCCTAAATCAATGAAGAAGGGAGAAGTTAGTTGATTCTTTCGAAGAACAGGAAGCGAAGCGCTATGCCAGGGCGGGGGGATGGGAAAAGAAACAGCTCCAAAGAAAGAAATTGAGATTCCCAATACTTCTCCACGCCCAACGAGATACGCCAACCCCAGGATTCTTTACTCCTAACCCCACTAGGTTACGAGGCAGAGCTTAACCTGAGTCTCGGTTAAGAACGATGATGATCTATGTTTCACACGGTGCATGATTCCATGGATAGTTTCATTCGACATCGTGATGGAGGACATAACTTACGATTATCGGATTTAATCATACCACTAGGAATTTTATTAGGATATTGGTAAATTATCCGCAGACTTTGTTGCATCTCTTCAATACAGATACAATAATGATCATAGCGATCTCCTCTGGTACTCACAGGTACGTCAGGATCCGTTTGGTCATGAACATCGTAAGGTGCTTCTCGTTGCGAATCCCAGCATACCCCTGGTTGGGATGGGTAGGCCCACCACTTCAATTTCACTTAGGCTTGCGCCAAGCCAGTGGGGGGACCCTGTCGAGCTCCTCCCCCCCCCCCCCCACAAAAAAAAAGACAAACTGTACGTGAGAGTTTCCCTTCATACGACTCAAATCATTCTCAGATGCCCCAAGAGGCATCCTTTCCTTATTTATTGGGTTGCGTGCAAACGAGCACTGGCCTCAACAGCAGGGAACTATGACCAATAGAGTCTAGACACTTAGCTAAATCCGCATGCAAAAGGAATGTGGTTCTGGTTGAGGCTTTCTTTCCTTTATTAGTCTTGGGGGTGCGGGACGTTAGCAGAGTGTGTGCCTTCCGTACCAACACAGGACTAGTCGTTCTTGGGCGGATCTTGCTCCTAAATATAAGGTATAAGGGGCCTATCATATCAAAAGGGTTGTAAAAAGAGAACCCGACTATCTATTTCATTTGATGTTCCGCCCGACCGATTCGACCTACTTTTTGATAACAAGAAGGTGGCAAGCTGATCTGCTTTGATAAAGGAAAAAGCCCAGTCAGCCACCAACTCGGTGCAGGTCACGTGACCTATAGCTCGACCTTCCCTTTTTGATACTTCCTCTACCCATATCTCTATGTGCTCGTAGCACTTCCATATGGAGAATGAAAGGCTTACTATGTTCCATCAATAGCACCTAACCTATGCCAATTTTGGCGGACCGCGCTCCACCTCGCACTTAACCTCTGGCAGGAATTGCAAATTTTAGCATGTGCTATGCAATCTGTTAAGACTGTAGGCCAGTAGTGGCCATGTCTCCAGATCAACCAACGTATCTTCACAAACCCATGTGCCCCACTTAGGGGAGTCCTTTTTTAGAGCTAACTAGAAGCTTAAAGTAGAGCACTAGCGTGCACACTTTCGTTAATGTGCTTCACTGATCAATGGAATCTTTTTTACATTGATTAGTCAGACCAAACAGAGAGATCAATGCTACTCATTTTGATCGTAGCTACTTTGTATCTTTATCGGGTACACCCCATACATAAAAAGGTTGGAGGAAGCTACTTCGCCAATGGTACTTCATTCTTCTTCAAGCTCTTCCTCACCGTCAAACTACTTCTATCTTTCAGTTTTAGAGAGTCTTAAGCATCAAACATGAGTGAACAGAGACAGCTATAACCATGTCCCTAGTTTTTAGTAGGTGTGGGAAGATAATTTCTTGATTGTTTAGTTTAAAGTTAAGCAATCAATTTCCGAGAAGAGTTTTGCAGGGAAAGCAAAAGAAGAAAGAAAAAGGATCGAGATAGGAACCTTACTCTTTTAGCAGAGGCTTGAAGCCCTCATGTCCTATAGGAAGTGGAAGTCATAAATCCTATTTATCTTTTTCTTTAGAAATATAGAAATATATAATGAAGAAATCATATCGTGTTTATATTTTAGGATCCTCTAAATCCTCAGACACCGAGACTATGGGGAATCCATATTTGTTAACGAAAAGATTCCCAAAATTACAAGAAACCACTTGACCATCTCCGGGCTTCTGAATTAAAAATTGAACTCCTTCATCCATAATGGAATTCTCTATAAATAAGAGAACCCTATTTTTTGACTTTGCATGAAATTCCGATTGGAACGAGCATTTTATGATATAATCGTGCGAAGGGAAAGTCTGGAAACTTAGAAATGAAATATATTATCTGTAAATTTTTTAAAAAAAACTGAACAAAGAAATCGGACGAGCGGTATTCTTTCGTCGCCCCCTTTCTGTTCTAGTGTATTAGAATCCATTATAGGTCATTCGGAAGGGCTCTGTTTCTATTTTAGGGAATAAAAATTGAGTATGTGAGTCTTTACTAAAAATTGAGATTATAGCAAGCTCTATCAGTCAAATAGAAAGACAAGCCATACAAGGAAAGGAAAGGAAGACATAGAGGCAAGTCTAGTGCAGTTCCTATTGAGACAGATCTCGCTAATATGGGCATTTGGGGATCCCTTTTATATGCTATATATATTATATAGTATGATTGTAGGCATCTTTCTTCAAGTCTCCTGCTCGTACATTAACAAGGGAAGTTGTCCTTCAAAGAGCTGAACAGTTAAGGAATTAGTCCCAACAACGTCTAGGTTAACAAAGGATACTGTAACAAGAAAAGTGCTTACTCCACCAGCCAGCAACTCCTTCTTTCACAACCGAGTCTGGCTATCTTCCTGAGACTAGTATCCTTACTAAGGGTATTACCCCAACAGCAGCAACTCTCACTGTGGTTATTAAATCTCGATGCGCTACCACTACTTTATTTAAGAAAAAACTAAACTAGAGCTGGAAAGCAGAGGAAAATTGATCGTTGTTGAGCTTGTAATTAAAGAGTAAGATGTTGATTATATATCTGCTAAGATTCCATCACCGACCGAGAACGAGAAGGAAGTCTTTTATTACGAACAAGAGCTAAATAAGGGGGGGTGGGATCTCTCCTAAAAGAAAGAATTGACCTCGAGCCTGTCCTACTTATTCTTCTTTTCCCATTCCTGACCCTCAGACCAGTTGGCAAATCGAATCCCACAGGTACTTTACTAAAAAGGATCCGACTTTCAAAGGCTTCTCGAACCAGATCATAATCTTTGAAGCTCAATGGGGAGACAAATTCTAGGTACGCGGAAATACCAAGCTAAGCCAATCTCACGTCGAAACAAGGAAATTATAGCCCTTGAAAGCAGCCAACTTTGGAGTCTCTCACAGGAGGAGGACTGACCTTTTCTCTCATTCCTATCGAGAAGACTAAGTCAGGGCGAGCTCTTACTTAGAGAGAGTTAGTTGGGTAGGGTCACTCTAAGATCAAGAAATCCTGATTCACAAGAGAGATTCTCCAAATGAACGAATCGTCAGGTTATAACTTACATTGTTGAATCGAACCAACACCTATTATACACCAACAAGGAGTCACTTTTGTTACGTAGTTTGAAAGCTTAAGCCTTCCTACATATGCAGGCCCACCAGTTTAGTTTAAAGAGTCCTCTATATGGACTCCCCCTAGACCTCTATCTGGACTAGGGAAATTCTCTAAGCTCGAGATCTCCAGTCTCCTTACAGCGTAAGAGACTCACCTCTCCCCGGAAACAAACCAAAGCAAGCAAACTAACGATGATAAAGTCTCATGGTACGTCTGCTAGTCCCTTTGGTTCCAAATCATGCACTGCATGGTGATAAGAAAATAAATTCGTAGGCCGAATTTTTCCTCGGATTTACATTTACCAAGGAATCATGGTTTGTGGAAAGCTTCTCCATAACCTTCTCTATTTTAAGGCGTTTTTCTGGGGAATCTGTCGCTTCCCCTTATTTATGCCTTTTGCTGCTCCATAATGCTCTCTCCAAAATGAAAGTTAAAGAAGCCCGCGTACCCACTCCTCTCCCCCCCATTGTTGTGGGCCTCGTCCTCAGGGACTACACCTTTCAAAAGGATAAGCTTAGAAAACAAATAGAATAAAAAAGGCCATCATTAATGCAAACAAGGCAATAGCCTCCGTTAGAGCAAAGCCCGGGATTGTATATCTGAATAACTATTTTGCCAATGGTGGATTTCTTGCCACGAAATGAATTAATGAACTGAATACATTTCCAATACCTACAGCAGCTCCTGCTGAAGCAATTTTAACAGCTCTGAAACCTATTGATTTTACACCTTCTAACATCTCGAATGGAGAAAAACTCACCACGCTCTTTCAGTCATGATTTTTTTTCTCATCGCTTCAAAACCCCGTTCCTTTTCTCTTGGACATCTCACTTAAAATGAAATAAATGCATTCATTTTTTTAGTAAAATAAAGTCTCTCACAAATATCCTATTTGTAAATATGGGTCCGTAATTCTATTATTATATTATAATAGGGTGGTAATAGTTCCTATATTTGCATATCGAACAACAAGTCTTAATGTAGTTGACTTGATATTACCAGCTTAGATACATGTACCGGATGAGGCGGAAACCCATACCTCACGTTAGATTCTACCACTTAGGATGATGATCTGCAAAACCAAACCCCATGACATTACGCTCTTCCAGTCTTCCCCTCTTCTAGCTATTTTCATGCGTCGATCAATCATATTCGGAAAAATTACCTAATAAAGTATGCACCAAGGATCCATTAGATTAAACTAAGTGCATGATATACCAATTCTTATATCCTTTGAATGTGACTACTGGTTAGATTATGATTATGTAAATGGATCCCCATTAAGTCGGGCATGTGGACAATGTTTTAATGGATCACCCCTGATGCTTGATGGGAAAAATAAAAACATGAGCCCAATACGGTACCTCATAGGTCAATCATTGTACTTAGGGTCACTCTCCCATCTGTTATCTTAATTGTATCAATTCAGTCTGGTCGATCAAGAGAGCAAGTGCGAGAGAGATTGAAATAGATATGCCCAACTTATCCATATGTGCTTGTTGAATCAATTGTATTCCGATAGCGCGACAACTCATGTTGTTTATTCCTTTCTTAATCCAGCATCATGTAGGTCGTTGAATATGGGCATGCCCGAATGCAAAAAAGGCTATTCGAGATACAATTTGGTTCCCTCCTAAGAAAGGCTAGATTCAAAGGAGGAACTCCCGACTCAAATAGGTGTGATATCAAAGTGCACTCAATTGTCCAATATCTTTTCTTATGCTATTATTTCATCAAGTACTCAAAACAAGATGAACAGGCGAGAGGAAAGAACCTCACATAAACAAGTAGTTCGTTCTAATCTCTTTTGGCTTGGGCTTTGCGAATGGAACTTGCATTCTCGAAAAACAGGGCTCATTCACTTGGCTTCTCCCTTCATAATGCTAGAGGAATGGTTGACCTAACGCATGAACCAACTATCCGAGATTCTGCATTTTGCTTTGAAAAAATTGAGAAGGGATCGGGATTTTATCTGATTCGAAAGGGATCTTCAAGCCAAGAAAAGATTCAATTGTCGGTCTTTAATGCAATAGGTCATAAGACAACCAAAGGAAAGATTCGAAAGGGATTTGAGCTTGCTTTTCTGATTCTAAAGGCAAGCGGGAAGGTCAAGTGGGTTTTGTTATATAAATAATGTCATGGATGGATTGAATAATGGAAGGGAAGGGCTTATGAACCGTGAAGTTACCCTTAGGTAGGGGGCATCAACATAGCTCTTATCAGGTAGAGAATACACCGTCACTGATGACTTTCCTGCTTGACTTCTCACTACGCCCCTTAGATATCTCTTTTCTTTAGCATCCTAGAAAACACTCCTTATCCTTAGGCTGAGATAAGGCATTGGTATGCGTTCTTTCTTTTGCCTGCAAGGGAGAAAGAAATTTTCTTTTTCGTCCTTTAGTTTTATTGCATTTAGTGGATGTGTAACTTTACTATGCTTAAGGCATGAAATTTATTTACCAACTTTTATCCAATTTCCTGCAATTGCACCTTCCAGTCTTATATATAAGTAGTCTAATCCCCTTGTTATCGTATAGAGAAGACTAAGAATGTAGAAGGTATGGAGTGATTACAGACTGACTCAAGCAAATAAGTATTTCCCGAACACTCACTACAAAGACAATTAACCGATCTTAATAAGAAGGGACTAGATCAAGAAAAGAAAATGGGACCTTAACCTATTAAGAGGTTAGGCGAGGACCTTCAATCAATAAAAGATAAATTAGTCCTTGATGGATTCCCCTTCCTATTCTATCCCCGTTACTAGAGAGAAATGAATTCCATACGCCCGATCAAAGCATTTTTTTCCTATTGTTGGTGTTGGAATTTCATGAACGCGGAGCCAAAATGCGAACGAGTTTAGTCGAACAACGTGCGTATATAGTAATTTGAAGTTGGAAGAGCCAGGTGTTTCCTGACGTACTGGAGGGAGTTATAATATAACATTTTAATTCCTCAAAAATTAATTTCCAATTTCCAATATGTTGGAAACAATAGCGCATTAGGTCTAATTTTTTGAAGAGAACAACAAGGTGTTTTATTTTGTTGTTGTTCTCCTTTGTATCCAAGGGATCTTCCTCATCAATCTTATTCTAGACTTGATTATCCATCGAAAGGATTGCTATATCTATGGGGGTTGATGTTATATTCCAATATTCTTAGGGAGGAGTTAAACTCAAGACTAGTCACCCGACTGACCATTCTAAGATACCTCCTACTCAAGGAAACCATCCCCCGTCCCCGCCTTTAGGAGATTGAGCAGGTAAAGTGAAACTGAATCCCGAACATACTCATGGGAAGCGTGAGGAACCAAGTTTAAGATAAAAAGTTACAATCACAAGTAAATTTGAAGTCCATGTAGGTGCGGGCTAGACTGGTGTCCATCCCGACCATGGGATGTTGGGCTTCAACTTCCCTTTAGCCTTTAGTATATAAAAAAGGTGGTTGAATTGAAAGCTTCTTACTACAGACTAACTTAGCAATGAATTTCTCATCATAGGGTCAAGCCCTTACATAATAGTCAGTGGGAAATCAATAGCCTTTTCTTCAACTTTGAAGAAACGAGTAATGCTTCCTGCAAAAGAAGAGGATCACTTGCTTACATATGTGATTATGAAGCTGGGCCATTAGTGGGTTCAATTCATGCTTGCCTTTCATTTAGAATTGAAAAAGTAGTCTCGAGCTGCGCTCTTCTACCATGCAAAGGGAAGATCAGATTAAATGGCTAGCGAACTCCAGCAAGAAAATGATGAAATAGCTCATAGCCCGGGTTACATCTCTTACTTATTATTTATGGGATCCCCCTTGGCCCCCTTTGGTCTGAAATAGTCGTATGCACTCTAGAGGTAGAGCTCATACTTATTGGCTAGCTCAATTGCAAATAGGGCATCCCCATGATATATTTAGCGAACTTGTTAGCTCAGCCTCTTGCAGACCCTCGGGACTCGACATTCTTATAGGATTCCATTTTGTCTCTACAAGTTAGCCTCCCTGCCTGCAAGGCCCAATTGAAGCAGATTGTCCCCGACCTTAAGGGTTCCAGATAACACCCCTTCACTTGTAGTTTCGCTACTCTAGGAAATCAACACCAACTCAGGCTCCAACCCTAACTTCAGCTTTAGATGAAACTTATAATTAGGCTTCAGCTCTAGCTCTAGCTTAGGCTTAAAGAATAGAATTAGGCACCAGCCTCAGCCTAGGAATCATCTTCCTTCTTCAAAGTCTTCTCTTTCCCTTGGATTCGGCATATCCTTCTTCAGATTATTCATCCTTGTCGTCGTCTCTGTCTACCAGATCGGATCCAATCAAAATTGTTCGTCCCCCTTCTCGATGTTCCTGGAGGGTGGCTCTTCACTTGGTGTTCACTATTTGAAGGTCTTGACACTAACAATGGCACATACTTTCACTTCGACTTAGTTAGTCCCCAGCTTATGAATCTGGCTATCTAAATATATATGAATTCCTTTCTGATGTGCCTTATGTTTCCAAAAGGTAATACTTTCCCCTTCCTTTCTAGGTATGTGGGTGTTAGCCTGCCAGATATAACTAAATAGATGTGGTTATTCCCCTTCCTCCAGCCCCCTTCTAGCGCTTCTTGATGACCTTTCGTACGCGTATTCAGAAGTCTACCTCTATGGATCCCCCTCCTTCTCCGAAAGCTTTAAGAATTAGACAGGGCAATTCCTGACTTTAACTTCAGAATCTAGTACTTCACCTGGGGTTAGGCTTTTCAACTGGGCCAAGGGGAGAATTAAAACTTTAACTTCGGAAGGAGGAATTGCAAGTAGAGTTCCCACTGCAGCAGTTTCTGAATCAGTGATGTTAAATTACTTTTGTCTCAGAATTAGACCCATTTGTTAGCCTTTTTGGAATAGCTGGGGCATAAATGTAATAAAAAATAGGTTGCTCGATCTACTATTCTGGCAAGCATCCCTTTCGCTCGTTCCCCTGGGGCTTTTGGGGGGCCAACCTATTCCATATGAGCAGCAGGAGCATAATCCCCCCGTGTTTGCAAACTCTCATGTAAGGGACCTACTTTCCTTCACACTATACCTTCCGGAATGCTTATGGAATATTCTGTTGAGTGGGTTTGAAGCTAGTAAAATAGGAAGGAGCCCAACAACTACTCTTTTTCGGGATAAAGTAACGAAATATGGTAGGAATAGATCTATATATGTATAAAAAAGAAGTGAAAACAAAAGAGTTGGTGTCGCACGTACTGGTAACTCTATCCCATGCTGAAAGCGACAGGGACAGACGAAACTATGCTTCACCCACTTTAGTCTTTAGTCGTTGAACATGTGAAAGATAACTTCAACTTATCTTTCTTATTGACTACTGTTTCCATGCTTTTTTTTTAGACCGGGGCTTCTATTCTTATATTTGGTATTCGAGTTACCTTATGTGCTAGTTGAATATCCAATATTGGCCGACTGACGGATGGGCTCCCTTAAGGGTGGAGCTCACAAACTGGGTGGTGTGGAAGGGGGATATTTAGCTATGTATGGGTAGAGCTACTCCTGCTCAGTTGCCATTGGATATCCATATTTATCCCCTAGAGCTGCTATTCATTCCTCCCCTTATTGGTTGAGTGTTTTCATTCCCCCGGGCCTTATTGGAAAGTCAAGGATTCCCCTCCTTTTTCCGAGGAAACTACCCTTGCCATAGCTACCCCCAGCCAAAAGGCCATAGATAGGATTTTGGCCCTAAAGCTACGGTTAAGGCCCCAGCCAATTCTGAAACTGAATAAAAAACAGTTGAACTAGAGTTTTCCATTCTTGTATGAGTAGGGATCACGCTATAAATTTAAGTAATTAATTGGCCAACCGCACCTAAGATGACTGAGAACAGGAACTACCCGATCAAAGAGTCTTCCTTTTGCGCCTGGGCCTTCCCTTAAGATGAGAATAAGAGGGGTGAGCTTCACCTGAAATCATTTCCTAGGATTAAGGTTGATTGGCTTGTTCAAGGCAAGGCTCGACGTAGTTGAGTTGTTATGGGGAATCTCCTATCTAAGATTAAGGCTAAGCTTTTGTCCTGGCTTGGTCTTTAACCCATTTAAGGTTAGCTTTGGTATTTAGCCATTGAGGAGAGAGGAGAGAGGGGTATATTAGAATTTTCGGTTTAGTGAGAATAACTCTAGTCTGAGAGCTTAAGTGAAAAGTTAAGAGTATCGGCGGGCAAGTTTAGGCAAAACTCAATAGCATATTAGGAAGTGCAGTAGTTAGCGAGATCCTTTCACTTTTATGTTGATGGATAGGCGGACTTCACTCCCATTGATAGCATGGGATATGATCACAAGAGCTGATTCAATCGGGTTCACATCATCAGGTATGATCACTGCTAGCAATCCAGTTAGTTAGGTCTCTCTTATACAATCTTAGAGAATATCTAATCTGATCAGATAACGAAATTCAATTAGACTCGTTAAACTATTCTCTTAGAGAAGTTCATATTCATCTATCCCGCTAACTGGATTATAGATTAGAGGTTGACTCAGGAGCTTCCTAGTATAATGTATACTAGGATACATTACTCATATAGTGCGTCTTCCTATAACAAGCTTAAATATATCCCAGGTTACTCCTAAAAACAAGGCTTAGGAGGGTTGTTTACTACTAAAGGGTAGCTTGCTTACGTGCCAGGGATATTTGGATTAGCTGCTGACTCTAGAAAGCATTTAATAAATAGAGGCTGACTTGCTCGCAAAAGGGTACAACACTGGTAGCTTATATAGGGATTTACGGATACACAGGTTGGATAAGGTTAGCTTACTCCTCTCCTACTTTAGCATTTGGATACAGAGAACGACTATCCCGCTGGATCTTCTGTTGATTCTTAAAGGTTGGGCTATAGGCAGACTACATAACTTTACGAGTGATTTGCTTAAACTTGGGACTGATAGTCATACTCTAAAAGCTTGCACCAGGTCTCTGACTATACCCCGGGATTCTCTAGCTCTTGCACGTTGACTTTATCCTATGGTCTTTCTCGGGGCAAGGTAAGATTTCTCTTACCACACGCCTACCTTTATTTGTAAGGGGTTTTAGGATGAGGATAATTAGTTTGTAATTAGCACTAAGGCAGTGGAAGCTGAATCCGTTGATGAATGCTTATATATAAAAAAGTAAAGTAAAAACTAGGATAAGGTTTTATAGAATAGGTAGGGCACGACTCTTCTCTCAAATAATCCTAACATCTATGTCTTCGTCCGAGTGGATTTCCCATGGTATGAAAAGTCGAGAATATCTATATTTACATAAAAGAATTTATGGACGGATGCCCTTGATCAAGAACTCGAACATATGCCCGTATAGGTAAAATATAATACGTTCGTCGATCATACTAAAATACAGGACGAACTAGAAGGGATCTAAACAGTCCTTGATTGGGAGATTTCATCCCTTCATTAGTATCCCTTGTACTGATTTTAAGCTCTTCACTAGAGCCTTTGTATGTCTCAACTTGACCTGTGATTGTCGGTTATAGGCTTGGTTGTCGGGCTGACAGTTCAAAAATGTTTCAGATACAACCCCAACATGTCTGTCGTCTAATCAGGAGAAAAAAAGGAAAAAAGGCGTTATTGATGTGCTTCCCTTCCCAGTCACCATTTCTAAAGGGAATTAAGCGAGGTAGATCTAAGAAGCTTGAAACTAGGAAGCAAAATAAAAAAGAGTGGCTTACCGCAGGCTTTTAAAAAAAATACTTCAAGAGATATTGACTAAACGAAAAAAATTGGGATTTGTGCTTTCCTCTTAAAATAGGGGTTGAACCAAGAAGATAGGTCACAAGTGGCCTTACTCTCTTTGTTTCAGAATGAGGATGGGAAGGCCTTCCAGTCCAATAAATGATAGGACAACTTTTGGTTCCCAACTCTCGCGGAACAGAAGGAAATCCACAAAATAAAGTTTTCTACTAGAAAGGAAAGAAAGAGAGGGAGATAGAGAAGGGATCCTACTGCATTCCCATAGTGATATTCACCTAGAGACAAGACTATGTCACAAGATAAGACAATAAAATAATACAAAAAAGAAGAGAGCCTGATAGATAGGAGAAAGAGAGGATTCTAGAGCAACTACGAGAAACTATTAGACGTTACGCTTCTACCTATAGATAGGAGGAACTTCCCTGACTCTCTGTCTATGAATCCTGACAGCTTCTTGCTTGCTATAGGACTCACGGGAATGCCCGCATCTTGCTGTGAACTAGAATCTCCTACTCACATTTTTAGATTCCTTCATGCTTATCCTCTAATGTGTCGTCCTTGTAGCGGTAGAAATATTTAAGACTAAGCCATTGGATTGACTAGACTTATACAAATCAAAATAAAAATCGCCACCGCGCTTTATTGTTTCCAAAGTAATGGGAAAAGAGCGAGTAACCTAAAAAAGAGGGGGAAAGATTTAAGGTAAGGGGGTTGGTTATGCAAAGGGAAGGTATTATCACCCTAAGCATCTACGGTACTCCGCATGAACCTCTTTGTAAAAATCTGTATATTTTGGCTATAAAATGTTGTATGTAAAATAGATGGTGGAGGTGAGAAAAGAAATATATTTTTTATGATTTTTGCACCCGCCGTAGTTGGGAACCTTTAGTGCCTACGTACCACCTTCCGTGCAATAGGGGATCAGGGTACTCGTAGTTCACCTTTTGAAAATTTTAAAACACAAGTGTGTTGGTTAATTTTATGAGATAAGACATCATCATCATTGTCCATGCGGAAAACATACTTACTACCCACAATCATGAGAAAGGAGAATTTGCACCATCTCAAAGTGGAGGATATGGCTTGGATTTTAAAATCAACAATGCCTCACTCAACATCCAAGTGGAAAATATCTCTCTTCACTACATATTGTAGAAGTATAGTTGTTTGCATCACTACAAGGATTCACAAGAGTCTAATATTTTGAGAAATGTTTCTTAAAGTAAAAGGGCCAAAGTTGCAAAATGGTTTGAAATGAGATTGATTGACTTTTAGTCTTCTCACAAAAAAAGGTCAAGGTATTATTAAGTTGATTGGAGTTTATTTATGAAAAGGTTTTGAAAATGCATGGACATAAGTCCAAGTTTATTATGAAAATGGTTCAAGTTTCAAAACAAGAAGAGTTTTCAAAAGGAGGAAGAAGATTTTTGAAATTAAAGAAGATGGGAGGAGAAGAAGAGACTATCATAAAGCAGAAGGTAAAAGATAAGTATAAGAACCATCTAACCAACAAGAAGCCAAAACATAACATTATGAGTCAAGATAGAATTTCCATTCTTTGGATTGAAACCAAGAAATCAAAGATACTAGATCTCTTGAGAAGACCAAACTTCAAGTGTATTAAGTCTTCACAAAAATTAGACAGAGTAACGGTCGTATATGGGTGAATTCCAGATTACAGACAAAGAATGTAATTACAATAACCTGCAAACAAAACAAACAAACAACCCAATGTCTTGAGGTAGACCTCAAGAACTCCAGACAAAATATCAATTAAGATCACAGGGTCTCCAACATAGGCTAAGGTTTTTAATCCTAAGTTCAAGAAGTCCAATACTCCATAATGTCAAGCATAGTAACCAAATAGTCCAAGTATCGTTAATTTTTTTTATGGTTCATGTTGATTATTAGGTATCTTCAAAAAGAAAAGAAAATCTCAAGTGAGCAAAATAAAAATGACACGAATACAAAGGTGCTCAAGTGAGAAAAGGTGAAAAATAGAATGAAATGTAAATGCTAAAGGTAAATGGTGCATAAAATAAAAGGGCATAAAATAAAAACACAAAATAAAGTCAATTATTAGAAATTAGTGGTTAGTTGGATGACCATCTTGAAACTTGCATTTGGAACTCATTAGAGGATTGGTAGAACCAAAGCCTCCACACAATGAATTGCATTTGCTTTATGTTAAGTATATCATCCATTTTGGAATCCTCAAAAGTACCATTTAATGATCAACGATGTTTAAGTGATCCACGTTAACCAAAAGTGATGTAGATCCATTAGAGGATTGGTAGAACCAAAGCTTCCACACAATGAATCTCAAGGTTATTGGATCAAAGAGATCAAATTAACATAGTTGGGCTTGCAAACATAGGTTTGGACCACGAATGATCATTTATTCGAATCAGGACAAAATTTAGCACTATGTTAAGCAATCGTAAGTGGACTTATATAGAAGTCGCACCTATTTTGAGGTCGGTCAATAGCAATCTATGCACCATTTGTTTTGAGACATGATATAGAGATCATGCTCCAATAACACTTAGTGCAATAAGAAAGGGATGAGATGAAAAAGGGTGGGAAATAATACACAAACCACATTTGAATTAAAAATTTAATCAAACTATTATTAAAATCATTCATCCATTTTTATGGAGTTAGACTCAATACCATGGATCCAATGATGTTAACAAAGTTCATGATAAAAAATTCAACCCAAGATCAGCAAGAAAATAATCACAAAATAATATTACATTTAATATATACATTAAAAAGGGTTTTGAAATGTTTTAAAATAGAAATAAGAGAGAAAAATATAAACTATGTTCAAATTAATCAAGAAATATTAAGTAAAACCATAGAAAAATCAGAAATGAACTCAAATATTTTTATAAATTTTTTTGGTAATTTTTTTAAAGTCAGAAACTATTTTTAAAATTAAAAAAAATGAGTAAAATAAACCAAAAATGATAAAAAGATATCAAAGTCAAAAATAAATAATAATTGAGGTCACCAATATTTACCACAATATCATTGGATCATTCCATATTTTTTTTAGAATTTAAAAATGCATAAAATTATTTTTAAACATTTAAAACAATTCAAATATCGTGGAAATTTATAAAAAAAATACCAAAACACAAAATAAAATTGTAAAAAATAAAAAACAGAAAGAGAAAAATTAAAAAATATTTTTCATAATTTTTTCAGATTTTTTGGACTTAAAATGATTTTTCTAAGATTTTTTGAAGTTTAAAACATTTAAATATTAAAATCAGAAAATAAAATAAAAAACAAAATGATGTGGACCAATGGATGAGAGTCAAAACGCATTAGTAATCAAATCTAAGGGATCTGGTGCGCTGTGCATATCATGGTCATTACTGAATAAAACACTGAATCAAATATAAATCAATTTAAAAAAAAAACAAATGGCACGCCATCATTGGTTGGAAGATGACACGTTGGTCATCTTCAACCTCCAGCCAACGTGAAATACAAGTCTCTCAAACTGTAAAATCAGAAGCTCAGACCTATGTCATTCGCTTCGTCTCATCAAGAGGAAGACAACTGAAAGAACAAGATTAGTTCTGACCTATCTCAGAGTTTTGATGATAACAATAAATTATATTTAAGATAATTTATACTCTGATGAATGTGTTTGAATGTTTCAGTTAATGTTCTAACAAAAAACATTCTGAAGTGCTAAGCAAAAATTATGAAGAAGTTCTTTGATGAAAGAACCTTTTCTTCAAGCGCATCTGCTGACTCTGGTAAGACACTTTACTTGTTAAATATATCTTCTAACTTTTAGCAGGTTTCTTGCTCAGAAGATTACTTGAAAGCAAGCCCTGATCAAGTTCTTAGCAAGCAACACACTGCCTAGAAGATAAGTGAAGCATGTTCTGACTTAAAGACATTAGAGCAAATTCCGAAACAATGTTAAAACTGACTTGTCTTGTCAAAGCAAAGGAAACATGTTCTTACATTCTGACGTTTGCTCACTAATGCAAAGACGGCTGAAAGCACTCAAGTTCCTATAACTAGTTTCTTGGAAAATGGAATATTGCAAGGATACACGCAATCATTTAATTCTCTCCAACTTTTCTGAAGGTAGCAACGGTCTTATTGTTCCTACTATAAATAGAAGGACATTTATTAGAAGCCAACAACCAAGTGAACCAATCTAATTTTCAAATTAGAAGCAAGAAACTACGTGAAAGATTCTAAGCTCACAAACTCATTGTTCATACAATTTATGCATTATATTCTAAGTGAAAAATCACAGTTGTGATATAGCTTGATTAGAAGCAAACTCTATTTCATTATCTGTAAAGATTAAACTCCTGTATTTGTTCCTTGAGAGACCAAGTTTGGTCAGATTTCTCAAGCAGACTAGGACTAGATTTAAGTCTTAGTGGTGTTAGTCACTTGTAAGATTACTTGTGCATTGTTAGTAACAACAATTGTTGTGTGTTTGTAATCTATTAATTATAGTGTATTAAGTCCTTGTTGAGAAAGACGAAATCACCTTGACGGGTGGACTGGAGTAGTTTGAGTTCAAACGAACCAGGATAAAAATAACTTTGTTCTTCCATTATTGTTTGAGATTTGTTTTGAAAACAAAAAGAGTCACTTATTCAACCCCCCTTCTAAGTGTTTTCTTACGCCTTCAATTGGTATCAGAGCTTGACTCTGAGCACAACACTTAACCGTGTCAGGAAAAGATCCAGAAGAAAACACAATGGCTGCTGAACAAAACAATAATAGTTACAACAAACCTCCAGTGTTTGATGGAGAAGATTTTGAGTACTGGAAAGATAGACTACAAAGTTTCTTTATAGGTCATGATAGTGATCTTTGGGATATAGTCTTGGATGGTTACAAACATCCTACAGATTCAAGAGGAAACAAAGTGGATAGAAAAAATATGGATAGACAACAAAAAGCTGATTTTAAAAATCATCATAGAGCTAGAAATATTTTTCTAAATGTTATCTCTAAAGTAGAATATGAAAAAATCACTAATAGAGATACAACGCATGATATGTTTGAGTCTCTCAAAATGACTCATGAAGGAAACGCTCAAGTTAAGGAGTCTAAAGCTCTGGCTTTAGTTTAGAAGTATGAAGCCTTTAAAGTTGAAGAGAGTGAGTCTATAGAAGCAATGTTCTCTAGGTTTCAAACTCTGATCGTTGGTCTTAGAGTTTTGAACAAAGGGCATACCAAAGCAGATCATGTGAAAAAGATCATCAGAAGCTTACCCAGAAGATGGGAACCAATGGTCACTGCTTTCAAAGTGTCAAAAGATATGAACAATGTATCTATGGAGGAACTCATCAGCGCTCTCAGAAGTCATGAGATTGAACTGGATGAGCACGAGCCTCAGAAGAAAGGTAAGTCTCTAACCCTTAAATCAATTAAGAAATTTGATACTAACGCTTTTCAGGCTGAAGAGGAAAACTCTGAAGAATCTGCGTCAGAATAAGACGAACTATCCTTGCTCTCCAAAAGGATCAATCATCTGTGGAAACACAGACAAAAGAAGTTCGGAAACTTCAAGAAGTCAGAAGATAAAGCATAATCTTCTGGACACGAAAAGTCAAACAGAAGAGAGATCATCTGTTATGAATGCAAAGAACTTGGTCACTACAAAAGTGATTGTCCTAAGCTTCAAAAAGAAAAACCAAAGAAGAGATTTGGAAAGAAGAAAGGAATGATGGCAACCTGGGATGACTCAGATTCTTCTGAAGATGAATCTGGTTCTGAAGATGAAAATGCCAACCTAGCTCTGATGGCTATCATAGAAGATGACTCAGATTGTGAGTTAGAACAAAGAGAGGTATTTTCTGAATTTTCTAGAGAAGAACTTGCAGATAGTTTATCAGAACTTCTGGAAAACTATATTAAACTCAAAATCAAATACAAGAAACTCAAGAAGAGTCTTGCATCTGATCTTGAGAAACTTGAAACAAAAAATTTGAACTTTTAGAAAACAATTTTAAACTTAAAAAGGAAATTCAAAATGATCAAAAGAATTTTAGTTCTGAGTCTGTGTCTAGTTCAAAAGATATTCTGAAAGAATATGACTATAGCTTTTAATCTTTTCTTGCTAAAGGCATAGACAGAAGCAAAATGGCTTCAATGATCTATGGAGTTAGTGGGAAAAACAGAAGAGGAATTGGATATGAACCTCCCAAAGGGAAGGAGACATATATTCCAAAACCTATTGCTAAAATGACCTTCACTTACAAACCTCTGAATAAGCAATTTAAGTTTGGACACTCACATGATATAAAATATACATCACATTATGGAAACTCTTATGCTAACCCCAAAGGACGCATAAAGATATGGGTACCTAAGGATAAAATAATATTTGTTGCATATGTCCTTAACATCTCAATTGAAACACCAGTCATGGTACCTGGACTCTGGGTGCTCACGACACATGTCGGGAAAAAGGTCTATGTTCCAAATCCTGGAACTTAAAGCTGGAGGAGATGTGAAGTTTGGAGGTGTTGTACCCCAAAATTTGCCCTCCCATATTCTTCAAAATTTTCCAAATCAAAGCTTCAAAATCTCCCCAAGGGTTGCACAGTTAAAGGGCCTCCTAACAGTCAAAAATTAGGGTTTTGGTTCTGACAAAGAAAATGAAGTTTCCAAGGGTCCAATCAAGTCCCACATGCCTACAAACATGGTCAAGCATCCTCATACCAAGTTTCAAGACTTACAGCACAAAATTGCACAGTCAAAAACCCTAATTGCACTACAGTCAACTGTAGGGGCAAAATGGTCATTTGACAGTCAAAAGTTCAAATTTTTGGTCAACATCTCATTTTGAAGCCACAAAAATCATTTGATCAATGCTTGATCATGACTCTCAAAGCTTGGCTCAAAAATCATCAAGATGCAAAAGTTTCCATATTTGGACAGTTGAAAAAGTCAACTGTAACTTGACCAAGGCATAACTTCCACATGGATTATCAGAAAAATTCCATCCAAAGCTCATTTTGAAGAGAATGACATTTACCACAACTACTCTTCATATATCAAGTCCAAGAAAGGCTCTCACAAAAAGTTATCAATTTCAACATTATAGGTCATTTTCAAAAGTCAACAAAAGGGACTTTAAGTCAAAGACCATAACTTGAGATTGGTAAATCAAAATGATATGGGACCAAAGGCATTGGTTAGAGGACTCAAAGACCTTTCCAAAATGTCCAAGAACATGAGCAAATCTTAAAAATTGAGCAAGTGATGCCTTGTGGAATTTGGGAATGTTTTGGATATTTTGAAAAGTCAACATTGCTTCAAATGTCCTAAAAATGCTAATGGGCCTCTTTTTCTTCCACAATTCATCATCCAAAACATGTGCACGACCATTTGGCCCAAAGGGAAGTTTTTATCATTTTTATTTTATTTATTTGAATTTTTAAATGCTAGAAATTCATTTAATTAATTAAAATATATGAAAAATACTAAACCTAGGTTTTTAAATCTTTTTATGCATGATATACACTCAATATTTCGTGCATGGTTAGATTTGGAAAGAATCAATATGATTTGTCATGATTTGGTAGCAAATATGCATGAAAAGATTTGAAAACTAATGCATGGAAAATCAAATATCTTATCATCAATTCCTTGATTCTTTGGCTCAAATTCTCAACCCTAATCACTCACATACATATATGGATGCAAACCCTCGTGCCCATGACCCCCCAGCTGCGCCAGAAAAGCATAGAGAAACTTGAGTTTTTGCCAAAAAAATTGGAAACTGAAAACTAGGTTGCAGGTCGATTCAAGCAAAAAGACTTGTTCCATCACCTTCCTGAGGCTTCAAGGAAGGTTTTCAAATCAAAACCATCCATCCTAACACCAAGAAACGTGAGAACGATGGTGTCCTGTACAGAAATTTTTTTACATTCTTGCATCTCGATTCATGCATCTTTAGTAATTTTTGATGTTTGATTTATGTTCCTTAACTAATTCTGAAGCTAACTACATAATTCAATTAAGTTTTCATGTGCTATACACGATTCCACCATTGATGCAGGCTAGGGTTCCTTGAGTTCCAAATTGGGCGTTTCTAAAAGCCATAAAATTAGAACACCATAATGCCATGAATGAATTCAGCGTGCTTGGACGAAAACAAATCAACCCTCGCGCCTAATTTATGTGCTACCATGGCTTAATCGCTATTATCAAAAGCTGCATATTTTGGGGGGGTTCAAAACCCCCGCTAATCACCTTTTATATTTCAGGAAAAGAGCCAAACGAAGAAGATGATGAAGTGTCAAAGCATGATAGGGCAATTTGAATTTTCGCGCTGAATTTATTCACTAACCATTATCTTGTTTCATATTATTTATTGGTTATCATATATACAAAGCGCACTAAGAGCTCCAGTGGTAGGCGTGTACATTGGTAAACCACAGGACCTGGGTTCGATCCCAGGTCCCCACTCTCTTTCAATATTTTTTCTATAAGTCTAATCCCATGCAGATTATGCCTTGAAGACCACCATGCATCTCTCAAATCCAGCTTGCCACTTGGCCAATGGAGACGATCTGAGGGCCCTGATCTGAAGAACATGGTAAACCTGAGTCAACGCACCTACACGCATCCTGGAAAGGTCAAAAAAGGCTTGGTATAGATGGGCCAGAATTGCTATAATATACCTCCCAACTGGGGACAGAACCCCCCAAGGTTTGCAATTTCTTTCATATTTTTTCATTTTTTATTTATTTCAATTATTGTTCTTTTTAATTAATCTCTTTAATTTAATATTTTCATAAAAAACATAAAAACAATAAAAAATCAGAAAAAGACAAAAATAAGTATTTTTATTTAATTAATATATTTTTTGTAAATAAATATTATTCATTAATTTTAGCTATTAAATTAGGTTTAATTCAAGCATTTTCTTAATTAACTCAAAATTTTGTAGAAATTAGGTTTAATTATTTTAACTACTTTTATTCTTTTTTCACCATTATTAATAATTAAATATTATTTATTTTTTTAATTAAATTACCATGTAATTAATTAGGTTAATTTAGGTTTAACTTTAATATTTTTTCTTAATAAATAAAAATTAGAATTAGGGTTAATTTCTCAATTTAATTCAATTTCATTAAAATCATAAAATACAAAAATACCAAAAATAATTTCCTTTCATTTTAATTTTCATTAATTTAATCGTTTAATTTAATTTCGTTAAAAAGGGTCCAACGCCCTCGTTTCCAGTTTTAATTCAATTCGCGTATTTATTTCTTTTTCTTATAATTTTTATGTAATTCTCCCAAAGCCGTGTAATATATTTCTCACACTTTACTTTCTTTATTTTCTGTCAAATCGGGTCCTGGAAATTTTGGCGATGTGGACCCGCGCCTTTTGTAATAGTTTAGAACTTTACCTTTCTCGCACTTTTTAACTGTTAAATAAATGCATGCAAGAATGAATGAAAAAATAAAAACAAACGCATATATCACTTTGACATGAACAAGACAAAATAACTGAACATGACACACAATTCACACACCACCCCTAGGGTACGCCTCACTGTTGCCTTGCCTCGAAAGGTGATCGTCGAGTAGAGGACGTCTTAGTAAGTCCTCATGATCTGGGAACCTGGCATGAGGGTAGCTTCTAAGGTGTCTTCCCATTGCTCTGGTGATCACCATGTCCCGAACCCCAAATTGACCCAAACACCTCCAACGGTGGTGCTACCTACCTCTCAATGGTGGGATGGCATTACTTTAAAGGACATCTACACAGACGAATTCCTTAGGGTAGGTAGACGACTCTAGATACTTGCTCTAATTTCAAAACAAATCAAAAATACTTTTCACACCGACACCTTTTCAAAAGCTTTCGAAAGCAATTTTTCAAACACTCTTGAGGACCGATACAAGAGTCGAACTGAAATTTTCAAAGAAACTTTTTAAAACCCACAGTTGAAAAGCAAACAAACATTTTTGAAAACACAAGTGAGCAAGTATCTAAGAGCCCATGGATAACCATGGATAGAAAGGGTGCTAACACCTTCCCTTTCTATAAATCTACCTCCCGAACCGAGAGCAATCTCTATAAGGAATTTTTCTGTGCTTTTGTCCTTTCCATTTGGAGAAAATAAAAGACGGTGGTGACTCTTGCTTCCGCGACATTTCACGAACCAGCGTTAAACAGTCAATTCCAGATCCACCGATCACAGAACTGGCGACTCTGTTGGGGACTCTTTTTAAAGTGAGGTGTACCTTAGGGCTTAGTTCATAACTGTGTTTTCAATTGTATTGCTTTGCTTGCTTTAAATTGTGGGTTGTTTGGGAGTTCTATAGATCCTAACCCGGATCTGGGGGATACCTTCTTAGAAAGTAGCAACAAGGCTGTGAGGGAACTGTGCGGGGTATACCGACATGGTTGAAACAGTCTGCTACGTTGATGTGGCACTTTGGTGTGTACCGGTAACCCTTGAGTTCAGTCAAGGAGAGTACGGGGCCTCCGCGTGGTGTCGTGAAGCATCAACAGACCTTAGGAACCTTAATTGAACTATCTTGGCCTCTTTAGGGTAGTGAGATAACTGACTTTGGTGCAGTCCGAGGTTGGTTGATACTCGATACTACACTCAATTGAGGGTTGCTTTCCTGGAATATTTCGGTCGCCAGTTCAGTGGCTAAATCGAAACGATGAACAATGAAAGCAATCCCGTGATATTAGGACCCTTAGAACCCGGTTACTTCTAATAGGACAGGTTGAACCCACCAACTTCAAGAGGGTACTACCCAGACCCCATGCTAGCCTAAACCCTAAGGGCTTGTCTTGTGTGACTTGTGTGCCTTACATGTTTGTCTTTGTAAATATTTGTGGTGTGTTTAATCATAGCATCATGACATCATCCAACATCATATGCATTGACTAACCATTTCAGGGGTTCGAATCTTCATCTTTGTTCTTGTTTTGTAGGACATGGAAATTGTTCGCAGAAAGACAATTCAAATCAGCCTTGTAAGGATCCCTCCTCAGCTTAAGGAGCTTATATCCAGGATTCCCAAGAGCTCTTCATTCAGCGAAAGACATGGAAGTCTCATCATCTTGGTCAATACCAACATTGAGGAGGACATGATAAAGGTCCTGTTCCAATTCTTTGACCCTTTGCATCACTGTTTCACCTTATTGGATTATCAGCTGGTACCTACATTGGAGGAGTTCTCCCGGATCCTGAAGATCCCTATCCTTGATCAGCTACCCTACAACGGTACGGAAAAGGAACCTAAGCTTGAAGAGATTGCTAAAGCCTTGCACCTACAATCATCTGACCTCAAGGGACATTGGGAAGTGAGAAGTGGTATCAAAGGGTTCTTAGCCATGTTTCTGTTTGAGAAGGCCCATCAATGTTGGAATTCCCTTGACTTAAAAGCTTTTGAAGAAGTTGTGGCCCTCCTTGTCTATGGTTTGGTGTTGTTCCCTAACCCAGATCAGCTCATAGATATCAGTGCTGTCCAGATCTTCATGTCCAGGAATCCTATACCTACGTTACTGGGGGACATCCTTCACTCATGTTACACTCGAACCATGAGAAAAAGAGGTGTCCTTATGTGTTGCACTCCCCTCCTGGGAAGGTGGTTTATATCGCACCTTCCACAATCAGTTTTGAAGAACGAGCGGGGTTTGAGATGGTCACAACGGTTGATGACTCTTACACATGCAGATATCCATTGGTGCCCTCGGTCCAGGGAGGATGTCACTATCATTGATCGTTGCGGGGAGTACCCTAATGTTCCTTTACTTGGAATCAGAGGAGGTATTACTTACAGCCCATGCCTGGCTTGGAGACAGTTTGGTTATGCTCGGAGGGATGGCCCTCATGACATGTTAATTCCTGACATAGTTTTTGACTTCGACAACGACGCACAAGGACTTCGCCAGAGATTTATCAGAGCTTGGAGGATGCCAAGTAGGATAGACAGTAAGACACTGGGGCACAGGAACTCCATCCTGTTGGAACCTTATCTCAAGTGGGTACGAGCCCGCTCCCAGAAGTTAGTGATGCCTTATCCTCATATGCTCCCAGTAATCAAAGAACCAGTCTTGGAAGGAGAAGTGTCCTACACTATTCAACATCCTGATATGCCCACATCCTGGGAAGAGATGCAGAAGAGCTGGATCCAGCTCAAGGAAGAACGGAATTCTCTAGAGACCGGTCTACATGCTAGTGAAAGGAAGGTCTTGGAGCTCACCCGCCTATTGCATGAGGAGAGGAATCTCAACACCTACATAGCTCCAAAGAGGATGCGCAGTGTATTTTGGGATTGATTTTCTTTTGTATTATTTTGCCCATGAGGCTTTGATGTACTGAACAATTATTTCCTTAATGATAACGTGTGTTCCTTTTTGTTTACAACAAATTTGAACTTTCGAACCCTTGAATGCATTGCATAAACACATATCATTCATCATGTGCATAGCAGGTTTTCTTATTTTCAGGTTGCTTACCGTTCTTCGCTGTTTATTTCAGCATCATGAATCCTGACTCATCATCAACTGAGATGTCCATCAAGGCTCTTCAGGCGCAGAATGCGCAATTTCAGGAATTAATCATGGGTTTGGCTCAAGGCCAAGAAGAGCTGAAGGCTCTGCTCCTGAAGAAGGAAAAGAAGAAGAAGAGAAGAACTGTTCTTTTCAACTCGGGCCGAAGGTTTGGCAACACTCTGCAGAATGAAGAGGCTGGTTCTTCCATTGGCAAGGGTACTCCTCAAGAGGGAAAAGGTCCAAGTCCGGTAGTCTCTAACAACGAGACTGATTTTGATGAAGAGCAATATCCTCCGGCTGAAGACCGTTACAAGCAGTTGGAAGACAGGCTGAATGCTATGGAGATACAACAAGTGCCTGGGCTGGATTTCGGAGATCTGGGTTTGTCCACTGGTGTGATCATTCCTCGTAAGTTCAAAGCACCATCTTTCACTAAGTACGACGGGGCGTCTTGTCCCAAGCTACACCTCAGGTCGTACGTGCGGAAGATTCAGCCGTACTCAGTGGATAAGAATTTGTAGATCCACTTCTTCCAGGAGAGTCTTTCAGGGACTCATCTCGAATGGTTCTATCAGCTGGATGGGACCAAGGTTCGTAATTGGGAGGAGTTGGCTACTGCTTTCTATAAGCAGTATCAGTATAATGCCGACCTTGCCCCTACACGTACCCAACTCCAGGGTATGTCGTTAGGTTCAAATGAAGGTTTTAAAGAGTACGCTCAGAAGTGGAGGGATCTGGCTGGCAGGGTGCAGCCTCCGTTGACTGATCGGGAGTTGGTAGACATGTTCTTGGGGACCCTATCTGGGCCATTTTTCAACCACCTTATCGGTAACTCGTCTGCAGGGTTTACTGATCTTATTTTGACCGGAGAGAGAATTGAGGCTGGGTTGAAGTCTGGTAAGATTCCGAAGGGTGCATCGTCTAGTTCTGAGAAGAAACCCTTCAAGAAGGATGCTAGTGCTGTGTACGGGTCCAGGAGACAAGAGAAACTTGAGCGCCGCCAATCTGTCAGTGCGGTGATAATTGCCAAGCCTGCTGCCACTCCTCGGCCAACCAATCCTCAAAGGGCTGAAAGACCCCGGAGAGAGTTTACCCGTTTGAGCATGACCTTATCGCAGATCTTGCCACAATTGCTATCCACCAATCTAGTGACTGTCAGAGAGGCCCCAAAAGTTGTGAACACTGCCTCCCCCAAATACAACCCGAATGCTCGTTGTGCTTACCATTCTGATAGCCCAG
This sequence comes from Vicia faba, assembly GCA_948472305.1. Taxonomy (NCBI): domain Eukaryota; kingdom Viridiplantae; phylum Streptophyta; class Magnoliopsida; order Fabales; family Fabaceae; genus Vicia; species Vicia faba. The sequence continues at coordinate 1,157,781,211 of OX451735.1, read as the reverse complement.
GACATTCCACTGATGACTGTTGGGCATTAAGGAATAAGGTGCAAGACCTTATTGACGCGAAAGAGATACAGTTCGAAGCGCCTGAGAGGCCGAATGTGGTGACTGCTCCTATGCCTCAGCATGGGGTAAATGATGTTGATGAAGAGGTGTACGCTGTTTCTGTGGATGATCTAGCCACTCCCTTAATGACTGACAAGAAGAACCTACTGCTGGCCGGTTTATTTCCGGGTTGCAGTGAGGGTTGCCTGTTCTGTGCTGTTTCCCTATCCGGTTGTCCTTTGCTGAAGTTAGGCGTCCAAAGCCTAATGGATAGCAAGGAGATTCTGTTTAAGAAGTCTGCTGTTTAGTTGGTTCCGGTAGAAGAGGTTTCTGTGGTTACAATCTATAATAATCCAATCAGGGCTCTCCCAAAGAAGCCTGTTCAAATCATGACTGTTGCACCTGTGGTTATTACTGTTCCGGGGCCTCTCCCCTACGTATCTGATAAGGCTGTCCCCTGGCACTATGGGGCAGATGTGTATGTGAATGGAATCAAACAAGAGTTCAACACTGGCGCCAGTATCTGCGATATCACTGGTCCAGCCAAGGTTACCCGCAGTGGCAGGCTCTTTTCGCCTGACATTGCACCGCCCGCTACTCGAAGACCCCTCCTTATAACACCTACAAGTGTACCTGTTCCCGTTACTGACCAAGTTGTTTCCCCTGCTGCCGAGTCATCCAATGCTCGGGGCAAAGGAATTGAAGATGAGCCTACCCGGATGGAGGCACCGATACCTATAAATGCTGAGGCCTCCCAACAAGAGATGGAGGAAATCCTGAAAATAATAAAGAAGAGTGACTTTAATGTTGTGGAACAGCTGGGGCATACGCCCTCCAAGATCTCAATGCTCTCCTTATTAATGTGCTCTGAGGCTCATGCTAAGGCCTTAATCTCATTTCTCAAGACGGCCCACGTGCCACAGGAGACATCTGCAGTTCAGTTCACCGATTGCGTAGCAAATCTGACGGCGGACAACGGTTTGGGTTTCTCAGATGCTAACCTGACTGCAAAGGGAAAGGACCACAACGATGCTCTACATGTCTCTATTGAATGCAGGGGCACTACTCCGGCGCACGTGTTAGTGGACACTGGCTCTTCCTTGAATGTGCTACCCAAGAAAGCCTTAGACCGTTTAGATTGTGAAGGCCTGGAGCTTAAACCAAGCAATATCATCGTCAGAGCCTTTGACGGCTCCAAGAGGATGGTTCATGGAGAGGTGGACATTCCTATTCGTGTGGGCTCTCAGGTGTTCGACTCCACTTTCTATGTGATGGATATCCGTCCATCGTATTCTTGTCTACTGGGTCGACCTTGGATCCATAAAGCTGGGGCAGTGACCTCTACCTTGCACCAGAAGCTAAAATACCCTGTCAGAGGGAAGATCGTGACTGTGCAGGGAGAGGAGGAGTATATGGTGAGCCATTTGAATTCCTTCAGGTACATTGAGATGGACGGGGAGTTTATTGAAACCCCCTTTCAGCATTTCAAAGAGGTACTTCCAATTTCAGCAGCAGCAGAAACAGCGGTCGAAGAGGATGTTCCTTTGAAGATGGCTTCCCTGAAGGATGCCCGGGCTATGGTTCAGAAAGGTGAATGTGCTAACTGGGGCAGGCTTCCCGACTTTACACAGAAAACTGACAAATTTGGACTGGGTTTTACCGCAGAGGGACAGAAAGCTATGCGGAAGGCAAAGACCAGAAGACCTCCTGTACTCATTACAAATCCAGGAGTGAATGCTGTTGGGGAAGATAATGAAGTGGATGAAGCAGAATTCAATAGCTGGATCTACCCGACGAATGAAGGCGGATTGACCAATTGGATTGTCAAAGACCATACCCCTGTTACTTTTGTTACGCAGTAATAAACTTCCTTGTTTCGTTATTTGTAATAAACAATAAATTAAACTCTACGGCCCAGTGTCTTACCCGAGGCACCGTGGTTTCATTTGTTAGGGCATATAAATTGTCATTTCATATATCATAAATAAAAATCTTGGACTTTTTCTCGCATTTCAAATCTTATGCTCCTTTTCTGTCTTTCCTTCCTTTATATATTTCAAAACAGCTGTATTTACATACACTCACTCATACAGGTTTCAATCCACTCTGGATCTCACTGGTAACGACTCTGCTACTGCCAGTTATGACTTCGAAAATCCGATCAACTTAGCCGAAGACGAAGGTGAAGATGATTGCGAAGTGCCTGGCGAGCTTGCAAGACTGTTACTTCAGGAAGAGAGGGAAATTCAACCACACGAAGAGCCAGTGGAAATAATAAACTTGGGTACTGAAGAAGACAGGAAAGAGGTAAAGATTGGTGCCAACCTAGAGCTCAGTGTGAAGCAACGGTTGACTAAGATGCTACATGATTATATGGAGATCTTTGCCTGGTCCTACGAAGACATGCCCGGGTTGGGTACCGATATTGTGGTCTATCACTTGCCTACTAAGGAAGACTGCCCTCCGGTTAAGCAAAAGGTCCGTCGTATGCGTCCAGAGATGTCTGAGAAGATCAAAGCCGAGGTCATGAAACAGTTTGATGCTGGGTTCCTTGCAGTGACTTCTTACCCTCAGTGGGTTGCTAATGTGGTGCCGGTACCAAAGAAGGATGGTAAGGTCAGAATGTGTGTCGACTACAGGGATCTGAACAGAGCCAGCCCCAAGGATGACTTCCCCCTATCACACATTGATGTCCTTGTTGACAATACTGCTCAGCATAAGGTGTTCTCTTTCATGGATGGCTTTTCAGGTTACAATCAGATCAAGATGGCTCCTGAAGACATGGAAAAGACTACATTTGTTACTCAGTGGGGCACCTTCTGCTACAAAGTCATGCCTTTTGGACTGAAGAACGCTGGGGCAACCTACCAACGTGCCATGGTTGCTTTATTTCATGATATGATCCATCATGAGATAGAAGTGTATGTTGACGACATGATTGCAAGGTCCCAGACTGAGGAAGAGCACCTAGATCATCTGCAGAAGTTGTTTGACCGGTTGAAACTGTACAAGCTGAGGTTGAACCCGAACAAGTGTACCTTCGGGGTAAGATCTGGAAAGTTGCTAGGCTTCATTGTAAGCGATAAGGGTATTCAAGTGGACCCTTCTAAGGTCAAAGCTATTCAAGAGATGCCAGTTCCTAAGACAGAGAAGGAAGTCAGAGGCTTTTTAGGACGCCTGAATTACATTGCTCGATTCATCTCACACCTGACTGCTACTTGTGAACCAATCTTCAAGCTGTTGAAGAAAGATCAGGTAGTACGTTGGAATGATGAATGTCAGGCTGCTTTTGACAGAATCAAAGAGTATCTCCAAGAACCACCCATCCTTATGCCACCGGTTGAAGGGAGACCTCTGATACTATATCTGGCAGTGCTTGACAACTCAATGGGGTGTGTGCTGGGGCAGCATGACGAGTCTGGCCGAAAAGAGCATGCCATTTATTACCTTAGCAAAAAGTTTACCGACTGTGAGACCCGATACTCACTGCTTGAGAAAACTTGCTGCGCTTTGGTATGGGCTGCTCGCCGGCTGAGACAGTATATGCTGACTCACACTACGTTGTTGATCTCAAAGATGGATCCTATAAAGTACATATTTGAAAAGCCTGCTCTGTCTGGGAGAATAGCAAGATGGAAAATGATCTTGACAGAATACGACATTCAGTATACAACCCAGAAAGCCATCAAGGGAAGTGTATTGGCAGACCACTTGGCACATCAGGCTGTAGAAGACTATCAGTCAATGAACTTCGAGTTTCCGGATGAAAGCATCATGATTGTGACTGATTGTGAAGTACCTGGACCGGATGAAGGACCTGAGGAAGGATCCCGATGGTCTATACACTTTGACGGAGCCTCCAATGCTTTGGGAAACGGTATTGGCGCTGTAATCATATCTCCTAAAGGCACTCATACTCCACTCACTGCCCGACTATGCTTCAACTGTACCAACAACATGGCAGAGTATGAGGCATGCATCATGGGTCTTCAAGCTGCGATCGACCTAAGGATCAAGTTTTTGAGTGTCTTCGGAGATTCCGCTCTCGTGATCAATCAGATCAAAGGAGAGTGGGATACGAAACATCCAAATCTTATCCCTTACAGAGAATGTGTGTTGACATTGATCCCCCACTTCACGAAGATAACCTTTGAACACTTTCCAAGAGAAGAGAATCAGTTGGCGGACGCGTTAGCTACAATGTCTTCTATGTTCAAGGTCAAATGGGACAATGAGTCTCCCCGGATCATCATCTGGAAACTGGACGAACCGGCATACTGTTGTGATCTCGAGACTGAGTTGGTGACTGAGAAGCCTTGGTACCATGAGGTGAAGAGATATCTGGAAGCTCAGGAATACCCTGAAGGTGCATCTGTCAATGATAAGAAGTTTCTGAGAAGGTTCGCAGCGAAGTTCTTCCTTAGCAACGACATCTTGTACAAGCGAAACCATGATTCGACCTTACTACGTTGTGTGGATAAAGCTAAAGCAGAAAGGATCATGGAAGAGCTACATGAAGGGACCTTTGGTACACATTCCAGTGGACACACTATGGCGAAGAAAATCCTTCGGGCAGGGTATTACTGGTCCACAATGGAAGCTGACTGCTACAAACATTCTCGGACATGCCATAAGTGCCAGATTTATGCAGACAAGGTGCATGTCCCTCCAGTTCCTCTAAATGTTCTAACTGCACCTTGGCCGTTTGCGATGTGGGGCATAGATATGATCGGTGAGATTAGACCTACAGCGTCCAATGGGCATCGCTTCATCCTGGTAGCGATCGACTATTTCACGAAGTGGGTCGAAGCAGCATCCTATGCTACGGTAACCAAGACTGTTGTGGCACGGTTCATTCGGCATAATCTGATTTGTCGATACGGCGTCCCTGAAAGGATTATTACAGACAACGGTACCAATCTCAATAATAAGATAATCATTGAGCTCTGCGAGCAGTTCAAGATACAGCACCACAATTCGTCTCCTTACAAACCGAAGATGAATGAGGCTGTAGAAGCAGCAAATAAGAACATCAAGAAAATCGTGCAGAAGATGACAGTGACCTATAAAGATTGGCACGAGATGTTACCGTTCACTCTACATGGGTACCGTACCTCAGCCAGGAGGTCAACCGGGGCAACTCCTTTCTCCTTGGTTTATGGTATGGAGGCAGTCTTGCCGATCGAAGTGCAAATACCCTCTCTCCGGATAATGAAGGATGCAAATCTGAACGAAGATGATTGGATCCAGACACGACTTGACCAATTAAACCTCATTGATGAAAAAAGACTTGCTGCTATCTGTCATGGTCAGACGTATCAAAAACGGATGATCAGGGCATTTAACAAAAAGGTCAGACCACAAGAATATCAAGTTGGGGATCTGGTAATCAAGCGAATCATCCTTCCTCAGAGTGATCCAAGGGGCAAATGGACCCCCACGTACGAAGGGCCATTTGTGGTTAAGCATATGTTCTCAGGAGGAGCCATGATTTTAACCAACATGGATGGTGACGACCTTCCTCACCCCGCCAATGCAGACATAGTAAAAAGATATTACGCATAAAAAAGACCCGCTAGGCTGACATGCCTAGGCAAAAATTAGGGCTTCCCGGCGAACCAAAAGGGTTCGGGAAAAATGAAGGGATGAAATGAAAAAAAACTGTACACCCGGCAAGTCGAAAACCTGAAAAGGCGGCTTGGGTAAAAATGGGTATCCCGGTGGACTGAAAACCCGAAAGGGCGGTCCAGGAAAAAGTTAGGGATAAAAGCGTAATACTATGTCTCACTGGATCACTTTGCATCCAGAATCCGGTATCTACATCAAGTTCAGACGGCATCGATCAGTCAGCTTCATCTTCAACTAAGGTCATCAAGTGATGAGACGCTGGAAGATATAAAGGCAATAGCAGATTTGAAACCCAGTGGGATCATTCATTTCACACAGCTGTTTTATTTTCTTTTGTACAAAATTTGTATAAACTCTTTTGTTCGGCGGTGTTCTCTTACTAGGACGTCAGCCTCTTGTACATAAAACGCCTATTTACAGGCAATTCAAAAAATCAATCAATACAAATATACTTTTCAGTTAAAATTGCCAATTGTTTTTATTTTTCTGTTTTGTTTTGCGAAGAACGTCCAAGGTTCAATTTGTGATATATGCATTGACAATAATTTGCTAACTCATGAATATTTGCATACGAAACAAAGGATTAATTACAGGTAACATTAGAAACAGGGGCAATAAAGAGTTGTCTAAGCAATCTAATTGTTCGGTCCTCCAAGGTACCAAGGTAGGTTCAGCTAAAGAACATAACTAGTACGTCCCAATTCGCCAGAGAGTAAGTCAGCAAGTCAGTACACTCTCCCCAAGCAAAGCTACCAGCCTTAAGGAAGGTTGGGTATCCTTCTGCAGAGCTCAACATTCCCTAGCAGCAATATACAAGCATCCCCGGCAGTCTTGGTCTAAAGATTGTTCCCCGGCGGTATATCAAAACATTCCATGGAGTTACTTCCAATACAATTCAAAATTCCCCCAGGAGAATCCAATCCAGTTTCCTCAGGAAAGTTGGAATTCATCTCCCCAAGCAGTAAGCTTATCCCCAGTAGATTCTGGAAGCTTATCCTCGCAGTGCACGAACGCGTCTCCCGGCTTTATTCAAAGAGTTATTTCCTTACCAGGATATAACTGGGTTATCCTCAGCCAAAAGCCACGGAAAGAGCGTCCTCGACGAAATCTTCTTATCCCCAGCGAAGTCTATTAACACTTCCAACATATCAAGGGTATCCCCAGCAAGTTATTATCAACAAAGTACCTCTCTCCCCACAGAGTATTGCTTCCCAGCAAGATCGTTAGAGTACTTTTCTCCCCGCAGAGTAATCCATTCGCCAAGTTTATTCCCCAACGGAGTTATCTTCTCCTACCGGTATTCTTGCAACTATCATCCCCAGCGGAAGCAAAGATCTATCCTTCAACATCAGACCAGGAGTGACTTCCTGGCACCCGTCAAGGATTTACTTTCCTAGACAAAAGATACATTCATAAACATCACACTTCCATGCATTATAGAATGCATATACGCATCATATCTTACAAATCTCATTTATGTTGAGAACATCATTGCTTGATCCATATCATGCATGACATATGATTGACCTTTACCTTTCAGGAAAGATCCAGTTAAGTTCTCAGTTATATTCAAGACCTAGACCGGTTCAGTTAAATCGACTCCAAAGATTTCTCTATTTCTTATCTAGTCAAAGGCCTTCTCTGGTTCAGTCAGATCGACCCCAAGATCTCCCTGTTTCTTACCCAGTTGAAGACATTTCAAGACCTAGACCGGTTCAGTTAATCGACCCTAAGATTTTCTGTTTCTTATCCAGTCCAAGGCCTTCTCTAGTCCAGTTAAATCAACCCCAAACAGATTTTCCTGATAAAGACTCAGTTGAAGTTATCCAAGATTCTCTCAATGATTGCTATTGAGGTTGTAGTCGCCTATGGTTCTCTCCCCGATCCTGTGGAGGTAGTAATCATCCCAAGATTCGCTCAACGATTGCTGTTGAAGTTGAAGTTATCCAAGATTCTCTCAATGATTGCTATTGAGGTTGTAGTCGCCTTTGGTTCTCTTCCCGATACTGCGGAGGTAGTAATCATCCCAAGATTCGCTCAACGATTGCTGTTGAGGTTGAAGTTATCCAAGATTCTCTCAATGATTGCTGTTGAGGTTGAAGTCGCCCAAGGTTCTCTCAGTGTTCCTGTTGAGGTAGTAACCATCCCTGGTTCATTCATCGCCATTTGAAGCTCCAGATTCAACTCCTGTAACCAGTCAGGACACATCCATACAAAGAATCTGAAGACCAGCTCCTGTAACAGGCCAGGTAATCATTTTCTTTTTCAGGTACGCAAGTTCTCGCTAAGGAATCTCTTACGCGATCGACACCCAGATGGCATCTATAAGCCCATCCACCTACCCATCATCTCTTAGCATGGCATCTATAAGCCCATCATCCTATCCATCAATCTCTAAATGGCATCGATAAGCCCATTCCCATCATCATCACTACTACTATGTGAGCGTAAATTTCTGGGCACTCTAGTGTTCAATCATCTTCCACCTTCGGATTACGAAAGGCGCGTCAGCCAATCTGCATCCTCAGGTCTAAGAAGATTGAACAGGGGCAACTGTTGTACCCCAAAATTTGCCCTCCCATTTTCTTCAAAATTTGCCAAATCAAAGCTTCAAAATCTCCCCAAGGGTTGCACAGTTAAAGGGCCTCCTAACAATCAAAAATTAGGGTTTTGGTTCTGACAAAGAAAATGAAGTTTCCAAGGGTCCAATCAAGTCCCACATGCCTACAAACATGGTCAAGCATCCTCATACCAAGTTTCAAGACTTACAGCACAAAATTGCACAGTCAAAAACCCTAATTGCACTACAGTCAACTGTAGGGGCAAAATGGTCATTTGACAGTCAAAAGTTCAAATTTTTGGTCAACATCTCATTTTGAAGCCACAAACATCATTTGATCAATGCTTGATCATGACTCTCAAAGCTTGGCTCAAAAATCATCAAGATGCAAAAGTTTCCATATTTGGAAAGCTGAAAAAGTCAACTGTAACTTGACCAAGGCATAACTTCCACATGGATTATCAGAAAAATTCCGTCCAAAGCTCATTTTGAAGATAATGACATTTCCTACAACTACTCTTCATACTTCAAGTCCAAGAAAGGCTCTCACAAAAAGTTATCAATTTCAACATTATAGGTCATTTTCAAAAGTCAACAAAAAGGGACTTTAAGTCAAAGATCATAACTTGAGATTGGTAAATCAAAATGACATGGGACCAAAGGCATTGGTTAGAGGACTCAAAGAACTTTCCAAAATGTCCAAGAACATGAGCAAAGCTTAAAAATTGAGCAAGTTATGCCTTGTGGAAATTGGGAATTTTTTGGATATTTTGAAAAGTCAACATTGCTTCAAATGTCCTAAAAATGCTAATGGGCCTCTTTTTCTTCCACAATTCATCATCCAAAACATGTGCACGACCATTTGGCCCAAAGGGAAGTTTTTATCATTTTTATTTTATTTATTTGAATTTTTAAATGCTAGAAATTTATTTAATTAATTAAAATATATGAAAAATACTAAACCTAGGTTTTTAAATCTTTTTATGCATGATATACACTCAATATTTCGTGCATGGTTAGATTTGGAAAGAATCAATATGATTTGTCATGATTTGGTAGCAAATATGCATGAAAAGATTTGAAAACTAATGCATGGAAAATCAAATATCTTATCATCAATTCCTTGATTCTTTGGCTCAAATTCTCAACCCTAATCACTCACATACATATATGGATGCAAACCCTCGTGCCCATGACCCCCCAGCTGCGCCAGAAAAGCATAGAGAAACTTGAGTTTTTGCCAAAAAAATTGGAAACTGAAAACTAGGTTGCAGGTCGATTCAAGCAAAAAGACTTGTTCCATCACCTTCCTAAGGCTTCAAGGAAGGTTTTCAAATCAAAACCATCCATCCTAACACCAAGAAACGTGAGAACGATGGTGTCCTGTACAGAAATTTTTTTACATTCTTGCATCTCGATTCATGCATCTTTAGTAATTTTTTATGTTTGATTTATGTTCCTTGACTAATTCTGAAGCTAACTACATAATTCAATTAAGTTTTCATGTGCTATACACGATTCCACCATTGATGCAGGCTAGGGTTCCTTGAGTTCCAAATTGGGCGTTTCTAAAAGCCATAAAATTAGAACACCATAATGCCATGAATGAATTCAGCGTGCTTGGACGAAAACAAATCAACCCTCGCGCCTAATTTATGTGCTACCATGGCTTAATCGCTATTATCAAAAGCTGCATATTTTGGGGGGGTTCAAAACCCCCGCTAATCACCTTTTATATTTCAGGAAAAGAGCCAAACGAAGAAGATGATGAAGTGTCAAAGCATGATAGGGCAATTTGAATTTTCGCGCTGAATTTATTCACTAACCATTATCTTGTTTCATATTATTTATTGGTTATCATATATACAAAGCGCACTAAGAGCTCCAGTGGTAGGCGTGTACATTGGTAAACCACAGGACCTGGGTTCGATCCCAGGTCCCCACTCTCTTTCAATATTTTTTCTATAAGTCTAATCCCATGCAGATTATGCCTTGAAGACCACCATGCATCTCTCAAATCCAGCTTGCCACTTGGCCAATGGAGACGATCTGAGGGCCCTGATCTGAAGAACATGGTAAACCTGAGTCAACGCACCTACACGCATCCTGGAAAGGTCAAAAAAGGCTTGGTATAGATGGGCCAGAATTGCTACAATATACCTCCCAACTGGGGACAGAACCCCCCAAGGTTTGCAATTTCTTTCATATTTTTTCATTTTTTATTTATTTCAATTATTGTTCTTTTTAATTAATTTCTTTTATTTAATATTTTCATAAAAAACATAAAAACAATAAAAAATCAGAAAAAGACAAAAATAAGTATTTTTATTTAATTAATATATTTTTTGTAAATAAATATTATTCATTAATTTTAGCTATTAAATTAGGTTTAATTCAAGCATTTTCTTAATTAACTAAAAATTTTGTAGAAATTAGGTTTAATTATTTTAACTACTTTTATTCTTTTTTCACCATTATTAATAATTAAATATTATTTATTTTTGTAATTAAATTACCATGTAATTAATTAGGTTAATTTAGGTTTAACTTTAATATTTTTTCTTAATAAATAAAAATTAGAATTAGGGTTAATTTCTCAATTTAATTCAATTTCATTAAAATCATAAAATACAAAAATACCAAAAATAATTTCCTTTCATTTTAATTTTCATTAACTTAATCGTTTAATTTCGTTAAAAAGGGTCCAACGCCCTCGTTTCCAGTTTTAATTCAATTCGCGTATTTATTTCTTTTTCTTATAATTTTTATGTAATTCTCCCAAAATCGTGTAATATATTTCTCGCACTTTACTTTCTTTATTTTCTGTCAAATCGGGTCCTGGAAATTTTGGCGATGTGGACCCGCGCCTTTTGTAATAGTTTAGAACTTTACCTTTCTCGCACTTTTTAACTGTTAAATAAATGCATGCAAGAATGAATGAAAAAATAAAAACAAACGCATAGATCACTTTGACATGAACAAGACAAAATAACTGAACATGACACACAATTCACACACCACCCCTAGGGTACGCCTCACTGTTGCCTTGCCTCGAAAGGTGATCGTCGAGTAGAGGACGTCTTAGTAAGTCCTCATGATCCGGGAACCTGGCATGAGGGTAGCTTCTAAGGTGTCTTCCCATTGCTCTGGTGATCACCATGTCCCAAACCCCGAATTGACCCAAACACCTCCAACGGTGGTGCTACCTACCTCTCAATGGTGGGATGGCATTACTTTAAAGGACATCTACACAGACGAATTCCTTAGGGTAGGTAGACGACTCTAGATACTTGCTCTAATTTCAAAACAAATCAAAAATACTTTTCACACCGACACCTTTTCAAAAGCTTTCGAAAGCAATTTTTCAAACACTCTTGAGGACCGATACAAGAGTCAAACTGAAATTTTCAAAGAAACTTTTTAAAACCCACAGTTGAAAAGCAAACAAACATTTTTGAAAACACAAGTGAGCAAGTATCTAAGAGCCCATCGATAACCATGGATAGAAAGGGTGCTAACACCTTCCCTTTCTATAAATCTACCTCCCGAACCGAGAGCAATCTCTATAAGGAATTTTTCTGTGCTTTTGTCCTTTCCATTTGGAGAAAATAAAAGACGGTGGCGACTCTTGCTTCCGCGACATTTCGCGAACCAGCGTTAAACAGTCAGTTCCAGATCCACCGATCACAGGAGGTAATCAGAAAGGGAAGATTATTGGCTCTGGAACCATTGGAAACGGTAACCTTCCTTCTATCTCAAATGTTTTATTAATAGAAGGATTAGCTCATAATCTATTGTCCATAAGTCAATTAAGTGACAATGGCTATGACATTATCTTCAATCAAAACTCCTGTAAAGCTGTAAGTCAAAAAGATGGATCAATCCTCTTTTCTGGCAAGAGAAAGAACAATATTTACAAAATTGATTTATCAGATCTTAAATCTAAAAATGTAAAATGCCTTTTGTCTGTTAGCAATGAGCAATGGGTATGGCACAGAAGATTGGGACATGTAAGTTTTAGAAAAATCTCTCAACTAAATAAATTAAATTTAGTCAGAGGACTTCCCAATCTGAAGTACAACTCAGAAGCTCTGTGCGAAGCATGCCAAAAGGGAAAATTTTCAAAACCTTCCTTTAAATCTAAAAATGTTGTCTCTTCCTCTAAGCCATTAGAGTTACTTCATATTGATCTGTTTGGGCCAGTTAAAACTGCATCCATCAGAGGCAAGAAGTATGGATTGGTCATCGTTGATGACTTTAGCTGATGTACATGGGTAAAGTTTTTAAAACACAAGGATGAGTCACATTCCGCATTCATTGACTTCTGTACTCAAGTGCAAAATGAAAAGGATTTTAAAATCACAAAAGTCAGAAGTGATCATGGTGGTGAATTTGAAAATCATTATTTTGAAAAGTATTTTAAATAAAATGGTATTGTTCATAATTTTTCTTGTCCTAGAACTCCCCAGCAAAATGGAGTTGTAGAAAGAAAGAATAGAACATTACAAGAAATGGCCAGAACCATGATCAATGAAACAAATATGGCAAGGCACTTTTGGGCAGAAGCTGTGAACACATCGTGTTATATTCAGAATAGAATCTCTATAAGACCTATTCTTGAAAAGACTCCCTATGAAATGTGGAAAAACAGAAAGCCCAACATTTCTTATTTCCATCCTTTTGGATGCACTTGTTTTATTCTAAACACCAAAGAAACTCTGAACAAGTTTGATTCCAAAGCACAAAAGTGTTTCCTGCTTGGATATTATGAACGCTCAAAAGGCTATAGAGTATACAACACAAAAACTCTGATTGTTGAAGAATCAATCAAAGTCAGGTTTTATGATAAGCTTGGCCAGCAACAGCCAAAGCAAATTGATTTTTCTGTAGGTACAGAAGATCATCCCTCAAACTCTGAAACTTCAGAAGCAAAAGAAGACTCAGAAGCAAAAGAAGACTCAGCAGATCATCCTCTTAATAATGCTCTGAACAATTTCAGAATCTTTGATGAACCCACTCAGAAAAGGTTTCCTAGAATATCTTCAGCTCACAAAGAAGACGTAATCATTGGAAGAAAAGAAGATCCCATCAGAACAAGATCCTCTCTCAGAATCAATGAAGAATCTTTGTTTGGTTTGGTCTCTCTGATTGAGCCAACTACCATTGATGAAGCTCTGGAAGATAATGGATTGGATCTTAGCAATGCAAGAAGAACTCAATCAATTCTCCAGAAATGATGTATGGAATCTAGTTCCATGACCCAAAGGATTCAATGTTATAGGAACCAAATAGGTTTTCAGAAACAAATTGAACGAACAAGGAGAAGTAATTAGAAACAAGGCACGACTAGTTGCACAGGGTTATAGTCAACAAGAAGGAATTGATTATAATGAAACCTTTTCCCCAGTCGCCAGGTTAGAATCTATAAGATTATTAATTTCTTTTGCTGTACAAAATAACATTTCATTATACCAAATGGATGTTAAAAGTGCATTTCTAAATGGCTATATTGAAGAAGAAGTATATGTACATCAACCTCCTGGATTTAATGATTCAAAACATCCAGAACATGTTTTCAAATTAAAAAATTCTTTGTACGGTTTAAAACAAGCTCCCAGAGCTTGGTATGATCGTCTGAGTAATTTTCTATTAGAAAAAGATTTTACCAGAGGGAAAGTGGACACAACTCTTTTCAGAAAGACATTTAAAAATGATATTTTAATTTGTCAAATTTATGTTGATGATATAATTTTTGGAACCTCTAATATCTCCCTTGGAAAAGAATTTGCTAAGACCATGCAGGCAGAATTTGAAATGAGCGTGATGGGAGAATTGAAATTCTTTATGGGAATTCAAATCAACCAGACTCCAGAAGGTACTATCATACATCAGACGAAGTATGTTAAAGAACTTCTGAAGAAATTTCAAATGTCAGAAAGAAAAGATGCCAAGACTCCTATGCATCCAACCTGCATTCTAGGTAAAGATGATGTAAGTATGAAAGTAGATCAGAAGCTCTATAGAGGTATGATTGGATCCCTTCTCTATCTGACTGCATCTATACCTGATATACTATTTAGTGTGTGCTTATGTGCTAGATTCCAATCTGATCCTAGAGAATCTCACTTAACAGCTGTTAAGAGAATTCTTAGGTATATGAAAGGTACTACTAATCTGGGTCTGTGTTACACAAGATACAAGATTACAAACTAGTATGTTATTGTGATGCTGACTTTGTTGGAGATAGAATTGAAAGAAAGAGCACCTCTGGAAGCTGTCAGTTTCTGGGTGACAATCTTATCTCATGGTACAGCAAGAAGCAAGCAACAATTGCACTATCAGCCACAGAAGCTGAATATATATCTGCTGCTGGATGTAGCTCTCAGATGATTTGGATGAAAAGTCAACTAGAAGATTTCAACCTTTATGAAAGTAAGATTCCTATCTTCTGTGACAACACTTCTGCTATTTGTCTTTCTAAGAATCCAATCTTACACTCTAAAGCCAAGCATATTGAAATTAAATATCATTTCATAAGGGATTATATTTAGAAGGGAATTTTAAACTTAATTTTTGTAAAAACAAACCATCAATGGGCTGACATTTTTACCAAACCCCTTTCAGAAGATAAATTTAATTTCATTCTCAAAATTATTTGTATGGAATTATGTCTTGAATTAAATAATATTTATTTTCTGTGATTGACTTCAGAATATTCTGAAATGAATGCTCTGATCAACAACTCTTCACAAGTTAGAAGAGAAGTTGTAACCGAAGCTATATGAAAAGTTATGAAATGTTCTAACGCTTCATGTCCAAGTGTAGGTCAGAAATTCATTAGAACAAACAGTTGTTACATGCATCCTTCAGGAGATAAACACGTGGTGTGTTTCTGAAAGGTCACTCTTGTAAAAGCTACTGATGACGTTCTAGGTAACTGTTGATGATTATCTATAATCTCACGCTTTCCCTCATTTTTAGCAAATCATTAAACGCAAGTAATGATGAGATTCGTTTTTAAATCCGTTTTAAAATTTATTTTAAATTTGTCTTAAATAATTTTAATTTTATTTCTAAAACCTTCTTCTGAAATCTTTATCTATAAATACTTTTTGAAAAACCCTTTTTCATTTTTTACTGTCTCTTTCAAACTCAAGCGTTTTCTGTACTTTTCTCTTAAAACCCTTTTTCTTTAAATTCTCATTTCTAAAAGAACTTCAATGGATTCTTCTTCTTCTACCCACTATGAGCAATACATTGTTCCTGAAAGGACAACTCTCATTCTGGTAGACAGTTTGGAAGTTTTGAGTGAGTTAATGGTAGATTTTGAGAACCTCAGAGAGAATGGTTTTAATTTGTTCCCTGCTGTGAAGTTTCAAGGTTGGGAAAGCTTTTTTGATCGTCTCATTGGTCCAGTCTTTCCACATCTGGTGAAGGAATTCTGGATTCACGCTATTGCAACCCCCAAGGTTATTCTCTCCTTTGTAATGGGAAAAGAATATCCATTACAAAAAATCAAATCAGAAAGTTGTTAGGGTTTAAAGGACTTGGAGTTACAGGAATGCCAAGTGGAAGAATGGAGATGTCAAGGGTATATTCAGAGATTTTCAAAAACGGTCAAGGTTCCTCCAAAGTCATGGATTTGAAAGACAAATACAAGATTTGGGCAAGGATTATTCATGGATGTATTCACCACAGTAAAGACACCAGTTCTCATGATTACATCAACGCTGATCAACAATATTTGCTGTTTTGCCTTGGAAGCAATATCAAAATTGATTTGCCCTACTTGCTATTTGAAAATCTATGGAACCATTTAAAGGAGACCAGAGAAGCTTAAAGGATGAAAAACCCCAATCCAAGAGGAATTGGATTCCTATGGGGAGGTTAATATCAGACATTCTGACTGAGAATGGTCTGATTGCTCACCTAAAAGAAGCCAATCTTCTGGGGGAGTTAGAACCTATCTGTGGTAAGACTATGAATGGAAAGAACTTGCTGAAAAGGAAAATAATTGACAAACTACTGGTGGAACCCACTCCATGTGTGTCAGCTGTTGTGAAGAGGAGAAGGATTCTTATTGCTGACTTTCCTATGTTTAACTCAGGAGATCATTCTCGTATCATCTTGCACTATCTTGAAATCTGCAAAGAAACAGGATCACCCATTGATCCAGCTTGGCTTCAAGGTAGAAATATAGCTGCTCCTGATGTTGTTCTCCAAGAATCTGTGAAGAGAAAAGCTGTAGAAGGACCTTCTGACACTCCTCAGAAGAAGAAAAAGAAGACAGGTAAACATGCTGAAACTATATTTGTTTATGATTCTGTAAATGTATCTGCATCTGCTGAACCCTCCCAAACCTTAGGAGACTTAGATGTTGACATTGATCTAACCTTACCATCTGAACCCCTTGCTGACAACCCTCATAAAAATTAGGTTTTATTAGATTTGAGTGATTTTGACTCTGATGAACACTCTGACACCCAATCAGAACCCTCTCAATTAGAACCACCTGAACCATCTATTTTTCAACCTATTCCTGCTGAACGTTTTTCAAGACCTCCTCCCAGACCTCTATCACCTAGACCCACTGGATGGTATGATGCTGGCTCTTGGAGAATTCTAGGGATAAATGAACCTCTAGCCACTATAAAGCCTCCTTTCAACCTACCATCTAAAAACATTTTTGCTATGAATCAACCACATCCTCAAAACCCCATTCCCACTCCTGATTATACAATAATAATTTCGCCTGATGTCACTCCACCCACTTCACCACAACATACAACACCAATCTCACCTACACACTCACCCCCTCATATTCTAGAACAACAACCTTTTGAACAAACTGAAACTGTTGAACCATCCGTACCTCATGTAATATCATAACCTCCTATTTTTGTTAACCAACCTGAACCTGAACCTGAACCTGAACCTGAACCTACCAATAATCCTGAACCCAATAGCTTCTTAAGAACTATAGTGGACTTTCAATCTCTATAATTATTGAAAAACAAAACTTACAAAAAGGCTGTCCCTAAACCTGTTCAGCCAGATGTAAATACTTTGTTTCAGAATTTTATAACAAATGTTCAAGCATGGTTACAACCGCTGAAAGAAGATTGCTCCAAAAGCGTGAACACAACTGCAACAAATCTTCTATGGGAAACCTTCAGAAGAACTTTGGTTGTTGAATCACGAAAGTTACAGGACTTATGCCACCTTCAGGTGCTGGGAAACTTTTCCAAACTTCTGCATGCTTTCAAGACAGAAGTTGCTGACATTTGTAATAAGAAGTCTTCGTTAATGATTGCGGATACACCAGCTGATACGATGGACATATAAGAAGATGAATCTGAAGAATCCTCTGAAGATTCAAATCCTCTGGCTATTATTCTATTGAATCAACCTTTTGTTAAGGCTGGACCTGAACCTGTGCCAACTCTTGCAATGGATCTGGGCACTCTGCTTTCCACCTTCCTGAATTCTGACTCAACGGTTGCTACTTCTAAGCCTGTTTCTACTGAAGCTTCGTCATCCTCTGCTCCTACCTCACTCATTATGGAAACTCTGAAAGAGCTTAAGAAGGAGAATGAAGTCATAAATGAACGCTTGGATAAGCAAGACCAAAAAAATCAAGAAATCAAGAATTGGATGGTGAAACAAGAAGAATCTGCCTCTAAGATCAAGAATCTTCTGATGGCTCTTGTTACTAAGAGATCCTAGTTTCTTTTTGTCTCTTGTCTTTTGTTTGGATGTTTTGTTTGTACTTCTGGATATTTTCTTTTAACTTTTTATGAAATCTTTTAAAATTTCTCATTTATTTTTTACACTTTTTGATTATGCCAAAAAGGGGGAGAAAATGTGCATTCTTGAACTAATCACTGTTTAACAGTTATGGGACTAAGTCTCAGACATTCTAACAATGTGCAAGAATTCCTTCTGTGCAAAAGAATTTTTTTGCAGGTATCACTTTAACTCTGAAAGAATATTTCAGCTGAACATCATCTTCTTGAAGAAGTTCTGAAGAAATCTAAGAAGAATGTGTATTGCTCTGATACAATAATCACAAGATGTTTTATACATAGAAATATTCATTTCAGGGGGAGATTCTTATCTCTTACCCGTTTCTTTTCTTTATCTAAAATAATTTTTTTGTCATCATCAAAAAGGAGGAGATTAAAATAACAAGATTAGTTCTGACCTATCTCAGAGTTTTGATGATAACAGTAAATTATATTTAAGATAATTTATACTCTGATGAATGTGTTTGAATGTTTCAGTTAATGTTCTAACAGAAAACATTCTGAAGTGCTAAGCAAAAATTATGAAGAAGTTATTTGATGAAAGAACCTTTTCTTCAAGTGCACCTGCTGACTCTGGTAAGACACTTTATTTGTTAAATATATCTTCTAACTTTTAGCAGGTTCCTTTCTTAGAAGATTACTTGAAAGCAAGCGCTGATCAAGTTCTTAGAAAGCATTGCACTGCCTAGAAGATAAGTGAAGCATGTTCTGACTTAAAGACATTAGAGCAAATTATGAAACAACGTTAAAACCAACTTGTCTTGTCAAAGCAAAGGAAACATGTTCTTACATTCTGACGTTTTCTCATTAATGCAAAGACGGCTGAAAGCACTCAAGTGCCTACAACTAGTTTCTTGGAAAATGGAATATTGTAAGGATACACGCAAGCATTTAATGCTCTCCAACTTTTCGGAAGGCAACAACGGTCTTATTATTCCTACTATAAATAGAAGGACATTTATTGCAAGCCAACAACCAAGTGAACCAATCAACTTTTCAAATTAGAAGCAAGAAACTACGTGAAAGATTCTAAGCTCACAAACTCATTTTTCATACAATTTGTGCATTATATTCTAAGTGAAAAATCACAGTTGTGATATAGCTTGATTAGAAGCAAACTCTATTTCATTATCTGTAAAGATTAAACTCCTGTATTTGTTCCTTGAGAGACCAAGTTTGGTCAGATTTCTCAAGCAGACTAGGACTAGATTTAAGTCTTAGTGGTGTTAGTCACTTGTAAGATTACTTGTGCATTGTTTGTCACAACAGTTGTTATGTGTTTGTAATCTATTGATTATAGTGGATTAAGTCCTTTTTGAGAAAGGCGAAATCACCTTGACGGGTGGACTGGAGTGGTTTGAGTTTAAACGAACCAGGATAAAAATAACTGTGTTCTTCCATTATTGTTTGAGCTTTGTTTTGAAAACGAAAAGAGTCACTTATTCAACCCCCCCCCCCTTCTAAGTGTTTCCTTACCCCTTCAACAACCACACCTTTGCGAATTTTTTTTATAAATTGTAGCTAGAGAAGTTTGGAAGGAAATTTTTGAAAGGGAATTTGAAAATTCATGGCCAAAACGTGTTTCCAGTTAAAATCAAGTTTTGCGACTAGAAACAGGGAAATGAGAGCTTCACAATGATATCAAAGTTTGGAAGAATTGATGGAGAAATCTACCTATTGGAGTTAAGTTGCAGAGCTCTGAAACTGGACTTCTATTGATCAATATAGGTCAAGATTCTTGAAGGTAATTATATGGTTAGCTTCAGGGAAGATCAAGGAACGTGAATTGATAGAAAAAATGGATTGAAAAATGCTTAAACACTGATTTTGAAGTTGCAGAAAAGTGAGTTATGGAATGAGTTTGGCAGGGTGATTTTGGTTGTTCAAGCTTGAGTAAATGAATGGGGTAAGGTCCTCTATTTATAGGAAAACAAATGGAAATGAAAATTGGAGAAAACAAAGAAGTTTGGAGGGAAATTGAGTGGAGATTGGACACTAGTGAAGTGTGATCTCATTTTCACCAAAACTCATCTAATCTTTGCATTTTGAGGTGCTAAAGATTTATGGAAAGTTTATTAATTAAGTTTAAATAAAAAACATGCACAAATCTTGTGATTAGAGGCCACATTATGTATTTCTAAATTCTAACTTGGTGAGAAATTCAGTTTCAAGTTACCAATTTCAAGACAATGGAATTTTAAGCTCAAGGGGTCTTAGGAAATGATTCTTGAAGCTTTAGAAAGATGAGATTACAAGCATTGAAATGGCAAAAGAATGGAATCAAATGGATGTTTGAGCTGAAAGTTGCAATGAGTCAAAGTTGGGAAAAGAAGTTGATTTTCCATACTTATAAATATTTCAAGTTTTTCTTCAAAAGTGACCTATAACGTTTTGCATCCAAACATGGCGTTCCTCTTTGAATTTGCTCTTGACCAAAAAATATGGCATGAAATAGACCTCTTGAATGAAATTTTGAAACTTGAAACATTCAAAATATCCAAAATTTGAGAGAGTTATGAATTTTTGAAGTTGGCAAAAAATCATGAAATAACCTATAATCTTTTGTATCCTTAAGGCATCTTCCATCCATTTTCTCACTTTGCATATAAAAGAAGGAATAAATTTCACATCCTCAAGATAATTTTGGAAAAAGAGTGGGATCATGGTGATAAAAATTTACCAATTTATGATCATTTGAAGTCACACATGGGAAATTGGGGGTTCATCTAGAGGACTTGTAATCTTTCTTCTTCATCAAGTTTCTTCCACAAGAAAACTCCTTGAAACTTTTGAAGTGATTTGTTAATAAACATTTGAAGAGAAGGATGTTTTTGGAATAACTCAAAAATTCCAAAATACGAGCAAGATATACTTCTTTGAAGTTCAAAACTGTAGCTCCTTGATCAAGAAAATGTTTTGAGGATCTGTGACAATTTTGAACAACCTTCTTGTACCAACACTTTTGCTTTGTAGATAGAAGTTGTTGAGGATGAAAATTAGAAATCATAGAAACCAAAACCACTTCCATATCTTGATAATTGATAGAAATATGCACTTGTTACCAATGGGAACAATGCCTTGTCCAACCATGCCAACTTCTTCAATCAACCCCTAGTACTTTTGAGTCATTCTTGATAACTTTGAAATATGGTGAACCAAAATAAACCTTGCCATTCCATTTATTCCAAAACAACTTCAATGGTGAGGTTTGAATTTCTTAAGCTTTATTGACTAGGTCATGTAAATAAACTCATGAACCCATGGATCAACTTGCTAAGCCACATTGCTTTTACCTACATTATTAACAAGTAAGAAAAACCAACATTGCATTTTATTAATTAAACGGATAGTCAAAACAAAACATGCATGATCACAAAAGAAAAACAAGTCAAGGTGCTTGGTGATTCCTCAAAGAGAAAAGCTAAATACAGGGGAGAACCAAAAGCCCTAATATGATCTTGTTGTGATTGAATCAATATGGTATGATGAAGGGATCTTAGGGGAAAAAATTGGGGTACAACAACTGCCCTTATTTAAGTCTCTTCTATTCGGAGATACGAAGGTTAAAAATCTTCGTGTCGACGTGATCGAAGATATTTAAATATAAAAAACCCTATATTTGGCCCTAAGATGCCATGTGTGATCGGTGGATCTGGAACTGACTGTTTAACGCTGGTTCGCGAAATGTCGCGGAAGCAAGAGTCGCCACCGTCTTTTATTTTCTCCAAATGGAAAGGACAAAAGCACAGAAAAATTCCTTATAGAGATTGCTCTCGGTTCGGGAGGTAGATTATAGAAAGGGAAGGTGTTAGCACCCTTTCTATCTATGGTTATCCATGGGCTCTTAGATACTTGCTCACTTGTGTTTTCAAAAATGGTTGGTTTGCTTTTTCAACTGTGGGTTTTAAAAAGTTTCTTTGAAAATTTCAGTTCGACTCTTGTATCGGTCCTCAAGAGTGTTTGAAAAATGCTTTCGAAAGCTTTTTGAAAATGTGTTGGTGCAAAAAGTATTTTGTTTTGTTTTGAAATTAGAGCAAGTATCTACGAGAACCTACCTACCCTAAGGAATTCGTCTGTGTAAATGTCCTTTAAAGTAGTGCCATCCCACCATTGAGAGGTAGGTAGCACCACCGTTGGAGGTGTTCGGGTCAATTCGAGTTTATAGGGACATGGTGATCACCAGAGCAATGGGAAGACACCTTAGAAGCTACCCTCATGCCAGGTTCCCGGATCATGAGGACTTACTAAGACATCCTCTACTCGACGATCACCTTTCGAGGCAAGGCAACAGTGAGGCGTACCCTAGGGGTGGTGTATGCGATTCGTGTGTCGTTTTCATTTGCATTTATCTTGTCATGTTATTGGTGTTCTACGCTTGTTTTTATTTTTGTCCATACATTCTTTCATGCCATTTGTTAACAGTTAAAAATATTGCGGGAAAGTAAAAAATTTCTAAGCTATTACAAAAGGCGCGGGTCCACATCGCCAAAATTAAACCAGGACCCGATTTTGACAGAAAAATAAAGAAAGTAAAAGAAAATTAAAAGTGCAAGAAATTAAAAGGTTACATGGCCTTGGGAGAGATACATAAATATTATAAAGAAATAAAATAAATATGCGCATAAGAATTAAATCGAAACGAGGGCGTTGGACCCTTTTTGCAAAATTAAAATTACATGGATTTAATTAATTAAGAAAAAGAAATGTTTTTGGTATTTTTTAATATTTTAGGATTTAAATGAAAAGAGAGAGTTAATTAAAATTAAAATAAGATGCTAACCCTAATTCTAATTATTTTTAATTTATTAAGAAAAATATTGAAGTTTTTAACCTAAAATTAATCCTAATTTTTTATATGCAAATTTAATTACAAAAATAAATATTTAATTATTTAATTATTTATGAAAGAAAAATAAAAAGGATGAAAAATTATTAATTAAACCCTAATTCTACATTTTTTTAGATTTTTATTATGAAAATATTAAATTAAACCCTAATTTAAAACTAATTAATTTACATGCAAATCTATTTACAAGAAATATTAAAATAAAATATTTATTATTTTTTCTTTTTTTCTGATTTTTTATAGTATTTTGTGATTTTATGAAAATATAATTAAATTGACAGAATTAATAAAAAATAATAATTGAAAGTAAAAAATATAAAGAAAAAATAAAGAATAATAAAAGAATTTGCAAACCTGGGGGTTCAGACCCCAAATAGGAGGTGAGGCCTTTTAGAAACCTGGCCCAATTAAATTGCTGGCCTTGTTGGACTTTTCCACTAGCGTGTAGCAGCGTTGACTGCAGTCTATGGTGCTCTCTAACTCTTAGCCTTGTGATTGATGAAGCTGGACGCGTGGACGTTGGATTTGGTGGGTGTATGGTACTCCTTAAGGCTTGAACTGCATATGATAACGTTTGAACTAAAAATAATATAAAAGGGTGGGGACCTGGGATCGAACCCAGGTCCTAGGTGTTACCAGTCAAACGCTTCGCCAGTGGAGCTATTGAGTTTATCTGTAAGTTAAATAAATAATGAATATAATAAAACAAGACAACGCGTTAGTGCTGTTTTTCGCGCGCAGTTTCAAACCAACCAATCATTGGCAGCCACGATATCATCTTCTTCGTTGGATTTCGTTTTCCTGAAAATACAAAAGAAACAGGCAACGGTTTTCATGGTGTTCTCTTAGGCCGGTTTTGGGAAAATAGCGACTAGCCCTATGATGCTCATAAATTGAGCGCGAGGGTAGCTTCTTCTTCATCCAGACATGCTCGTGTCAATGGTGGTACTCAGGGGTTCTAATTTTTCCTCATTTAAAAACCCCTAATTCCAAGTCCTGTAAACCCTAGAAAACAATAATGGCATCTTTGCGTATAATGCATAAAAATACAATCAAACATATGGGTTAGCTTCAGAATTGTATAAGGAGTATGAATCAAGCATCAAAAATTATTGAAAGTGCATGAATCGAGATGCAAGATTATGAGATTTTCCCTGTACAGGGCGAGGTCGTGTTACCAATTTAGGGTGTTAAAACGATTGGTTTTGATTGGAAAATTCTCCTTGAAGCTTCAGGAAGCTAATGAGATGATTCTTTTGGCTTAAAACAACCTCCAACCTTGTTTTCAGATTTGAATTTTTTCACAAAAAGTCAACTTTGCCAATGGGGTTTTCTGCGCAGCTTTGTGGTCTTTTTGATTAGGTTTCTATTCAGGCTTATGTAATGAACCAATTAGGTCAAGAATTCTGATCAAAATCTCTTGCATTCATGGCTTTTGAGATTTGATTTTCAAGATCTTTTTTCAAATATTTTCCATGTGTTTTTGTACAAATCATGATCAATTCTCTCCAAATCTTTCCCTATTTAAGTGTACACGAATTATTGAGTAGATTTCATGCACAAAAAGATTGTAATGCTGAGTTTAAATATTTTTCATGTATTTAATTTGATTTAAATGAATTATTATTAATAAAAATTCAAATAAATAAATAAAAAATGAAGAAATACTTCCCTTTGGGCCAAGTGGTCGTGCACATGCCATGGATGATGAATTATGGAAGAAAAATGGGCCCATTAGCAATTTTAGGTCATTTGAATCAATGTTGACTTTTCAAAATATCCAAAAATTTCCCAACTTCCACAAGGCATAACTTGCTCAAATATTAAGCTTTGCTCATGTTCTTGGACATTTTGGAAAGGCCTTTGAGTTCTCTAACCAATGTCTTTGGTCCCATGTCATTTTGATTTACCAATCTCAAGTTATGGCCTTTGACTTAAAGTCCCTTTTTGTTGACTTTTGAAAATGACCTATAATGTTGAAATTGATAACTTTTTGTGAGAGCATTTCTTGGACTTGAAGTATGAGGATGAGTTGTAGGAAATGTCTTTCTCTTCAAAATGAGCTTTGGATGGAATTTTTCTGATAATCCATGTGAAAGTTATGCCCTGGTCAATTTACAGCTGACTTTTTCAACTGTCCAAATAAGGAAACTATTGCATCTTGATGATTTTTGAGCCAAGCTTTGAGAATCATGATCAAGCATCGATCAAATGATGTTTGTGGCTTCAAAGTGATATGTTGACCAAAGATTTGAACTTTTGACTGTCAAATGACCATTTTGCCCCTACAGTTGACTGTAGTGCAATTAGGTTTTTTGACTGTGCGATTTTGTGCTGAAAGTCTTGAAACTTGATATGAGGATGCTTGACCATATTTGTAGGCATGTGGGACTTGATTGGGTCTTTGGAAACTTCATTTTCTTGATCAGAACACAAACCCTAATTTTGACTGCTTAGGAGGCTCTTACACTGTGCAACCCTTGGGGAACTTTGAAGCTTTGACTTGGCAATTTCTTGAAGAATATGGGAGGGCAAATTTTGGGGTACAACAGTTGCCCCTGTTCAATCTTCTTAGACCTGAGGACGCAGATTGGCTGACGTGCCTTTCGTAATCCGAGGGTAGAAGATGATTGAACACTAGAGTGCCCAGAAATTTGCGCTCACATAGTAGCAGTGATGGTGGAAATGGGCTTACTGATGCCATTTAGAGTTTGATGAATAGGATGATGGGCTTATAGATGCCATCTGGATGTTGATCGCGTAAGAGATTCCTTAGCGAAAACCTGCACACCTGCCAAAGAAAAATGAGTACCTGACACGTTGCAGGAGCTGATTTTCAGATGCTTGGTATAGATGTGTCCTGACTGGTTACAGGAGCTGAGTCTGGAGCTTCACAAGATGATGAATGAACCAGGTATGGTTACTACCTTAGCATGAATGGTAAGAGAACCTTGGGTGACTTTAACTTCAACAACGCTCGTTGAGAAAATCTTCGTGGGAATTACCATCTTCGCAGGATCGGGAAGAGAACCATAGGCAATTATAATCTCAAAAGCGGCTGTTTGAGAAAAACCTGGATTGGAATTATCATCTCACGCACCGTCGGGGAGAGAATCATAGGAAATTATACCTTGAAATGGAATTAACATCTCACGCACCGTCGGGGAGAGAACCATAGGAAATTATAACCTGAAATGGAATTATCACCTCACGCACCGTCGGGGAGAGAACCATAGGAAATTATAACCTAAAATGGAATTATCACCTCACGCACCGTCGGGGAGGGAACCATAGGAAATTATAACCTAAAATGGAATTATCACCTCACGCACCGTCGGGGAGGGAACCATAGGAAATTATAACCTAAAATGGAATTATCATCTCACGCACCGTCGGGGAGAGAACCATAGGAAATTATAACCTGAAATGGAATTATCACCTCACGCACCGTCGGGGAGGGAACCATAGGAAATTATAACCTAAAATGGAATTATCATCTCACGCACCGTCGGGGAGAGAACCATAAGAAATTATAACCTAAAATGGAATTATCACCTCACGCACTGTCGGGGAGGGAACCATAGGAAATTATAACCTAAAATGGAATTATCACCTCACGCACCGTCGGGGAGGGAACCATAGGAAATTATAACCTAAAATGGAATTATCACCTCACGCACCGTCAGGGAGGGAACCATAGGAAATTATAACCTAAAATGGAATTATCATCTCACGCACCTTCGGGGAGAGAACCATAGGAAATTATAACCTAAAATGGAATTATCACCTCACGCACCGTCGGGGAGGGAACCATAGGAAATTATCACCTAAAATGGAATTATCACCTCACGCACCGTCGGGGAGGGAACCATAGGAAATTATAACCTAAAATGGAATTATCATCTCACGCACCGTCGGGGAGAGAACCATCGGAAATTATAACCTGAAATGGAATTATCATCTCACGCACCGTCGGGGAGAGCACCATAGGAGATTATAACCTGATAACTTCTACTGAGTCTTCATCAGAAAAATCTGTTGGGAATCGATTTAGCTGGACTAGAGAAGGCCTTGGACTGGATAAGAAATCTTTGGAGTCGATTAACTGAACCGGTCTAGGTCTTGAAAGATGATTGAGAATTTAGCTGAATCTTTCCTGAAAGGTAAAGGTCAGTCATATGCAATGCATGATATGGATCAAGCAATGATGTTCTCAACATGAATGAGATTTGTAAGATATGATGCGTCTATGCATGCTATAATGATGTATGTGATGTTTTATGAATGTGTTTTTCGTCTAGGAAAGTAAATCCTTGACGGGTGCCGGGAAGTCACTCCTGGGCTAATGTTTGAAGAATAGATTTCGCTTCCGCTGGGGATGATAATTGCAAGAATACCGGTAGGAGAAGATGACTCCATTTGAGGAATAAACTTGGCAAATGGAAGATTCTGCGGGGAGAAAAATACTCTAGCGACCATGCTGGGGAGCGATACTCTGTGGGGAGAGAGATGCTTTGCTGGAATGATAATAACTTGCTGGGGATATCTCGTTGTTTTGGAAGTATGGATAGACTTTGCTGGGGGTAAGAAGACTTCGTCGAGGATGCTCTTTCCATGGCTTTTGGCTGAGGATAACCCAGTTATATCCTGTTAAGGAAATAACTCTTTAAATAAAGTCGGGCGACGCGTTCGTGCTCTGCGAGGGATAAGCTTCCAGAATCTACTGGGGATAAGCTTAACTGCTTGGGGAGATAAATTCCAACTTTCCTGGGAAACCAGATTGGACTCTCCTGGGGAAGTTTTGATATGCTGGGGAAGTGATTCCTTTGAATATTTGTTATGCCGCCGGGGAACAATCTTTAGACCAAGACTGCCGGGGATGCTTGTTAAGAATATATGTATGTATGCTGCTGGGGTATATTGAGATCTGCGGGAGGATACTCAATATAGCTTGGAGAAGAATGCACTGACTGCTGGCTCACTCTCTGGGGAATTGGGATATCTGGTTATGTTCTTTAGCTAAACCCACCTTGATACCTTGGAGCATAGAACAATTGGATCGCTTAGCCAACTCTTTATTGCCCCTGTTTCTAATGTTACCTGTAATTAGTTCTTTGTTTCGTATGCGAATATTCATGAGTTAGCAAATTATTGTCAATGCATATATCTCAAATTGAACCTTGGACGTTCTTCGCAAAACAAAACAGAAAAAGAAAAACAATTGGCACTTTTAACTGAAAAGTATATTTGTATTGATTTTTTTGAATGGCCTGAAAAATAGGTGTTCTGTGTACAAGAGGCTGACGTCCTAGTAAGAGAACGCCGCCGAACAAAAGAATTTATACAAATTTTGTACAAAAGAAAATAAAACAGTTGTGTGAAATATGAATGATCCACTGGGTTTCAACTCTGCTATTGCCTTTATAACTCCGAGCGTCTCATCACTTGATGACCTAAACGAAGATGAAGCTGACTGATTGATGCCGTCTGAACTTGGTATAGATACCGGATTCTGGATGCAAAGTGATCAAATGAGACATAGTATTACGCTTTTATCCCTAATTTTTGCCTGGACTGCCCTTTCGGGTTTTCAATCCACCGGGATACCCATTTTTGCCCAAGCCGCCTTTTCAGGTTTTCGACTTGCCAGGTGTACAGATTTTTTTTCATTTCATCCCTTCATTTTGCCCGAACCCTTTTGGTTCGCCGGGAAGCCCTAATTTTTGCCTAGGCATGTCAGCCTAGCGGGTCTTTTTTCATGCGTAGTATCTTTTTACTATGTCTGCATTGGCGGGGTGAGGAAGGTCGTTACCATCCATGTTGGTTAGAATCATGGCTCCTCCTGAGAACACATGTTTAACCACAAATGGCCCTTCGTACGTAGGGGTCCATTTGCCCCTTGGATCACTCTGAGGAAGGATGATTCGCTTGATTACCAGATCCCCAACTTGATATTCCTGTGGTCTGACTCTTTTGTTAAATGCCCTGATCATCCGTTTCTGATACGTCTGACCATGATAGATAGCAGCAAGTCTCTTTTCATCAATAAGGTTGAGCTGATCAAGTCGTGTCTGGATCCAATCATCTTCGTTTAGATTTGCATCCTTCATTATCCGGAGAGAGGGTATTTGCACTTCGATTGGTAAGACTGCCTCCGTACCATAAACCAGAGAGAAAGGGGTTGCCCCGGTTGACGTCCTAGCTGAGGTACGGTACCCATGTAGAGTGAACGGTAACATCTCGTGCCAATCCTTATAAGTCACTGTCATCTTCTGCACGATTTTCTTGATGTTCTTATTTGCTGCTTCGACAGCCTCATTCATCTTTGGTCTGTAAGGAGAAGAATTGTGATGCTGTATCTTGAACTGCTCGCAGAGCTCAGCGATCATCTTATTGTTCAGATTGGTACCGTTGTCTGTAATAATTCTCTCAGGGACTCCGTACCGACAGATCAAGTCATGCCGAATGAACCGTGCCACAACAGTCTTGGTTACTGTAGCATAGGATGCTGCTTCAACCCACTTCGTAAAATAATCAATCGCCACTAGGATGAAGCGATGCCCATTAGATGCCGTAGGTTTAATCTCGCCGATCATGTCTATGCCCCACATTGCAAACGGCCAAGGCGCAGTCAGGACATTCAAAGGAACTGGAGGAACATGCACCTTGTCTGCATAAATCTGGCATTTATGGCACGTCCTAGAATGTTTGTAGCAGTCAACTTCCATGGTGGACCAGTAATATCCTGCCCGAAGGATCTTCTTAGCCATAGTGTGTCCACTGGAATGTGTGCCAAAGGTCCCCTCATGTAGCTCTTCCATGATCCTTTCTGCTTCAGTCTTATCCACACAACGCAGTAAGGTTGAATCATGGTTTCGCTTGTACAAGATGCTGTTGCTTAGGAAGAATTTTTCCGCAAACCTTCTCAGGAACTTCTTATCATTGACAGAGGAACCTTCAGGGTATTCCTGAGTTTCCAGATATCTTTTTTACTTCATGGTACCAAGGCTTCTCAGTTACCAATTCAGTCTCGAGATCGCAACAGTATGCCGGCTCGTCCAGTTTCCAGATGATGATCCGGGGAGCCTCATTATCCCATTTAACTTTGAACATAGAAGCCATTGTAGCTAACGCGTCCGCCAGCTGATTCTCTTCTCTCGGAAAGTGTTCAAAGGTTATCTCTGTGAAGTGGGGGATCAGGGTCAACACACACTCTTTGTAAGGAATCAGGTTTGGATGTTTCGTATCCCACTCTCCTTTGATCTGATTGATCACGAGAGCGGAATCTCCGAAAACACATAGAAACTTAATCCTTAGGTCGATCGCAGCTTGAAGACCCATGATGCACGCCTCATACTCCGCCATGTTGTTGGTACAGTTGAAACATAGCCGGGCAGTGAGTGGAGTATGAGTACCTTGAGGTGATATGATTATGGCGCCGATGCCATTTCCCAAAGCGTTGGAGGCTCCGTCAAAGTGCATAGACCATCGGGATCCTGGTTCAGGTCCTTCATCCGGTCCAGGTACTTCACAATCTGTTACTATCATGATGCTTTCATCCGGAAACTCGAAGTTCATTGACTGATAGTCATCTATGGCCTGATGTGCCAAGTGGTCTGCCAATACACCCCCCTTGATGGCTTTCTGGGTTGTGTACTGAATGTCATATTCCGTCAAGATCATCTGCCATCTTGCAATTCTCCCAGACAGAGCAGGCTTTTCGAATATGTACTTTATAGGATCCATCTTTGAGATTAACAAGGTAGTGTGAGTCAGCATATACTGTCTTAGCCGGCGAGCAGCCCATACCAAAGCGCAGCAAGTTTTCTCAAGCAGTGAGTATCGGGTCTCACAGTCGGTAAACTTTTTGCTAAGGTAATAAATGGCATGCTCTTTTCGGCCAGACTCGTCATGCTGCCCCAGCACACACCCCATTGAGTTGTCAAGCACTGTCAGGTATAATATCAGAGGTCTCCCTTCAACCGGTGGCCTAAGGATAGGTGGTTCTTGGAGATACTCTTTGATTCTGTCGAAAGCAGCCTGACATTCATCGTTCCAACGTACTACCTGATCTTTCTTTAGCAGCTTGAAGATTGGCTCACAGGTAGCAGTTAGGTGCGAGATGAACCGAGCAATGTAATTCAGGCGTCCTAAAAAGCCTCTGACCTCTTTCTCTGTCCTGGGAACTGGCATCTCTTGAATAGCTTTGACCTTAGCAGGGTCCACTTGAATACCTTTATCACTGACCACGAAGCCTAGCAACTTTCCCGATCTTACCCCGAAGGTGCACTTGTTCGGGTTCAACCTCAGCTTGTATAGTTTCAACC
This sequence comes from Vicia faba, assembly GCA_948472305.1. Lineage (NCBI taxonomy): Eukaryota > Viridiplantae > Streptophyta > Magnoliopsida > Fabales > Fabaceae > Vicia > Vicia faba. Next base: position 1,157,750,005 of record OX451735.1, on the reverse strand, counting down.
AGTCAAACAATTTCTGCAGATGATCTAGGTGCTCTTCCTCAGTCTGGGACCTAGCGATCATGTCGTCAACATATACTTCTATCTCATGATGGATCATGTCATGAAATAAAGAAACCATGGCACGTTGGTAGGTTGCCCCAGCGTTCTTTAACCCGAATGGCATGACCTTGTAACAGAAGGTGCCCCACTGAGTAACAAATATAGTCTTTTCCATGTCTTCAGGTGCCATCTTGATCTGATTGTAACCTGAGAAGCCGTCCATGAAAGAGAATACCTTGTGCTGAGCTGTATTGTCAACGAGGACATCAATGTGAGGTAAAGGGAAGTCATCCTTGGGGCTGGCCCTGTTCAGATCCCTGTAGTCGACGCACATTCTGACCTTACCGTCCTTCTTTGGTACCAGCACCACATTAGCAACCCACTGAGGGTAAGAAGTCACTGCAAGGAACCCAACATCAAACTGCTTCATAACCTCGGCTTTGATCTTCTCAGACATCTCTGGACGCATCCGACGGACCTTTTGCTTAACCGGAGGGCAGTCTTCCTTAGTAGGCAGGTGATGGACCACAATATCGGTATCCAACCCGGGCATGTCTTCGTAGGACCAGGCAAAGATCTCCATATAATCATGCAGCATCTGAGTCAACCGTTGCTTCACGCTGAGCTCTAAGTGGCACCAATCTTTACCTCTTTCCTGTCTGCCTCAGTACCCAAGTTTATTGTTTCCACTGGCTCTTCATGGGGTTAAATTGCCCTCTTTTCCTGAAGCAACAGTCTTGCAAGCTCGCCAGGCACTTCGCAATCATCTTCACCTTCGTCTTCGGCTAAGTTGATCGGATTTTTGAAGTCATAACTGGCAGTAGCAGAGTCGTTACCAGTGAGATCCAGAGTGGATTGAAACCTGTATGAGTGAGTGTGTGTGTAAATACAGCTGTTTTGAAATATATGTAAAGGAAGAAAAGACAGAAAAGGAGCATAAAACTTGCAATGCGAGAAAACTTCCAAGATTTTCATTCATGATTAATGAAATGACAATTTATACGCCCTCGCAAATGAAACCACGGTGCCTCGGGTAAGACACCGGGCCATAGAGTTTATTTATTGTTTATTACAAAATAACGAAACAAAGAAATTTATTACTGCGTCACAAAGGTAACAGGGGTATGGTCTTTGGCAATCCAATTGTTCAATCCGCCTTCGGTCGTTGGGTAGATCCAGCTATTGAATTCCGCTTCATCCACTTCGTTGTCTTCCCCAACAGCATTCACTCCTGGATTTGTAATGAACACAGGAGGTCTTCCGATCTTCGCTTTCCGCATAGCCTTCTGACCTTCTGTAGTAAAGCCCAGCCCAAACTTGTCAGTCTTCTGTGTAAAGTCTGGAAGCCTGCCCCAGTTAGCACTTTCACCTTTCTGAACCACAGCCCGGGCATCCCTCAGGGAGGCCATCTTCAAAGGAACACTTTCTTCCGCTGCTGTTTCTGCTGCTGCTGAAATTGGAAGCACCTCCTCGAAATGCTGAAAGGGGGTTTCAATAAACTCCCCATCCATCTCAATGTATCTGAAGGAATTCAGGTGGCTTACCATATACTCCTCCTCTCCTTGCACAGTGACGATCTTCCCTCTGACGGGGTACTTCAGCTTCTGGTGCAAGGTAGAGGTCACTGCCCCAGCCTTATGTATCCAAGGTCGACCCAATAGACAAGAGTAAGATGGACGGATATCCATCACATAAAATGTAGAGTCAAACACCTGAGAGCCCACACGAATCGGAATGTCGACCTCTCCAAGAACCACCCTTTTTGAACCGTCAAAAGCCCTGACGATGATATTGCTGGGTTTCAATTCTAGGCCTTCACAATCTAAACGGTCCAAAGCCTTCTTGGGTAGCACATTCAAAGAAGAACCAGTATCCACCAATACATGTGCCAGAGTAGTGCCCCTGCATTCGATAGAGACATGCAGGGCATCATTGTGGTCTCTTCCCTTCGCGGTCAGGTCAGTATCTGAGAAACCCAAGCCATTGTCTGCTGTCAGATTTGCTACGCAATCAGTGAACTGGACTGCAGATGTCTCATGTGGCACATGGGCCGTCTTGAGGAATGAGATTAAGGCCTTAACATGGGCCTCGGAGCACAGCAATAAAGAGAGCATGGAGATCTTGGAGGGCGTGTGCCCCAGCTGTTCCACGACATTAAAGTCACTCTTCTTTATAATTTTCAGAATCTCCTCCATTTCTTGTTGAGAGGCTTCAGCAGTTACAGGTATAGGTGCCTCTATCTGGGCAGGCTCAACTTCAATTCCTTTTCCCCGAGCATTGGAGGACTCGGCAACAGGAGAAACAACTTGGTCGGCAACAGGAACAGGTACAGTTGTAGGAGTTATAAGAAGTGGTCTTCGAGCAGCAGGCGGTGCAATGTCAGGCGAGAAGAGCCTGCCACTGCGGGTGACTTTGGCTGGGCCAGTGATATCACAGATGCTGGCGCCAGCGTTGGACTCTTGTTTAATCCCATTTACATACACATCTGCCCCATAATGCCAGGGGACAGCTTTATCAGATACATAGGGCAGGGGCCCCAGAACAGTGATAACAATAGGTGCGACGGTCATGATTTGAACAGGCTTCTTCGGGAGAACCTGGATTGGATTATTTAATATGGTAACCACAGAAACTTCTTCCACCGGAACCGACTGAACAGCAGACTTCTTAAACAGAATCTCCTTGCTATCCATTAGGCTTTGGATGCCTAACTTCAGCAAGGGACAACCAGATAGGGACACAGCACAGAACAGGCAACCCTCACTGCAACCCAGAAATAAACCGGCCAGCAGCAGGTTCTTCTTGACAGTCTTCAGAGGAGTGGCTAGATCATCCACAGAAACAGCATAAACATCTTCGTCAACAGCATTTACCCCATGCTGAGGCATAGGAGCAGTAACTACATTCGGCCTCTCAGGCGCTTCGAACTGTATCTCCTTTGCATCGATAAGGTCTTGCACCTTACTCCTTAATGCCCAACAGTCATCAGTAGAATGCCCCGGGCTGTCTGAATGGTAAGCACAACGAGCATTCGGGTTGTATTTAGGATATGCGGTATTTGGGAACTTCGGCGCCTCTCGGACAGTCACTAAGTTGGTTGATAGCAACTGTGGTAGGATCTGCGACAAGGTCATACTCAAGCGGGTGAACTCTCTCCGGGGTCTTTCAGCCCTTTGAGGATTGGTCGGCCGAGGAGCGGCAGCAGGCTTAGCAATCATTACCGCACTGACAGATTGGCGGCGCTCAGGTCTCTCTGATCTCTTGGAACCATACACGACACTAGCCTCCTTTTTGAAGGGTTTCTTCTCAGAACTAGACGATGCACCCTTCGGAATCTTTCCAGACTTTAACCCAGCCTCAATTCTTTCTCCAGTCAGAATCAAATCAGTGAACCCTGCAGACGAATTCCCGATAAGATGGTTGAAAAACGGCCCAGATAGGGTCCCCAAGAACATGTCTACCAACTCCCGATCAGTCAACGGAGGCTGCACCCTGCCAGCCAGGTCTCTCCACTTTTGAGCGTACTCCTTAAAACCATCACTTGAACCTAACGACATACCCTGGAGTTGGGTACGTGTAGGGGCAAGGTCGGCATTATATTGATACTGCTTATAGAAAGCAGTAGCCAACTCCTCCCAGTTACGAACCTTGGTCCCATCCAGCTGATAGAACCATTCGAGATGAGTCCCTGAAAGACTCTCCTGGAAGAAGTGGATCCACAAATTCTTATCCGTAGAGTACGGTTGAATCTTCCGAACATAGGACCTGAGATGTAGCTTGGGACAAGACGCCCCGTCGTACTTAGTGAAAGATGGTGCTTTGAACTTCCGAGGGATGATCACACCAGTAGACAAACCCAGATCTCCGAAATCCAGCCCAGGTACCTGTTGTATTTCCATGGCATTCAGCCTATCTTCCAGCTGCTTGTAATGGTCTTCTGCCGGAGGGTACTGCTCTTCATCAAAATCAGTCTCGTTGTCGGAGACTACCGGACTAGGGACCCTTGCCTCTTGAGGAGTGCCTTTGCCAACAGAAGAACCAGCCTCTTCTTGCTGCAATGTGTTGCCAAACCTTCGGCCCTAGTTAAACAGAACAGTTCTCCTCTTCTTTTTCTTCTCCTTCTTCAGGAGCAGAGCCTTCAGCTCTTCTTGGCCTTGAGCCAAACCCTTGATTAATTCCTGGAATTGCGCATTCTGCGCCTGAAGAGCTTTGATGGATGTCTCAGTTGATGCCGAGTCAGGATTCATGATGCTGAAATAAACAACGAAGAAATGTAAGCAACCTGAAAAGAGGAAAAACCTGCTATGCACATGATGAATGAGATGTGTTTATGCAATGCATTCAAGGGTTCGAAAATTCAACTTTGTTGTAGACAAGAAGGAACACACGTTATCATTAAGGAAATAACTGTTTAGTACATCAAAGCCTCATGGGCAAATAATACAAAAATCAAATCAATCCCAGAATATACTACGCATCCTCTTTGGGGCTATGTAAGTGTTGAGATTCCTCTCCTCATGCAATAGGCGGGTGAGCTCCAAGACCTTCTTTTCACTGGCATGTAGACTGGTCTCAAGAGAATTCCGTTCTTCCTTAAGCTGGATCCAGCTCTTCTGCATCTCTTCCCAGGAAGTGGGCATATCAGGGTGCTGAATAGTGTGGGACACTTCTCCTTCCAAGACTGGTTCTTTGATTACTGGGAGCATATGGGGATAAGGCATCACTAACTTCTGGGAGCGGGCGCGTACCCACTTGAGATAAGGTTCCAACGGGATGGAGTTCCTGTGCCCCAGTGTCTTGCTGTCTATCCTACTGGGCATCCTCCAGGCTCTGATAAATCTCTGGCGAAGTCCTTGAGTATCATTGTCGAAGTCAAAAACTATGTCAGGAATTAACATGTCATGAGGACCATCCCTCCGAGCATAACCAAACTGTCTCCAAGCTAGGCATGGGCTGTAAGTAATACCTCCTCTGATTCCAAGTAAAGGAACATTAGGGTACTCCCCGCAACGATCAATGATAGTGACATCTTCTCTGGACCTAGGGCACCAATGTATATCTGCATGTGTAAGAGTCATCAACCGTTGTGACCATCTCAAACCCCGCTCATTCTTCAAGACTGATTGTGGAAGGTGCGAAATAAACCACCTTCCCAGGAGAGGAGTGCAACACATAAGGACACCTATTTTTCTCATGGTTCGAGTGTAACGTGAGTGAAGGATGTCCCCCAGCAACGTAGGTATAGGATTCCTGGACATAAAGATCTGGACAGCGCTGATATCAATAAGTTGATATGGGTTAGGGAACAACACCAAACCATAGACAAGGAGGGCCACAACTTCTTCAAAAGCTTGCAAGTCAAGGGAGTTCCAACATTCATGGGCCTTTTCAAACAGAAACCTGGCTAAGAACCCTTTGATACCACTTCTAACTTCCCAATGTCCCTTGAGGTCAGATGACTGTAGGTGCAAGGCTTTAGCAATCTCTTCAAGCTTAGGCTCCTTTTCTGTACCGTTGAAGGGTAGCTGATCAAGGATAGGGATCTTCAGGAGCCGGGAGAACTCCTCCAATGTAGGTACCAACTGATAGTCCAAGAAGGTGAAACAGTGATGCAGAGGGTCAAAGAATTGGAACAGGACCTTTATCATATCTTCCTCAATGTTGGTGTTGACCAAGCTGATGAGGCTTCCATGTCTTTCACTGAATGAAGAGTTCTCGGGAATCCTGGATATAAGTTCCTTAAGCTGAGGAGGGATCCTTACAAGACTGATTTGAATTGTCTTTCTACGAACAGTTTCCATGTCCTACAAAACAAGAACAAAGATGAAAATTCGAACCCCTGAAATGGTTAGTCAATGCATATGATGCTGGATGATGTCATGATGCTATGATTAAACACACCACAGATATTTACAAAGACAAACATGTAAGGCACACAAGGCACACAAGACAAGCCCTTAGGGTTTAAGGCCAGCATGGGGTCTGGGTAGTACCCTCTTGAAGTTGGTGGGCTCAACCTGTCCTATCATGAGTAACCGGGTTCTAAGGATCCCAATATCACGGGATTGCTTTCATTGTTCATCGTTTCGATTTAGCCACTGAACTGGCGACCGAAATATTCCAGGAAAGCAACCCTCAATTGAGTGTAGTATCGAGTATCAACCAACCTCGGACTGCACCAAAGTCAGTTATCTCACTACCCTAAAGAGGCCAAGATAGTTCAATTAAGGTTCCTAAGGTTTGTTGATGCTTCACGACACCACGCGGAGGCCCCGTACTCTCCTTGACTGAACTCAAGGGTTACCGGTACACACCAAAGTGCCACATCAACGTAGCAGACTGTTTCAACCATGTCGGTATACCCCGCACAGTTCCCTCACATCCTTGTTGCTACTTTCTAAGAAGGTATCCCCCAGATCAGGGTTTAGGATCTATAGAACTCCCAAGCAACCCACAATTTAAAGCACACAAGGAAAACAATTGAAAACACAGTTATGAACTAGCCCTAAGGTACACCTCACTTTAAGTTAAGTCCCCAGCAGAGTCGCTAGTTCTGTGATCGGTGGATCTGGAACTGACTGTTTAATGCTGGTTCGCGAAATGTCGCGGAAGCAAGAGTCGCCACCGTCTTTTATTTTCTCCAAATGGAAAGGACAAAAGCACAGAAAAATTCCTTATAGAGATTGCTCTCGGTTCGGGAGGTAGATTATAGAAAGGGAAGGTGTTAGCACCCTTTCTATCCATGGTTATCCATGGGCTCTTAGATACTTGCTCACTTGTGTTTTCAAAAATGGTTTGTTTTCTTTTCAACTGTGGGTTTTAAAAAGTTTCTTTGAAAATTTCAGTTCGACTCTTGTATCGGTCCTCAAGAGTGTTTGAAAAATGCTTTCGAAAGCTTTTTGAAAATGTGTTGGTGCGAAAAGTATTTTGTTTTGTTTTGAAATTTAGAGCAAGTATCTACGAGAACCTACCTACCCTAAGGAATTCGTCTGTGTAAATGTCCTTTAAAGTAGTGCCATCCCACCATTGAGAGGTAGGTAGCACCACCGTTGGAGGTGTTCGGGTCAATTCGAGTTTATAGGGACATGGTGATCACCAGAGCAATGGGAAGACACCTTAGAAGCTACCCTCATGCCAGGTTCCCGGATCATGAGGACTTACTAAGACATCCTCTACTCGACGATCACCTTTCGAGGCAAGGCAACAGTGAGGCGTACCCTAGGGGTGGTGTGTGTGATTCGTGTGTCGTTTTCATTTGCATTTATCTTGTCATGTTATTGGTGTTCTACGCTTGTTTTTATTTTTGTCCATACATTCTTTCATGCCATTTGTTAACAGTTAAAAATATTGCGGGAAAGTAAAAAATTTCTAAGCTATTACAAAAGGCGCGGGTCCACATCGCCAAAATTAAACCAGGACCCGATTTTGACAGAAAAATAAAGAAAGTAAAAGAAAATTAAAAGTGCAAGAAATTAAAAGGTTACATGGCCTTGGGAGAGATACATAAATATTATAAAGAAATAAAATAAATATGCGCATAAGAATTAAATCGAAACGAGGGCGTTGGACCCTTTTTGCAAAATTAAAATTACATGGATTTAATTAATTAAGAAAAAGAAATGTTTTTGGTATTTTTTAATATTTTAGGATTTAAATGAAAAGAGAGAGTTAATTAAAATTAAAATAAGATGCTAACCCTAATTCTAATTATTTTTAATTTATTAAGAAAAATATTGAAGTTTTTAACCTAAAATTAATCCTAATTTTTTATATGCAAATTTAATTACAAAAATAAATATTTAATTATTTAATTATTTATGAAAGAAAAATAAAAAGGATGAAAAATTATTAATTAAACCCTAATTCTACATTTTTTTAGATTTTTATTATGAAAATATTAAATTAAACCCTAATTTAAAACTAATTAATTTACATGCAAATCTATTTACAAGAAATATTAAAATAAAATATTTATTATTTTTTCTTTTTTTCTGATTTTTTATAGTATTTTGTGATTTTATGAAAATATAATTAAATTGACAGAATTAATAAAAAATAATAATTGAAAGTAAAAAATATAAAGAAAAAATAAAGAATAATAAAAGAATTTGCAAACCTGGGGGTTCAGACCCCAAATAGGAGGTGAGGCCTTTTAGAAACCTGGCCCAATTAAATTGCTGGCCTTGTTGGACTTTTCCACTAGCGTGTAGCAGCGTTGACTGCAGTCTATGATGCTCTCTAACTCTTAGCCTTGTGATTGATGAAGCTGGACGCGTGGACGTTGGATTTGGTGGGTGTATGGTACTCCTTAAGGCTTGAACTGCATATGATGACGTTTGAAATAAAAATAATATGAAAGGGTGGGGACCTGGGATCGAACCCAGGTCCTAGGTGTTACCAGTCAAACGCTTCGCCAGTGGAGCTATTGTGTTTATCTGTAAGTTAAATAAACAATGAATATAATAAAACAAGACAACGCGTTAGTGCTGTTTTTCGCGCGCAGTTTCAAACCAACCAATCATTGGCAGCCACGATATCATCTTCTTCGTTGGATTTCGTTTTCCTGAAAATACAAAAGAAACAGGCAACGGTTTTCATGGTGTTCTCTTAGGCCGGTTTTGGGAAAATAGCGACTAGGCCTATGATGCTCATAAATTGAGCGCGAGGGTAGCTTCTTCTTCGTCCAGACATGCTCGTGTCAATGGTGGTACTCAGGGGTTCTAATTTTTCCTCATTTAAAAACCCCTAATTCCAAGTCCTGTAAACCCTAGAAAACAATAATGGCATCTTTGCGTATAATGCATAAAAATACAATCAAACATATGGGTTAGCTTCAGAATTGCATAAGGAGTATGAATCAAGCATCAAAATTTTTTGAAAGTGCATGAATCGAGATGCAAGATTATGAGATTTTCCCTGTACAGGGCGAGGTCGTGTTACCAATTTAGGGTGTTAAAACGATTGGTTTTGATTGGAAAATTCTCCTTGAAGCTTCAGGAAGCTAATGAGATGATTCTTTTGGCTTAAAACAACCTCCAACCTTGTTTTCAGATTTGAATTTTTTCACAAAAAGTCAACTTTGCCAATGGGGTTTTCTGCGCAGCTTTGTGGTCTTTTTGATTAGGTTTCTATTCAGGCTTATGTAATGAACCAATTAGGTCAAGAATTCTGATCAAAATCTCTTGCATTCATGGCTTTTGAGATTTGATTTTCAAGATCTTTTTTCAAATATTTTCCATGTGTTTTTGTACAAATCATGATCAATTCTCTCCAAATCTTTCCCTATTTAATTGTACACGAATTATTGAGTAGATTTCATGCACAAAAAGATTGTAAAGCTTAGGTTAAATATTTTTCATGTATTTAATTTGATTTAAATGAATTATTATTAATAAAAATTCAAATAAATAAATAAAAAATGAAGAAATACTTCCCTTTGGGCCAAGTGGTCGTGCACATGCCATGGATGATGAATTATGGAAGAAAAATGGGCCCATTAGCAATTTTAGGTCATTTGAATCAATGTTGACTTTTCAAAATATTCAAAAATTTCCCAACTTCCACAAGTCATAACTTGCTCAATTTGTAAGCTTTGCTCATGTTCTTGGACATTTTGGAAAAGTATTTGAGTCCTCTAACCAATGTATTTGGTCCCATGTCATTTTGATTTACCAATCTCAAGTTATGGCCTTTGACTTAAAGTCCCTTTTTGTTGACTTTTGAAAATGACCTATAATGTTGAAATTGATAACTTTTTGTGAGAGCATTTCTTGGACTTGAAGTATGAAGATGAGTTGTAGGAAATGTCTTTCTCTTCAAAATGAGCTTTGGATGGAATTTTTCTGATAATCCATGTGAAAGTTATGCCCTAGTCAATTTACAGTTGACTTTTTCAGTTGTCCAAATAAGGAAACTATTGCATCTTGATGATTTTTGAGCCAAGCTTTGAGAATCATGATCAAGCATCGATCAAATGATGTTTGTGGCTTCAAAATGATATGTTGACCAAAGATTTGAACTTTTGACTGTCAAATGACCATTTTGCCCCTGCAGTTGACTGTAGTGCAATTAGGTTTTTTGACTGTGCAATTTTGTGCTGAAAGTCTTGAAACTTGGTATGAGGATGCTTGACCATATTTGTAGGCATGTGGGACTTGATTGGGTCTTTGGAAACTTCATTTTCTTGATCAGAACACAAACCCTAATTTTGACTGCTTAGGAGGCTCTTACACTGTGCAACCCTTGGGGAACTTTGAAGCTTTGACTTGGCAATTTCTTGAAGAATATGGGAGGGCAAATTTTGGGGTACAACACCATGCAATGCTTATGAGTATGAATGCATATGAACAACTTCAAAGGGACGCAAAACACCAATGGGGATGTAGCAAAGGAAATAAGGATCAAAAGAGAAACCTGACAAGGAAAATAAATCACTTGTGAATCAAAAAGACTCGACTCTAATGGTGTAACACCAATAGAAGAGATAAGGTAGCATCAACTTAGCTAAAGAGGAGATAGTACAGGATAAAAGGTGATTGACAACCAACTCTGAACTACCAAACTCAATAGCCAGAGGTAGAAGATAAAAAAGATAATGATACATAGATAACAGTAAAAGATCAAAGGATACACCAACTTTTACTGAAGGCGAAACTACCAACATTCACTGAAGGTAGAAAGAGAAAATAATAACAACATCGAAGTTCACTGACTTTGAGCTACCAACTTTCACTGAAGGTAGAGAGAAATAGAAATATCATAGCACCGACGTTCACTGATGGTGAACTACCAACGTTCACTAAGGGTAGCAAAAAGATAACAATCACCAACGTTCACTGAAGGTGAACTACCAAATTTCACTGAAGGTAGAGAGAAAATAAATATCATAACACCGACGTTAACTGGAGGTGAAATACTAACGTTCACTGAAGGTAGAAAAAAGATAACAATCACAAAATTCCACTGATGGTGAACTAAGAACTTTTACTGAAGGTAGAGAGAAAAGAAATATCATAGCACCTACGTTCACAGATGGTGAAATACCAACATTCACTGAGTATAGCAAAAAGATAACAATCATCAATGTTCACCGATGGTGAACTACCAACTTTCACTGAAGGTAGAGAGAAAAGAAATATCATAGCTCCGACGTTCCCTGACGGTGAACAACCAGCGTTCACTGAGGGTATCAAAATGATAATAATCTCCAACGTTCATTGATGGTGAACTACCAACATTTACTGAAGGTAGAGAGAAAAGAAATATCATAGCACCGATGTTCACTGCCGGTGAACTACCAACGTTCACTGAAGGTAGCAAAAAGATAACAATCACCAACTTTCACTGATGGTGAACTACCAACTTTCAGTGAAGGTAGTAAGAAAAGGAATACCGTAGCACCGACGTTCACTAACGATGAACTAACAACGTTCACTAAAGGTAGAAAAAAGATAACAAGTTTCCCCAAAATTCCGACGTTTCACCTAGAACGGGTCTCAATTTCTTCTTTAACCAAGGCATTCCGCCTGGAAAGGGTAATATATAAGTTGTCTCAAATAAAGAGACTACCACTTACAAAGATTTCTTAATGAATTATCCATGTCATATTGAAAGACTTTCCATCCACTGGTGTAATTTGACAACGAACTGCAAACTATCCACTCATGGAGAAGATAGTAAAAAAGTAACGTCGACTTTTACGGGGAAGTATAAGTTGCTCAAATAAAGAGCCCTGCTACTTGCTGTTATATGAAGGATCGTAAAAATAATGACTTTCTGGGGAAAGCAATACGGCTTCCTGGGGAAAGAAATAAGACTTCCCGAGGGAATAAATCATGACTTCCTGGGGAATGAATCATGACTTCCTGGGGAATCAATATATTCCTGCTGAGGAGATAAAGTCTTCTCGTGCAAAATAAAATCAAATTCTCAAACCAATGCTCCAAGCTTGCAGAAATTCAAAGTAATAATATTACTGGGAAACAAAGATCAAACCAGAAATAAACTGGAGTGAAACAGTCAACCAAAATACCTCCTTTGAGAAAAAAACTCAAGAGGGAAACCAAATCTATCCAGACAAAGAGCTGTACAGGAAGGCTAAATAAAAAAACTTCGACGAGGGATAACTCAGTGGGGAAATTGAAAGAACAGACACTTTCTACTTAAAGCCGACACTCTATTGAAGAGAGGACAATACAACTCTGCAAAATAGGGTAATATGTCAACAAAATATAAACGAATATGAATGAGAAATGATTTGCTAAATTTAACTATGCATGATGTATGTATGAATGTATGAGTGTTATCATGTATATACTGACAAAACAGACATATAATACTGAGAGTAACCAGGAAAAACCAACTCGGGCACAATCGACACTCGGCTAAATCACATCCAAGATGAACATTCCATAAGAAAATAAGCACCAAACGAGGAAACAAAATCCTATTTCGCGGCTTAACTTCACTGGGAAGGAACATAATGCAGAAGTAATCAAAGTTATAGCGACAAAAAAATATAGATACAGGGATATAACATCCTTCTCCAGGCTTCATCGGGGAATAACACGCAGACTTCAATGGGGAAAACAAATGTTTCACGGTCCACACTTCTACTGGGGATTGCAATAATGATTTCAAATAAGGAAGATGGAAACCATATCGGCAAAACATCAACTGAGTATTTCGAGCTGACTTCATTGGGGAAACATCATACAAACTTTACTGGGGAAGATAACGCCTCATCATCAAGATATCAACTACAGACCCCGTGCTGACTTTATTGGGGAGAACAACACCACATCATCCAGGGGAAACCAAGATACATTATTCAATGTTGAGCATGAGTTTTGCACCAACTTCTCTAGGGAGAAAAGTATGAAACTTCACGGGGATAACAACTTGGGGAGTTAAGAAGTCAAACATTATAGCAAGAAATCAATCTTATGGGGATTTTAAATCAAACCCAACGCTTGGTGGGTGACAACCCAAAAAATTGACAAATGCCTCAACACTTCTTAAATAAAACATTGCCCTTGCCCGATTATCGGGAAATAAAAAAAAATGCAAGTACTGCCGAAAGGGAGATACTTCATAAATGAGTCAAATCTCAGCATGCACGAGGAGAAAAGATTTCTATCAAATAAGTGAAGCCTTTATTGGGGAATCTCAAATTGAGTCTTCATATCATGCAAACTTATTCAAACAAAAGATGCCCTAAGATAACCTTCATGGGGAATCAAGAAGTCAACATCATAGAAAAAAGGTCAAACTCTAGGGGATTTTAAATCAAACCCACCGTTGGGCATGTGAAAACCCAAAAGTTGACAACTGTCTCAACACTTCTTAGAAAATATATTTCCCTCGTCTAGTTGCCTGGGAAATAAATACCAACAATAATGCCAATACTACAAAAAGAGCGACATTTTGCGAATAGTCCCATCTCAACACCCCAAGGGAACAAGACCTTTCGCCATATGAGGGAAGACTTCACTGGGGAATCTGGGATCACAAACCCGATACCACAACTTATGCTAATTGGTATCGTCTTCAATATACAAAATCATGCGCATACCAGCGAAAACGACCTGAGAAAACCTTCCCGGGGGAAACAAAACTTCCCGAATTTATTGGATTTCATCCATTCCTGGGATCACCACTTTTGTTTTCCTATTAAATCAAAAAATTTAAAGTAAAAGTAAGTTGTAAATTATTTTTGAAAAATAATTTAGTTATTTAATCTTTTTTCTTTGAAAATTATTATCAATAATAAATGGAGTCTTTGTAAGCTAAATAAAATAAGAATTACAAAGAATTGGGTAGAAGCTCAAATTTTATTGATAAAATGGTAGTCTGCGAATGGCGAGACTCCATGGATGATTACAAAGTTTGGAAAATGGTAATATATAATGGAAAAGATACATTGAGATATAATGACCACTATTCACTCTAACAACTTTGAAATTCTGAGCAGCAGCTTCTATTGAATTATGGTGAGGATCCAAGAAGATTATTGCTTCAATGATCAAGTCTTGTCTGATGCAATTACTTGCCAAGAAAGTCCCTAACTTTTTCCTAACCTGCCCTTGCAGGTTTTCAACTTAGCGGGAAATTTTATTTTGTTTATGTCTCTAATTTTTGCCTAGACCGCCCTTTCTGGTTTTAGGCCTACCGAGACGCTCTTTTTTCCTAAGTCGCCCTTTCGAGTTTTCAAGTTAGCTAGTTGTTATTTTATTTCTTTAGGCGAAGCATTTCTTGACTGCATCAATATTCATGGGACGTGGGAACTCCTTACCATCCATAGTTTCAAGAATTAATGCACCGCCAGAGAAGGCTTTCTTGACAACATATGGGCCTTCAAAATTGGGAGTCCACTTGCCCATAGAATCAGTGTTAAAAGATATGATCTTCCTGAGCACGAGGTCACCTTCTCTAAATTCACGAGGTTTGACCTTCTTAGCAAAAGCTTTCTTCATTCTCTTCTGACATAACTTCCCATGACACAAATCCTTCATTCTCTTCTCTTCGATCAAATTCAATTGGTAAAACCTGTTCTGGACCCATTCAATTTCTGACGACTTGGTTTCAATTATCACACACAAAGAGGGAATCTCAACCTCGATTGGAAGCACCGCTTCCATTCCATACACAAGGGAGAACGGGGTTGCTCCTGTTGAAGTGCGGACAAATGTTTGATATCGATGTAAAGCAAAAGGGAGCATTTCATGCCAATCTTTATAAGTAACAACCATCTTCTGGATGATCTTCTTGATATTCTTATTAGTAGCTTCAACGGCCCCATTCATCTTCGGCATGTACGGAGATGAATTATGATGGACAATCTTGAATTCTTCACAAAGTTATGTCATCATCTTGTTGTTCATATTCGAGCCATTGTCGGTGATAATTCTTCTCGGCACACCATACCGACATATAAGATTATTCTTAATGAAGTGCACTAACACCTTCTTAGTAACATTAGCATATGAAGCAGCTTCCACTCATTTGGTGAAATAATCAATTGCTACCAAGATAAAATGGTGTCCATTCGAAGCTTTGGGTTCTATCATTTCAATCATGTCAATATCCCACATAGAGAAAGGCCACGAGGAAGAAATAACATTGATAAGTGTCAGAGGCACATGAATCTTGTCCGTATAAATCTGGAATTTATGGAACTTCTTTGCAAATTTGTAACAGTCAGATTCCATTGTCAGCCAGTAGTAACTTGCCCTTAGCATATTTTTAGCCATTGAATATCCATTGGCATGAGTGCCAAATGAACCTTCATGAATCTCATGTATCAACATGTCTGCTTCGTGTCTATCCACGCATCTGAGCAAGACCATGTCATAATTTCTCTTGTACAACATATTTTCACTGAGGAAGAAGCTGCCATCCAATCTTCTCAATGTCTTTCTATCTTTATTCGATGCACCAATCTGGTATTCCTGAGTCTGGAGAAAATGCTTGATATCATAATACCAAGGTTTCACATCTGCTACCTGTTTTGTTGTAAACACATGAGCGGGCCTATCCAGTTGCTGAACTATAATTCGAGGTATACCATTCCATGTATTCACTTGATACATAGAAGCCAGAGTTGGAAAATCATCCGCCATTTGATTTTCGTCTCTGGGGATGTGATGGAATTCAACTTTATTAAATAAGGGTAAAAATCTTCTAGCATAATCTTTGTAAGGGATAAAGACGAGGTGAAGAGTATCCCACTCTCCTTTAATCTGATTTATTACTAAAGCTGAATGGCCATTCACATCTAGAATTTTAATTCTGAGATCAATAGCTTCCTCGAGACCCATGATGCAAGCCTCATATTCTTCCATATTATTAGTACAATAAAATGTCAACATTGCTTTAAAAGGAATGTGTGATCCATGTAGAGTGATAATCACAACACCAATTCCTTTACCATAAGCATTCACACCTCCATCAAATATCATTCTCCAGCGAGATTCAGAATCAGGACCTTCCTCAGGCAATGGTTCATCACAATCTTTCACTTTCAGAAACATCACATCCTCATCGGGGAAATCATACATCACAAACTGATAATCATCAACTTGTTGGTGAGCAAGATAATCTGCCAACACGCTGCTTTTAATAGCTTTTTGGGTGCAGTATTCAATGTCATATTCAAATAACAACATCTGCCAGTGGGAAATTCTTCCAGTAAGAGCAGGCTTTTCAAAAATGTACTTGATTGGATCCATTTTGGAGATCAACCAAGTAGTGTGATTTGACATATACTTCCGCAAACGTTTTTCCACCCAGGCCAGAGCACAACATGTCTTTTCCAGCATGGAATATCGTGATTCACAATCAGTAAACTTTTTACTGAGATAATAAATGACATACTCTTTCTTCCCTGTTTCATCTTGTTGTCCCAGAATACAGGCCATGGAATTATTTAACACTGTCAGATACATAATCAATGGTCTTCCTTCAACAAGAGGGAGCAAGATAGGAGGTTCAAGCAGATATTCTTTAATACTTTCGAATTCCCTTTGGTTGTCATTTGTCCACACACAACCTTGATCTTTCTTTAACAACTTAAAGATCGGTTCACACATTGCAGTCATGTGGGAAATGAATCTGGAAATATAATTCAAACATCCGAGGAACCCTCTGACTTGCTTTCTAGTTCTCGGCACTGGAATTTCTTGAATTGCTTTGACTTTATCAGGGTCGACTTAAATCCCTCTTTGGCTCATAATGAAACCCAACAATTTCCCTGACCGAACACCGAAGGTACATTTATTTGGATTCAAGCGGAGACGATATTTCCTCAAACACTGAAACAACTTCAACAAATCTTATACATTCCCTTCTTCAGTCTGGGATTTAGAAATCATATCATCAACATATACCTTAATTTCCTTGTGCATCAGATCATGGAATAGGGTTGTCATAGCCCTCTGGTATGTTGCACCAGCATTCTTAAACTCGAAGGGCATCACTCTATAACAGAATGTTCCCCAGGGTCTAATAAAAATTGTTTTTTCCATGTCCTCAGGAGCCATCCTTATTTGATTATACCCGAAAAATCCGTCCATGAACGAGAAAACTTTGAATTTTGCTGTGCTATCCACTAACATATCAATGTGTGGCAATGGAAAATCATCTTTTAGACTAGCTTTATTTAGATCTCTGTAATCTACGCACATGCGAACTTTTCCATCTTTCTTCGATACTGGGACAATATTGGCTATCCACTGAGGGTACACTGATGTCACAAGAAAACCGACATTAATCTGCTTTAGAACTTCTTCTTTTATCTTCACTGCCATATCTGGGTGAGTTCTTCGCAACTTCTATTTGATTGGCGGGCACTCTGGCTTCAGCGGCAAACGGTGCTCTACAATATCTGTATCTAGACCAGGAATATCTTGGTAAGACCAAGAAAAAATATCCACACACTCTTTCAACATCTCAATCAACCTGCTCTTCACATCACGATGTAACAATGCTCCGATCTTGACTTCCTTCAGATCTTCTTCTGAACCCAAATTAATTACTTCCAATGGATCTTTATATGGCTGAATGGAATTCTCCTCACGCTCAAGCAATCGTGAGACCTCTTCTGGAATCTCATCATAGTCTTCTTGTTCGGCCTCATACACAGGACATTCAAAGTTGGGAGAGGATGCAGGGTCATTGTATTCAACGGGTTTTTTAATTAATCTGCACATATAATTTATGATTACTTTTAGAAACTGACACATATAACAAGTGATCATGCAGATTGAATTACAATTATTATTTATTTTGAAAGGTTTTTTCTAATTACCATTTTCCAAGAAAAAAGAAAAAAACAAAAACACAATTTGGGAAACAAAGACAACTTTTATTATTGATTTTAAAAAATCAAAGCAAACCGATAAGCCCATGAAAAATAGCATGAAATATAAATGCTAAAGGTAAATGGTGCATAAAATAAAAGGGCATAAAATAAAAACACAAAATAAAGTCAATTATTAGAAATTAGGGGTTACTTGGATGACAATTTTAAAACTTGCATTTGGAACTCATTAGAGGATTGGTAGAACCAAAGCCTCTACACAATGAATTGCATTTGTTTTATGTAAAGTATATCATCCATTTTTGAATCCTCAAAAGTACCATTTAATGATCAACGATGTTTAAGTGATTCGCGTTGACCAAAAGTGATGTAGATCCATTAGAGGATTTGTAGAACCAAAGCCTCCACACAATGAATCTCAAGGTTATTGGATCAAAGAGATCAAATTAAAATAGTTGGGCTTGCAAACATAGGTTTAGGCCACGAAGGATCATTTATTCGAATTAGGAAAAAATTTAGTGATATGTTAAGCAATCGTAAGTGGACTTATATATAAGTCGCACCTATTTTGAGGCCGGTCAATAGCAATCTATATACCATTTGTTTTGAGACATGATATAGAGATCATGCTCCAATAATACTTAGTGCAATAAGAAAGGGATGAGATGAAGAAGGGTGGGAAAGAATACACAAACCATATTTGATTTTAAAATTTAATCAAACTATTATTAAAATTATTCATTCATTTTTATGGACTTAGACTCAACACCATGGATCCAATGATGTTAATAGAGTTCATGTCAAAAATTCAACCCAAGATCAGCCAGAAAATAATCACAAAATAAAATTACATTTAATATATACATTAAAAAGGGTTTTAAAATGTTTTAAAATCGAAATAAGAGAGAAAAATATCAACTATGATAAAATTAATCAAGAAATATTAAGTAAAACCATAGAAAAATCAGAAATGAACTCAAATATTTTTTATAAAATTTTTGGTATTTTTTTTTAAGTCAGAAACTATTTTTAAAATTAAAAGGAATGAGTAAAATAAACCAAAAATGATAAAAAATAAAAAAAGTCATAAATTAAAAATAAATGAGGTCACCAATATTTGTCACAATATCATTGGATCATTCCATATTTTTTTTAGAATTTAAAAATGCATAAAAGTATTTTTAAACATTTAAAACAATTCAAATAAAGTGACAATTTATAAAAAATACCAAAACACAAAATAAAATTTAAAAAAAATAAAAAACAGAAAGAGAAAAATAAAAAATATTTTTCATAATTTTTTCCGAATTTATGGACTTAAAAAATGAATTTTCTATAATTTTTTGAAGTTTAAAACAATTAAATATGAAAATATGAAAAGAAAATAAAAACAAAAAAGATGTGGACCAATGGATGAGAGTCAAAACGCTTAGTAATCAAATCTAAGGGATCTGACGTGATGTGCATATCATTGTCATTACTGAATAAAACACTGAATCAAATATAAATCAAATTTTTCAAATAAAAAAAAAACAAATGGCACGCCATCATTGGTTGGAAGATGACACGTTGGTCATCTTCAACCTCCAGCCAACGTGTAATGCAGGTCTCTCAAACTGTAAAATCAGAAGCTAAAACATATACCATTCACTTCGTCTCATCAAGATGATGACAACCATACCTTCGCGAAAAATTTATATAAATTGTAGCTCAAGCAATTTGGAAGGAAAGTTTTGAAAGGAAATTTGAAAATTCATGTCAAAAACTTGTTTCCAGTTAAAAGCAAGTGTTGCGACTAGAACTAGGGCAATCAGAGCTTCATAATGATATCAAAGTTTCGAAGATATGATGGAGAAATCTATCTATTGAAGTTAAGTTGCAGAGCTCTGAAACTGGACTTCTATGGATCAATATAGGTTATGATTCTTGAAGGTAATTGTATGGTTAGCTTCATGGAAGATCAAGGAAGGTGAATTGATAGAAAAATGGATTGAAAAAGGCTTGAACACTGATTTCGAAGTTGCAGAAAAGTGAGTTATGGAATGAGTTTCGCAGGATGGTTTTGGTTGTTCAAGCTTGAGGAAATTAATGGGGGTAAGGTCCTCTATTTATTGGAAAACGAATGGCAATGAAAATTGGAGAAAATAAAGAAGTTTGGAGGGAAATTGAGTGGGGATTGGGCACGAGTGAAATGTGATCTCATTTTCACCAAAAATCATCTAATATTTGCATTTTGAGGTGCTAAACAATTCTGGAAAGTTTGTTAATCAAGTTTAAATCAAAAACATGCACAAATCCTCTGATTAGAGGCCACATTATGGATTTCAAAATTTTGACTTGGTAAGAAATTCAGTTTCAAGTTTCCAATTTCAAGACAATGGCATTTTCAGCTCAAGGGGTCTTAGGAGATGATTCTTGAAGCTTTAGAAATATGAGATTACAAGCTTTGCAATGGGAAAATAATGGAATCAAATGAATGTTTGAGCTGAAAGTTGCAATGAATCAAAGTTGGGAAAAAGAAGTTGACTTTTCATACTTAGAAATATTTCTAGTTTTTCTTCAAAGTGACCTATAATGTTTTGCATCCAAACATGGCCTTCCTCTTCGAATTTTCTCTTTACCAAAAAATATGTCATGAAATAGACCTCTTGAATGACATTTTGAAACTTGAACCATTCAAAATCTCCAAAAATTGAGAGAGTTATGAATTGTTGAAGTTGGCAAAAAATCATGAAATGACCTATAATCTTTTGTATCCTTAGGGAATCTTCCATCCATTTTCTCACTTTACACATAAAAGAAGGAATAAAGTTGATATCCTCAAGATAATTGTGGAAAAAGAGTGGGCTCAAGGTGATAATAATTGATGAAGTTATGATCAATTAAAATCACACATGGGAAATTGGGGGTTCATCTGGAGGACTTGTAATCTTTCTTCTTCATCATGTTTCTTCCAAATGAAAACTCCTTTAATCTTTTGAAGTGATTTGTTAATAACCCGTTTAAGAGAAGTATGTTTTTGGAATCACTCAAAAATTCCAAAAGATGATCAAGATATACTTCTTTGAAGTTCAAAACCCTAGCTCCTAGATCAAGAAAATGTTTTGAGGAACTTTGACAATTTTGAACAACCTTCTTGTAACAAAACTTTTTCTTTGTAGATAGAAGTTATTGATGATGATAATGATAACTCATAGCAACCAAAACCACTTCCATATCTTGATAATTGAGAGAAATATGTACTTATGACCAATGAGAACAATGCGTTGTCCAACCATGACAACTTCTTCAATCAACCCCTTGTACTTTTGAATCAATCTTGATAACTTTGAAATGTGGTGAACCAAAATAAACCTTGCCATGCCATTTCTTCCAAAACAACTTCAATGGTGAGGTTTGAATTTCTTAAGCTTTATTGACTAAGGCATGAAAATAAACTCATGAACCCATGGATGAACTTGCTAAACCACATTGCTTTTACCTACATTATTAACAAGTAAGACAAACCAAAATTGAATTTTATTAATTAAAAGGAAAGTCAAAACAAAACATGCATGATCACAAAAGAAAAACAAGTCAAGGTTCTTGGTGATTCCTCAAAGAGCAAAGCTAAAGACAAGGAGGAGAACCAAAAGCCCTAATATGATCTTGTTGTGATTGAATCAATATGGCATGATGAAGGGATCTTAGGGGGGAAAGTTGGGGTACAACAGTCCTCCATGAATGTGGCACCTGTCTTGAAGAGGGTGATGAAAAACCATTAAATTAAGGCTCTCACCGGAGCCCAGAGGCAACACTTACATAAGCCACTGTTAACCACTGTAATAAGAGCAATGGGATACACGACAACGAGAGAATCTCTTTCCCACCCGAAGCTTTAACTAAACCTCTATACCCGACAGAGGAATGACAACGGGAATGGACCTTAGCAACCCCTTTCTCCTTCCATTGAAAATACTTATATAGATGGAAATGGTTCTCTTCCTTGAGCAGGAATGCATGAGTTTCTAATCCGTATATGAGTCCCCTAACTTCCTCATGTAAGTCAATGTTTCCCCTTCTAGGAGGATAAATATCTTTATTATAATTTCGCAAGCGTACCTGACATTCACTTTTATCATTCGTTCCTGGATCGTTGTTGTGTTCCAAGAGAAATATGGAAGATTTTAAAGCCTGCTCTGTGATGGGAGGTGAGGTTGTTCAAGGAAGTATCCTTGGGGAAGGCCGGGCAGTCAAGCCGTCTTAAGAGAGATTGAGATTCTATTCTTTGGGTAGGGAAGTTTTTACGAAAGGTTCTCAGTCTTTCGACTTCCTCATCCATATCAGGACCGATTTTTTTTGTTCTGGCTTGTAGCTTGATAAAGGGCGGATGGAAGGATAGCTGGAAATTTAATTCCACTTAGAGTTATAAAGAAAAAGTCTCAGTATCTAATGAACCGAACGCTTCATTCATGGAACAAAGTAACTACTGGACCAATGTGTTTGTGTCCAATCAAAAGGCAATGACAATTGTCTCAGGAGAAATTCATTTCGATTCAAATTCCGAGCTTGCACAGAGTATATCCCACTTAAGGGAATGGGGGGAAAGAAAGAATAGATTAGAAGCCCCTTGAAGTTTCCTTTATTTATCCTTTATTTGTGAATCCCAAGTGGGAGTCAAATAGGAGAATATGAGAACACTTGAGAGTTTTTCTATTACTTCCTTGCTTACCTGGCTCACTTCGCAACAAAGAGAAGTAGTTTATTTGCTAGCTTAGCTCGAAGATGCCAACTTCGTTCACTTATGTCTCTCGTTTACTCGTTATCTACCCTTATTTCTCACCTTTGCTTTGAGGGTATCTAAATATACAGTGGTGTGCTCATTAGAGGATGCTTTTTTAGTTAGCTAAGGGACTACCTTAGTTGAAGGTAGGAGAGCATCAAAGTCTCTTATCTTCCCAAAGAAGGCGTAAATTGAGATGTGAGAAAAAGAATAGCTATTCACTCTCTAAAGCCCTAATAATTCTTTCTAGCAGGTGTAAAAAGAGGATTGTTGACAATTCAATAAGCACTGCAATAACCTCTTATGGAATGATCCTGGTGTTCTTGCTATGTCGTCAATCTCAGTATACCGAAATGGTATGACCTAGAGGCATCGATCTGGAATGGGTCTTGCACTTCTGAATGAAAGGAGCCCTTCATCTCCACTCTTCAATTATATCCATACCAGGTGAACAAAGATGATCGGCCTTCAGTGCCTGGTCAACCATTAAAGAAGAGAAGAGGAGCGGAACAATGAGAAGGAGTTTGTATCCCTCCAACCATAACTAATCAACCCTTCTCTTCAACATATCCATTTCCCTTTCCATTTCTTTCACCGGGCCTGCCCGATCCCATTCCAATTCCTAGCCCGAAAGCATGAATCACCATCATTCTTCATATGACCCGATCACAACACCAAGATCCAGATCCAAGTATTTCCTGTCTCCTAGCAAAGAAAGGAGGGGAGAACCCCGGTATCTATCTTCTGGTCACCCAAAAGAAAGCTCCAACCCTCAAATGCTTCCCAATGAGAAAAGCTAAGGGAGTGCCGTTAAGGCTAATAGTCCAATCAACAAAAATGGGAGTTAGTTACCTAATGGAGGTAATGAGCCCAAAGTTGGATCTAATGTCTTCTAGTAAAGGATAAAATGCTTGGGAGGAAGCCTCTGCATCAGCATTTCCATTCCCAGGGAGCTCAAAGCAATCAAGTGAATTCTCGTCATCAGGACCAAATCCCTAGCACCCAAGCAACAATAACTAAGAACCTTTATTCGAGACCATTAGTAGGTAGCATGTTGAGGTTCCAAGCCGAACAAAAGCAATCTTTTTATCTGAACCAACTAGCGATCAAAAACCAGTCAAGGATTCCACTCTCTCTCCACCTAAATCGACGGTTTAAATATCTTAGTAAGATATATCGGTTCATCCAGCTAGTTGCATGCTGTATCGTGAAGTGCTTATTCATTCCCCTGATTGTAGAATTTCGACATGTTCGTGGTGAACGAGGAGCGGTCCTATGTCTATAAGATAATACTAGCTAGGGTGTGAGCAATTTTATACTACGAAAATAATAGGCATGCCAACTTGATCGTTATCGGTCACCAATCCAACCTCTCGTACGAGTACAAGTGCTTTGTCCTCTACTTGAGCGATGGGCTAGAAGCCTGAGAGATACCTTATATATAATTATAATAATCTAGAATGAAAAAATCTTGGGGTATGTATGGATCTGTGATCCTAATATGAATAGAGGAAGAGCGCCTAATAGCTAGGAATGGAAGGGTTAACGGAAATGGTTAGTTAAAGAGTCTTTTATGCAAAAAAGTTCTTCTCATCTCCTTATTTTAAATTCCATGATTCTTCATTTCCCACCCTAGCTTTATTGCGAGCCAAAAACCTTTATGGATTCCCTTTTATTTTCAATGAAAGCTTTCTTTGTGCTTACCCGATCAGCTCATTCAGGTGTGACAGTTGCTGATAGATTCTCTTCTGGCACTATCACACTCATTATTCTATTCTAGTAGTAGATAGTCAAGTGGACATTCGGCTCGTAGCCTCTTTTCCCCTTTCCATACCTAAGCTCTTCACTCGCTTTGTCTGTTGCTAGTTTGACCCCTTCCTTTGATCCAAAGGGACTTCCCTTTGGTTTGGCACACTACTCTGTTATGATTATGATAGAGTCTTTTCTTAGCAACAAGAATCACTAACCTCGGTCTTGCGGGATAAAATAGATAATCAAGGCTATTTCCCCTTCTTTCAACTCTAGTTGCTTTTGGAGCATGTTCTATTGGCCTATTAAAAATAAAAACTTCTTTCTTTGGCTTTGCCTCTTGTTGAGGCTCTTTCTTCTTTCTATGACTTGGCCCGTGCGTGAAGGTCTGTGTCCGTTCTTATCCCTTCCCGTGGCACAAGGTAATCTAGGAGATCTGGTTCTAGAATCGGGTGTGGGTTAATAACTCATCTAAGTATGACCATTCTGTATGCCCACCCCTTCTTCCATTATATAAAGTCATGGCGTAGGAAGAATATCATGTTCTCGCTTCCCTTATTTGTTTGGCCTAGAGGAATATCTCCCAATGGTCGACTGAAGACTTATTACCGATTAGCCTTTTTGCTACTAAAGATACTTATGGAACTTATGCAGACTTGTTTGCTTTGATCTATGGTGGGAAGATGACGATGCGATTTCATCTGTTGGAGGTGTAACCGTAGAAGTTAGGTCTACTCTAAAGGTTGTTCTATTCTCCTCAGATGAGAATCGGTAGCTGTTAGAATAGTGGTAGCGGTGTTAATTTCTTCTTGAAAAGACTACTTGACTTGCTTTCCTTACTCTATTGAATAAGTAATATCTTACCTTTTCTAGAAGGTTGTGAGTGCATTGATGCAGAGAAGTTGGAATATAGTCAGTGTGCCACGAGTGACTCCTTTTATTGTCAATTGATTTGACTCTGTCTCCTCCCAGGAAGGATAAGATAGAGATTATTGTGTCTTTGTGGTTTAGGTTTAGTAAGAGCATGGCTTAAAGAAGTGAGTGAGTCTTGGAAAGGTATTATCGAAGTCACTTCCAGATTCTAATTCTATTCTTTTGGGCTAATCCATAGGGCAGGTAGAAGGCATAGGTTCTGATTTCATTTGGCTACTGAGAATGACCCTAAGATATCGGTCTAACATTCTAGCCATGTCATAAGTTGGATTCGACTGAAGGGTAAGGATATGATCGGGTTTAAGAAAGAAAAGCTCAAAGAACTCTTGGAAAGATTAGAAAAATACCCAATACACTAATGTAGTTCTATAGGGAAAAGATAACTATAAGAAGTCTACTCAGTCCCGGTACTCCTTTTCGATAAGTAAGGTAGGAGAAGCTTGCTATTTAGTTCCAGTAATCAAGCTAGGCTCTTAGTTGGCTATTCATAGATATGGAATTGTCCTCTATTGCTAATATAGTGGCCTTATTTAAGAACTCCTTCCTACGTGGTAACAGGGGTTACGGCTAAAAACACCGGTTACTTATATAAGATCAACAACTCCTAAAGGAAGATTTTCCTTTGCTATCAGCCCTGATACGCGTGAACATTTGAAAGATTAGCAAGGATGAGATAGTGGAATAAGGGTCGGGAAGAAACTTCACTACAGGGGAAAGGCTTATGTCACTCTCAAAAGGAGTGATATACCAAATGATGATCCCTAACTTGATCTTTTGATATGAGATTTGACAATCAGGGATTTCTCCTAGTCTGGATCCCATGGTACTTCTAGAGGAAGAAAGGAGTTTGGGTTAAAGGACGAGGGATGTTTTCTTATTTTAGTAGCAGCACCAGAAGAGCTGATTCATATTTGTCTAAAGAAAAAAAGGTACCAAGCAACTCTTCTTATTACGATGACGTGAGTTTTGACAATTTGGATTGGGGAAATAATGCACTTCTCGCATTGGAGGTGCCGGAGCATCCCAAACAATTGAAGTTGAGGAAAGGTTTAGCGGTAGCCCATGTCTTCTTTATCCCCTTTTGATAGAGACAGAAAGTCCCTGGGAAAGAGGAGGAGTCCCGTCATTCCTTCACTCGCGCATCCATATGGATATCAGCCTACATACAGACTAAAGGAGAGTCTACGAGCTTGACTTTGCAAAGTTGACAGGAGAAACCCGATGCAAATTTTAATCCTTTACCAAGGAAGATTTAGGATACATTGTAGGTTTCATTGCTTTTGATCTCTTTCTCTCTCTGCGGAGAATTAAAGCAAGCCTTGCTTTTGAGGATCCAAATGATGGTTTGTTCAAGTTAGCTAGCAGCCCATTCCCTTCAGGGTTAAAGGTAACAAGAACTCTAGGATAGGTGTGCTTGGTAATACCTCTATTTAATACTATGTAGGCCAGTCTTTCCTTTTCTTTGTATGCTCCATGTCAGAATGTGATCTCTTCTCTTTGTTAGGTATCGTATATAAGAGAAAGCTTTGACTCATCTCCCTGAGTGGGGCTTCTCCTCTCTTTCCTAAATTGTGTAGAATAACATGTGGGACAAAAGTCCCAGAAACCTAGACGTATGATTGGCTTTCCCTTTCTTTCAGTTTTTAAAGATTAGTCCCACGAGTCGTGATCTAGTTCTTTCGTATAGCTCAAAAAGAAAAATAGTGATTTCAATCGCAAGTAAGCTGAAGGGAGTCTGCAAGACTGGTGAATCCACTAGGGAAACCCAAATTCTGGAAGTTTGCGAGCCAGTACTTTAGTTATTTTTACCCTCGAAGGACATGTTTTTATCTAATTCTAAGCTTTCTTATCAGCCCCAGTGAGTTTACCATTTATAGGCTCACGAAGCAAGCAACAACAGTTAAGGATACTGGAACGAAATGATAAATTTCAATAGGATTTTCTTTTGTACTCGAGTTCAAATTATATGTATGGGGTAAAGGAATGATATCCTAAGGAAGAAAAGCAAAAGTAATCCCGTCTAGAGACTATAAGGGAATCCGAGTTAGAAGAATTCTACTCAAACAAAGTCAAGGTTGTGAGCCAAAACACGTCTCTTCTAATATCTCGAGTGTTAGACGGAAGTTCAAGTCAAAAGCTAAAGCTAACGCTTACCTCAGATTAAGTTAGCACCACCTGCAGGTTCAGGAGAAAGCAAAGTTCTAAAGAAAAGAAAGAATCGAAGTTGGTGTGAGTTCAAAGGTCTTTTCAAACGGGGTTGTTGTTAGCTGTGGGTAGTTTGATGTACTGGTTTTGGGTGAAGAGTGGTGATGGAATCCTTCTTCTGCTCAGCAGGATTTAAGTCTCCATCCAAATCAAGGAGAAGCCACAGTCTAAGAAACCAAGATATAATGTAATTATGTACAGAGTCAACACCTCTACCAATAAGGAATCAAGTAAAGTAATTGGTTGAACACGGTCTATGTATAAAGAATTCTTCCTATTCCTGTGTTGTGCCAAAAGTCTGTAAGACTTTCTTGATGCGGAGTAGTGAATATAATCAAGTTCAGCAGTCCAGGAGGGAGGAATTAAACTATAATTCTCGTAGTTCCATAGGTAGGAAGTGCATCAACGAGTTTCCGTATCTCGATAGTTGGGACCGAACTTCAAGCAATAGAGATTAGTGTTGAAGGCTAAGATATATGTAATATGAATAGTAAGTTGCGCACCTGTCAAGCAGTTCTCACTCCAAGCAGGACTCTTTTATGGATTAGTGGGAAGGCGCTGGATAAGAGAAGATTTGTCTATCTAAGTTGCTGACGATCCAGTACTGTTCGTGGTAAAGCAAAGTTTCAACTCACAATCCATTTATATATAACGGAGAAAGGTTATGCAAGAGAGTGTTCATTTCTTTTTTTGTTTGGCTACAACGAGTACGCTCTCTATAATATTTGCTTGGGGCTTTTCACTTTAACTTGGTTTCCAGATATCTTTGAAACCTATTTGCTAAAGGAGGCAGGAGTGCATCTGAGAGAGTGCTTCGTGAAAGAATTGTGTGTCGCGGTGAAAGGTTTCCCGTTGGGTTTTCCGGCCCCCAGGTCTGCACCTAATTGTGGAAGAGGGAAGGTGCATTGAGTATAAACTCTCTCTTGCACCTTTCATTAGCTTGTTCCTGTTCGTCTATTCCGGACGGGGCAGGCAGCCCACATACATACATGAAGAGAAGAAGAGAGGAGAGGGGGTTCCTTCAGATTAAGGTGTCAAGGCGGACGAATAAGGCCACAAGTAGAAGCAACTAAAGCTTTGGTCATCCAGTTGACTCCGCCAGTCCTGCTTGCTGTCATGCTGGCAAAAGCAGGCCTTTGGCCTTACCTACTATTAGATTTGAACCAATGACTCTCTTCGTATGAAAGCGATACTCTAACCGCTTAGTCAAGTAGGTCAAGCTGAGTCAAGTCAGAGAAAATAGACCCCAATAAGAAAGAGAAAGCGTTATCCCTATATGAAATATCGTTCTATTCACTCAACTACGGAATAAGACTAACAAAATTTTCCTATTCATTGAACCCAATACTAAGGGCAAATATAACTTCCTTTGCTCCCTTCCTTCAACTTATAGGATGTAACCCGGACTCCTAACTATACCCTCTTCCGATTGATTATCTCGATTACACTGCCTTGGTTGGACACCATGCCTACTTCTCTCCAATGCCTCCATCTTAAACCCCTTTGTACTACAATCAAATCAATTGATCGATCAAGAGGATAATCTCTTTTGTTTGGGAGGGTAGCTAAAAGAAATTCCTCGCCTTCTCTTGAACAAGGGAAAGGCAGCATATCATTAGCTTCAATTGAACAAGCTCAACCTTAAAAAAGATTGGTGATATAATAGGCCGAAGAACCGTTGAACGCTTCAACTTGGCCAGTGAAGAAGGCGAAGGCTAGGCAAGAGACTAGGACAACTTACTGCTTACTTCCATGGTTTAAGCTTTAGGCTCCATAGACCGAACTTTTCTTTAGGTATAAGGGAAGGGAGGACACCACTCAGCACCTAAGATGGGGTTCAATGCCGCCCAAAAGAAGAAAAAAAGAGAGATGTATGGCTGAGGAGAGGTGAGAAAGAACACATGCATGGGGATTCTGTCGAAGGTTTGATATTCTATGATAGGACATGTGATACGGTGGCAGAACCAGATTGTTTTAGGAAAATGCTGGTTTGCATTTTGCGTTTGTGTTTGCAAAATGTCGCGATAAGCAAGAGTCGCCACTGACTTTTATTTTATCCAACTGGAAAGGACAAAAGCATAGAAAAATTCCTTTTTCGAGATTTTGAGTACGGAGGGTAGATTATAGAAAGGGAAGGTATTAGCACCCTTTCTATCCGTAGTTTTCTACGGGCTCTTAGGTACTTGCTCATCATTTTAAAAATTTCTTCCGTGTTTGTATGTTTTGAAAAGGTTTTGTTTTACTTTGTTTTAACCCTTGTATCAGTCCTCAAGAGTGTTACAAAGTTGTTTTTGAAAACTTTGTTTGAAAAGAGTGTAAGTGTGAAAATAGTTTATTTTGAGCAAATACCTACTAGCATCTACCTACTCGAAAAAAGAATATTTTTGTTCTTGTTTCTTTTAGACAGCGTTATCCTACTATTGAGAAATAGGAAGCACCGTCATTGGAGTTGTAAGGGTCAATTCGAAATGGACGCACTATCACTAAAGCAATGTTAGGACGTCTTAGTAATAACCCTAATGTCTTAAGATCATATTCGAGGAAACATTTTCGAGGCAACCTTTCCGAGGCAACATTTCCGAGGCAAAATTTCTGAACGGGACATTTGATCTTTGTTTAGACAAGAGGGAAACCACTAAGACACCCTATACTTAATGATCGTTTACCGAAGGCAACCGAAGTGAGAGCATACCCTAGGAGTGCGCATGTGAGAGTGATTTAATTTCAGTTATTATCTTTGCACATTTAGGGTTTTCTAGCCATTTTAAATTAACATATAGTCTTGTCATGCAATCCTATTATCATACATCTAACAGTTAATATTTGCGAAAATTAAAATGCGAGAAATAAAACTACGCTATTACAAGGCTTCGGGGAGGGTATTAATTACATAGCCAAAAACCCATAAAACGATAAATTAAAGAAAATCCTAATTAAACTATTACATACCATAAGCAGTTACATTAATATCGTAAAAATAATAATTGCGCGTGATGAATCGAGAACAAGAGAAATTAGGGTTTTTACGCCGTCTAAACCTAATTGAAAGAAAAATCTTTTTTTTTTGTGGTTTTTGTGTTATTTTTGAGAAAAATAGAGCTTAATTTAATAAATAAAGAAAACCTAATGACTAATTAATTTTATTTGAGAAAAATAATTAAATTAACTATTTTTTGTATTTTTGTTATTTTATGAAAAGAAATAAAAATATAATCAAGAACAAACCTAATTTTCTAATTTGATTTTAATTATTTACAAAAAAAAGTTAGAATTAAACCTAAATTAAAAACTAATATAAAATTGATTTTAATAAAATAAAATAAAACCTAAATTCTAAATTGATGAAATTGATTTTATGATTTTTTTGTAAAAAAAGAAATTAATTTTGGTTAGAGAATAATTAAATAAAGAAATTAAATAAAAGAAAAAAAAGAAAGGAAATTAGAATGGGCCTGGTGTTATAGCAAAAGGGGGGGGGGGGGGTCTGAATTGCAAATTCTGAGCCCAAAAGCCCCTAGCCCATGTTGACTTTTCCAGATCCTGTGTTGCTAGCTTGACTAGGCATATGATTAACCTTCATGGATAAGGCGTTGGATCTAGGCATGCTGGGAACTGGATGGCTGAAAGTTGATAGCGCATGGTGGACTTATGGGAAGCCTGAACACTTGATTATACAAAGAAAAATAACATTGAACAAATATAGGGACCTGGGGATCGAACCTAGGCCCTTTGGCATTTTCTATTGCACGCTGACCATCTGAGCTAGCTTGGCTTTTTGTATGGTTAATGACAAAGAAACATTATATGGAAAAACAAAACAATAATTATCAAAACGCACGAAATTTTGAATTGGCAAATCAGGGAGGGCCACGCCACCCTTCTTCTTCCTCCCACCGTTGCTAAAAGTTCTGACTTTTACCTACAATCATCTGGGCGTAGGTATAAGCCTGTGTTTCTCCTAAATCTTATGCAAGCATCATAAACCACAACCAATGGCGCCATCCTACTCGTTGCAACCTCATGAGCTTTATGGTACCATTATTAACGAACAATTGTTCCTGCATTAAGAATCCCTAAAAACAAAGCTCGAACCGTAATCATGGCATCTTGGTATGCAATCAATAAAAATGCAATTAAATACAACCATTAGCTTGTAAATGATTCAAGGATTCAGAATATGCAAATAAATCATGCTAAAAGTAACAGAATTGTGATATTCGATTTCAAGAAAGCATGGATATCGTGAGATGCTTACAGTGCAATTCTGGACGTTAGGAGGCTTGTTAATGATTGCAACATGTTCCTGGGATGTCCAGCAAACGTTTGGGATGCTTAGGATGCTTTGAATTGGTTTGCAACTTAGAAATCAGTGTTCCACTTTTTTCCAATTTTTTTGAAACTTGCTTTCTTTTTTTCATGCCTCCAAATCCTCTTCTTTTGATCTTCCAATGTTCTATATGTACCCTAGAACGAATTAGGGTTATAAACTTGTTTCAAATCTTCCTCAATTAAGATCATTGATTCAAGATTTGATCCTTATGCAAATATTTCCAAATCAAGCCAAATCCAATCTTTTTGTGTCCAAATGAAGCTTGCACAATTTGATTCTCTTTCTAGCTGTATAAGAGGCCTAAACATGCACAAAATCTCAAGCTTTCATTAGTTTTGATATTTTCATGATTTTATTTTGATTTTATTTGATTTAATTGAAATAAAAATAAAATAAATGACAAAAATAAAATAAAGACATGTGGGAGAGATCATGGGTCGTGGGTCATGTTACAAACTCAGTGCAAGCATAAAAAATTAGGCCCATTTGATAAAAATTGCAATTTGAGACACTTTTGACTTTTGGCAATTTTGCAAAAAAGGTCAACTTTTCCAATGCATAAATCCTTCAATTTTGACTCTAGAGATGTGTTCTTTGACTTTTTAGAAAGCTTAGCATGTCCTCTAAGCAACCCTTTTGGTCTCATATCAATTGAGTCTTCCATTTTCATGTATGAAGCTTTGACAAAAAATGTGTTTTTGTTGACTTTTCAAAATGACCTATAATGTCCAAATTCATATCTTCTTGTGAGTGCATATTTTGAACTTGGGAGATGAATATGGATTGTATTTAATTCCATCCTCTTCAAAATGAGCTTTGGATGGGTCATTTTTGATAAAGTATGAGAAAGTTATGCTTGGTCAAAGTTGAGTTGACTTTTCCTGCAAAACCCTAATTTAGCAACTTTTGGGTTTTAATGAATTGTGAGCAATCCTTGAGGAATCATGATCAACCCTTGATAAAATGATGAATAATACTTCAAAATGAGGATGTTGACCAAAAATCTTGAAGTTTGACTGTATGTAGGACACAGTTGACTTTTTCCCTAGCACGGTCGATTTTCAAGCCTTTGAGCAATTGACTAAGAAAACTTCATCTGCAAGGCTTGAAAATTGACATGGATGATCTTGAGAAAATATTAGGACAATGGTGAGCATTTGGGATCCTTTGGACTCAAGTACCTTGATGCAAACTGAAACCCTAATTTGAGGTAGTCTGCCTTAGGAGAGAGTTTGTCTGGTCAACCCTTGGTCTTCCTTGAGCAATTTGAGGACCTCACTTGAAATGTATTGAGAAATATGGGAGGGAAAATTTTGGGTTACAACAGGACATCATAAGCTAAGGAAGAAAGAAAGGAAGTCCATTACTGAGAGAAGTGGTGATCTCGTCTTGCTTGCTGGGAGAGATAAAGCTTCCGGACCACCATTCCAGCCAGATTGCGAGCGATCACTCAACAATGAACACTAACTGAAAGCGACCGGGAAAGAGTAGGCATCCCTTATGGGAATCGAACCCGTGTCTTTGACATGAAAAGTCAATGTCCTAACCACTGGACGAAAGGTACCAGAAACCATTTTTCATATACCTCAGCTCCAAGAATATAAGTGGTTTGTTTTGTTTCTATACGCAATTCAAGATTTCGTTTATTTTCTGGCGATTTCTGATGTGAATTTTGCAGGTCGTCTCCCCCTCCTACAGATTCCCTCACAAGAGCCTGCTTACGGCATGCATGATTCATGGTTACAACCTTTACTTTAGCGTACAACGACTTATATAGAAAGCATGAACCACCTCAAACTCACTCGACTGATGGTTAATGGTTCTACGTAATTAGCAGGATCGAGTTTCTACTCCAATATAAGGTTTTTAGGTTTGTGAAATCAAGATTACCAATACGAGTTCTTTGAGTAAGGAACTTGTAGCATTTACTTATGTCAATGGAGAACTGGTATTAATTATTTCTTTTTATTTGTTACTTGTATTTGATTGAGTACAAGTAGTAGTAGGGTAGTTGAAGAGGTCGATATCTCCCTAGTGAAGGCTCGCTTTGCACACTTCACGAGCAAATAATAGATATGACTTACAAAAAGGTAACCATACGTTTGTTGTCCTGTCTCTGCCTGTAGGTAGTAGGTCCCTTCTCTTTCTGATAAGTGGATAAGTTGAGGGGCTTGCTTCCCAAAAGAAACTTCCCTTGCCTACTCCTGGCCTTGACACTCTAGTTGTTGTAGCTCTTGTTTAATCCTTGTTTTCCTTCTTTCTCTTGTTATGAGTTTAGAGTATGTCTAGAACGAGTGAAACGAAGTGCTTCCATTAAAAAGCCCGAGCCCACGACCTAAAGAGAAGTCGAAGGGAAGTGGCTAATATATTGACTTGCTTTTTACCTTTCGTATTCGGCAGAAGTAAAAATTGATATTAGTGAGCTCTGTTTGCTTCGAAAATATGTTGTTGGGCGGTAAGAATTTGTAAGAATAGAATCCCTATGTGGGGGAAGATCACGAAAGACAAATATTGTGAAGAGTGCATCATGATGACTAATCCATGAGAGACCATATTTATGCTTTCATTCACTCGTTCCTCATGGCTAGGAGAGGGAAAATCTTAAGGTTTTATAGTTTTTGAATCCATTTAGGAATTTGATTGTGCCCATTGATTGGATGCCGAGGGAGAGAGCGATAAAAAGAGGGGTGGTAAACTGACCTGGGACATTGATATGGAGTTGTGGTCTCCTTCCCATCCTTGCGAATGCCTGGGACTAGAATTGATGATCTGAATCAGAGAGTAGAGTGAAGGCTTGTAGTTGATACAAAAGTGACAATTGGATCAAGGTCTTTAAAATAGTGCCCTCCTATCACATAAAATCCTTTCCATGTTAATGAAAAAGATGAGCAAGACTTCAATTTCCGTTATTACCGGGTGCAAGGCTGAGAAAAAAGAAAGAAATTAAAACCTGAATCAAGATCAATGCGTGAAAGATCAAAGGATTCTACATCACAGGGTCAGGCCCCAGGAGATGATACTCTCTGTTCTTTAATCAAATAAGGATAAATTCCATGGATTGCTCCAGCTCTAGTGTACACTTGTCCTCTCTAGAAAGAGAATGTTCACTTGAAAGCACAGACCTGCTAAAAAAAGAGTGAGCTAATCAAGGCCGGGGAGAGAATATCAACAAGTTCGAAAATAAAGACAAATCAATCACTTTAGCAAGAAGAGTGAGCGAACAAGTCTGATTTCTTCTCCATTGATGTCGAATTCAAGTTTATTGACCTCTGACTAAAAGGAGACAACTAAGAGCTAGGGGCGGCGAAAGCTTATTCCGGGAAGGCTATTTCCCAGCCTAGGATAGTTGGTTGATTAGATAAGAGGGGAGATCTGTGAAGGGAGTATAAAAAATAAAAGTTATAGGAAAAAAATGCTACTCAAAAGAATCGGACTAGCTTTTCGTACTAACAAAGAGTATTTTAGTACTACTGTGTATTAAATATCTAACCAAAAAAGAAGGAAGAGAATGAAAGGAGAAGAGAAGTCCACTTCCGAGACGGAGCCCTACATAAATTGAAGCATCAGGAACAAGCAAAGATGCCACCGATTAAGATTTGGATATTGTGCTTCATATTCTTAATGTATTTATTATCCATTCATCGCACTTCGAAAAAGCCTTAGGTTGAATCCCGACATGGTCGAGTAGGGATTCCAGGACAGTTTCAAGTAGCTTCTTCGGGTCGATTACTCATTCAGTTTGTTACGAAATAAGTTGCAAGGTGCGAGATGCACAACCTTTGATCCAATTCAGCTTGAAGGGCCTTACAATCCCAGTTAAGGAATGACAGGTCTACGTTTTGGTCTACCCGCACGTGACAGAATTATGCATAGTCTGTATGCCATCCTGCTTCTAAAGCCCGACCTTTCTCTGTCTGGGTTCGTCTAGCTTTGTATTGCTTTCCTGGCTTAGACAAAGTTAATTTACCCTCTTTGAAATCCCCATACCTTACTAGAGCCCCCTAACAATACCACAACTCAATTAATTCCGCCTTTTGTCCTCCACTACCAAAAGACGTGGATACTTGTTTCTCTCATCAGATCCTTACCTAAGGTTACCTTCATGTTACTTACTTGAACTCTCTTAAGGAAATCTCAAGCTCTAACACTCGAAAATAGTAGCTATACAACAACAAGACAATGGGGCATACAGACCCCACGACTATTAATAAAGCACAACTCTTTCCTCACATATAGCTAACCAATTTCAATTGAGCACATGGAAATGCAAGATGGAGGCCTTTCAGAATGAAAGGAACACCATCCCTAGGGAAATAGATCAGCAATTCACTCAGGAGCTTTGTTAGTTTTAATTGAGTATGCAATTCTTCTCTTTACCTTTCAGCCGGCTAGTCCGCTTATCCCTCTATGACCGGAGATGGTTATATAAGAAGTGTTGTGGCTTTGGTGGAAGGCTGTGAAGATCCTTGTTTGGGTTTGGCTGACTCTTAGTTTGGGATGATATTTTTGGTTTAGGAATTTACTCTGGAATTCGGTCACTCGGGTAAGAACATAAGGCATTGAAAGACGTGAACCAAATCATTTAAGCTTCACTTAGATTCTGGAAGAAGTGGGATGGAACTCTATTACATAGATAGACAGAAGATGGCCTAGTTGGCTTAACCTGGAGAAGATGTTGAGTTGAGGAAAATAAGCCTTCCCAATTTAAATATTTTCCTATCGATGTAGTCTTTTCTTCTCTATCTTGATCCCCGAAAAAGGGCGAAGCGGAAATTGAAAAAAAATGAAGAAAGCTGGTAGATTCAGGCTACCCTAGTAGCGTAGATTCTGCCTCTCCCAGTTCACAGATTCCGTACATAGTTGTTCCAGCTGAAATACTTGGAATAATTCTACCGCTTCTACTAGGAGTAACCTTTTTAGTGCTAGCTGAACATAAAGTAATGGCTTTTGTGCAACGTAGAAAGGGTCCTAATGTAGTGGGATCGTTCGGATTATTACAACCTCTAAAAGATGGTTTTAAATTGATTCTAAAAGAACATATTTCACCAAGTAGTGTTAAGTTCTCCCATTTTAGAATGTCTCCAGTGGCTACATTTATGTTAAGTCAGGTCGCTCATGCTGTTGTACCTTTTGATTATGGTATGGTATTGTTAGATTCTAACATAGGGCTACTTTATTTGTTTTCCATATCTTCGTTAGGTTTTTATCTAATTATTGCAATAGGTTGGTCTAGTAATTAGGGGGAGGCCGTTAGGTCGCCTATGATACTAGGACCAATAGGTTAAAAATGGGTTTGTGTCGCAGGTGTTGAACGATCTACTCTACACAGGTGTGGGCTTACGGGCTAGGGCTCATCAAGCCTTTCTTTCATCCAAAAATAGGGGCCCTAGTCGGTCACTTTTCCAGGTCGGGATCGATAGATAAATGGAAGTCATAAAAAAGAGATATTTCTATTCGCACCTAAGATCAAGAGGAAGGGTAGCTTGTGAAGCTGGCTTATATAAAATATATTATTCATTATTATAGAATCTTTTATAAAATTATTTTTATATAGATTCATTGTCTTTTAACCGGTTGTTCTTCTTTGTTAACGCTACTAAGGACCTATGGGTTAGCCTACTAATGTATTGTATAGTAGGGTATAGTAGGCGAGCGAGTTAGCGAAGACTCTTAGGCTATAATATAAGAGAGGGTCAGTGTGTAGCCTTCATTCTACTATGCTACATAAAGGTTACGAAGTAACTTAGCTCAATGTTATGAGAGTCAAAGGGGAAGGCCATACCTATATAGAAGAATCATTGTTCGCTGACTTTCTAAGGTATAACCTTTCGCTCCCCTACTTAAAAGGGACACAAAGCCGTCCTCTTTGCACCTCTGATAGACTACTTAAAATTCAATTCAAAAGGCCCTACTTAGTGTTGCAAGCCTTTGTCATTGTTAGTCAACTAAGTAGGTCCTGAGGCCCCCTGCTAATCCGTAAATCATAGGAGCATGTCGTAACACAACAAAAGGATGGTCCCCTATGAATTTAATTAATTATGGAAGGGAAAAAGTACCCCATCATGGTGAACCTCTCCTTGCGATTAGGATGAAGTAGATGCCTCACAACTGGGGGGTGGATCAAATCGAAGTTTCTTTAGTTAGCCACCGACCTATAGTTATCCTTAATCTTCTGTGCTTGGTGGAGAAGAAGCAAACAAAGGTACACTTCCTTGTTGTCTTGTTCACTGCCACGAACTAGGATCGCTCGACATCTAGGTCAGATTGGAGCAAGAATTTTTGAGAACATATTACCCATATTCGGGGACAAGGGGCAGAACGACCTCTCGATCTACTTACTGCATCCCAGGTATAAAAATGTCGTCTAGGCGTTCCTTATTGCTCCGACGCCTAGGAAGTTGTCTGGGCCAAGAGCCATAGTTAATTGTTGTTTCCGTT
This sequence comes from Vicia faba, assembly GCA_948472305.1. Taxonomy (NCBI): domain Eukaryota; kingdom Viridiplantae; phylum Streptophyta; class Magnoliopsida; order Fabales; family Fabaceae; genus Vicia; species Vicia faba. The sequence continues at coordinate 1,157,711,731 of OX451735.1, read as the reverse complement.
TGGTTATTTTTTTCTTGTTGTTGATACCGGCAAGACCAGCCAGATGATGTCTGTTGGTTGGTAGTGAGAGAAATCATAGTACCTGCATACCCAAAAGCAAAGGAGGCACTGATTTAAAAATAATCATTTGATTTTATTACTCTCCCTTAGCAGACAGAAGGAAAGGAGTCTATCTATCTGCCTAGCTTTGGTAAATTTCACCCAACGCAATCCATAGAAATTCCACGAATCCCTTGGTGGATAATTCTGACGACTTAGCAACAATGTAGAATGGAGTTTATCGTCTGGTTGATCTGATCTTTAGGGGGAAATACATAGCAAAAGGTGCTTTAGTGATCTTTTATAGTCTGAATAGGGAACTCTATATGGGGATCCATCTCGTTTTTATTCGCATTGTGCAACTTGGTCTCCAAATTGGGTGGTTGTTTTATGCTTTATATTTAAAGCAAGCAACTTCATCCTTGATGATGTCCTATGGTGGTGATGAATTCATTCATCCACACAATGCGGTACCTGTTTATCTCGCTCGGTCCAGTTACCCTCGGATCATTCTATATCATCATAGGCCTATGATTCTTAAGAAGGATGAGAAAGCGGAGATGCTGGTGAAGTTTTATTTAAAAATATTATCTCTGTCAAAGATCATTACTTTTCCAAAAAAGGTTGATAAATCAACATTTTCTAGTAGAAATAATATCCCCACCCGAGCCTACGAAAGAGGAAGTAGAAAGATTTACACAGTAAGAGCGATTTAACTTTAGTTAAAAAAAAATAAAAATAAAGCCTGATCGGACCAAGAGGGAAAGATTCATACAAAGAGGGGATAAGAAGGGATATCACTTCGATTATAATGAAATAAGGTAAGACCCGAAGCTTATTGTAGAAACTCTTTGAGTTAAGCATAAATAAATACCCTAGAGGCTACGAGAAAGATCTAAGGGCGATCTCGCATTGTTGCCTCATAAAGCCCTTCCTTCTTTCTATACACAATACTTCATCTAGCCCCTCGTAGAAAAGACAATTACTAGACTGAAAGTTGCTTGATACTAAGTCTATCTTCATTCCCATCCTGACATGCGGTGGCTGCCAGTACATTGTATCTAACCACACTATGGAAAATTGATACAGGTTACTAAATAACTTACTATACCATACAAAGGCATATTTGACTCTTATAGAACCCCCTTCTATTGAATATGAGTAACTATTCAATTCCATAATAGAAGGAGATGGGACTAGTTGGTTTTATTCCTTCACTTAAATCAAGGATCTTAGATCATGCAACTATGATCTTTTCTCTTGTTTCAGAAGCTGGGATTGGGCCTACTTTCCTTTGTTAACCAGGATCAAGGGAAGTTAGAAGTCAAAGAAGCGTTGGTGCCTAGCGAAAGCGACTTATTCTTTCTTTCTTTTTTTCTCGAAGGGTAAACGGATCTGAGTCAATTCGATCTTTTCGGCACTTTCGAATGATTGTGTTTAACACCCTAACGATTATGTGAAAGGGGATTCATATTACTGTTGAGATGACTAAACGCAGTTGTCAGTTAGCGGGTGAAGGTCAAACAAGGAAAGAAAGAGGAGTTATGGTATAACCAGACAAAATATCACTGATCATCTAGGCGCAAAAACTCAACAAACTGTAGATGCAATCTTCATGCATCATGGGATGAAGGAATAACTGATCTTCCCCACCCCGACTTTAACTCAACCGGTGGAACAGCTCCCTGAAAAATCGAGAGAAGTAGGAAAAGCATAACTCGAGGAGCCCTCAGAACCTCATTCGGTTTCGTCAAAAGACAAAGGAAAAGCACCTATCCGGGAGGAAGAGGAGGCTGAGTAAGAAGAGAAGAGGAAGGTCAATCTATCTTCATTCACATGTTTTATTTTATCAATTTGACTCAAGGAGGAGAAGACTTATAATGATAAATCCCTATCTTTAAGAATAATTCTTTCACCTCCGCCTGGAATTTAACACCATTATAGGTTACCACGTGGTGTGGTACCCTATATCTATAAATGATATTTCTGTCTATGAACCGTGCCATTTTCTGTGTCCCCAGCTTGTCGAAGGACTCAACTTTTAGCCACTTCGAGAAAGAATCAATCGCTACCACAATGTACTTGTGCCCTTTAGAGGCTGCTGGCTTGCTTTCCTCGATGATATATATCCCCTATGCCGAGAACAACCATGGCGAAGATAGAGTATGCAGCATTGATGGCGACAAATGGCTAATATTACCGTGTACTTGGCACTGATGGCAGATCTTGACAAACCTAATACAGGCATATCCCATTGTCAACCAGAAAGACCCTTGTATGATAATCTTATTGGCCAGGGACCTTCCTCGTCAAGACTTCAAATGTGTGAATTTTATGATCTATGAGTGAATAAGGTGGTCACCTGGGGAGATGAGATGAAAAATAATAATTACTTTAGTTTCGGTCCCTCTTGACTAATGGTCGGCTTGTGGTCGACTTCCTACTTCTTCTTTCTCTATGATAATTCCTCTATAAAGATAGTTAATCATTAATCCTTATTCTATATCCAACACCACCGATACTTGTCATATCCCAATTTTTTTACCTAAGATCCCATTTTTATTTTTGCATTTTTATAAAGAAGTCAAGGTCACAAAATATGGTCGGTTTTAACCTCTCACCTTCGAGCATTGACTATGCAGAAATTGTCAAGTATTTTGAATATTCTTAGCTTATGTATCACAAACTTCTAATCAAGAAGGAAGTGTGTGTTTTTCGTTTCTTTGATTTCATTTGTAGGAAACAGATCTGAATCAAGAGCATCAGGCGTCACGCCTCGATTAGGGTTTGGAATCTCTCAAGCCAGAAGTACAGTTGATCATTGATTCTTGAAGACTGATTCATCAGGGAAATCATGTTTTTATTTCCACGCTCTGTTTAACAAGTTGTCTCAAGCTTCTCCACAACTTCCTCAAAGCACAATCAAGATTTTATCATCATTGATTCACATATGCATCAAGGTGTCTGGGAGTGCAAGGAAGGATCAAGTTTGCCAGTTGATTCAAAGCTCTTTTACTGAAAAGTCATCATTTTACAGATCAAGTGCAAAGATCGTAACTTCCTCAATGATTGATATTTTGAGATGATTCTTCTTGCACGTTGTCATAAATAATGTCATCTACAAGTTTTCTTCAAGGAATGAGGGAAATTTGTGCTTAAAAGACTTTGAAAGTTATTGAATTATTGTATGTCATTTCTTGATTTAGAATTATTCTTGACTTCCAATTTCTATTAATGTCATGATAAGTTTTCTTAAAAGACATGGTTGATTATGAGGGATTGAAGTGTAAGTACAAGGGCACAAAAGAGTGACTTGTGGTTTGGTTTTGATCATATACAACTTTGAAGTCCTCAAGTACTTGTAACTCCAATTGCAAGTTAATTTTGATTTTGAGAATTAAAGTTAGGGATTCAAGGTTTGCCATTGAAATAGAATTTGATAGTTTATCAAGTGAACCAAATTTCTTAAGCTACAAGTTGATTATTGGTTCATGGAGATTTGAAATGCTCAAAATTCTTAAGCATTTGTGTGAATTTCTTGAGATACAATATCATTCACTACTCTTCAAAGTGTAGGTTTCAAGTGTCCAAAATATAAAATATCAAGACCTTACTATTCATCATCAATTATTCAAACTCATTCAATTCTCAAGACATGTCAAAAATATAACTTCAAAGTTCCAAGTAACCTTTGTCTCATCCATTTGCAAGTTGTACAAGTTTAAATGCCCAAATTACATTCAATCAAGTTCTAAGTCAAAATTAAAAGTTACCACAAGAATCTTACACAAGTGTTTGCACAAGAAAACAAAAATCTAAACCTAAAGCTAAGACTTGTTCTTGATCCAAAATCCATGCCACATATTGCCTTCAACAAACTTGTAGAACTTGCTACCAAATTCCAGCTCCTACATAATGGCCAAATAAACAAAATTATGACATCTCCCTGTCCATAATTTTTGTAGCCATAAGATAACCATAACAGGCTAAAACTTAGCATATCAGCCTGCAAAATCAATCCCAACCTGCTAGAAACCTTCCTGTCTAAGCGGCTGCACCGCCCTTATCTTTTTTGCCCAAAAACAGTTGCTATATGCCTGCAAAAACAGTCTAAATGCATCCCACAAAACAACAAAAACCCTGCTGCCGCAATGCTGCTATAAGACTGCACATTTTCTCTCACAAACAGTCCAAACAATTCAGTCCAAAAACTGCTACAAATCTGCTACAAATCTGCTCCACCAACCTACCGTACCTTGTTGTCTACAACTGCATAAATAGTCCAAAAATACATCAAAATTGCATACAAAAAGGTCATATACAAAAACCTGCATCCAAAAAAACCTGCACAAACCAGAAGGAAAAACTGTCAAAATAGTCTGCTATGTTGTCCCAAAACCTGTTGCTATGTTGTGCAAACCCTGTCCAAAGCAGTCTAAAAAATAACATCAATAGCCATAAAAATTTGCATTCTAAAAAGCGATAAAACAATTAACTACAATGGTTCAAATGCACCAACTTTTCCCCCCAAATTTATCTTCTTTTCCCTATAAAACTAAGACACAATTCAACCTTGTAAAGGGGACGACACCACCCAAAATGAGAACCATGTTTAGTAGAACTGCAATATTCCTATACTTCCTCTTCCTTTTGTTACTCTCCCTAGTGACGTTTTCAGTGAAATGCAACCCACAAGACAAGAAAGATCTCCTCAAAATCACCAAGTAACTGAGACACCAACATAATAACAGAGGAAGAAAATGAAAAAGGTCTATAAGAAAACTCTTCTCAAAATACCAATTTTAGAAGGAGGATAAGAAGAGGAAAGAGTTTTTGAGCCACCTATTACCTCTGGTTTACTATCTTACTTCTCGCTGGCGTTAAAACTGTCGGGATTGATCCTAAATTATGAGTTCTTCTTCCTTATTTTTACTACTGTGTTTATTCCCTTGCAATGGTGTTGTTGTTTGCTCTGCTGTTATTTGTCGGGAAATTGTTGTTATTGTTTTCTTACGTTGAATTATGGAATTGAATCTGAAACTGCGAGAATTTGATGTTATTGTTATAAAATGTTAAAACCAGAGCAGATAATATAGAAACCGTGATAGTGTGAGAATCGAGAGTGAATAGAGAAATCCACGCGGAGGGAGCTTTTTGAAATTGTGAGCTAATTGTTGCTGTTGTTCCAAGGAGAAAGTCAGGACAAAAAAAAAATAGAAAGAAATTGTGAGGAAATCATATTATAAATTCAAGAAAAATCACTAACAGAAAATTCAGAAAAGATAATAAAGCTCATAACCCGTTTTAGCTCTCAGATCAGGATTTGATCCACATCCATCTTCTCATATCCATGGTCTCACAATCGACCTTCACACCCTTCGATCTTTTGCCAAAATCAGCCTTTAACAAGCTTCACCACCAGCCTTAAACTTTGAAGTCACAACTCAACCTCTTCGTCGCCGTGTTCTCTCTCATCATCATCAATTCACTTCTTCTCAACAACTCCGTCATGGCCGCTCCCAACTCGACTCAACCTTTTATGTCTCATTCATTCTGAAACTTTTCGATACATGTTTCAAGCGTTTGCGATTAGGAGTTCAGTCAGATGCAATTTGTTGAAATTTTGTGTGATGTTGATCGAAGATGTGCGAAACTGAGAAATTGTTGGAGTTGCAATGATGATGATGGATGATGTCGTTGATTGAAGATGATAGTAGTGATGGAATTTCAGAAAGTTCAAGAAGGTGTAGAGAGAGGAAGTATTCTGTTTAGCATGAGAGAGAGAGATTATGAAGGTGACATGAGAGAGAGTTTTGATTTTGTTTCACGTTTACTGGAGATAACTAATTAATCTGTTTTTTGTTTTCTCTTTCCCAATAAACAACCGTAAGCGGCACCTCTCTATCTTGTCTAGGGTTTTTCCCAAACTTTTCTTTCCTTCTTCCCAAAACCAGGTCAGTCCATTGGGCCCTTTAGCCCAATCCCAATTATCAACTTTCAACTTTTATCTTGATTAAAACATAATAATAACAGTTAAGTAGTGTAGTTCAAGTTGCAAGGCAGGTTTACAGTAACCAGGAGAACATGAGTTCAACTCCAGGCTGGGACATTTTCCTGTTTTTTTCTCTCCAATAATTTTAGTCTTATTTCTCCATATAATAACACATATAGTTTAACTTATTATAATTATTATAAAATACATCAAAAACATGCTTGTTACAAATTAATCTTTTTTTAAACATGCTATTAATCTTTCATTTAATTTTTGTTATTTATTAAATTTTTTAAAATACATGTTATAAATTTATCTCTTGTTTATATTTTTGTTATTTATTTTCATGTTTTATAAATAAATTTTCTATTTAATGTTTGTTTTTTTAATTATTTAAATACATGCTTTTATTTAATTTTTACTGTTTATAATTATCCAAATACCTGCTTTTATTTAATTTTTGTTGTTATAATTATCCAAATACATGCTTTTATTTAATTTTTGCTGTTTATTTAATTATTCAAAATTGCATGCTAGTATAAATTAGTCTTCTATTTTTTATTATCTAAGTATTCAATTGTCATTCTAATTAACTCTTTTTAAGTCTTTATATCTTTCGTCTGTCTAAAATCCAAGGGAAATGTTTTGTTAACTTCATAAGTAGTACAATCGCGCGAATACCCTCATTCATTTTTTGCTTGTTTACTATTTTGATAATTTTAAGATAATTTTTCCTAAAAAACTCAATTTTCAAACTCACACCTTTTAAGTCAAAATTTCGACACTAGGTCGTCGTAGCTTTAAAATATCGTCCAAACAAATCATTTTTAACCAATCCAACAATTTTTAACCGAACAAACAATTTTAAACCAAAAAACAGATATTTCAAAAGTTTCCTGCAGAGTACCGCATATGCATTGAGTGCTAATACCTTCCCATTTCATAATCAACCCCCGAACTCTGGAACTCCTTTCAAAAATGCATTGTATTTTCATTACTTTTAAGTATTACTTTACATTGCATATTTAAGGGTTTTATTTCGCTCTTTTCCCTTTTCCCTTGGAAATAATAAAGCGCGGTGGCGACTCTTGATTTTGCGAGTCAAGTTAATTAATAGCTTGATCTCCGATTTTCACCGCTACAGAATTGGCGACTCTGCTGGGGATAGATTGACCTCTTGCTGGTACATTCCTAAGTGGGTTAAGCCTAATTTGTCATATCTGTTTTTTTGTTATTATTACTTGTTTGTTTGATTATATGTGATATATTATGGTTATTTGGGTGTTGATTACAAAGGATAAGTCCTATACCCGGACTAAGTTAGACCTAAGATTAGGACGGACGGTATAGTCAAGTTAACTTTAAGGGAGTAATCCCGAAGAAGGAGACATGAAATCCCCGACTCAGTGGAGGCCCCGTTGACTGTAGTATTTGTTTGTGGAGTAATCGAGAAGACATTGTTGCTTTCGACCTGGGAGCTAGAGAAGCTGAGAACTATAGAACCCTTAACCCTTCTTTGCCTCTTAGGTGTAATGCGGAGACTATAATGGAGTAATCCGGAAGTAGTTGTCACGCGATGCTGCACTCAGACGAGTTTTTCTTGAGAATATTTCTAATTACCGAGTAATCAAAAAGTTTGTAATATCCGAAAGAAAAATGTAGACTCTGGGATTCCTTAGAACCATGATCTACATGTGATTTGAAGACCTTAGTCCATACCTTGTGGGTGGTTCTTACCTTTGACTCCATGCTCGTGAAATTGAACCTTTCGACTTTGTTTGTGACCTTGCTTGTGGTTGTTGCATAGCCATGCCTTCATGCATCCATGAAACCCTTTTTCACTTGATTTTCAAGGAATTTGGAAGTCTTTCTTTGTAAATATCACAAGTTTCATCAAACTCAATGGATCTTGGGTGTTGATAGGATGAAAAACCCTAATCCACAAAAATGGATGTTTGATCTTGATGATAACTTGATCAACGCTCTGATCTAATTCAGAATTCATTTTCTATCTTCATACATTGTTGTTTACAACTTAATATATTGAGTTCATTGAAAATCAAATAAAAATTCTACTTTGCATATCATGCATCATTCTATATTTTTTGTTTCACTTTCAAAAGTCATTTCCAAGTCTTATTTTTTTCTTTGGCCTCACAAGTATAACACTCGCGCTAGGAGAACAATGGATAATATCAAGCAAGAGGTTTCTGAACTCCGCAAAGAGATGATTACTTTGAAAGCTAGTATGGAGCACATAACTGGTTTGGTTGAAATTTGTATGGCCGCCCAAGTTAATCCTTCTAGGAAGGAAGAAGGGATGGAAAAGGTCTTCACTGAAACTCTGAAATCATTATTTCATGAGAAGATGATAATTAATGTACCTGGTGACTTTCTTGACAAGGTGAATGTGGGAGTGCATCTAGAAGAATATGTCATAAAGGGATGTTTATATGAAGATGGTGGCTCATCTAGTGGTGTGAAGAAGTTTGATAATAACTTTTTCAAGAAGAGAACCAGAGAAAGAAATAATCATCGTCAGAATCATCATGTTTCTCCTATCATCAACAGAATCATCAAGTTCCTAATCATAGGAAAATTCAGTTTGATCCAATTCCAACAACCTATACGGAGTTATTTCCTGTCCTGATATAGAGGAATTTGGTTCAGACCCGACCTCCACCGAAGGTTTCTGAGAAGATACATTGGTACAAAAAAGCTTAATTGACTTGTGCCATTCATCAAGGTTCTCCTGGGCATGACTTGGAGAGTTGCTTTGCTTTGAAGATTGAGGTTTCGAAGTTGGTCAGAAATGGTATCTTGTCATTTAAGGATATTAGTCTTGAGGTTCAAGTCAAATCTTTGCCAAAGAATAAACATTATTGAAGGATACCTTGGAGTTTAAAGAAGAGAGTCTTCTCAGTTTAATTAGCATTTTTCTTGCTTGTTCATTTGTAATTTTTCTTGTTTATCATTGCACTGTTTGCATGTAAGACCTTGTTTTCATTTGAATGATTATCTTAATATAATGAGTATGTTTGTCTTGAAGAAATTCATTCGTTTCACTTGTATTTGTTTTCAAATTTTAAATTTCTTTTTGCATTATGATACCAACTTGTTGCCCATCCTCTTGCCTAGGCAGACATTGAAGGGAGGATGATGATCTGAAAAACACAAATCTCTGGTTGTATACTTTTTGAATAAAATCTTGTTGACGATGTACAAGCATTGTTTCAAATCCCTAAACACCGGAGATATAAGGAAGATAATCCCTTGATAACCCCTTTTGAGCCTTGAAGTAGGAGTTTCTTTTCTATACGAAAAACCCCTCAAATTTTAACCTCGGGTAGGGTAGTTTTCAGTTAATCTGATTGAGTGTTCAAAATTCATAAGGAAGATATTTCTGAAGAGAAACTGTGAAGACTATCCTTTATGTATAATAAATCCAGAAGATGTGGAACCATAATGTTATCCCTCATTCATCAAGAAACGAGGAAATCATAATCCTCTCAATAATTAAAGACAAGCTAATGTCACACGTTTTGTTGAAAAATTAAAAAAAAATCAAGAAAAAAAAGAAAAAGCCTGCTAAGTCGAAAACTTGAAAATGTGTAACTTACCCAAAGATTAGGGCATCCCGCTGGACTATCAATTCAAAAGAATTAGTTCAGGAAAAAGTTAGGGAAAACGAAAATTGCGAAGAAAGGAATACAAAGAATAGTCCTCAGCAAAGAACAAATTGGTGTGACTACAAACATGAAGACATAAGGGTGGCTGCTACTCCGAAAGCCTCGTCGTTTCCTTAACTGTCACAAAATCCTTTTGAGAAATGAACACTAGTGTTTAATTAACTGAACTTAGGACTGGAGAATATCACGAAGAATAGGTGGGCACCAATAAAATTTTGAGCCTAAAAATCTTTTTTTCTGAAAACCGTGAACCAGGCCATGTTACAATTTTCATAAGTCCTAATTGAAGCAAGTTTATTTTGAAAGCATAATTCAATGAGATAGTGTTCCTGACTCCCATGAATGTTTGCTAAATATTTATGTTGGTATCATATGCTTTTGCTATAATAAATGTTGCTCTAACTTGCAAAGTTTGTGCGATATCTTTTCAAAAATTTTAAGACTTACTTAACTGTTGTATTAGAATTTTCATTCTCATAATAAAATTTTTTTCTTGTAAAACATTTGCTTAATATCAAGGAAGTTTACAAATAAGCACTAGCGATGAGTTTATTCTTTTAATACTTAAGGAGTCTGTTGAGTAAATTGGCGAATCATTTCAAGAAAAATCATATCCAGGGGCATGTCACATAAAGACCTGAAGCATAAACATGTTGCTTCTCCCAGTTAATGCTTCCCCAACTTGTTTACCCTTTTGGGGGGAAAATTTGAAGACTTTGTTGTGCCAAATACAGTCAATCCGAGGAAATCACGTAGCGATTCGATGAATCTCTCTAAGAGTTTGAAGACACTAAAGCATTGTGGATGCCAGGTCTTTTGTAAAATCCTCTTGAGACGATTTCTTAAGACATTTTAGAAGTAAGGTTATTCGCAAGAATTGTCGTGCATCACGCAGCTTATCAGCAATAAACTTGGGGCATCCAAAATTAATCCCAGGGGCAATCCAGATTTGTCAAGATATGTGATATGTTTTGCACACATTATCAGAGGGTGGTGTTCCCAATATCTCTAGCTAATCAAGATTTTTATCAGCTGAAGCATTGTTTATGTCGTTATCCTAATGGATTATTGACGATAGAAGATCGGACTTGGGTTTTCTACCAGAAAAATATCTTCCTCTCCAGAGAGATTTAAGCCTTGTAAAAGGACTTTGCTCCATTGATGGCTTTTGTTCTATCTCCAGTAATGTTCCCATGTTATCGAGATTAGCCGAGTGTCGGTTTATGCTGTAATGTCTTATCATCTTCAGTCTATCTCCTCTATCTGTTTTGTCAGCATATGCATGACATTAATTTATTCATTCACACTTGCATCATGCACACACATTGATATTTGTTGATGTTCTTGATCCGTATAATTTTGTTATCTTATTTCCTTTTCTCAAAAAGAGTGTCAACTTAAGCATAAAGTGTCTCCTTTGTAATTTCCCATTGAGTTTATTGCTAAGGGAAGGGTTGTTGCATTAGCCTTCCTTTCTGTCTCAAGATAGGATAAGTACCGGTTGAGTTTATTCCTCATCTAGTAGGGACTTGTTTGACTGTTTCCCTCTAGTTTTTTCTTGGATTGAGTTTTGTCTATTACAAATGTTGCTTTTTGAATCTTTCTAAGCTGTGAAACCTAAATGGAAGTGCATTGATCTTGCGCATGTAAATCCTTGGTCTCTTCAGGAAGGATCTATTCATGGTTCCCAATTGAGGATGAACTTTTTTCCCTAGTAGTGTTAGCACAACATTCTTCTGGAATATTGACATGACAGCAAGCGGCGGTCTCTTCATGAGCAACATGTGTGTTATTGTTACCTTTGAAAAAACAGCAAGCGGCGGTCTCTTCATGAGCAACTTGTATTTTATTGATACTTTTGAAAAAAATAGCAAGTAGTGGTCTCTTTATGAGCAACAAGAGTGTTATTGTTATCTTTGAAAAACAGCAAGCGGCGGTCTCTTCATGAGCAACTTGTATGTTATTGATACCTTTGAAAAAATAGGAAGTGACGGTCTCTTCATTAGAAAAATGTATGTTATTGATACTTTTGAAAAAAATAGCAAGTGACCTTCTCTTCATGAGCAACTTGTGTGTTATTGTTATCTTCAAAAACAGCAAGTGGCGGTCTAGTCATGAGAAACTTGTATGTTATTGATACCTTTGAAAAAACAACAAGAGGCGGTCTCTTCATGAGCAACTTGTGTTTTATTGATATCTTTGAAAAAACAACAAGCGGCGGTCTCTTTATGAGCAACTTGTATGTTATTGATACCTTTGAAAAAACAACAACTGACGGTCTCTTCATGAGCAACTTGTATGTTATTGATACCATTGAAAAAAATAGTAAGCGACGGTCTCTTCATGAGCAACTTGTGTGTTATTGATACCTTTTAAAAAAAAGCAAGCGGCGGTCTCTTCATGAGAACTTTGTATGTTATTGATACCTTGGAAAAACAGCAAGCGACGGTCTCTTCATGAGTAACTTGTATGTTATCGATACCTTGGAAAAACAACAAGCGGCAGTCTCTTCCTAAGAAACTTGCGTATTATTTTGAAGACAGCAAACGGCGGCTCTTCATGAACAACTTGTGTATTATTGATATCCCTTGAAGACAACAAATGGAGGCCTCTTTATTTGAGCAACATGTGTATCCCCAACAATATGTTATCTCAACAACAATATGGTACCTCTTCGGAAAAGACCCGCTGAGAAGTTTGTTATAAAACCCTCTTGAGACTATTTCTTAAGACATTTTAGAAGTAAAGTTATTCGCAAGAATTGTCGTGCATCATACAGCTTATCAGCAATAAACTTGGGTCATCCAAAATTAGTCCCAGGGGCAATCCAGATTTGTCAAGATATGTGATATGTTTTGCACACATTATCAGAGGGTGGTGTTCCCTGTATCTCTAGCTAAGCAAAATTTTTATCACCTGAAGCATTGTTTGTGTTGTTATCCTTTCAATGGATTATTGACGATATAAGATCGTACTTTGGGTTTTCTACCAAAAAAATATCTTCCTCTCCAAAGAGATTTAAGCCTTGTAAAAGGACTTTGCTCCATTGATGGCTTTTGTTCTATCTCCAGTAATGTTCCCATGTTATCAAGATTATCCGAGAGTTGGGTTATGTTGTGATGTCTTATCATCTTAAGTCTATCTCCTCTATCTATTTTGCGAGCATATACATGACATTAATTTATTCATTCACACTTGCATCATGCACACACATTGATATTTGTTGATGTTCTTGATCTGTATACTTTGGTTATCGTATTCCTTTTTCTCAAATAGAGTGTCAACTTAAGCATAAAGTGTCTCCTTTCTAATTTCCCATTGAGTTTATTGCTAAGGGAAGGGTTGTTTCATTAGCCTTCCTTTCTATCTCAAGATAGGATAAGTCTCGATTGAGTTTATTCCTCATCTAGTAGGGACTTGTTTGACTGTTTCTCTCCAGTTTTTTCTTGGATTGAGTTTTGTATATTACAAATATTGCCATGTGAATCTTTCTAAGCTGTGAAACCTAGATGGAAGTGCATTGATCTTGCGCGTGTAAATACATGGTCTCTTCAGGAAGGATCTATTCATGGTTCCCAATTGAGGATGAACTTTGTTCCCTAGTAGTGTTATCACAACATTCTTCTGGAAAATTAACATGACAGCAAGCGGCGGTCTCTTCATGAGCAACTTGTGTGTTATTGTTACCTTTGAAAAAATAACAAGTGGCGGTCTCTTCATGAGCAACTTTTATTTTATTGATACTTTTGAAAAAAAATAGCAAGTATTGGTCTCTTCATGAGCAACTTGAGTGTTATTGTTATCTTTGAAAAACAGCAAGCGACAATCTCTTCATGAACAACTTATATGTTATTCATACCTTTGAAAAAACAGGAAGTGATGGTCTCTTCATGAGAAACTTGTATGTTATAGATACTTTTGAAAAAAATAGCAAGCAGCCTTCTCTTCATGAGCAACTTGTGTGTTATTGTTATCTTCGAAAACAGCAAGTGGCGGTCTAGTCATGAGAAACTTGTATATTATTGATACCTTTGAAAAAACAGCAAGCGGCGGTCTCTTCATGAGCAACTTGTGTTTTATTGATATCTTTGAAAAAACAACAAGCGACGGTCTCTTTATGAGCAACTTGTATTATATTGATACCTTTGAAAAAACAACAAGTGACGGTCTCTTCATGAGCAACTTGTATGTTATTGATACCATTGAAAAAAGTAGTAAGCGGCGGTCTCTTCATGAGCAACTTGTGTGTTATTGATACCTTTTAAAAAATAGCAAGCGGCGGTCTCTTCATGAGAACTTTGTATGTTATTGATACCTTGGAAAAACAGCAAGCGACGGTCTCTTCATGAGCAACTTGTATGTTATCGATACCTTAGAAAAACAACAAGCGGAAGTCTCTTCATAAGAAACTTGCATATTATTTTGAAGACAACAAGCGACGGCTCTTCATGAACAACTTGTGTATTATTGATATCCCTTGAAGACAGCAAGTGGCGGCCTCTTTATTTGAGCAGCATGTGTATCCCCAACAATATGTTATCTCAACAACAATATGGTATCTCTTCGGAAAAGACCTGCAGAGAAGTTTGTTATAAAACCCTCTTGAGACTATTTCTTAAGACATTTTAGAAGTAAAGTTATTCGCAAGAATTGTCGTGCATCATGCAGCTTATCAGCAATAAACTTGGGGCATCCAAAATTAGTCCCAGGGGCAATCCAGATTTGTCAAGATATGTGATATGTTTTGGACACATTATCAGAGGGTGGTGTTCTCAGTATCTCTAGCTAAGAAAGATTTTTATCAGCTGGAGCATTGTTTGTGTTGTTATCCTTTCAATGGATTATTGACGATAGAAGATCGTACTTTGGGTTTTCTACCAAAAAAATATCTTCCTCTCCAGAGAGATTTAAGCCTTGTAAAAGGACTTTGCTCCATTGATGGCTTTTGTTCTATCTCCAGTAATGTTCCCATGTTATCAAGATTATCCGAGTGTCGGGTTATGCTGTGATGTCTTATCATCTTCAGTCTATCTCCTCTATCTGTTTTTTCAGCATATACATGACATTAATTTATTCATTCACACTTGCATCATGCATACACATTGATATTTGTTGATGTTCTTGATCCGTATACTTTGGTTATCGTATTCCCTTTTCTCAAATAGAGTGTCAAGTTAAGCAGAAAGTGTCTGCTTTCTAATTTCCCATTGAGTTTATTGCTAAGGGGAGAGTTGTTGCATTAGCCTTCCTTTCTGTCTCAGGATAGGATAAGTACTGGTTGAGTTTATTCCTCATCTAGTAGGGATTTGTTTGACTGTTTCCCTCTAGTTTTTTCTTGGATTGAGTTTTGTCTATTACAAATGTTGCTTTTTGAATCTTTCTAAGCTGTGAAACCTAGATGGAAGTGCATTGATCTTGCGCATGTAAATCCTTGGTCTCTTCAGGAAGGATCAATTCATGGTTCCCAATTGAGGATGAACTATTTTACCTAGTAGTGTTAGCACAACATTCTTCTGGAATATTGACATGACAGCAAGCGGAGGACTCTTCATGAGCAACATGTGTGTTATTGTTACCTTTGAAAAAACAGCAAGCGGCGGTATCTTCATGAGCAACTTGTATTTTATTGATACTTTTGAAAAAATAGCAAGTAGTGGTCTCTTTATGAGCAACTTGAGTGTTATTGTTATCTTTGAAAAACAGCAAGCGGGTGTCTCTTCATGAGCAACTTGTATGTTATTGATACCTTTGAAAAAATAGGAAGTGACGGTCTCTTCATTATAAAAATGTATGTTATTGATACTTTTGAAAAAAATAGCAAGCGACTTTCTCTTCATGAGCAACTTGCGTGTTATTGTTATCTTCGAAAACAGCAAGCGGCGGTCTCATCGTGAGAAACTTGTATGTTATTGATACCTTTGAAAAAATATCAAGCGGCAGTCTCTTCATGAGTAACTTGTGTGTTATTGATATCTTTGAAAAAACAACAAGCAACGGTCTCTTCATGAGTAACTTCTAAATTATTGATACCATTGAAAAAAACAGTAAGCGGCGGTCTCTTCATAAGCAACTTGTATGTTATTGATACCTTTGAAAAAACAACAAGCGGCGGTCTCTTCATGAGAAACTTGTATGTTATTGTTACCTTGGAAAAATATCAAGCGGTAGTCTCTTCATGAGCAACTTGTATGTTATTGATACCTTGGAAAAACAGCAAGCGGCAGTCTCTTCATAAGCAACTTGCATATTATTTTGAAGACAACAAGCGGCGGCTCTTCATGAACAACTTGTGTATTATTGATATCCCTCGAAGACAGCAAGTGGCGGCCTCTTTATTTGAGCAACATGTGTATCCCCAACAATATGTTATTTGAACAACAATATGGTATATCTTCGGAAAAGACCCGTAGAGATGTTTGTTATAAAACCCTCTTGAGACGATTTCCTAAGACATTTTAGAAGTAAAGTTATTCGCAAGAATGGTCGTACATTACACAGCTTATAAGCAATAAACTTGGGGCATTCAAAATTAGTCCCAGGGGAAATCCATATTTGTCAAGATATGTGATATGTTTTACACACATTGTCAGAGGGTGGTGTTCACAGTATCTCTAGCTAAGCAAGATTTTTATCAGCTGAAGCATTGTTTGTGTTGTTAGCCTTTCAATGGATTATTGACGATATAAGATCGTACTTTGGGTTTTCTACCAAAAAAATATCTTCCTCTCCAGAGAGAATTAAGCCTTGTAAAAGGACTTTGCTCCATTGATGGCTTTTGTTCTATATCCAGTAATGTTCCCATGTTATCAAGATTAGCCGAGTGTCGGGTTATGCTGTGATGTCTTATTATCTTCAGTCTATCTCCTCTATATGTTTTGTCAGCATATACATGACATTAATTTATTCATTCACACTTGCATCATGCATACACATTGATATTTGTTGATGTTCTTGATCCGTATACTTTGGTTATCGTATTCCCTTTTCTCAAATATTGTGTCAACTTAAGCAGAAAGTGTCTCCTTTATAATTTCCCATTGAGTTTATTGCTAAGGGGAGAGTTGTTGCATTAGCCTTCCTTTCTGTCTCAGGATAGGATAAGTCCTGGTTAAGTTTATTCCTCATCTAGTATGGAATTGTTTGACTGTTTCCCTCTAGTTTTTTCTTGGATTGAGTTTTGTCTATTACAAATGTTGCTTTGTGAATCTTTCTAAGCTGTGAATCCTAGATGGAATTGAATTGATCTTGCGCATGTAAATACTTGGTCTCTTCAGGAAGGATCTATTCATGGTTCCCAATTGAGGATGAACTTTATTCCCTAGTAGTGTTATCATAACATTCTTCTGGAATATTGACATGACAGCAAGCGGTGGTCTCTTCATGAGCAACTTGTGTGTTATTGTTACCTTTGAAAAAAAAGCAAGCGGCGGTCTCTTCATGAGCAACTTGTATTTTATTGATACTTTTGAAAAAATAGCAAGTAGTGGTCTCTTTATGAGCAACTTGAGTGTTATTGTTATCTTTGAAAAACAGCAAGCGGCGGTCTCTTCATGAGCAACTTGTATGTTATTGATACCTTTGAAAAAATAGGAAGTGACGGTCTCTTCATTAGAAAAATGTATGTTATTGATACTTTTGAAAAAATAGCAAGCGACCTTCTCTTCATGAGCAACTTGCGTGTTATTGTTATCTTCGAAAACAGCAAGCGGCGGTCTCATAGTGAGAAACTTGTATGTTATTGATACCTTTGAAAAAATATCAAGCGGCAGTCTCTTCATGAGAAACTTGTGTGTTATTGATATCTTTGAAAAAACAACAAGCGACAGTCTCTTCATAAGTAACTTCTATGTTATTGATACCATTGAAAAAAACAGTAAGCGACGGTCTCTTCATGAGTAACTTGTGTGTTATTGATACCTTTGAAAAAACAGCAAGCGACGGTCTCTTCATGAGAAACTTGTATGTTATTGATACCTTGGAAAAATAGCAAGCGGTGGTCTCTTCATGAGCAACTTGTATGTTATTGATACCTTGGAAAAACAGCAAGCGGCAGTCTCTTCATAAGCAACTTGCATATTATTTTGAAGACAACAAGCGGCGGCTCTTCATGAACAACTTTTGTATTATTGATATCCCTCGAAGACAGCAAGTGGCGGCCTCTTTATTTGAGCAACATGTGTATCCCCAACAATATGTTATCTGAACAACAATATGGTATCTCTTCGGAAAAGACCCGTAGAGATGTTTGTTATAAAACCCTCTTGAGACGATTTCCTAAGACATTTTAGAAGTAAAGTTATTCGCAGGAATGGTCGTACATTACGCAGCTTATCAGCAATAAACTTGGGGCATTCAAAATTAGTCCCAGGGGAAATCCATATTTGTCAAGATATGTGATATGTTTTACACACATTGTCAGAGGGTGGTGTTCACAGTATCTCTAGCTAAGAAAGATTTTTATCAGCTGAAGTTTTATTTGTGTTGTTAGCCTTTCAATGGATTATTGACGATATAAGATCGTACTTTGGGTTTTCTACCAAAAAAATATCTTCCTCTCCAGAGAGAATTAAGCCTTGTAAAAGGACTTTGCTCCATTGATGGCTTTTGTTCTATATCCAGTAATGTTCCCATGTTATCAAGATTAGCCGAGTGTCGGGTTATGCTGTGATGTCTTATCATCTTCAGTCTATCTCCTCTATATGTTTTGTCAACATATACATGACATTAATTTATTCATCCACACTTGCATCAAGAATTGTCGTGCATCACGCAGCTTATTAGCAATAAACTTGGGGCATCCAAAATTAATCCCAGGGGCATTCCAGATTTGTCAAGATATGTGATATGTTTTGCACACATTATCAGAGGGTGGTGTTCCCAGTACTCTAGCTAAGCAAGATTTTTATCAGCTGAAGCATTGTTTGTGTTGTTATGCTTTCAATGGATTATTGACGATAGAATATCGGACTTTGGCTTTTCTACCAAAAAAATATCTTCCTCTCCATAGATATTTAAGCCTTGTAAAAGGACTTTGCTCCATTGATGGCTTTAGTTCTATCTCCAGTATTGTTCCCATGTTATCGAGATTAGCCGAGTGTCGGGTTATGCTGTGATATCTTATCATCTTCATTCTATCTCCTCTATCGGTTTTGTCAGCATATACATGACATTAATTTATTCATTCACACTTTCATCATGCACACACATTGATATTTGTTGATGTTCTTGATCCGTATACTTTGGTTATCGTATTCCCTTTTCTCAAATAGAGTGTCAACTTAAGCAGAAAGTGTCTCCTTTCAAATTTCCCATTGAGTTTATTGCTAAGGGAAGAGTTGTTGCATTAGCCTTCCTTTCTGTCTCAGGATAGGATAAGTCCCGGTTGAGTTTATTCCTCATCTTGTAGGGACTTGTTTGACTGTTTCTCTCTAGTTTTTTCTTGGATTGAGTTTTGTCTATTACAAATGTTGCTTTGTGAATCTTTCTAAGCTGTGAAACCTAGATGGAAGTGCATTGATCTTACGCATGTAAATACTTGGTCTCTTCATGAAGGATCTATTCATGGTTCCCAATTGAGTATGAACTTTATTCTCTAGTAGTGTTATCACAACATTCTTCTGGAATATTGACATGACAGCAAGTGGAGGTCTCTTCATGAGCAACTTGTGTGTTATTGTTACCTTTGAAAAAACAGCAAGCGGCGGTCTCTTCATGAGCAACTTGTATTTTATTGATACTTTTGAAAAAAATAGCAAGTAGCGGTCTCTTCATGAGCAACTTGAGTGTTATTGTTATCTTTGAAAAACAGCAAGCGGCAGTCTCTTCATGAGCAACTTGTATGTTAGTGATACCTTTGAAAAAATAGGAAGTGACGGTCTCTTCATGAGAAACTTGTATGTTATTGATACTTTTGAAAAAAATAGCAAGCGGCCTTCTCTTCATGAGCAACTTGTGTTTTATTGTTATCTTCGAAAACAAAAAGAGGCGGTCTCGTCATAAGAAACTTGTATGTTATTGATACCTTTGAAAAAATAGCAAGCGGCAGTCTCTTCATGAGCAACTTGTATGTTATTGATATCTTTGAAAAAGCAACAAGTGGCGGTCTCTTCATGAGCAACTTGTATGTTATTGATACCTTTGAAAAAACAGCAAGCGACGGTCTCTTCATGAGCAACTTGTATGTTATTGATACCTTTGAAAAAACAGCAAGCGACGTTCTCTTCATGAGCAACTTGTATGTTATGGATACCATTGAGAAAAACAGTAAGCAGCGGTCTCTTCATGAGCAACTTGTGTGTTATTGATACCTTTTAAAAAACAGCAAGCGACGGTCTCTTCATGAGAAACTTGTATGTTATTGATACCTTGGAAAAACAACAAGCGGCGGTCTCTTCATGAGCAACTTGTATGTTATTGATACCTTGGAAAAACAGCAAGCGACAGTCTCTTCATAAGCAACTTGCGTATTATTTTGAAGACAGCAAGCAGCAACTTTTCATGAACAACTTGTGTATTATTGATATCCCTGAAAGACAGCAAGTGGAGGCCTCTTTATTTGAGCAACATGTGTATCCCCAACAATATGTTATCTCAACAACAATATGGTATCTCTTCGGAAAAGACCCGTAGAGAAGTTTGTTATAAAACCCTCTTGAGACGATTTCTTAAGACATTTTAGAAGTAAAGTTTTTCGCAAGAATTGTCGTCCATCATGCAGCTTATCAGCAATAAACTTGGGGCATCCAAAATTAATCCCAGGGGCATTCCAGATTTGTCAAGATATGTGATATGTTTTGCACACATTATCAGAGGGTGGTGTTCCCAGTACTCTAGCTAAGCAAGATTTTTATCAGCTGAAGCATTGTTTGTGTTGTTATGCTTTCAATGGATTATTGACGATAGAATATCGGACTTTGGCTTTTCTACCAAAAAAATATCTTCCTCTCCATAGATATTTAAGCCTTGTAAAAGGACTTTGCTCCATTGATGGCTTTAGTTCTATCTCCAGTATTGTTCCCATGTTATCGAGATTAGCCGAGTGTCGGGTTATGCTGTGATATCTTATCATCTTCATTCTATCTCCTCTATCGGTTTTGTCAGCATATACATGACATTAATTTATTCATTCACACTTTCATCATGCACACACATTGATATTTGTTGATGTTCTTGATCCGTATACTTTGGTTATCGTATTCCCTTTTCTCAAATAGAGTGTCAACTTAAGCAGAAAGTGTCTCCTTTCAAATTTCCCATTGAGTTTATTGCTAAGGGAAGAGTTGTTGCATTAGCCTTCCTTTCTGTCTCAGGATAGGATAAGTCCCGGTTGAGTTTATTCCTCATCTTGTAGGGACTTGTTTGACTGTTTCTCTCTAGTTTTTTCTTGGATTGAGTTTTGTCTATTACAAATGTTGCTTTGTGAATCTTTCTAAGCTGTGAAACCTAGATGGAAGTGCATTGATCTTACGCATGTAAATACTTGGTCTCTTCATGAAGGATCTATTCATGGTTCCCAATTGAGTATGAACTTTATTCTCTAGTAGTGTTATCACAACATTCTTCTGGAATATTGACATGACAGCAAGTGGAGGTCTCTTCATGAGCAACTTGTGTGTTATTGTTACCTTTGAAAAAACAGCAAGCGGCGGTCTCTTCATGAGCAACTTGTATTTTATTGATACTTTTGAAAAAAATAGCAAGTAGCGGTCTCTTCATGAGCAACTTGAGTGTTATTGTTATCTTTGAAAAACAGCAAGCGGCAGTCTCTTCATGAGCAACTTGTATGTTAGTGATACCTTTGAAAAAATAGGAAGTGACGGTCTCTTCATGAGAAACTTGTATGTTATTGATACTTTTGAAAAAAATAGCAAGCGGCCTTCTCTTCATGAGCAACTTGTGTTTTATTGTTATCTTCGAAAACAAAAAGAGGCGGTCTCGTCATAAGAAACTTGTATGTTATTGATACCTTTGAAAAAATAGCAAGCGGCAGTCTCTTCATGAGCAACTTGTATGTTATTGATATCTTTGAAAAAGCAACAAGTGGCGGTCTCTTCATGAGCAACTTGTATGTTATTGATACCTTTGAAAAAACAGCAAGCGACAGTCTCTTCATGAGCAACTTGTATGTTATTGATACCTTTGAAAAAACAGCAAGCGACGTTCTCTTCATGAGCAACTTGTATGTTATGGATACCATTGAGAAAAACAGTAAGCAGCGGTCTCTTCATGAGCAACTTGTGTGTTATTGATACCTTTTAAAAAACAGCAAGCGACGGTCTCTTCATGAGAAACTTGTATGTTATTGATACCTTGGAAAAACAACAAGCAGCGGTCTCTTCATGAGCAACTTGTATGTTATTGATACCTTGGAAAAACAGCAAGCGACAGTCTCTTCATAAGCAACTTGCGTATTATTTTGAAGACAGCAAGCAGCAACTTTTCATGAACAACTTGTGTATTATTGATATCCCTGAAAGACAGCAAGTGGAGGCCTCTTTATTTGAGCAACATGTGTATCCCCAACAATATGTTATCTCAACAACAATATGGTATCTCTTCGGAAAAGACCCGCAGAGAAGTTTGTTATAAAACCCTCTTGAGACGATTTCTTAAGACATTTTAGAAGTAAAGTTTTTCGCAAGAATTGTCGTCCATCATGCAGCTTATCAGCAATAAACTTGGGGCATCCAAAATTAATCCCAGGGGAAATCCAGATTTCTCAAGATATGTGATATGTTTTGCACACATTATCAGAGGGTGGTGTTCCCAGTATCTCTATCTAAGCAAGATTTTTATCAACTGAAGCATTGTTTGTGTTGTTATCCTTTCAATGGATTATTGACGATAGAATATCGGACTTTGGGTTTTCTACCAAAAAAATATCTTCCTCTCCAGAGAGATTTAAGCCTTGTAAAAGGACTTTGCTCCATTGATGGCTTTTGTTCTATCTCCAGTATTGTTGCCATGTTATCGAGATTAACTGAGTGTCGGGTTATGTTGTGATGTCTTATCATCTTCAGTCTATCTCCTCTATATGTTTTGTCAGCATATACATGACATTAATTTATTCATTCACACTTGCATCATGCATACACATTGATATTTGTTGATGTTCTTGATCCGTATACTTTGGTTATCGTATTCCCTTTTCTCAAATAGAGTGTCAACTTAAGCAGAAAGTGTCTCCTTTCTAATTTCCCATTGAGGTTATTTCTAAGGGGAGAGTTGTTGCATTAGCCTTCCTTTCTCTCTCAGGATAGGATAAGTCCCGGTTGAGTTTATTCCTCATCTAGTATGGACTTGTTTGACTGTTTCCCTCTAGTTTTTTCTTGGATTGAGTTTTGTCTATTACAAATGTTGCTTTGTGAATCTTTCTAAGCTGTGAAACCTAGATGGAATTGCATTGATCTTGCGCATGTATATACTTGGTCTCTTCAGGAAGGATCTATTCATGGTTCCCAATTGAGGATGAACTTTATTCCCTAGTAGTGTTATGACAACATTCTTCTGGAATATTGACATGACAGCAAGCGGCGGTCTCTTCATGAGCAACTTGTGTGTTATTGTTACCTTTGAAAAAACAGCAAGCGGCGGTCTCTTCATGAGAAACTTGTATTTTATTGATACTTTTGAAAAAAATAGCAAGTAGTGGTCTCTTCATGAGCAACTTGAGTGTTATTGTTATCTTTGAAAAATAGCAAGCGACGGTCTCTTCATGAGTAACTTGTATGTTATTGAAACCTTTGAAAAAATAGGAAGGGACGGTCTCTTCATGAGAATCTTGTATGTTATTGATACTTTTGAAAAAAATAGCAAGCGACCTTCTCTTCATGAGCAACTTGCGTGTTATTGTTATCTTCGAAAACAGCAAGCGGCGGTCTCGTCATGAGAAACTTGTATGTTATTGATACCTTTGAAAAAATATCAAGTGACAGTCTCTTCATGAGCATCTTGTGTGTTATTGATATCTTTGAAAAAACAACAAGCGACAGTCTCTTCATGAGCAACTTGTATGTTATTGATACCTTTGAAAAAATAGCAAGCGACGGTCTCTTCATGAGCAACTTGTATGTTATTGATACTATTGAAAATAACAGTAAGCAGAGGTCTCTTCATGAGCAACTTGTGTGTTATTGATACCTTTGAAAAAACAGCAAGCGGCGGTCTCTTCATGAGAAACTTGTATGTTATTGATACCTTGGAAAAACAGCAAGCGGCGGTCTCTTCATGAGCAACTTGTATGTTATTTATACCTTGGAAAAATAGCAAGCGGCAGTCTCTTCATAAGCAACTTGCGTATTATTTGGAAGACAGCAAGCGGCGGCTCTTCATGAACAACTTGTGTATTATTGATATCCCTCAAAGACAAAGTGGCGGCCTCTTTATTTGAGCAACATGTGCATCCCCAACAATATGTTATCTCAACAACAATAAGGTATCTCTTCAGAAAAGACCCACAGAGAAGTTTGTTATAAAACCCTCTTGAGACAATTTCTTAAGACATTTTAGAAGTAAAGTTATTCGCAAGAATTGTCGTGCATCACGCAGCTTATCAGCAATAAACTTGGGGCATCCAAAATTAATCCCAGGGGCATTCCAGATTTGTCAAGATATGTGATATGTTTTGCACACATTATCAGAGGGTGGTGTTCCCAGTACTCTAGCTAAGCAAGATTTTTATCAGCTGAAGCATTGTTTGTGTTGTTATGCTTTCAATGGATTATTGACGATAGAATATCGGACTTTGGGTTTTCAACCAAAAAAATATCTTCCTCTCCAGAGATATTTAAGCCTTGTAAAATGACTTTGCTCCATTGATGGCTTTTGTTCTATCTCCAGTATTGTTCCCATGTTATCGAGATTAGCCGAGTGTCGGGTTATGCTATGATATCTTATCATCTTCATTCTATATCCTCTATCGGTTTTGTCAGCATATAGATGACATTAATTTATTCATTCACACTTTCATCATGCCACACATTGATATTTGTTGATGTTCTTGATCCGTATACTTTGGTTATAGTATTCCCTTTTCTCAAATAGAGTGTCAACTTAAGCAGAAAGTGTCTGCTTTCAAATTTCCCATGAGTTTATTGCTAAGGGAAGAGTTGTTGCATTAGCCTTCCTTTCAGTCTCAGGATAGGATAAGTCCCGGTTGAGTTTATTCCTCATCTTGTAGGGACTTGTTTGACTGTTTCTCTCTAGTTTTTTCTTGGATTGAGTTTTGTCTATTACAAATTTTGCTTTGTGAATCTTTCTAAGCTGTGAAACCTAGATGGAAGTGCATTGATCTTACGCATGTAAATACTTGGTCTCTTCATGAAGGATCTATTCATGGTTCCCAATTGAGTATGAACTTTATTCCCTAGTAGTGTTATCACAACATTCTTCTGGAACATTGACATGACAGCAAGTGGAGGTCTCTTCATGAGCAACTTGTGTGTTATTGTTACCTTTGAAAAAACAGCAAGCGGCGGTCTCTTCATGAGCAACTTGTATTTTATTGATACTTTTGAAAAAAATAGCAAGTAGCGGTCTCTTCATGAGCAACTTGAGTGTTATTGTTATCTTTGAAAAACAGCAAGCAGCAGTCTCTTCATGAGCAACTTGTATGTTAGTGATACCTTTGAAAAAATAGGAAGTGACAGTCTCTTCATGACAAACTTGTATGTTATTGATACTTTTGAAAAAAATAGCAAGCGGCCTTCTATTCAGGAGCAACTTGTGTTTTATTGTTATCTTCGAAAACAACAAGCGGCGGTCTCGTCATAAGAAACTTGTATGTTATTGATACCTTTGAAAAAACAGCAAGCGACGGTCTCTTCATGAAAAACTTGTATGTTATTGATACCATTGAAAAAAACAGTAAGCGGCAGTCTCTTCATGAGCAACTTGTGTGTTATTGATACCTTTTAAAAAACAACAAGCGGCGGTCTCTTCATGAGAAACTTGTATGTTATTGATACCTTGGAAAAAGAACAAGCGGCGGTCTCTTCATGAGCAACTTGTATGTTATTGATACCTTGGAAAAACAGCAAGCGACAGTCTCTTCATAAGCAACTTGCGTATTATTTTGAAGACAGCAAGCAGCAGCTCTTCATGAACAACTTGTGTATTATTGATATCCCTGAAAGACAGCAAGTGGAGGCCTCTTTATTTGAGCAACATGTGTATCCCCAACAATATGTTATCTCAACAACAATATGGTATCTCTTCGGAAAAGACCCGCAGAGAAGTTTGTTATAAAACCCTCTTGAGACGATTTCTTAAGACATTTTAGAAGTAAAGTTATTCGCAAGAATTGTCGTCCATCATGCAGCTTATCAGCAATAAACTTGGGGCATCCAAAATTAATCCCAGGTGCAATCCAGATTTGTCAAGATATGTGATATGTTTTGCACACATTATCAGAGGGTGGTGTTCCCAGTATCTCTATCTAAGCAAGATTTTTATCAGCTGAAGCATTGTTTGTGTTTTTATCCTTTCAATGGATTATTGATGATAGAATATCGGACTTTGGGTTTTCTACCAAAAAAATATCTTCCTCTCTAGAGAGATTTAAGCCTTGTAAAAGGACTTTGCTCCATTGATGGCTTTTGTTCTATCTCCAGTATTGTTGCCATGTTATCGAGATTAACTGAGTGTCGGGTTATGTTGTGATGTCTTATCATCTTCAGTCTATCTCCTCTATCGGTTTTGTCAGCATATACATGACATTAATTTATTCATTCACACTTTCATCATGCACACACATTGATATTTGTTGATGTTCTTGATCTGTATACTTTGGTTATCGTATTCCCTTTTCTCTAATAGAGTGTCAACTTAAGCAGAAAGTGTCTCCTTTCAAATTTCCCATTGAGTTTATTGCTAAGTGAAGAGTTGTTGCATTAGCCTTCCTTTCTGTCTCAGGATAGGACAAGTCCCGGTTGAGTTTATTCCTCATCTAGTAGGGACTTGTTTGACTGTTTCTCTCTATTTTTTTCTTGGATTGAGTTTTGTCTATTACAAATGTTGCTTTGTGAATCTTTCTAAGCTGTGAAACCTAGATGGAAGTGCATTGATCTTACGCATGTAAATACTTGGTCTCTTCATGAAGGATCTATTCATGGTTCCCAATTGAGTATGAGCTTTATTCCCTAGTAGTGTTATCACAACATTCTTCTGGAATATTGACATGACAGCAAGTGGCGGTCTCTTCATGAGCAACTTGTGTGTTATTGTTACCTTTGAAAAAACAGCAAGCGGCGGTCTCTTCATGAGCAACTTGTATTTTATTGATACTTTTGAAAAAAATAGCAAGTAGCGGTCTCTTCATGAGCAACTTGAGTGTTATTGTTATCTTTGAAAAACAGCAAGCGGCAGTCTCTTCATGAGCAACTTGTATGTTAGTGATACCTTTGAAAAAATAGGAAGTGACGGTCTCTTCATGAGAAACTTGTATGTTATTGATACTTTTGAAAAAAATAGCAAGCGACCTTCTCTTCAGGAGCAACTTGTGTTTTATTGTTATCTTCGAAAACAACAAGCGGCGGTCTCGTCATAAGAAACTTGTATGTTATTGATACCTTTGAAAAAATAGCAAGCGACAGTGTCTTCATGAGCAACTTGTGTGTTATTGATATCTTTGAAAAAGCAACAAGTGGTGGTCTCTTCATGAGGAACTTGTATGTTATTGATATCTTTGAAAAAACAGCAAGCGACGGTCTCTTCATGAGCAACTTGTATGTTATTGATACCTTTGAAAAAACAGCAAGCGACAGTCTCTTCATGAGCAACTTGTATGTTATTGATACCATTGAAAAAAACAGTAAGCGGCGGTCTCTTCATGAGCAACTTGTGTGTTATTGATACCTTTTAAAAAACAGCAAGCGGCGGTCTCTTCATGAGAGACTTGTATGTTATTGATACCTTGGAAAAAGAACAAGCGGCAGTCTCTTCATGAGCAACTTGTATGTTATTGATACCTTGGAAAAACAGCAAGCGACAATCTCTTCATAAGCAACTTGCGTATTATTTTGAAGACAGCAAGCAACAGCTCTTCATGAACAACTTGTGTATTATTGATATCCCTCAAAGACAGCAAGTGGCGGCCTCTTTATTTGAGCAACATGTGTATCCCCATCAATATGTTATCTCAACAACAATATGGTATCTCTTCGGAAAAGACCCGCAGAGAAGTTTGTTATAAAACCCTCTTGAGACGATTTCTTAAGACATTTTAGAAGTAAAGTTATTCGCAAGAATTGTCGTCCATCATGCAGCTTATCAGCAATAAACTTGGGGCATCCAAAATTAATCCCAGGGGCAATCCAGATTTGTCAAGATATGTGATATGTTTCGCACACATTATCAGAGGGTGGTGTTCCCATTATCTCTATCTAAGCAAGATTTTTATCAGCTGAAGCATTGTTTGTGTTGTTATCCTTTCAATGGATTATTGATGATAGAATATCAGACTTTGGGTTTTCTACCAAAAAAATATCTTCCTCTCCAGAGATATTTAAGCCTTGTAAAAGGACTTTTCTCCATTGATGGCTTTTGTTCTATCTCCAGTATTGTTGCCATGTTATCGAGATTAACTGAGTGTCGGGTTATGTTGTGATGTCTTATCATCTTCAGTCTATCTCCTCTATCGGTTTTGTCAGCATATACATGACATTAATTTATTCATTCACACTTTCATCATGCACACACATTGATATTTGTTGATGTTCTTGATCTGTATACTTTGGTTATCGTATTCCCTTTTCTCTAATAGAGTGTCAACTTAAGCAGAAAGTGTCTCCTTTCATATTTCCCATTGAGTTTATTGCTAAGTGAAGAGTTGTTGCATTAGCCTTCCTTTCTGTCTCAGGATAGGATAAGTCCCGGTTGAGTTTATTCCTCATCTAGTAGGGACTTGTTTGACTATTTCTCTCTAGTTTTTTCTTGGATTGAGTTTTGTCTATTACAAATGTTGCTTTGTGAATCTTTCTAAGCTGTGAAACCTAGATGGAAGTGCATTGATCTTACGCATGTAAATACTTGGTCTCTTCATGAAGGATCTATTTATGGTTCCCAATTGAGTATGAACTTTATTCCCTAGTAGTGTTATCACAACATTCTTCTGGAATATTGACATGGCAACAAGTGGCGGTCTCTTCATGAGCAACTTGTGTGTTATTGTTACCTTTGAAAAAACAGCAAGCGGCAGTCTCTTCAAGAGCAACTTGTATTTTATTGATACTTTTGAAAAAAATAGCAAGTAGCGGTCTCTTCATGAGCAACTTGAGTGTTATTGTTATCTTTGAAAAACAGCAAGCGGCAGTCTCTTCATGAGCAACTTGTATGTTAGTGATACCTTTGAAAAAATAGGAAGTGACGGTCTCTTCGTGAGAAACTTGTATGTTATTGATACTTTTGAAAAAAATAGCAAGTGACCTTCTCTTCAGGAGCAACTTGTGTTTTATTGTTATCTTCGAAAACAACAAGCGGCGGTCTCGTCATAAGAAACTTGTATGTTATTGATACCTTTGAAAA
This sequence comes from Vicia faba, assembly GCA_948472305.1. Classification (NCBI taxonomy): domain Eukaryota; kingdom Viridiplantae; phylum Streptophyta; class Magnoliopsida; order Fabales; family Fabaceae; genus Vicia; species Vicia faba. Next base: position 1,157,682,490 of record OX451735.1, on the reverse strand, counting down.
AATAGCAAGCGACAGTCTCTTCATGAGCAACTTGTATGTTATTGATATCTTTGAAAAAGCAACAAGTGGTGGTCTCTTCATGAGGAACTTGTATGTTATTGATACCTTTGAAAAAACAGCAAGCGACGGTCTCTTCATCAGCAACTTGTATGTTATTGATACCTTTGAAAAAACAGCAAGCGACGGTCTCTTCATGAGCAACTTGTATGTTATTGATACCATTGAAAAAAACAGTAAGCGGCGGTCTCTTCATGAGCAACTTGTGTGTTATTGATACCTTTTAAAAAATAGCATGTGGCGGTCTCTTCATGAGAAACTTGTATGTTATTGATACCTTGGAAAAAGAACAAGCGGCGGTCTCTTCATGAGCAACTTGTATGTTATTGATACCTTGGAAAAACAGCAAGCGACAGTCTCTTCATAAGCAACTTACGTATTATTTTGAAGACAGCAAGCAGCAGCTCTTCATGAACAACTTGTGTATTATTGATATCCCTCAAAGACAGCAAGTGGAGGCCTCTTTATTTGAGCAACACGTGTATCCCCAACAATATGTTATCTCAACAACAATATGGTATCTCTTCGGAAAAGACCCGCATAGAAGTTTGCTATAAAACCCTCTTGAGACGATTTCTTAAGACATTTTAGAAGTAAAGTTATTCGCAAGAATTGTCGTCCATCATGCAGCTTATCAGCAATAAACTTGGGGCATCCAAAATTAATCCCAGGGACAATCCAGATTTGTCAAGATATGTGATATGTTTTGCACACATTATCAGAGGGTGGTGTTCCCATTATCTCTATCTAAGCAAGATTTTTATCAGCTGAAGCATTGTTTGTGTTGTTATCCTTTCAATGGATTATTGATGATAGAATATCAGACTTTGGGTTTTCTACCAAAAAAATATCTTCCTCTCCAGAGAGATTTAAGCCTTGTAAAAGGACTTTGCTCCATTGATGGCTTTTGTTCTATCTCCAGTATTGTTGCCATGTTATCGAGATTAACTGAGTGTCGGGTTATGTTGTGATGTCTTATCATCTTCAGTCTATCTCCTCTATCGGTTTTGTCAGCATATACATGACATTAATTTATTCATTCACACTTTCATCATGCACACACATTGATATTTGTTGATGTTCTTGATCTGTATACTTTGGTTATCGTATTCCCTTTTCTCTAATAGAGTGTCAACTTAAGCAGAAAGTGTCTCCTTTCTAATTTCCCATTGAGTTTATTGCTAAGTGAAGAGTTGTTGCATTAGCCTTCCTTTCTGTCTCAGGATAGGATAAGTCCCGATTGAGTTTATTCCTCATCTAGTAGGGACTTGTTTGACTGTTTCTCTCTAGTTTTTTCTTGGATTGAGTTTTGTCTATTACAAATGTTGCTTTGTGAATCTTTCTAAACTGTGAAACCTAGATGGAAGTGCATTGATCTTACGCATGTAAATACTTGGTCTCTTCATGAAGGATCTATTCATGGTTCCCAATTGAGTATGAACTTTATTCCCTAGTAGTGTTATCACAACATTCTTCTGGAATATTGACATGACAGCAAGTGGCAGTCTCTTCATGAGCAACTTGTGTGTTATTGTTACCTTTAAAAAAACAGCAAGCGGCGGTCTCTTCATGAGCAACTTGTATTTTATTGATACTTTTGAAAAAAATAGCAAGTAGCGGTCTCTTCATGAGAAACTTGAGTGTTATTATTATCTTTGAAAAACAGCAAGCGATGGTCTCTTCATGAGCAACTTGTATGTTATTGATACCTTTGAAAAAATAGGAAGTGACGGTCTCTTCATGAGAAACTTGTATGTTATTGATACTTTTGAAAAAAATAGCAAGCGACCTTCTCTTCATGAGCAACTTGTGTTTTATTGTTATCTTCGAAAACAACAAACGGCGGTCTCGTCATAAGAAACTTGTATGTTATTGATACCTTTGAAAAAATAGCAAGCGACAGTCTCTTCATGAGCAACTTGTGTGTTATTGATATCTTTGAAAAAACAATAAGTGGCGGTCTCTTCATGAGCAAATTGTATGTTATTGATACCTTTGAAAAAACAGCAAGCGACGGTCTCTTCATGAGCAACTTGTATGTTATTGATACCATTGAAAAAAAGACTAAGCGGTGGTCTCTTAATGAGCAACTTGTGTGTTATTGATACCTTTAAAAAACAGCAAGCGGCAGTCTCTTCATGAGAAACTTTTATGTTATTGATACCTTGGAAAAATAGCAAGCGGCGGTCTCTTCATGAGCAACTTGTATGTTATTGATACCTTGGAAAAACAGCAAGCGACTGTCTCTTCATAAGCAACTTGCGTATTATTTTGAAGACAACAAGCGGAGGCTCTTCATGAACAATTTGTGTATTATTGATATCCCTTTAAGACAGCAAGTGGCGGCCTCTTTATTTGAGCAACATGTGTATCCCCAATAATATGTTATCTCAACAGCAAAATGGTATCTCTCCAGGAAAGACCCAAAGAGAAGTTTGTTATAAAACCCCTATCTTCAGTAAAAATCGGTAGTTCACTATCAGAAAAAGTTATTGTATCTTTTGTCTACCTTTGACCTTGAGTTGTAAACTCACCATCATCTTGAGTCAATAACCATCTATCTTTTCGCAGCCTATGCAAGGCACCTTCTATGATAAAGTTAGTAATTTTTCTTCTCTCGAAGTTGTACCCCAATAAGAGTCTCAATCAAAGTCTATGGCTATGTTCCCTAATGGAGTTATAATCTCTTCCCCTGTGGGATTACTGTATAATCTGATTGGTTTTTCCAGCAGTAGTTTGTCTCATCCGACATCATTCCTCATGATATTCAAAATATTACATTCATATCAAATCATAAACATAATTGTGGTATCTTAAGGACAAAATTTGTGTATTCTATATTTAAGTCCCTTCAATCACGTCGAAATGAAGATTCCAATCTTCATATCTCTGGATAGAAGAAACTTAAATAGGGGCAACTGTCATATCCCAATTTTTGACCTAAGATCCCATTTTTATTTTTTCATTTTTATACATAAGTCAAGTTCATGAAATACGGTAAGTTTTAACCTCTCACCTTCGAGCATTGACTATGAAGAAATTGTTAAGTATTTTGAACATTCTTAGCCGTATCACTAACTTTTAATCAAGAAAGAAGTGTGTGTTTTTAGTTTCTTTGATTTCATTTGCAAGAAACAGATCTGAATTAAGAGCATTAGGTGTCACGCCTTGATTAGGGTTTGGAATCTCTCAAGCCAGAAGTACAATTGATCATTGATTCTTGAAGACTGATTCATCAAGGAAATCGTGTGTTTATTTCCACACTCTGTTCAACAAGTGGTCTCAAGCTTCTCAACAACTTCCTCATAGCACAATCAAGATTTTATCATCATTGTTTCACATATGCATCAAGGTGTCTGGGAATACAAGGAAGGATCATGTTTTCCAGTTGATTCAAAGCTCTTTTACTGAAAAGTCAACATTTTTAAGATCAAGTGCAAGGATCGTAACTTCCTCAATAATCAATATTTTGAGATGATTCTTCTTGCACGGTGTCATAAATAATGTCATCTACAAGTTTTCTTCAAGGACTGAGGGAAATTTGTGCTTAAGAGACTTTGAAAGTTAATGAATTGTTGTATGTCATTTCTTTATTTAGAATTATTCTTGACTTCCAATTTCGATTAATGTCATGATAAGTTTTCTTCAAAGACATGGTTGATTATGAGTGGTGAAGTGTAAGTACAAGGGCATAAAAGAGTGACTTGTGGTTTGGTTTTGATCATATAAAACTTTGAAGTCCTCAAGTACTTGTCACTCCAATTGCAAGTTAATTTGGATTTTGAGAATTAAAGTTAGGGATTCAGGGTTTGTCATTGAAATAGAATTTGAAAGTTTATCAAGTGAACCGAATTTCATAAGATACAAGTTGATTATTAGTTCATGGAGATTTGAAATGATCAAAATTCTTAAGCATTTATGTGAATTTCTTGAGATACAATATCATTCACTACTCTTCAAAGTGTAGGTTTCAAGTGTCCAAAATACAAAGTCTCAAGACCTTACTATTCATCATCCATTATTCAAACTCATTCAATTCTCAAGACATGTCCAAAATATAACTTCAGAGTTCCAAGTAACCTTTGTCTCATCCATTTGCAAATTGTACAAGTTTAAATGCCCAAATTACATTCAATCAAGTTCTAAGTCAAAATTACAAGTCACCACAAGAATCTTACACAAGTGTTTTTACAAGAAAATAAAAATCTAAACCTAAAGCTAAGACTTGTTCTTGATCCAAAATACATGCCACATATTGCCTTCAATAACCTTGTAGAACTTGCTACCAAATTCCAGCTCCTGCATAATGGCCAAATAAACAAAATTGTGACATCTCCCTGTCCATAATTTTTGTAGCCATAAAACAAACATAACAGGCTAAAACTTAGCATATCAGCCTGCAAAATCATTCCAAACCTGCTAGAAACCTTGTTGTTTAAGTTGTTGCCCCTGCTGCACTGCCCTTATCTTTTCTTCCTAAAACCAGCTGCTATAAACCTGCAAAAATAGTCAAAATGCATCCCATAAAACAACAAAAATCCTGCTGCCGCAATGCTTCCAAAAGACTACACATTTACTGTCACAAACAGTCCAAACAATTTAGTCCAAAAACTGCTACAATTCTGCTCCACCAACCTGTTGTACCTTGTTGTCTACAACTGCATAAACAGTCCAAAAATAAATCAAAATTGCACACAAAAGGTCATATACAAAAACCTGCATCCAAAACAACCTGCACAAACCAGAAGGAAAAACTGTCAAAATAGTTTGCTCTGCTGTCCCAAAACCTGTTGATATGCTGTCCAAACCCAATCCAAATCAGTCTAAAAAATAACATCAATAGCCATACAAATTTTCATTCTAAAAAGCGATAAAACAATTAACTATAATGGTTCAAATGCACCACCTTTCCCCCCCAAATTTTATCATCTTTTCCCTATAAAACCAAGACACCATTCAACCTTGTAAAGGGGACCTTGTAAAGGGGATAACACCACCCAAAATGAGAACCATGTTTAGTAGAACTGCAATATTCCTAAACTTCCTCTTCCTCTTTTTACTCTCCCTAGTGACGTTCTCAGTTAAATGCAACCCACAAGATAAGAAAGATCTCCTCAGAATCACCAAGTAACTCAGACACCAACATAATAATAGAGGAATAAAATGAAATAGGGCTATAAGAACACTCTGCTCAAAAAACAAATTCTAGAAGGAGGAGAAGAAGAGGAAAGAGTTTAGGAGCCGCATATTACCTCTAGTTTTCTATCTTACTTCTCGCTGGCGTCAAAACTATCGGGCTTGCTCCGACCTTGTGAGTTCTTCTTCCTTATTTTTATCACTGTGTTTATTCCCTTGCAATGTTATTGTTGTTTGCTCTGCCATTATTTATCGTGAAATTGTTGTTATTGTTTTCTTACTTCGAATTATGGAATTGAATCCAAACTGTGAGAATTTGATGTTGTTGTTATAAAATGTTAAAACCAGAGCAGATGATATAGAAACTGTGACAATATGAGAATCAAGAGTGAATAGAGAAATCAACGCGGAGGGAGCTTTTTGAAATTGTGAGCTGATTGCTGTTGTTGTTCATCCAATTAGAAAAAGAAAAGGAGAAAGTCATAACATAAAAAATAGAAAGAAATCATGAGGAAATCATAACATAAATTCAAGAAAATTCACTAACAGAAAATTCAGAAAAGATAATAAAGCTCATAACCCGATTTACCTCTCAGATCAGGATTTGATCCACATCCATCTTCTCATATACATGGTCTCATAGTCGACCTTCACTCCCTTCGATCTTCCGCTAAAATCTACCTTCAACAAGCTTCACCACCAACCTTAAAATTTGAAGTCACAACTCAACCTCTTCGTCGCCGCGTTTGCTCTCATCATCATCGATTCACTTCTTCTCAACAACTCCGTCATGGCTGCTCCCAACTCGAATCAACCATTTCCGTCTCGTTTGTTCTCAAACTTTTTGATACATGTTTCAAGCGTTTTCAATTAGGAGTTCAGTCACATTCAATATGCTGAAATTTTGTGCGATGTTGATCGTAGATGTTCGAATCTGAGAAATTGTTGGAGTTGTGATGATGATGATGGATGATGTCGTTGATTGTAGATGATAACAGTGATGGAATTTCAGAAAGTTCAAGAAGGTGCAGAGAGAGGAAGTATTCTGTTTAGCATGAGAGAGAGAGAGAGAGAGATTATGAAGGTGACATGAGAGAGAGTTTTGATTTTATTTCACGTTTACTGGAGATAACCAATTAATCTGTTTTTTTCCCTTTCCCAATGAACAACAACTAGCGGCGCCCCTCTATCTTGTCTAGGGTTTTTCCCAAACTTTTCTTTCCTTCATCCCAAAACCGGGTCAGTCCATTGGGCCCTTTGGCCCAATCCCAATTATCAATTTTCAACTTTTATCTTGATTAAAACGTAATAATAACAGTTAAGTAGCGTAGTTCAGATGGCAAGGGAGGTTTACAGTAACCGGGAGAACATGAGTTCAACTCGAGGCTGGGACATTTTCCCATTTTTTTCCAATTCTTTTAGTCTTATTTCTCCATATAATAACACATATAGTTTAACTTATTAAAATTATTATAAAATACATCAAAAATATGCTTGTTACAAATTAATCTTTTTTTAAACATGCTATTAATCTTTCATTTAATTTTTGTTATTTATTAAATTGTTTAAAATACGTGTTATAAATTAATCTCTTGTTTATACTTTTGTTATTTATTAACATGTTTTATAAATAAATTTTCTATTTAATGTTTGTTATTTTTAATTATTTAAATACATGCTTTTATTTAATTTTTACTGTTTATAATTATCCAAATACCCGATTTTATTTAATTTTTGTTGTTTATAATTATCCAAATACATGCTTTTATTTAATTTTTGTTGTTTATTTAATTATTCAAAATTGCATGCTAGTATAAATTAGTCTTCTATTTTTGATTATCTAATTATTCAGTTGTCATTCTAATTAACTCTTTTTAAGTCTTTATATCTTTCGTCCGTCTAAAATCCAAGGGAAATGTTTTGTTAACTTCATAAGCAGTACGATCGTGCGAATACCCTCATTCATTTTTTGCTTGTTTACTATTTTTCTAAACTTAAGATAATTTTTCCTAAAAAACTAAATTTAAAAAACTCACACCTTTTAAGTCAAAATTTTGACACTAGGTCATCCTATGTTCAAAATATCGTCCAAACAAATCATTTTTAACCATTCCAACCATTTTTAGCCCAACGAACTATTTTAATCAAATAAACAATTTTAAACCATAAAACAAATATTTCAAAAGGTTTCTGCGGAGTACCACAGATGCATTGGGTGCTAATACCTTCCCATTGCATAATCAACCCCCGAACTCTCGAACTCCTTTCAAAAATGTATTGTATTTTCATTACTTTTAAGTATTAATTTACATTGCATATTTAAGGGTTTTATTTTGCTATTTTCCCTTTTCCATTGGAAATAATAAAGCGCAGTGGCGACTCTTGCTTTTGCGAATTAAGTTAATTAATAGCTTGATCTCCGATTTTCACCGCTACAGTACTTACTTAGCAGCAGTGAGTAGATCGGCTTAGCTTTAATGAGGAGTGGTAAAATCAACATTGTCCCCGTCCCTCAATCAAAGAAATACGGTGGGGATATAAAATATTCGTACTTTTAACCAAATTAGGTTTCCCTGCTCTAAATACTCAGAATCGTTTTTCCCGCATTATTCAACGCAACAGGAATGTGATCCTTAGTAGCATAAAAATAGAATAGGAAAGGATATCGGTATTCTAATTGGTTGATGTAGTTCTTCCTATAAATAGATGGTGAGAATCTGTTCTTGGTAGTAGGCATTATTTCTTCAAACAGGGCTTTCTCGATAGCCAGAAGCTCTTCCTTCCATTAGTAATCTGGGCTTGTAGTTGAATCGAGATTTCCTTGGTCTTATTTTACCCCGGAATAGTTGATTCAGTTGTTCACTCGTCTTTCGGTGCTTTTGCTTTCCCTTTCTCAAATGGTAGGGCATGGTTAAGCTTTTAGTAGGCATATAGTAGAATAAATTTATCGATTGAGATAACATTTCCACCAGATGCTAGAAAGAGGAAGACAGAAGCATGAGTCCCCCAAGATTCCCCGGTGGGGCATCCAGGACATACCAGGGAGAAATGTGAGTTCATCGCCGAATTCAGAGTAGTTCAAGTCAAATAGTTCAAGATATGCCTCGGGGTAAAGGGGCCTTGGTCATGCAATAGCTTTTATTCGCGGTTGTTATTAAAATCCTTCCCCGAAGCATCTAAACATTGAATATTCAAACACAAGTTCCATTCAAATGTTGTACGAAGAACTGTTTAAGCTATTAGGCATGTAACATAGATGTTCTACTTGAAAGCTTCCACCACCAAAATATGCTTATCATTTCGATATGACAAAGCGACCAGACCACATCATGCACTAGGTGATCTATCAAGGTCGGGGATGATGAGTAAGAACATTTTTTTGGGAACACTGGATGGCTATAACCACAAATGCCATTTCATCATGATTAGGAGGAGGAAACTCCATCATAAACTGGTTTGATCAACCAGTCATTCAAAATTCAGCAAAGGACAAAAACGAGAACCAGACAAAATCTTCTTAGAAGAGGTCTCTTTTTTTGTGCCACCTTGCCCTGAAGGACCATGTCCAACTTGGTTCTGGGCACGAAGTTGCACCTCATCAACTGTCTGCACTACTTTCTGAGTCGCAGCATCAAGGTCTGAGCCTAATTGAGCAAAGGTGTCCACTTCGTGATATTGTGCCAATTCCAGTTTTAAACTACCACAAACTTGTTTCATAGCTTTAAACTGAGTGGCAGACCAGACGCGACTGACAGATAAGCCGACGTTAATTGCAGGTCTAATTTTGGGATAAAAGAGCTTTGTTTCCAAACAGATTTGTCCATCCGTCATGAAGATGACATTGGTGGGAATATAGGCCGATACATCTCCAACTCGTGTTTCAATGACGGGTAAGGCGGTCACGCTACCTGTGCCTGTCTGGTTCGATCGTTTTGCGGCTCTTTCTAAGAGACGGGAATGTAAATAGAGATTGTCACCTGGGAAAGCCTCACGGCCTGGTGGTCAGCATAAAAATAATGACATTTGTCAATATGCCACGACCTGTTTACTAAGATCATCATAGTTCATTAATGCATGCATTCCACTATCGCGTAAATATTCCCCCATGGCACACCCAGAATATGGGGCCAGAAATTGCAGAGGTGCTGGATCTGAAGCGGTGGCTTCTACAATAATGAAATACCCTAAAGCATTCCCTTCTGAAATAATTTGAACTAATTGTGCCACAATTGAGCGTTTCAGTCCAATCGCTACATAGATATAATAAAATATCTCACTCTCATAAGTGGCCCTTAAGTTCATTTACTTTTGGTTTAATATGGTATCAATAGCTATAATTGTTTTTCCAGTTTGTCGGTCCCTGATTATAAGTTCTCGTTGACCACGGCATATAAGAACAAGGATATCTACCACTTTTAACCCAGTTTGCATAGGCTCGTGCACTGATTTACGTTCAATAATCCCAAGGGATTTCACTTCGACACGTCTTCACTCGTGATCTCTTAGAGCCCCTCTTCCATCAAAAGGTACTCCCAACGTGTCCATCACACGCCCTACCATAGCCTTTCCCGTAGGAACATCCACAATAGATCCAATATGTTTGACAAGATCTCCTTCTTTGACAGAGGTATCACTACTAAAGACAACAATTCTGACATTCGCATTCTCAAGATTCAACACTAATTCTTTCATACCGCTGGCAAATTCAAACAATTCCCGAGCTTGAATTTCGTTCAATCCATAAACATGTGCAATCCCATCTCCAACTGAGACCACTCGACCGATCTCATCCACTTGAAAATTTGTGAAAAAGTTGATAATTCAAATTTCTAATAGAGTTGTTAATTCCTCAGCTCTTACAGAGAATTCCATTTTTTTAAAAATTAATTTTACCGACGTAATTCCGCAAAAGGAGAATCCATCAAGGTTTTTGGCTTTCAATAAAGTTAGGGTCCTGATCGAGCTTGGACATAGAATTGAGTCCTTGGGAATGGTCAGAGCCAGGTGCTCTTATTTTACGATGGTAGGGACGATTGCTTCCATTACTGACCAGAAAGACACCAAATTCTCCTTTAGGTTCTTCAAATGAGGTATAAATAGAAGGATCTAGTATGAAAAAACCTTTTGTATAAAGTTTGAAATAGTGAATTGAGGTAGAATCGACCGATGATCTTGTAGTCATTTTGCCGGCTATTAAAATAAATAGCTCGCATAGGCTCTCCCTATTCGCTAATCTAATAGGTCAAATCTCTCTCTAAACCTAACGTGAGAGTTTCCCATCATAGGGATTTCTATCTATATATTGAGCCATTACCAAGGAGCTAATTTGTTCTGAACTCAGCTGACTACATATATAGATAAGGCGGAGCGTCCTTGGCTCAACATTATAGCACATAGGGCTTCAGTGCTACTAGGCGCTTTGAGTTATTGAAGCATTGTAGTAGCGCCTCACTATGAGAATCTAACTTCGCTAACGCTCGACTAAGTCTTGAACCTTTGCGGGTTCGCTTTCTCAGTAGAAAAGGCGCTTCTCTTTTCCCCTTAAGTAAAAGGACAAGAAAGATATTTTTTGTTTAATTGCTCCCGCTTCCTCACATTTGCGCTCGTCAAGCCAACTTTCCTTTTTGGGAGGTTAAACTGTGGTTGAAGCAGACATTTCGAAATGACAGCTTCGAAGATTTATATATTATTATACAGTCACAGTTATCTCGGACTGCGTTCTAGAAAATGCGGCCTACCTGAAATGAAAGAAAGGGCGAGCACTCTTGTGTTTCAACCCCACTATCACTATACTTTGAATTGTTGTAGGGCACTGCGTACATACAACCTCAATGATAAGCAAGTGAATGGGGCATGTGCATGGCGAACGGAACGGCTCATCAAGCCATTTCTAACCTAAAACCCCTAAACTAAATAGGAAGAGGGGTACTTTACAAAAAGGGGGTAAGTGCTTCGCACCCGACTGTGATAGCCCTCTCGATACCTTATTGTAGCTTTGTTAGTAGTGGCCGTGGTCACTTTCCCATCGCTAGTGCGTGAAGACCCAACGAGGAGAGTGTTAGTGGTTTATCATTGGTTCAATAATGCTAATCCATCTTTCTTTTTGTGTTACTCCTAGGGTGGGAAGAAGATAAGAAAATGCAAAGTGTTCTATTGGTTTTCCTAAATTGTTGCTTCTAAAGGATGCCCTCCCTCGGCTGGATGTTGGTCCGGCCTACTACGAGGATCCTGTATCCTGCAACGGAATCTAAAAAACGGTTAAAAAAAGGCCTTGTCTAGGTTAGAGATATGAATCTTACCTTATTATGATGTATGAAAAGGACTTTCCTTCATGGGATTACTTAGTGCTTGTGCTAATGAGAAAGAAAACAAATGCGCTAAGGTTGATGCTCGACCCAAACAAGAAACGGCAAGCCCCTATCAGAGAAAGTCATGGTCAAGCGTGCTAGAACGCTTGATTTGGAGGTTCACACATCCTCTTACTAAGAGAGGGGCTAATGCCACTGTACTGGTTGGAGAGGGGTGAAGTTAGAGTCAGGGGAATGGGCTTTTTCAGCTGGTGCGTGTTAGCGCACTTCCATTTTCCCTTTACTAGTATGGGGTCCCGTGGTTCCTATGTCGCCGCGTTTCCTGGTCCTTTTCTTTTAGTGCTTCGACCCGAAGTGATAGCTTCTAGCTAGTTCAGTGGATAAGATGGATGCGCTCCAGCTCACTCAATAATGGGACGATAGTGGTCCGCCGACAAGCTCGTTCTGATCTTGGACGCAGTACATTGGAATCCTGAAGCACCGCCATGAATGTTACCGTGCGTTCGCCTGCGGTGCGGTAAGGCACCACCCTGTTGTTCCAGCAGCCAACTCCAGCGTGTCAGCTTAGTTATCCTCATCAAGCCACTTACTTGATGTCTAGCTTTCCAACTGGTAGACGGTTCCTTTTCCCCTAGATCAATGAAGAAGGGAGAAGTAAGTTGATTCTTCCAAAGAATGGGAAGCGAAGCGCTATGCCGGGGCTGGGGGGACGGGAAAAGAAACGACACCGAAGAAAGAAATTGAGATTCCGAATGTTTCTCCATGCCCAACGAGATGCACCAACCTCAGGATGCTATACTCCTAACCCCACTAGGTTCTTGAGACGGAGCTTAACCTGAGTCTCGGTTAACAACAACGATGATCTACATTTCACACGGCGCACAATTCCATGGATAGTTTCATTTGACATCGTGATGGAGGACATAACTTTTGATCATCAGCTTTGATCATGCCACTAGGCATTTTATTAGGAAATTGGAAAATTATCTGTAAACTTTGTCGCATCTCTTCAATATGGATACAATAAAGATCATAGTGATCTCCTTTGGTACCTACAGGTACGTCAGGATCCGATTGGTCATTAACATTGTAAGGTGCTTCTCTTTGCAAATCCCATCATACCGCTGCTTGGGATGGGTAGGCCCACCACTTCATTTTGACTTAGGCCTGGGCCAAGTAAAGTCATTGGAAGGATCCTGTTGGGCTCCTCCCCCCCCCTCCCCCCAAAAAAAGACAAACTGTACGTGAGAGTTTCCCTTCATATGACTCGAACATTCTCAAATTCCCAGAGAGGCATCCTTTCCTTGTTGTTGGGTTGCATGAAAACAAGAATTGCCTGCAACAGCAGGGAACTATGAACAATTGAGTCTAGACACTTTTCTAAATCCGCACGCAAAAGGAATGTGGTTCTGGTTGAAGCTTTCTTTTCTTTATTAGTCTTTGAGGCTTGGGACGTTCGCAGAGTCTGTGCCTTCCGTACCACCACATTATTGGTCATTCTTGGGAGGATCCCGCTCCTAAACATAAGGGATATGGGGGCCTATCCTATCAAAAGGGTTGTAAAAAGAGAACTCGGATACCTATTTCATTCGACGTTCCGCCGGCTTGATTCGACCTACTTTTTGATAACAAGAAGGCTGCGAGCTGATCTAGAAAATGCGAAGCATTCTATTGGTTTTCCTAACTTGTTGCTTCTAAAGGTTACCGTCTCTCAGATGGATGTTGGTCCAGCCTACTACGAGGATCCTGTATCCTGCAACGGAATCTAAAAAACGGTAAAAAAATGCGTTGTCTAGGTTAGAGCTATGAAACTTACCTTATTATGATGTATGAAAAGGCCTTTCCTTCATGGGCTTACTTAGTGCTTATGCTAGTGAGAAAGAAAACAAATGCGCTAAGGTTGATGCTCGACCCAAACAAGAAACGGAAATCCCCTATCAGAGAAAGTCGTGGTCAAGCGTGCTAGCCTGCTTGACTTGGAGGTTCACACATCCTCTTACTGAGAGAGGGGCTAATGCCACTGTACTGGTTGGAAAGGGGTGAAGTTAGAGTCAAGGGAATGGGATTTTTCAGCTGGTGCGCGTTAGCGCACTTCAATTTTCCTTTTACTAGTAGGGGGTCCCGTGGTTCCTATGCCACCACGTTTCCCGGTCCTTTTCTTTTAGTGCTTTGACCCGAAGTGATAGCTTCTAGCTAGTTCAGTGGATAAGATGGCTTCGCTCCAGCTCACTCAAGAATGGGACGACAATGGTCCACCGACAAGGTTGTTATGATCTTGAATGCAGTACATTGGAATTCTGAAGCACCACCATGAATGTTACCGTGCGTTCGCCTGGGGTTCAGTAAGGCACCACCATGTTGTTCCAACATCTAACTCCAGCGTGTCAGCTTAGTTATCCTCATCAAGCCACTTACTTGATGTCTAGAATGCCAACTAGTAGACAATTCCTTTCCCCCCTAGATCAATGAAGAAGGGAGAAGTCAGTTGATTCTTCTAAAGAAAGGGAAGCGAAATGTTATGCCGCGGACGTGGGACGGGAAAAGAAATGACACCAAAGAAAGAAATTGAGATTCCCAATGCTTCTCCACGCCCAATAAGATGCACCAACCTCGGGATGATATACTCCTAACCCCACTAGTTTGTCAAGACGGAGCTTAACCTGACTCTTGGTTAACAACAGCGATGATCTACACTTCACACGGTGCACGATTCCATGGATAGTTTCATTCCACATCGTGATGGAAGACATAAATTTTGATCATCATCTTTGATCATTCCACTAGGCATTTTATTAGGACATTGGAAAATTATCTGCAAACTTTGTCGCATCTCTTCAATACGAATACAGTAACGATCATAGCGATCTCCTTTGGTACCTACAGGTACATCAGGATCTGATTGGTCATTAACATCGTAAGGTGCTTCTCTTCACGAATCCCAGCATACCCCTGCTTGGGATGGATAGGCCCACCACTTCATTTTCACTTAGGCCTGGGCCAAGTCAAGTTAGTGGAGGGACCCTGTCGGGCTCCTCCCCCCCCCCCCCCCAAAAAAAAAGACAAACTGTACGTGAGAGTTTCCCGTCATAGGACTCGAATCATTCTCAAATGCCCAGAGAGGCATCCTTTTCGTGTTTGTTGGGTTGCATGCAAACGAGCACTGGCCGCAACAGCAGGGAACTATGAACAATTGAGTCTAAACACTTTGATAAATCCGCACGCAAAAGGAATGTGGTTCTGGTTGAGGCTTTCTTTTCTTTATTAGTCTTGGAGGCTTGGGACGTTCGCGGAGTTCGTGCCTTCCGTACCACCACATGACTGGTTCTTGGTAATTAACCTAACGTCTAATTAATTTTTATTCGTTAAAAAATAATTAGGTAATTAAACTAGGAAAACCCTAAAATCTAAGTCGATTTTAAGTTAATTGAGAAAACCTAAAAAATCAAATTAGGGTTTATTGGTTCTGACCTAAAATTAACTAAAACCCAAAAATTTATTAACTTATAAAATTAATTAACCTAAAAATTAAATTAACCTAAGAAATTAATTAACTTAAGAAATTAGGGTTTTGTAAGAAAAGGTTTTGAAAATGGGTTAGTAAAAGAGTGAGAAACATAGAATTGGAAAAAATAAATAAATGAGTAGGGGTGGGTGTTGAACCCACACCCTCAAGGCCAGCAAGTAGCATGCATACCACCAGCCCAAGCTTGCGCCTGTGCTAGGATAAACGTCCAACATGTTTTATAATCAACCTGCAAAACATGTGAAATATTAGAGAAAAGAGTGTCAAAAGGTTGGATCGAACCCAGGCCCTTTAGTACCAATGTATTATCATGCGCGCTCTTGCCATTGGGTGGTTGTTTCATCCGTTCATATAATTAAACAATATAAATATAATATATAAGCAAATGCATTGGCTGGAGAAGCTCCGGAGCCCTAGCTCCGGTCGTCTTCTCCGACGACCTGTTTCTTTAAACCCTGCAAAAAAAAATAGTTAGTGATCCAAAATGTCCTATCCCCCCTAATTCAACCCCCCAGAATCTAAATATGGGCTTAGTTTTAGCTAAAAGTCCTTGGATCATGAGTTTTGAAGCAAGAACCCTAACTCAGTTCAAGAATGGAAAGTTAAGATCTGGACGTCAAAAACCCCATGTAACGATTGCAACTTGCTCTTAACATACATATAAACTGATTTGAATGGTTAGAAATGTTAAACAATGTATGGGATTAAAAATATGTGAATGATAAAAAACAAGAATCGGCCATAGCCTATATGCATGTTTCAAGTCCTTTGGATCATTGTAACTGATCCAAACTTACCCTTCATTATTCCTGGAAGTGAATGGAATGGAGATTTGATGATGAGGAGGCTCGAGAATAAGGTTTTCAAAACATAGGGTTCTTTGAAATTTTTGATGTTTTTTTTTGACAATTTTGTGGTTCAAGGATTCGAGTCCTTTGTTCTTGTCTTGATGTCTCAATATATAGAGAATTTTTAGGGAAAAAACAAATGGGCTTGGACTCTTGTAGTAAGATATAATTTTATCTTATTTTCTTTTATATTATTAATGAATTAAATACAAAATAATTTTAAAAAATCAAAATAAAATAAGGCCAAAAGGTGTATGAATGAATTCTGAGGTGTATGTAAGGCATAAACACGTTTGGACCTTAAAACCATGGCCTAATTGTCCAAAATATCAACCTTGCTCAATTTGAACTTCATGCATTTGCTCAAAATTTCCCAACTTGCAATGGCCATAACTCACTCAATTTTTAACTGTTGAAGGTGATCTTTGACTTTTTGGAAAGACCAAGATGTCCTCTACAACCTTTATCATGATCGATTTTACTTTTTAAGACTTTATCTTGATGTAAGTTTCCTTGACAAAAAGTGTCTTTTAGTTTACTTTTGAAATAACCTGTAATGTATTGGCTTATATCTCTCAAATGATGCATTTTTTGGACTTGAGCATAGAGATAAAAAGTTGTAGAGAATTGAATTTCCTTCAAAATTAACTTTGGTTGGGGAACAAATGATAAAGCATATGAAATTTATGCCTGGACAAAGCTTAGTTGACTTTTCCTAAAGAAAGCCTAATTTGGCAACTTTTGACTTTTGATGATTTGAGGGCTTTTCTTGAGGAATCATGATCAACCCTTGATCAAATGATTAATATGACTTCAAAACCTTGATGTTGATAAAAAATATTGAGGTTTGACTGTGTATGTTGATAATAGTTGACCTTTTACCCAATACAATTGATTTTTCATCATTTGAGCCATTGACTGAGTAAACTTGTGATGCAAGACTTGAAACTTGACATGAGCATTCTTGAGGATCTATGGAGAACCATGAAAACCAGTTGAGACCTTGAAAAACCAATCTTCCTTGAGAAATACCAAATCCTAGTTGTGGACCCATTACTTAGAAGGAGAATTTGTCTGATCAATTCTTGAACCAACTTGAGCAAATGAGGACCTCGTGGAATATCTTGAAGAAAAATTAGAGGGAAAATTTTGGTACACAACAATAGGTCTCACAAATTCGAATCGGAGGGTTATTAAATAATGGAACACCCAATAATTTGACCAAAATATTATAAGGATACGCTATACAGCGTTCCTATGAGTACTGAGAAAGTAGGCACAAATGATGATGTATCATATTACTAGAGTTTGAACAAAATTTTAGATTGACGTAGATATGGCAACGCAGATAACTCGTCAATATCTAAAAGAGATCGTAGATTTTTCGCGTATTTACCATAACCTAGGAGGTAAATAACACAAGTTTAAAAACTAACTTACTAATGCTTTGAGACTAACATAGTAAGCTTAAAAAGTGGATTTTTTCTATTCATCACAGCCTAGGGGATGAATGGAACAGAGCTTGATAACACATTGCTGCATGGAGACTAAAATAATGAATTATATCACAGATTTCGTTATGTTTACTGTAACCTAGAGAATAAACAGTACGAGGATGAACTTGTGCATTTATCACGACCTATAGGATAAATGACATGAGTATAGACTTGCATATTCATCACGACCTAGAGGATGAATAGTATAACCCTGAAAATTCACATATCTATCACAACCTAGGGGATGGATAATTCAAAAGTTTTTGTGTTTATCATGACTCAGAGGATAACCGGCATGAGAATAGATTTACATATTCATGACGACCTAGAGGATGAAAAACATGAACCCAAAAATTCGCACACCTACCACAACCTAGGGGATAGATGATTGAAAAATTTGTGTGTTTATCACGACCTAGAGGATAAACTACACAAGGATAGTCTTACGTCCTTATCATGACCTAGATGCTAAATAAAGTAATTATGAAAATTCACATATCTACCACAACCTAGAGGATAGATATTTGAAGAGTGTTTTGGTAATCAAATCTTAGATAACTAGACCAAAGATAAGATCATAGTTTTATCGCTTGTGTCTGTTCACAACCAAGGTATTTATTTGTTTTTTTTGTGGACCAGATAATCCAATGATGAGCCCCAAGAAAGTTTGTGGTTTAACAAAAAATGTATTTGGAAAATTCCATGTACGATTTATATGCATAATGTCTTAGATTGATATGGAACCCAAATGTATGTACTGAGTTTTTTGTGTATATGCATAAAATGTATATGCACCAAGTGTTTGTATATGCTCCAAATAATTGTATATGCCCCAAATATTTAGATATGCATCAAATGCTTGTTGTGAATTTTTTAATGTTCTCTCCTTTTAAACCATTGGTTTTGTGTCATCGATTCCCCAACATTTTATGTTGCATTGTCGTGGTATTTTAAATTGGTTGAACAAGATGAGTGGTGTCAGCAAGATTTTGATATTTATATCTCAGGTGTAGGCGTGGACGTAGTTGCAGACATAGGCATATATATGGCTATGTTACAGGAATGGACGTAGACATGGATTTTATTTCGATGTTTTTCTAACCAAAATGATTTTTGATGTTGTATCAAATGCTTTTATTTGTCAAATCCCCAAAATGATTTCGACGCAGTATTCACAAGAAATAATCGTAGTATTTGCAAACAAGTCCGAAAACAAAAAAAAGTGATTTGAAAGATTCAAAAAAGTAAATGTTTTATTGATGAATATGCCTCTAAATAGGTGAGAGTACTAGTTGCAACTCCTAGAAAGAGAAAATTACAGAAAGTTTTAAAACTGAAAATGGCAATAAAAATGATAATTGCTAGTGTTGTTTCTCCAATGTCCTTTTGATAGCTCTAATCTCCTTCTCTTTTGAGTCAAATTATTTGGATTAACCCCTATCCTTCAAGGCCTTAGTAATGGTCTTTAGGTTGCAGTCTTTTTGTTCTTTATTTTGAATAAGATCCCTAACTTTTGCCCAGACCACCCTTTCGGGTTATCAGCCCACTGGGATAAAAATTTTGTTTATGTCCCTAATTTTTTTCAGGATCGCCCTTTAGGATTTTCAATCCACAGAGACGATCCTTTTTGCCTAAATCACCCGTTTAGGGTTCGAACTTAGCGAGCTTTTTATACATAGTATTTTTTGACTTCGTCACAATTTGTCGGATGTGGCAGTTCTTCCCCGTCCATTATTGTCAGGATAAGACCACCACCCGAGAATGCTATTTTTACCACATATGGAACTTCATAGTTGGGTGTCCATTTACCACATGAATCGAGGCATGGTAGTAAAATATTCTTGAGCACCGAATCTCCTTCTTTGAACACTGGAGGACGAACGTTCTTGTCAAATGCTTTCTTCATTCGCTTTTGGTACAAATGACTGTGGCATAAAGCTGTCAACCATTTTTCCTCAATGAGGTTAAGCTGATCAAGTCGTTTCTGAACCCACTCTTCTTTATCAAGCTTTGTTTCCATTAAAACCCGTAGTGATGGAATCTCCACTTTAACATGGAGTCTTGCCTTCATGCCATATATGAGAGAGAAAGGAGTTACACTTGTTGATGTACGTACGGAAATACGATTGCCATGTAAAGAGAAGGGAAGCATTTCATGCCAATCTTTGTATGTCTTCACCATTTTCTAAATGATTTTCTTGATATTCTTATTGGCAGCTTCAACGGCCCCATTCATCTTGGGTCGATATGGTGAGGGATTATGATGCTCGATCTTGAAGTCATCACACAACTCCTTAATTATTTTGTTATTCAAGTTGGTTCCATTGTCTGTAATGATTCTTCTAGGAACCCCATATTTGCATATAAGATTCTTCTTAATGAATCGAGTAACCACTTGCCTTGTCACATTTACGTAGGACACAACTTCCACCCATTTGGTGAAGTATTCGATTGCAACTAGTATGAACTGGTGCCTATTAAAGGCTTTCGGTTCAATCATTCTTATCATATCAATTACCCACATTGAAAATGGCCAAGGAGAACTTAGGACATTCAAAGGAGTCGGTGACACGTGCATTTTGTCGGCGTATATTTTACATTTGTGACATGTCTTTGTATAATGGTAGAAATCATCTTGCATTGTCAACTAATAATAACCTACTCATAAGATTTTTCTAGCCATGGCATGTCCATTTGTATGAGTTCCAAAAGTTCCTCCATGAATTTCTCTCATAAGCGTATTTGCTTCATGTTTCTCTACACACCTGAGCAATATCATACCGTAGTTTCTTTTGTATAACACATTACCATTCAGAAAGAACATTGAAGCTAGCTACCCTAGAGTTCGCTTGTCAATCATAGAGGCCTCTTTTGGATATTCTTGCTTTTCAAGATACCTTTTGATGTTATATAACAAAGGCTTTTTATTGGTCATTATTCAATGGCAAGAAAATATTTAGGTTATTATGAATGTCTAATTGTAATGCGTGGTTCATGATTTGGCCAGGTCACTTTGAACATGGATGATAAAGTTGCCAAGGCGTCTTCCATCTAATTTTCCTCTCGTGGAATATGAATTAATGTGATCTAGGTAAATTCTGTAGCTAGCTTCAAAATATGATCCTGATATGGAATAAATTTGGGATGTTTAGTGTCCCATTCACCGTTGAATTGGTATATGATTAAGTCTCCATACACTTCGAGATGTTTAATTCTTAGATCGATAGTAGCTTCCAGACCCAAGATACATGCTTCGTATTCAACAATATTGTTAGTGTAGTCAAAACATAACCTTGAGGTATAAGGTTTGTGAAAATTCTTTGGACAATTCAACACCGCTCCAATACCGTACCCTAGTGTGTTTGAAACCCCGTTAAACATGAGTGTCCAACGTGCCCCAGGTTCAGGTCCTTCGTTGGACCCTGGTATTTCGTAGTCACCTATAACCATGAAATCTTCGTCTGGAAAGGCGAACTTCATTGGTTGATATTTTGGTAACGGCTTGTGAGCTAGATGGTCAGCGAGTACACTACCCTTGATGGCTTTTTGAGTAACATATTGGATTTCCTACTCGGATAGTAACATCTGCGATCTAGCAATTCTTCTTGTAAGAGTTATTTTTCGAACACATACTTTAAAGGATCCATTATCGCTATTAACCACATGGTGTGAATTAACAGATATTACCTTAATTGTTTAGTATCCCAAGTCAAGGCATAACAAGTCTTCTCAAGGAGCGAGTACCTTATTTCGCAATCGGTGAATTTCTTACTGAGGTAGTAAATTGTGTGCTCTTTTCTACCCATTTCACCGTGTTGTCCTAATACACATCCCATTGACCCTTCAAGCACTGTTAAGTACATGATGAACGGTCTTCCAGGAATTGGTGGCATAAGGATTGATGACTCTTTTAAATATTGGTTTATCGTTTTGAAGGTTGTCTGATAATCATCATTCACACTACTTTCTGATTTTTTTGAAGTAATTTAAATATATGCTCGTGCGTAGCATTTAGGTGAGATTTGACCTAGAAATGCAGTTAAATCATCCTAAGAGACCACAAACCTCTTTTTATCTCCCTAGATATGACACTTCTTGTATGGCCTTCACCTTGTTGGAATCTACCTCAATACCATGCTAACTTACAATAAAGCTCAGTAACTTGCTTGACCTGACACCAAATTTACATTTGTTCGGATTCAACCTTAGTTTGAACTTTCATATATGATCGAATAACTTTTGTAAATGTATGATATGATCCTCCTGTGTACAAAATTTGGAAATCATATCATCTACGTATACCTCAACTTCTTTGTGGATCATATCGTGAAATAGTGTGACCATAGCTCGTTGATAAGTTTCCCCTACGTTCTTTAGACCGAAAGGGATCACCTTGTAACAAGAAATGTCCCAAGGAGTCATGAAAATAGTTTTTACCATATCCTCGGATGCCATTTTGATCTGATTAAAACCTAAGAAACCATCCATGAATGAGAATAATGAAGCATGAGTTGTACTATCCACCAAAACATATATGTGCGGTAATGGGAAATCATATTTAGGATTTGCTTTATTCATATCCCGAAACTCTAAACACATGCATCTTTGTCGTCCTTTTTTGGTACTAGTACGGTGTTAATTATCCAAGGTGGATAATCCACCACTTAAGAGCCTTGCATTTAATTGTTTAAGGACCTCTTCCTGAATATTACTAGACATGTTAGGACAAGTTCTTTTGAGCTTCTGTCTAGATGGAAAACATCCTTCCTTGAAATGTAGTTTATGCACCACAATATTTGTATCCAACATTTCCCCTAGCTTGATCTCTTTTGAATCTTCCTTTGTGCCAAGGTTAATGGTCTCAATAGATTCTTGCTATGGTTGTATATTGTCATCTTTTTGCTCTATCTCCCTTGCCAATTCTTGGAAGAGTTCAAGATCTTCTTCATCCTCCTCTTCTGCTTGGTGGATGGGTGCATCAAAATTATATCGAATAGTAGCAATAATGTTAACAGTGATTTTAGGCATGGATCTGCATATTTATCATGTTTTGGTGCAATTTTAGTATGTGAATTTGGAAAATGCATATGAAGAAAAGTATTGCCATTTCAAAAAATAAGATATAAATGTAAGTGAAAGATAGGAATATTAATTGAATGCGAAAAATAACTATTATTAATTGAGAATATTGTTTGAAGAAAACTGGGGGTTCCTTACAAGCTACCCCTATGCCTCAGGCTTGACATAGGTTCTTTTAAAAATAAGGAAAATTACTTTGGAAAGAAAAAGATCTCTGGAATCTCCACAACTGTCCAATTCTTGAGCTCTTCGCCTGGACCACATTCACGGATGAAGTCAGATGCTCTCTTGGTGTGGCTTTTGTTAGATATCATTGCCACTTGTCCACCATGCTCTACCCCTTTGTTGATTAAGGTCTCCTTGATCAGATGAAATTTCTCCTTGCCTTTTAGAGTAGCCTTTGATGATTCTTAGCCCAAACCAAAATGATTCTTCTTCTTAGGTATTTCCGTAAGTTTACCCCAACCTTTCGAGGTTCCATCCTCCAAAACTGTTTGTAAATCTCTCCAAGAAGTCACAATAGGTTTCTTAATTTTCTCCACCGATAGGGTCTCCATTGAAGCAACCTCTAAGACTTGAAATGGTGTTGATATGCAGTCCTTATCCACATTGATATATTTTGTAGGACTATATGTGACTTACAAATATGTCGTCTTCACCGTTGATTATAACCAATCTTCCTTTAATGAAGAATTTCAATTTCTGGTGTAGAGTTGAAGTAACAGCTTCTGCTGCATGAATCCAAGGTCGTCCGAGCAAACATGTGTATGCTGGCTCTATATCCATTACTTGGAAAGTAATGTAAAAAAAAGTGGGTCGATCTTGACCGGAAGATCCACTTCGCCAAATACTGAACATTGAGAACCATCGAGAGCTTTAAGTATCGTAGAACTTGGCCTTATAACAACACCATCTAACATCAACTTCATCAAGCTGGATTTTTGTAGCATATTGAGGGTAGAACCAGTATTAGTTAGTACTATGGATAAGTTAGTTGTACCTATCTGAATGGAAATATGTAACACCTTGTTGTGAGCTATACCTTATGGAGGCAACTCATTGTCATTCAAGCCTAGATATGATATAGATGTTGAATTTTCTACAACATTGTCAAACTTGATTTACTATAATCTTTCCTATAACATGAGTAGAACTTAGAATCTTCATTAGAGAGTCTCGACGCACTTCTGAATTTAGGAGAAATGAGAGTATTGAAATCTTTGACGGGGTTTTCTGCCGCTGATCACTACCCTATAGTCACTTTTCTTTATTATTTTCAAGAATTTTTCCCCCTCTTGGTCAGTAAAGTTTTTGCTTGGAGGTTCTTGTTCTTGGCTTGCCTCCACCCCAGCTTTTCCCTTATCTTTAACCATAACATCATTCCTTTTTTGTGGTTGGGGACTATAGATTCGACCACTGTGAGTCATACCCCCTATTCCAGTTATATTCGTGATCGTAGGTCCTTGACTTGTCGATGGTTCACATTCTTGCTTTAAACTGTTAATGTATAAAGTAGAATCATAACTCCACGACACTGTTTATTACTTTTGTAAGGGGTAGGAGATGGTCCCCTAATCACCATCGTAGTCTTTGTAACACAAGAGTATGGGTGCTTCAGTTGACTTTCCACATGGAATCACAAGAGTATTCTTAGCAAGATTCGACCCTTGGCAAGGGATTACCAATGGCTTCTTCGTACTTCCATCGATCGCATCTACATATTCTTCTTTAGGGTATCGCCAAAATTGGACTATCCCTTGATCCACCAATTTTTGTAATGTCTTCTCAAAAGCTTCATTGTGTTCCAAAAGAAGCCTAAACTCCAATAGATATTTCTTCAAAAGGTTTATCGGGGCCTTCACTTGTTTGGCTACCCCAAAATTAATGATTACCTCAATTGCATTCACCACTGGTTCACCATGCAGAGGCATGGGGTCTGTCTTGGTATTTGGCTTGTTACAAGTGATATCCTAGGAATCCAACAAATCTTGAACCTTATGTTTGAAGGATCAACATCTTTCTATTGTATGCTCCATAGAATTGACATGATACTCACACCTGGCATTTGGATCTCACTTTGGTGGGAATTCCCCAATTGGAGGAGCCACAGGCTTTTGATCTACCAAAGATGCTTTAAGTAGATGTTGCGATAATTGACTTTGCGGCATGGGAAGAGGATCAAATCTTCTCGGAGGCCTTCAAAACCCGTTCTATTGTTGTTCTCGTTGAATTAACAATGGTTTTTGTGCACTTGGGTGTGATGCGACAACATTAATTTCTCCTTCCTTATTTTTTAAGAAGTTAGAAACATGTCTCTTTGAGTTATAAGGGGTACTAGATAATTCCCCTTGTATCTTCCCACTCTTTATACCTGCTTCAATTATTTCACCAATATTCACCAAATCAAAAAGTTTGGAAGAGACGCTCCCTACCATCTTATCATAGTACAAACCTTGTAGAGTGCCCATGAACATATCAACTAATTCTTCCTCCAAGAGTGGTGGTTGTACACGTGCTACCATTTCTCTCCATCTTTGAGCATACTCCTTGAAAGACTCTTCCTTCTTTTGAGACAAGTTTTGGAGTTGCATAACATTAGGCGCCATGTCCAAGTTAAACTTCTGGATATGAACCTGCTGTAATTGCATGTACCAATCTTGAGCATATGCGTGCATTTTTTTGCAATACATGCGTAGATCATTTCTTGGGCATGTAAGTCCCTTATATTTTCCAAAGAAAGGTTCTTTGAATTTTGGAGGGATCACCACATCTGGAACTAGACCCATTTCAAGAGCATAAACATCGAAAGTAACATAACCATCCACAACATTCAAACTTTCTTCAAGATCATTATATTTATTGAGCGTTAAGGGATTTTCAGTGCCATGGGTATGGGTTATCCTTTGAGGTGATTGGCTGACATCTTCTAAGTCATGGTCTCCATATTGCAAGTATATGTAGTTGTCTGTGTTGTTTACCGGAATTGGAAAAGCAAGGGGTGCCCCTGCCTTCGGTGGAGGTGGGACAAACCCTTCAGTATCAGTTTCCTTGACCTCTTGTTGAGCTACAATTGAATTTAGAGATCCTGACTTTGGTTCTCTTCTTGGCTAGTGACCACTTAATGCACCAATAGCTTGGGATACTTCTTCAAAGGATACCCTAGGAATTTGTTCTTGTCTCTCGATGATGTTCTTTAAGGCTAGAAGAACTTTGCTGATATCTCTCTTCATCGAGTCGATGTTGCCTTTCACTTGTTCCAAATCTTCTTTGAATGCAACTTGATTTTCTTCGATCTGTTTCATCACTTTCTTTTGATTATCTCTTGTTTGATATGGTGGTCGGAGAGGTGGTGTTTTATTACCAATGATTTAACTGGAGGAGGTTTTTGAAAAATAATAAGTTTTTTGTATGAAGTTATGAAATGCAATGTTTGCGAATGCATGGATGCATGAGGGCAGAAAAACATATATATATATATATATATATATATATATATATATATATATATATATATATATATATATATATATATATATATATATATATATATATATATATATATATATATATATATATATATATATATATATATATATATATATATATATATATATATATATATATATATATATATATATATATATATCTTTTTATTTGTTTGTTCTTAGGTTTTTCTTTTTTATTTGTGAGTGTCTTAAAAATAAATACACAAATGAGATATGAAAATATAACTTTTATTGATAATAATTTTCTTTAAAAAGAGAATACAATTCAAATATTGAAAAATATTCAAACCAATACATCAAAATTAACTTGCTGAAAGAAATAATAAAGGGAAACAAAATCTTCTAAGTGCGCCTACAGATTTCTTCTCTGAAGCCATCAACCATAGTCCTACAAATATTGAGGTAGTCTTCAATGTCTTTTGGAAGTGGGACCATCACATTTTCCGCGTATCTCAAACTTCTAGGGATGTCACCAATGAGATTGTTGGCTAAGAAGGCAGGTCTTGCATGCTTGTCTTTATAGAAACGATATTCTTGGTAGAGGTCCAGAATTATCTTATGATTATCCTTTCCTACTTTGGCAATCTTTGGCAGGTCTTGCATGCTTGTCTTTATAGAAACGATATTCTTGGTATAGTTTCCTTTGTATGAGGAAATTCTTTTGGAGGACTTCTATCTCATGAGAAACTTGCTCATATTCATTAGTCTTTTGGGTGAGAATTCTTTCTTCCCTCATCCTCTTGAGACGTTCCCCTACATCAGATTCTAGGCTATCTTAGAGTCTCATAATAAGATACTTCATTTTCTCTTCTTTATCTAAAGAAGCTTGAGCCGAACTTTGAATTTGATCCCTCAAATCTTCTTTCATCTCCATTTTGTCTTGCATTTTCTTTTCGTACCACCTACTTAGCCTCCCGATTTCACTAGCATCATCTTCCAAACATTGGTTGTGGGAATCCAAGTTAAAGGTAGCACTCAATAACCCTTCATTCGAAAGTTTCCGCCTAAGACTCTCTTTATCAAATGCTTCTTGGTCTTTCTGAATCTGTTGATCTTTGGACTCAAGCTCGCATTGCATTTGTCTTTTTTCCATAGCCATGTTATGGAGGTTAAGCTCCAATTCTACTTTCTCCTTTTGAACCTGATTCAAAGCTTTCTTCAAGTTGTCTATTTCTTCTAAGGACAAAGGCATAGGATCTAGGAAATCTGGCTTGTACTCAGGATCAATGTTAAATGGTAACTTAAGAACTTGCACCCTATCGAAAACCCATCGAGTTTAAAGTTCTTTCGCCACAACATTCTTTCTTTCGGCCTTTATTTTTTTAACCCTATTCAAATCTCGGATGACCTTATTGAGAAACTCTCGGTCGTTTTTGCCCATGTCGTGAATGATTAATTGTTGAAGTTGTTCATTGAAGGGTTTATCCTCCAAAGGGTACCCTAGTTGTCGCAAATCCAAAGTAGGATTGTAAATGATGCAACCACGTGACCCAATAAACAGAACATTCAGAAAATCTCCACAACTGTAAATGATATCTCCAATGTTTATCTTTCTTGCATACCATAATATAGAATCAGGAGTAAGAGACCTTAATTTTTTAGGCCACACAAATCGTGTTAGAGTTTTAATCATATAGTCTTTTTTATAGAGATAAGACATAAACCAATAATATAAGAGCGAGATACAAAAGTTTAGCATACCCATCCCATTTTCATAACGAGTGTGAAGAGCATAATAAATATTAGTAAGTAAGGCGGGAGGTGGCTCCACATTCAAAGCTTTCATGCCCTAACACACCCTAATAGTTGCAGGGTCAATATAGTCCAACGTCTGTGGAAACAGAATTACAGCAAAGATAAGTAGCCCTAATTAATTAACACAAGACTCCCATTCTTTGTTATTGGCAAAAGAAAGGGCTTTAGCTTCTAAATAGTATCTTTTAACCCCTTGTACACCACCTTCTTTTTTGTAATTAAGTGGTAATTCAGAATAAGGGGGTCCCTAAACCATTTTCTAAGTCCTTAATGTCAATAGTCTGTCAAATTCCCACATAATATTTTTTATTAGAAAAATTCAAAAGTCTATCAAATTCTTCCAAAGTCGACGCTAGTTGAAAGTCTTGGAAGGTAAAACACCTCAATGGAGGACCGTAGAGTTGAACCAAGGCAGAAATAACATCCAATTATACATCCACTTTTTTCAACTCAAGGGTATCCCTATAATGGCGAGTGAACATCTTCAAAGCTTTTTCAGACAAATTCCCTTTGATGGTCTTCATCTTCCTCATATCTGGCTTGACGATACTAACATCGATGTTGCACCCCAAAATTTACCCTCTTGATTTAGGCTTATGTTTCATCATGAATATCATATTGCATTGCATTCATACATTGTGATGGGATCAAAGTACTTTGGTTATCAAGTCTTCCTCAAGCTTGGAAGGTTGATTGCATTGACAAGTTGCTCAAGTAGAATTTTATCATCTAAACCTCTGGATCTTTCAAGCTCAAAAGTTATTGCATATCTCAAGATGTTTTATCCATATCTTTGGATCATCAGAGGATTGAAGTTTGTGTTTGATTATAAGAAGAATCACTCTTTTGATTCACCAGTCAAATTAGGGTTTTGCTTGATCAAGGCTATTGATCAATGTGCAAGTCATGATTTGGAAGATACAACATGTCTTTGGTATTTGAGAAGTCCTTGTACAAGAAATTGGTCAAGATGCCCAGAGGATTTGAAGTTTTGAAGATGATCCATCAGTCTCCTGAGGTGTTAACCAAAACTAGGGTTTGGGTTTTTATCAGTACTTCTTGAGAATTTTGAAGTGAAACTTTGTACATGGCCTCTATATATTTGGAAGATCATATGCTTGAAGTCTTGATCATCAATTTTGAAGGGAAGTGGATCAATTAATTCAAAGGGGCAAAATGGTCATTTTGGTCAAAATCAGTCAAAGTCATGGTTGACCAAGTGAATTTTGGTCAACCATCAATTCAAGGGTTTAATTTTGATATTTCAAGTTCATTTTGATCATTGGATCAAAGAGATTGAGGTTTGGGTTGAAACTTGTTCATGAAGAAACCTTGAAAGTTTGTAATTTTGGAAAATAAGGACTTAACTTCAAAAATTCATATTTTATTCATCTTTAATCAAAAAAATGCAAATGAAACATGCCTAGAAAGATAAGAGGATGATCTTTCATCTCCCTTTGGTTTCATATCCCAATTATTAAAGAGTTAAGAGTTATAAAGCTTGGAAGTCACAAAATTATAGGTCATTTTCCAAAATTAGTGAATTTCATGTCAAATTTTGAGGACCTTAATAGATACAATTGCAAAAACTCAAAACTAAGGGATTGTAGATATTTTCAACACCTTTCCAAATTATACTCATTTGTGTCCAAATTCAAAAATATGAGCAACTTATGGACTATGGAATTTTGAGACATTTTATTGAATTTTGATAAGTATGCAAAATGGCCATTTCTTGAGAACTTCATTTTTAGACATTATCTTCACTTCTAATCAAGCCCATGAACAATTTGGGACATGTTGAGGCCCATCACACTCACCATTCCGTGCCTCATTTGGTTTTGAACTTGCTTGAATGAAAAAAATACAAAACTTGCTCAAATTTGCAAATTCACCAACACTCTCTCATTTCAAGCAATCATGAGCTGGCACTTTGGAAATGATTTTATGACTTCATTTGGCTCACAAAATGCACAAAAGGAAAGCAAATGCACGAGTGAAACGCAAATTCCATGTGCATCCTCATTTTTGGCCAAAACTTCCAATCCTGCCCTCCAACAGTTTTGAGTGCCAAGTACCACTTCTATCCTCTTACTCTTGTGCTATATAACAAGAATCAAGGCCCATTTGTGAGGGAGGAGGCTCATAATCGCTACATTGCAAATCTTAAAATTTCCAAGCATCTATGCAAATTGCTTTGAATTTCTCTTCTCCTTGGATCATTCTTCAAAATTCTTGGTGATTCAGCTTCAGTGAAGTAAGGAGATCAAGTCTGCACCATTGGATTGCTTCTGGAGTGAAGGAATCGTGTTTCCAGTTTTCACATCCATGTGAGTTTCTTGAACTTTGATTTATGTGTTTCAGCTTGAATTGATGATGTAAATCATGTTCATTGAGTTGCTAGTTGGCCAATCACTAGGATTGATGTATATTTGAGCTTTGATTCGAGCAGAATTATTGAAATCGTGTTCATGACTTTGATGTTTGCAGTGAGTTTTTTTCAGTTTTTGAGACTTTTTTCTTGATCCATGCTTGATCTTTGAGATTGATTCAAATTGCATAATGTAGTATGATATGCTAGCTTTAATTTGCACTTGATTTCATGGATTTTGGTCGAGAAACGAGCATGATTGATGGATCTGAACATAGGCTCATGACCTTTTGTGTTGAACGCGTTTTGCCTTATGCTGGAGGTTGAAGATGAAGTGAGGTGGCACGCTGTGATTGACTTGATTCAAATTTTAATGCATTTCATATTATTTAATTTTAATTGATTTTCTGATTTTTATTTCTTCATCAAAACAATTTATAAAATTCTGAAAATTTATCACAAGTCCAAAATAATTTCTACTATCTTGTATAATTTTATTGGTATTTTTAAAAATGTTTTGATTAGTTTAAAAATTCATAAGTTTAAATAAATGTTTGTTTAAAGATTATTTTTATTTTAATAGTTCTTTTGATCTAAAAATCCCACAAAAAATGTTTTGAAATCATAAAATTATTTAGAATTTGATTCTGAAATTTGTTTGGCATTTTTTCCTATTTTTTATTAGAAGATCAATTTGGGAGTTTTATTTGTTTCTTTTGTTTCACAATTTTATTTTAATATTTTTCTTAATCCAAAAATTCTCAAAAAAATCATATAAACCCGTTTTTAATCATGGTATCTGATTATAATTTTATTTTGGCCTTTTCATTACTTTTGGCTAGGGTTTGCATTTTTGTCATTTAATAATAGTTTAATTGTTTAATTGCTTGTTTAATTTTGTTTTAATATTTCCTTTCATTCAAAAATTCCACAAAAAATCAGGGATGTGTGTTTTTAATTCTTATATTTGAATATAATTTTGGTTGGATATTTTTCTGAATTTTGATTAAAATTTTATTTTAAGATGTGATTATTTGTTTAATTGATTAATTGTTTGAACTTGATTTTTATTTTTGACTTTTCCTTAATTAAAAAAATGTGAAAAAATATGTATTCTGACATTTAGGGTTTCCTTGTGGTTTGCATGATCTTGGTTTGAATTGTTTGAATTTTTATATTAACTAATTAATATTTAAGATTAAAATTTAAACAATTAGGGTTTTGTAGCTTACATTGCAAGTTTCATTTTCAAAACCATTATGCCCTGGATTATTAATGGAATTTAGGTCTTGATTATGGTTCATGAATGTATCGAGGATCTGAAAACCATTTTTCTTGAATTATTTAACTTGGTTTGATATTTTTCCATAAATTATTTTGAAAACTTGTCTAGTTTTGATAGTTTGGCCAACTAGTTTTGAACTTTGGGCTTCATTTGATCCCCTCCTAAACCATTCATGAACTTAATACTTGATTTCTAACTTCTACACACTTCAAAGATGCTAAGAAATTTTTGGTTTGAATTATTGATCCTTGTTTCTATTTTTGATGTATTTTTAAAGTGAAGGTACCCAATTAATGTTGCATATCTTGTTGCAATTTGTTTGATGACCAATGAACTTGAGTGAGGCCTATAATTGGCAACCTAATGATCATGTTAGATATGTTCATCCAAATAAACTTAAGTCATTTCACTTAATGCCCCATGTTTGAATGATTGAACCTTTTGATGCATTGTGTGGGATTCCTCTTCTATTATGCTTGTGAGTTGTGATGAATTAATTGTTCATGATTGAATTGGGGTTGCTACTTAACTTCATGGTCTTTTATTGTATTCTTCTCAAGCTCCCATGATCCATGATTGATATTCAATTGTCAACTCAACATGGTGATAGAAAGGAGCAACATTCCTCTATTTTTGTGACCAAATTAAGCATATGCCTATTTCTTTTTGTCTATCATGTCTAATGTTTTGATATTTTCTATCATGTTTCCTCATTTCATTATGGTGTCATCATCCATCCCTTATGTGAATCATCATTCACTTTATGGAATACTAACTTGGTTGTTGAATGTGCGAGGTACTTTGAGAAAAGTTTTCCATTTTTGACTTAAGGCTATTGTGTTTCACTTTATTTGTGGAACACAATTTATTACATTGGCACTACTCTTGTGCTTGGCATATTTGATAGTCTATGCAGGATATGTATATGTGATTATGAATTCCATACATTGCCCATGGGATCTGTTCATATCTGAAAATCTCAATACTTATATCCTGACGGCGTAATTTCTGACTTGATTTGTCTACTGATGCCAACTTGCTTGAAGTTCTCTGGGTTTCTTTTATTCTTGCTCAGTTTCTACATATAGTTATCCGTTTGGTATTGCACTATTTCCTTTCTTCTATTTTCATAGTTCTATGTTTCATGATGGGACCTTTGTTGCTGATATATGTCAGGAGGCCCTCTGGTTTTTTGTCTGATACATGTGTTGTGTTTGTTTCTTTAACTTTTGATCGATGAGTCACTCAATTTAGAAATTGAGATCACGACTTCCCTCTCAGTGCATGTTCCCTATAGGATGTTTATTGTTTTTCTTCTTTAATTGTTGATCGATGAGTCACTCAATTTAGAAATTGAGATCACGACTTCGCTCTCAGTGCATGTTCCCTATAGGATGTTTATTTTTTTTCTTCTTTAATTGTTGATCGATGAGTCGCTCAATTTAGAAATTTAGATCACGACTTCGCTCTCAGTGCATGTTCCCTATAGGATGTTTATTGTTTTTTTCTTTAATTGTTGATCGATGAGTCACTCAATTTAGAAATTGAGATCACGACTTTGCTCTCAGTGCATGTTCCCTATAGGATGTTTATTGTTTTTCTTCTATAATTGTTGATCGATGAGTCACTCAATTTAGAAATTGAGATCACGACTTCGCTCTCAGTGCATGTTCCCTATAGGATGTTTATTATTTTTCTTCTTTAATTGTTGATCGATGAGTCACTCAATTTAGAAATTGAGATCACGACTTCGCTTTCAGTGCATGTGCCCTATAAGATGTTTATTGTTTTTTCTTTTCTTTAATTGTTGATCGATGAGTCACTCAATTTAGAAATTGATGTTACGACTTCTCTCTCATTGCATGTTCCCTGTAGGATAGTTTGTTAAGCTTCCTTTAACATGTTGACTAAGATAGGAATCCATGTATGCTAACATAGGGTAGGATTTTCCTTTATCCTCAACCTTAGGGTCAATCATTGTATGATAACACTAGGGATAGTGCTAGGCTAGTTTCCATTAGTGGTTTTTCCTTCCTTTGCATTTTTCATCTTAAAACAAAAATTGTTTTCTTGGAAAATCATAAAACACGTCTAATAAACTCAAACCCTTCTTCAAGGTAAAAGATACAAATCAATCTTATTTGTTTGTGCGCCTATTGGCTTTGTTTTTAAATCTGGTTTAGCCGATGTTTCGCCATCGCACATTTGTTTGAAGCCGATGTTTCGCCATCGCACATGTTTGTTATCCTTCTTTGATTTTCAATATCATTGTTAGGTGTGATGTTTTGCCATCCTGTTTATTGATTTTTCGCCATCTTTTCCATGATTCTTTGTTATCCTATAGACGATGTTTCGCCATCGCATACTTGTTTGAAGTTGATGTTTCGCCATCGCACATGTTTGTTATCCTACTTTGATTCTCAATATCATTGTTAGGTGTGATGTTTTGTCATTCGTTTTATTGATGTCTCGCCATCTTTGCCATGATATCTTGTTATCTTTTAGCCGATGTTTCACCATCGCACATTTGTTTGAAGCTGGTGTTTCTCCATCGCACATTCTTGTTATCCTATTTTGATCCTCAATGTCATTGTTATGTGTGATATTTTATCATTTGATGTTTCGTCATTTGTGACATGTTACCATGTTATTATTTAGTCGATGTTTTACCATCTCATTTGTTTGATTGTTTGATTGGATGTTTTTCCATCTTGACTGTTTTTGTTGTCTTAACTAAAAAACACAAACCAACCAAAATATGTAAGCCGAACTACGACTGCTCTGATTCCTTAAAAGGGATACGTAGGCATTGGGGTAGGGCCCGATCGAGCACAAATTTTATTTTCCCTAAATTTGTTTTCTTTTTCTTTCGCATGCATTCCTTTTTTAGTTTTGAGCCATAGACATAGGTTTTGACCACACCCATTAGATTAGACAACAAGAGTGGATACTATAGAGTACTACGGGCGTGTGGGGTGCTAATACCTTCCCCTCGCGTATCAGACTCCCTTACCTTATCTCTCGGTCGAAAGACCGTGATTTCTCCCTCTTCAGGTTTTCTCGATGTTTACCTTTCCCTTTCGGCGGGATAAAAGACGATCGGTGGCGACTTCATTGATGTTTCATTACAAGATAACAGGTCCGGCCGGGTGGTTTCAGCTGGCGACTTCACTGGGGACAGATTGACCTTTTGCTGGTCCATCCCATTGTCGATCCTAGATCTTGTTTGTTTTATTTTTGGGTGTTTATTTTACCGCTTTGCATATTTATCTGTTTGCATTGCATCCTATGTGCGCTTTACATTCTGCATACTAGATTTGGCTAGACTGTTTGGATTCTTGATTTCTTGGTGGGTGGGTTGTTCCATGAGGTAAAAGACTTCATACCCAGGCTATGAGTGAATTCCATAGGAACTAGGAATAGAGTGGCCATGGAAGCTATGAGGCGGATGCTTTGTCGACCTGACCATGAGACCCATACTTCAAAGGTGGTTCGGATAGGTGTTATCATATGATGATACCGACAGTCGAGCCCTTGTACTCTGATTTGGCTTTTAACCTTACCTTGAGCTAGGCTACACACGTGAGAGGGGCGGAAAAATTTTTCTTACAGGTACAGGTACTGTTGGTGACTTTGTGTTATGAAGGTGACTCGTGTTCCCATGATAATTTCGAAGCTTTGGGATTTTCTTTTGATCTTGAGTGGTGCTGTTCTGTAATGGGCCAGCCATGATCCAGTCTGAAATTTTGATCCTGTCATGTTGCATCATAGCATATTTATTTCTAAAAAATGATGTATAAAAAATAACTAGCATGCGCATGTCATCTTCTAGGGACATTCAAGAGTCTTCTTTCCATTAGAAATGGCTGGCCTCCCGTCAGTTGAGTTTGATTCAGTTCGTGTTAAAGAGCCCACCGGGCATACATTCTCTTATCAGATTCCTACTATTGATGTGTCCGAATTGAAGAGGTTGAGTCCTTATTTGAAGGCTGATGTTCTGAATAACTTCAACAAAAGTTATGGCAATTTGTTACTAATCCTTAACACTCCAGTTGACCCAATGGCTTTGATCACCCTCTTCCAGTTCTATGACAAGGAATTAAGGTGTTTTACTTTCCAAGATTATCAACTGGTTCCCACACTAGAAGAGTACGCGTACCTACTTAATTTCAAGTTTCCCAATGAAGTTCCTTTTTTCCAAGTGCCGGAGAAGCCTAAGTTCGAAGTTATTGCTGAAATTCTTCATTTGAGTTGGAAAGAGGTGAAGGACAATTGGAAGTCAAGTGAGGATACTACAGGGTTTTATTTGGATTTCTTAGTGAAGAAAGCTGAAGACTGGGTAAAGAAAGGGAATTGGAATGACTTCAACTCTCTATTTTCTCTCATGATATATGGGATCGTCCTCTTCCCTCCCAAGAGAAATTTTATGGATTTGACGGCTATTTGTGTTTTTAGAAATAAGAATCTGGTACTGACACTCTTGGCAGATACTCTTTACACCATTCATTTCAGGCATGGAAAAGGAGGTAATGTAATTTTGTGTCATTCAATGTTGTATCAATGGTTTAAGTTGCACCTACCGGTAAGTGGCCCTTTCGTGGATACCAGGCATTCTCTCTGATGGTCATCAAGACTTGTCAACCTTACTTCATTTGATATTCGGTGGAATTATGACACGGGGGAAGTACGAAGTATTATCACTAGCTGCGGAGATTTCCCTAATGTTCCCCTCATAGGAACTAAGGGGTGTATCAACTATAATCTTGTGCTTGATTATCGTTAATTGGGATATGTAATGGATGGACCGCCAAAGGTGGAAGAGGTGTCTGAGTTAGTGTATTTTTTTAGAGGAAATGATCCTGCGATGTTGAAAAGAGTGACAAGTTCTTGGAAGGGAATTCACAAGAAGGATAGAACTATTTTGGGCAAGAAGGTTCCTATTGCTAGGGTTCCTTACTTGGATTGGATTAGAGCAAGGGTTAAGATTTTACGATTTCCATTTGCAAGGTCGGCTCCTATGTATGAGCAACCTCCTACTGTTCTAAGTAACACGGTGCCTACTGAGGTGTTCACCCAGGTTCATGTTGAGAACATTCAACTTCGTGCAAAAGACTGTGAGGCAGGGATGAAACTCTATTGGGTAGATCAAGAAAGGTCCAACTTAGCTCACAAACTCAAAGAAGCTCAAGGGGAAAATTCTGATGCAACCAATTTTAGGAAGAGGTCTCATGCTGAAATGGAAGAAGATTTGAGTAAGACCCAACAAGAGTGCCAGAAGCTTCAGGCATCTGAGAATAGCTACAGGAAGAAGATTCAAAACTCGGAGAAACAACCCAAAGACAAAGATGCTCAACTTAAGAAGGAAGTAGCCCAGAGGCGTGTCGCAGAGGATCGGTTTCAAGAAAGCAAAGTAGTCACATCACAACTTTTGAAAGAGAAATCCAGGCTTGAAGAGTATTGTCAACACCTTGAAGCGTGTCTTGTTCCGGAGGTTTAGTTTTTGTTACTTACCTTTGGTGTATTTGGTCACCCCCAGGATTGTTGGAAGGGACCATTTGTTTGTTTTTATTATTCAATTTTTTGTTAAGTTTACTTTGAAACATGTATTTTTGTTGCTTATCGTTACACTCTTAAAGGTCCAAAGTCACTCGAACATTGTTTCTTTTGTTTGTAAATAATTGAAGTGTTTGTCTTAATGTCCTTTTTTCCCTTTGATTGTATGCTTGACTATTGGTTGCGCCCTGTGATTGATGAATAAAAGGACTCTTGAATACCTGGAAATGACAAACATATCATGCACATCATGCATTTCATAACATTACAGGTTATCTCAAGACGGCATTCTTATTCTTCTGCTTTTCTTATTTAGAATTCAAGACGACTACTCATCGGTATTCCACCAGAAACAATTTACCAAGACAGATGGAGCAAGTCCAAGCTAAACTCGCTGAAATGAGGGCCCAGATGGCTACTCAGATGACCCAGTTCATAGAGGTCATGACCAATGTAAATCACCGACCGGAGGAATTGGCTGCCATTGTCAACAACCAGCGCCACTATCTAGGGTATGGTGGAAATCAAGGGCTCTATCAGGACATTTCTGTAGGATTGGGGGATGTGCAAGATCAGCCTGCTGGAAAGTTTCACGGGATGCCCGTAAACCCTTTTGTGCGCAACGTAGGGCAGTTTCCCCCGTCTCCAGGACCTCGTCTTGTGGGGAACAGAAGAGATAATCAGGGCGGTGTAAGGGGCTATCCGGAGCAGGATTATGACTTTGACCAGGATGAAGATCAGTTTTCTGTTCGGAGTTCAGAGCCGGAAGTTCAGGTTGAAGATAGGAAGTATCGATTGTTGGAAGAACGTTTGAAGGTTGTGGAAGGGCAAAGAGTCCTTGATATGGATGCTAATGATCTCGGGTTGGTGTCTGGGGTGAAAGTTCCTCCAAAGTTCAAACCTCCTGTATTTGAAAAGTACAACGGAACATCATGTCCCGTTACTCATGCAACTGCTGCTTATTTCCGAAAGATGTCGGTGCGTACTGAGGATCAGGGGCTTTTGATTCACTTTTTCCAGGATAGCCTATCTGGGGCATCCCTGGAGTGGTTCATGAAGTTGGAGAAAACCCATATTCATTGCTTGAATGATATTGCTTGGGCTTTTGTCAAACATTACCAGTACAATATGGATATGGCACCTAATTGCACTCAGTTATAGAATTTGTCACAAGGACCAAGAGAATCTTTCAAGGAATACGCTCAGAAGTGGCGTGAGTTGGCTGCGAGGGTTCAACCTCCACTCATGGAGAGAGAACTTATTGATATTTTTATGAGTACTCTGCAAGGGCCATTCTATGAGCACATGATAGGAAGTACTTCAGCAAGATTTGCAGACTTGGTTATGGCTGGTGAAAGGATTGAGATAGGTTTGAAATTGGGGAAAATTCAGATTGGAGGTTCTAGTGGCTCATCAGGGGGCATCAAGAAACCATTCAACACTTACCCTAAGAAGAGGGAAGGCGACGCAAGTGTGGTTTACTCTCATAGAGGAAGAAGAGAGGATCGTCAACACCAACAAATCAATGCTGTTTCTATTCTTGTTAATGCTCCTCAGCAACAGAGACCGAATACAGTGCCTCAACAACAAAGACAACAAGATGCTCCCCGTCACTATAATAATCAACAGCAGGGACAGGTGATAAAATTTGATCCCCTGCCAGTATCTCTTACGGAAGTACTCCACTATTTGCTCAATTTGAAGTTGATCGGTTTGAGAAATATGCCACCACCACCCGGAAGACTTCCTCCTAACTATGATGCTAACACAAGATGTGAATTCCATTCAGGTGGAGTTAGTCATTCTACTGACAATTGCTTTGTACTAAAGTGCAAAGTACAAGACTTGTTGGATTCTAAGTCAATTGAGTTTACTCCAGTGACTGGTTCGAATGTTACTCAGAACCCAATGCTTAGGCATGGAGGGGGTGTTGTTAATATGATTGATGATAATGGTGAAATGTTGAATTTAATCATGAATGTGGAACAAGTAACTACTCCGTTGTGGTATGTTAAGAGGTATTTGCTTGACAATTCTATTTTCCCGGGTTGTACTTCTGAGTGTGCCAAGTGTAGAGAGAAACCGAAGGGCTGTGATGATTTAAAAGCCGGTATCCAATTGATGATAAAGGAGGGTTCCCTGCAGTTTGATAGAAAACCGAGCTACCGTAAGGTTACCGAAGAAGATGTTGTTGTGGTATCTATTCCTTACACCCCTGTGCGCATTCCTACCCCATCTAGGGCACCTCCTTTGATGATTATGGTACCAGGTCCCATGCCGTATACCAGTGAGAAGCCCATTCCATGGAATTACGGTGCTGATGTTTATTACCATGGGGTGAAGCAGGAAGTAAGTACTCGTTTATCTGAGGAAGAACGTGTTGAAGGAAATGAAGAGGAAGTTCATAACTTTTCTGGTGTGAGTCGAATGACTAGAAGAGGGAGAGTATTTGGTCCTTCCAATGTGCAAGATGCGGAAGATGCTTCTGCAAGAGAAAAAGGAAAACAACAGATGATGATTGGTAATCCAAGGGTTATGCCAACCAACGTAACTCAACTAATTCTGATGCCAGAAGCTTCTTCAGTTCCTGGTGAAGTTGAAGAGTTAATGCGAATTATCAGAAAGAGTAATTATAGCATAATTGATCATCTGAGCCATACTCCTTCTAAGATGTCTATCTTTTCTCTGTTGATTTATTCAGAACCTCATAGAAATGCTTTGATGAAGTTGTTAAAGAATGCGTTCGTGCCACGTGAGATAACAGTCAATCAGTTTGAGAATGTTTGTGCTAACATATCTGTCGGGAATGGTCTGGGCTTCACAGATTTTGATCTTCCTCCGAAAGGGAAAGACCATAACAAAGCGTTGCATATTTCAATGGAGTGCAGGGGCACTACTTTATCCCGGGTTTTGGTGGATACAGGATCGTCCTTGAATGTATTGCCCAAGTCAACGTTGATGAAGATTGATTATTCTGGACTGGAGTTACGCCCTAGTGATTTGATGGTGAAGGTGTTTGATGGGTCTCGAAGGTCAGTGTTTGGGGAGGTGGAGTTACCAATCAAGTTTGGTCCTTGCACCTTCACGACTACATTTTTTTATGATGGATATACAACCAGCATATTGTTGTTTTTTGGGGAGGCCGTGGATTCATAGAGCAGGGGCGGTCACTTCTACTCTTCATCAGAAACTTAAGTATCCTGCAGAGGGAAAGGTGATAACTGTGTGCGGAGAGGAAGAGTACGTCGTGAGTCATTTGACATCATTCCACTATGTTGAAGTTGAAGGAGAGATACATGAGACTCCATTTCAGGCGTTGGACGTTACCCCAAAATTTAATAAATTTGGTCTTGGTTTTAGCCCAGGTCAGCAGAGTTCAACTCCCAGAGCACCTAGTTTATATACTCCTGTGAAGTTTTCCCGCCCTTGTGCTACTCAAGAAGGACACGTCAATGCAGTTGACGACGATAGGGCTGATGGCTACAATATCGAAGATTGGATTCGTCCAAGTATTCCAGGCCAGGGGCTCAACAATTGGACTTCTGTGGATGTTATCCAAGTTTCAAGCGCTGAGGAGTAATTTTCTTGTTTTCTTTTATTATCATATCATAATTCCTATGCTCTGCCCAAGGCATAGTGGATCATTTGTGTAGGGTCGCCATGTTTATTTTCAAAAGTTTATCATAAAATAAAGGACGTTTTTGCATTCAAAATTTTGCTCCGTTTCTTTTTTATTTGAATGGCAATGTTTCTCTTTTCACACACTGTCACTAAAAAGCGCCAAAATGTCATTCATGCAGATGCACTTCCACCACCGATCATATTGATAACGACTCTGTTATGGCTCATTATGACTTTGATACTCCTATTTATCAAGCTGAAGAAGAAGCATATGAGGATTGTGATCTTCTTGAGGAATTAGAAAGATTGTTAAAACAAGAGGAGAAGGTTATCCAGCCGAATCAGGATTCAATTGAGGTGGTGAATATTGGCACAAAAGAGATAAGAAGAGAAGTCAAGATAGGGGCAGATCTCGAAGAAAGTATAAAGGTCAGATTGATTGAGATACTCCGTGATTATTCTGATATCTTCGCTTGGTCTTATGAGGATAGGCCTGGGTTGGATACAGACAAAGTGGTGCATCGGTTACCGCTCAAAGAAGGTTGTTCTCCTGTCAAGCAAAAGCTCCGAAGAACTCATCCTGAGATGTCCAAGAAGATCAAGGAGGAGGTCCAGAAGCAGTTGGACGCGAATTTCTTAAAAGTCATCAATTATTCGCCATGGATTGCAAATATTGTGCCTGTGCCCAAGAAGGATGGTAAGGTCAGGATGTGCGTGGATTATAGGGATTTGAACAGGGCCGGCCCTAAAGATGATTTCCCTCTTCCGCATATTGATGTGTTAGTCGATAATATTGCTCATTCCAAAGTGTTTTCGTTCATGGATGGTTTTTCAGGTTACAATCAAATTAAGATGGCTCCGAAGGATATGGAGAAGACAACATTTATCACGCCTTGGGGAACTTTTTGCTATAAAGTGATACCGTTTGGTTTGAAAAATGCTGGGGCAACATATCAGCGTGCCATGGTCACTCTCTTTCATGATTTGATTCACAAAGAGATTGAGGTATATGTGGATGATATGATTGTTAAGTCTGAAACGGAAGAGGAACATCTTGTTCATCTGGAAAAATTGTTCGAGAGACTGAGGCAGTTCTTGCTGAGGTTGAATCCAAATAAGTGCACCTTCGGGGTGAGATCCGGCAAGCTATTGGGTTTTATTATAAGTGAAAAAGGTATCGAGGTGGACCCGGCCAAGGTAAAAGCGATACAGGAAATGCCTGAGCCAAGGACAGAGAAGGAAGTACGTGGTTTCTTGGGAAGGTTAAACTACATTTCTAGATTTATTTCTCATCTCACAGCCACCTGTGAACCTTTGTTCAAGTTGTTGAAGAAAAGTCAGACAGTGAAATGGAATGAGGATTGTCAGAAGGCCTTTGACAAAATAAAGAAGTATTTGCAGGAACCTTCGATACTCATGCTGCCAGTGGAAGGAAGGCCACTAATCATGTATCTAACTGTGTTGGAGAGCTCAATAGGTTGTGTCCTCGGTTAGCACGACGAGACAAGGAAGAAAGAGCAGGCTATTTACTACTTGAGTAAGAAGATTACGGAATGCGAGTCAAGGTACTCATTGCTGGAAAAGACTTGTTGTGCGCTTTCCTGGGCCGCCAAACGTTTGAGGCATTACATGTTAACTCACACCACCTACTTGATATCCAAAATGGACCCAATCAAGTAAATTTTTGAGAAGCCAGCTCTTACAGGCAGGGTAGCCCGTTGGCAGATGATACTCAGCGAATATGATATCCAATACACTACTCAAAAAGCAATTAAGGGTAGTGTACTGGCCGACCATCTTTCTCATCAGCCCTTGAACGATTATGAACCGATGAAGTTTGATTTTCCAGATGAGGACATTTTGTATATTCAGGATTGTAATATGTTGGACCTAGACGAAGGACCCGAGCCGGGATCACGTTGGACGCTTGTTTTTTATGGTGCCTCCAGTGCCATGGGCAACGGCGTCGGTGATATTATCACTTTCCCTGAGGGATACCACAATCCTTTCACGGCTCGTATTTGTTTCGATTGCACTAACAACATGGCCGAATATGAGGCTTGCATATATGGCATTGAAGCGGCGATCAACATGCGCATCAAATTTTTGAAAGTTTACGGGGATTCCAATCTTGTTATCATCCAGATTAATGGAGATTGGGAGACTTGCAATCAGAACCTAATTCCCTATTGTAAGCATGTTATGAAGCTGATTTCGTACTTCGAAGAGATCATGTTTGAGCACATTCCCAGGGAACAAAACAATCTAGCTGATGCACTGGCATCTTTGTCCTCCATTTTCAAGGTTAAGTGGGCTAATGAGGCACCTTCCATTACCATCAGAAGTTTGAGTGAGCCAGCTTTCTGTTTTGAGGCCAGTTTGGAATCAGATGGTAATCCTTGGTTTTATGATGTTAAACGATATCTTGAAACACAAGAGTACCCTGAAGAGGCGTCTGTCATAGATAAGAAGTTCTTGAGAAGATTTTCAGCCAAGTTCTTTCTCAGTGGTGGTGTGTTGTATAGAAGGCATCATGACAGTTTACTTCTCAAATGTGTTGACAAGAAAGAAGCAACTAGAATCATTGAGGAGATACATGAAGGTGATTTCGGGACCCATTCCAACGGGCA
This sequence comes from Vicia faba, assembly GCA_948472305.1. Classification (NCBI taxonomy): domain Eukaryota; kingdom Viridiplantae; phylum Streptophyta; class Magnoliopsida; order Fabales; family Fabaceae; genus Vicia; species Vicia faba. The sequence goes on along the minus strand of OX451735.1, from coordinate 1,157,639,322 downwards.
TACCATGGCTAAAAAGATTTTGCGAGCAGGTTATTACTGGTCCACTTTGGAGGCTGACTGTTATAATCATGCACCATTTTGCCACAAATGTCAAGTCTATGATGATAAAGTGCATGTGCCGCCAGTACCTTTGAATGTCTTGAATTCCCCTTGGCCGTTTGCAATGTGGGGAATTGATATGATCGGAAAAATTGAACCAACTGCATCCAACGGGAACCGTTTCATTCTGGTTGCCATCGATTATTTTACAAAATGGGTCGAAGTTGCATCCTATGCCAATGTCACCAAGCAGGTGGTAACTCGGTTCATTAAGCACAATATTATTTGTCGCTACAGAGTACCTGAGAAGATCATTACCGATAATGGGTCTAATCTGAACAACAAAATGATGAAGGAGATTTGTGAGTCCTTCAAAATCAAGCATCATAACTCTTCCCCATACCGACCAAAGATGAACGGTGTTGTCGAGGTGGCCAATAAGAATATTAAGAAGATCGTGCAGAAGATGGTGGTAACCTATAAAGATTGGCATGAGATACTGCCTTTCGCTTTGCATGGTTATCGCACCACTGTGCGTACTTCGACTGGGGAAACCCCATTTTCATTGGTTTACAGCATGGAAACAGTATTGCCGGTAGAAGTCGAGATTCCATCTCTTAGGATCATGAGGGATGTTGAGCTGGATGAAAGTGAATGGGTACAGAATTGGCTGGATCAGTTATAACTTATTGACGAGAAGAGGTTGAAGGTTGTATGTCATGGTCAGGTATATCAACAAAGGATGAGGAAAGCTTTTGATAAGAGGGTACGACCTCAGTGTTACAAGCCAGGTGACCTTGTGCTAAAAAGGATAATTCTCCCCCAGAGAGATCCCAGGGGAAAGTGGGTTCCGACTTATGAAGGTCCTTTCATGGTCAGAAGAGTTTTCTCTGGAGGAACGATGATGCTCACGACTGTGGATGGAGATTACTTCCCTCTCCCTGTGAATGCTGACGTGGTTAAAAAATACTTTGCATAAAAAATATAAAAAAACCCGCTAAACTGAAAACCCGAAAGGGCGGTTTAGGCAAAAAGAGGGTGTCTTGGTGAATCGAAAACCCGAAAGGGCGATTCAGGCAGAAGTTAGGAACTTAAAGCAAATGGCTACGCTCAGCATGAGATCCTTGGTTTCTTTCCTTCGTTCCGTCACCTGGCATAAGCTCGAAGCTAATCCAAGAATGATTTTTCTGAAAGCAGGAAGATGAAAGCGTAAGAGTCACAAGAGTCATAGCAGAGTCAGAACTTGATGGATGTTCACATTCACATTGCCATTTGTAAACACTTGTTTGCTTTGATTTAGTAATTTCTTGTTTCCAAATGTAAATTCCTTTTTCACAGGCTGATTTCTCAAAATCAATAGAATATCTTCTTTCAAGTATACATTTACGTTTCTTTTCTCCCTTTTTACTATTTTGTTTTCAAAAAACGTCCAATATTTTTGATGAACATGTGCATATAAACTTTGTGGATCTCACACGGAAATGGTAATCTAAGTCATGGTTGGTTGATCGCTTGAAATATGGATAAAAAACACAACTACTATTGTGCAAGGGGCATGTTTGTTTCTCTGTTTGATGAGATTCTCATTCACTTTATTGGTGGACGCATTTCCATTTTGTTTCACAGCTCCGTGCTGTTGGTAAAGGTCATGGGTCTGGGTAATATCAAGATTACGGCAGGTCGGCGATATCGGCAAACCTAGTTGGAGATATTTCTTCCCCATAATGGATTTTATTACGTTTCTTTGCCGCACTTTCATGTGTTATCTCGATTGATTGTTTTAGCATTGTCTGCATATAGGATTTTGTTTATAGCGGAATGTTAGTTTTGATGCGTTGAATATTTTTGCCTTGAAGAAATTTTTGTTTCATTTTACTTAATCCATTCAGTATCACTCTTTAATCATTTTTCGGGCATTTTGATACCAACTGTGCCAATTCTTTTTCTTAGCCAAGATTTTGGAGGAAGGAATTTAGATAAAAACAATGACTGTAGTGGTATTCTTTTGAGTAGAACCCCGTTGATGATGTACAAGCATTGTTTCAATCCCCAAACACCGGAGATATAAGGGAGTTAGACCCTCGTTAACCCCTCTGAGCCTTCGAAGTAGGAGTTTTCTTTTCCGTTCAAAAAATGAAACCTTGTTTTTTAACCAGGGGAAGGGTAGATGTTCAGTTAATGTGACCAAGCATTCAAATTTCAGAAGGAATGTCCCATCTGAGGATCACCATATTTTATCCCTCGCATCATGAGATCAGGAAAAATGTCTAAACCAAGATGTTCATTTCCTCACAAAGTCCTGAGGTCGAGATCGAATCGATACAATAATGGTTATCCATCGCCGACCAAGGAATGAGGCATTTGTTTTCTTCAAAAGAAAGAGAAAGGAAGAAAGAGTTCAAAGACCTAAAGTCATATTGACTTGTTCAAAGTGGAAATATGAATAAGAAAGAAACAAAAGCCCCGCTAAGTCGAAACTTGAAAACAAGTCGCTTAGGAAAAAGTTAGGGCATCCCGCTGGACTTCCAAAATTGGAATTCAAAAGATGTTGTCCGGGAAAAAGTTAGGGAAAAGGGAGCCTAAAAGGCCGGAAAAAAAAGGAAAAAGGGATTATTCAATAAAATTTTCATCAAAAGATGAGGAACAATAATATCAAAAACAAAAGCAGCAAAAGTTAAGTGACAATCATGTTGGAAAATTTGTCGTGATCACTCAACCGTTATAAATCCTTTTGAAAGATGAATGCTTGTGATAAGTCAACTGAACTTAGAACATGAGAAAATCACGAAGGGGGTGGGCACCAAATAACTTGAGCATTGAAAAACTTTTTTCTAAAAAAACTTCGAACTAGGCCATGTTACAACCTTTAAAAGTCCTAACTGAAACAAGGGTTTAACTCGAAAGCATACTACAACAGGATAGCATTTCCTAAACTCCCAAATATGTGTTGCATATCCATGTTGGTATCTTATCACCTGTATCTTGACTCGTTTTTTAAAAAACGAGGGGAAGAAAAGTTTTGAATTTTTTTTCACTCTAGCCAGTGATTCATTCACAACAGAGATGTGACAATTTGTTAAGTTTTTCAACTTCAAGGCTTAAATAATCGTCACATTAGATCTACAATTCCCAAAATAAACATCTTTTTGCATGCAAAACATTTGTTTGACATTAAAAAAGAGTTTACACAATGAACACCTATAGAGAGCTTAATGATTGTCAGGAAGGGAAAATTTGGTCTTTCTTCTGCAAGACGGAGCCCATGTATGATTAGGACTTTACCTATCCCCAGTGAAGTTTTGTTTCCGCAATGCAGTTTAGTTTCCCCAGGAATCTTCTTTTAAAAGATTCATTTCTGAGACTCCGGATCTGAGTATGTCGCATATCTCCAACAGAATTTCCAACAGAGATCCCTCGCCATGACATCTCATTTCCCAGCCGATCTGCTGACTGGGGCATTCTTATGTTAAGATCTTTCCTTATCTCCAGTAAGGTCGATACTGTGTGACTATCTGCATGATCCATCTAATGGTTGCATTCCAAAAGAAATCTCTCTCCAACAAAAATCTTCAACAGAGTTCTGTATCCCCAGTGAAGTCACGTTTCCTCAGCAGAGCTTTGTTCCCCTAGCAAGGGTTTTCACTCCTCACGTCAGGTTTATTGTCTTGGTGTCATCCTCAACACGGCCGCGTGCTATCTTTTCCAGAGATTACAGTCTAGCCCTGATCTTCTCCCTCAATGTCTAATCTTTGGATGACGTCCCTCTCTAGAAGCTACAGTGTCGATCTGATCTTCTCTAGGAATTTGCAGTTTATTTCTGCAGCTGCTCTCAATGTTTGTGGCCTGTTTCTACTGGTTACTCGGTTGTTATTCCCCATGAAGCTTCATCTCTTCGAGGTTCCCTCTCTAGCGGTTCCCCATATTTTCTCCTCTCCTTTGGATTTTGCAATTTATTTTCGTAAGTCATGTCAGATTCTGACTTCTTGGTTATTGGCTTCTCAATTGGCCATTTCCCGGTGAAACTTTTAAACATGCATCATTACATTGCATCTACCAAAACGCATAGCATTTCCATTATATGGAGCATTGCGCTATATAAAAAGAATTCAAACATGCATCGGAACATAAGTCGTTATTGTTTGTCATCCCCAGTGAACTTGCTAAAACTTCGGGTTAAATCCGCAGCGAGGTCTTCATCCTCATTATCTCAGTTTCCTCCCCATACCAATATCCTTTTGATGTCAATCATTTGTTTGTTTGAGTGTCTACTCTTGAATGTAGTTCAGTTTCTCCCTGGAGCGGTCTTCTCGGGTTTAGTCTTCACCGCCCTCTCTGGTTCATTTCAATGTCTATTGATGCACCTTTCAAATACCAGTTTCATCCTGATATTCGCTTTCAGCAGGTTTTTTAGTTGTACGCCCTAATCTCCTTGCTTTGGGTTGAGCTCAGAGTTCCGTCTCCTCACCTTGCGCATAAAATCCAGTTTTGTCCTGGTGCTCATCTAGTTTAGTTTCTCCTAACTAGTTTATTGAGTCGAGTTTCGTCTCGTTTTTTCTTTCTTACCTTGGACCCTTTGACGGTGTTCGTTTACCGAGTGCAGTGTTCGTACTGCGTCCATGGTTTGAAATCAGTCTCTTTTGTTCCTTGGATTATTCTATCAGTTTTCGTCACTATTTATCCATTGATCTGAGACCAGTAGGTGCTCTGAGAAACATGCGCTCTCATCACTCTCGCTTTGGGTCGAGTTTCGCCTTGTCGCCTGTGCATGAAATCCAGTTCCGTCCTGGTACTCATCTAGTTTAGTTTTGCCTAACAAGTTCTTGAGTCGAGTGTCGTCTCGTTTTTGCTTTCATACCTTGGATCCTTTGACGGTTTTCGTTTACCGAGTGCAGTGTTCGTACTGCATCCCTGGTTTGAAATCAGTCTCTTTTGTTCCTTGGATTCTTCTATCAGTTTTCGTCATTGTTTATCCATTGATCTGAGACCAGCAGGTGCTTTGAGAAACATGCACTCTCATCACTTTGCTATGGGTTGAGTTTCGCCTCGTTATCCGTGTGTGAAATCTAGTTTCGTCCCGGTACTCATCTAGTTTAGTTTCATCTAACTGGTTATTGAGTCGAGTTTGGTCTCGCTTTTGTTCCTCATTTCTAGGATTCTTTCAGTTCCTTCATACTGTCTATCTTAGTTGAGATTAGCAAGTGCTCCTATAATCACGCACTCTAGCCACTTTGCTTTGGGTAGAGCTTAGAGTTTCTCCTCCTCACCCGCGTACATTTTCTTTTCCAAAGCTTAGTTTCTCCTGTACAATATGGTTTGAGTTTTATCTCACCCTTTTTGAAGCCCAGTTTTGCCCTGGCACATCTGTCCGGAAGTTTAGTCGCGTCTGCTTTTCTTTGTTTTTTTTCTGTTTCAACCTGCGTTGCAGCTTCATTCTGACGCATGTCTTAGGGATTTTTCTGTTTCTTTTTCTTTCTTCTTCAAGAGTGTAAATTTTCGGGTTCTTTTGTATTCAACCATCTTCAACTCTGAACGCTCGAAAGTTGTCACTTTTCTCACTTATCATGTTGAAGATATTTGAATAGGGGCAGCTGTTGCACCCCAAAATTTACCCTCTTCATTTAGGCTTATGTTTCATCATGAATATCATATTGCATTAGATTCACATATTGTGATGGGATCAAAGTACTTTGGTTATCAAGTCTTCCTCAAGCTTGGAAGGTTGATTGTATTGATAAGTTGCTCAAGTAGAATCTTATCATCTAAACCTCTAGATCTTTCAAGCTCAAAATTTATTGCATATCTCAAGATGTTTTATCCATCTCTTTGGATCATCAGAGGATTGAAGTTTGTGTTTGATTATAAGAAGAATCACCTTTTGATTCACCAGTAAAATTAGGGTTTTGCTTGATCAAGGCTATTGATCAATGTGAAAGTCTTGATTTGGAAGCTACAACATCTCTTTGGTATTTGAAAAGTCCTTGTACAAGAAATTGGTCAAGATGCCCAGAGGATTTGAAGTTTTGAAGATGATCCATCAGTCTCCTGAGGTGTTAACCAAAACTAGGGTTTGGGTTTTTATCAGGACTTCTTGAGAATTTTGAAGTGAAACTTTGTACATGGCCTCTATATATTTGGAAGATCATATGCTTGAAGTCTTGATCATCAATTTTGAAGAGAAGTGGATCAATTGATTCAAAGGGGAAAAATAGTAATTTTGGTCAAAATCAGTCAAAGTCAGGGTTGACCAAGTGAATTTTGGTCAACCATCAATTAAAGAGTTTACTTTTCATATTTCAAGTCCATTTTTATCATTGGATCAAAGAGATTGAGGTTTGGGTTGAAACTTGTTCAAGAAGAAACCTTGAAAGTTTCTAGTTTTGGAAAATAAGGACTTAACTTCAAAAATTCATATTTTATTCATATTTGATCAAAAAAATGCAAATGAAACATTCCTAGAAAGATAAGAGGATGATCTTTCATTTCCTTTTGGTTTCATATCCCAATTGGTAAAGAGTTAAGAGTTATAAAGCTTGGAAGTCACAAAATTATAGGTCATTTTCCAAAATTAGTGAATTTCATGTCAAATTTTAAGGACCTTAATGGATTCAATTGCGAAAACTCAAAACTAAGGGATTGTATATACTTTCAACACCTTTCCAAATTGTACTCATTTGTGTCCAAATTCAAAAATATGAGCAAGTTATGGACTTTGGAATTTTGAGGCATTTTATTGAATTTTGACAAGTATGCAAAATGGACATTTCTTGAGAACTTCATTTTCAGCTATTCTCTGCACTTCTAATCAAGCCCATGAACAATTTGTGACATGTTGAGGCCCATCACACTCACCATTTCGTGCCTCATTTGGTTTTGAACTTGCTTGAATGAAAAAAAATACATAACTTGCTCAAATTTGCAAATTCACCAACACTCTCTCATTTCAAGCAATGATGAGCTGGCACTTTGGGCATGATTTCCTGACTTCATTTGCCTCACAAAACGCACAAAAGGCAAGAAAATGCATGAGTGAAACGCAGATTCCACGTGCATCCTCATTTTTGGCCAAAACTTCCAATCCTGCCCTCCAACAGTTTTGAGTGCCAAATACCACTTCTATCCTCTTACTCTCGTGCTATATAACAAGAATCAAGGCTCAGTTGTGAGGGAGGAGGCTCATAATCTCTACATTGCAAATCTAAAAATTTCCAAGCATCTCTGCAGATTACTTCGAATCTCTCTTCTTCTTGGTTCATTCTTCAAAATTCTTGGTGATTCAGCTTCAATGAAGTAAGGAGATCAAGCCTGCACCATTGGATTGCTTCTGGAGTGAAGGAATCGTGTTTCTAGTTTTCACATCCATGTGAGTTTCTTGAACTTTGATTTATGTGTTTCAGCTTGAATTGATGATGTAAATCATGTTCATTGAGTTGCTAGCTGGCCAATCACTAGGATTGATGTATATTTGAGCTTTGATTCAAGCAGAATTATTGAAATTGTGTTCATGACTTTGATGTTTGTAGTGAGTTTTTTTTTCCAGTTTTTGAGACATTATTTCTTGATCCATGCTTGATCTTTGAGATTGATTCAAATTGCATGATGTAGTATGATATGCTAGCTTTAATTTGCACTTGATTTCATGGATTTTGGTTGAGAAATGAGCATGATTGATGGATCTGAACATAGGCTCATGACCTTTTGTGTTGCACGCGTTTTGTGCTATGCTGGAGGTTGAAGATGAAGTGAGGTGGCGCGCTGTGATTGGCTTGATTCAAATTTTAATGCATTTCATATTATTTGATTTTAATTGATTTTCTGATATTTATTTCTTGATCAAAACAATTTAAAAAATTCTGAAAAAATTATCACAAGTCCAAAATAATTTAGGCTATCTGGTATAATTTTATTGGAATTTTTAAAAATGTTTTGTTTAGTTTAAAAATTCATAAGTTTAAATAATTGTTTGTTTAAAGATTATTTTTATTTTAATAGTTCTTTTGATCTAAAATTCCCGCAAAAAATGTTTTGAACTCATAAAATTATTTAGAATTTGATTATGAAATTTGTTTGGCATTTTTTCCAATTTTGATTAGAAGATTAATTTGGGAGTTTTATTTGTTTTTTTTTTGTTTCACAATTTTATTTTAATATTTTTCTTAATCCAAAAATTCTAAAAAAAATCATACAAGCTTGTTTTTAATCATAGTATATGAATATAATTTTATTTTGGCCTTTTTATGAATTTTGGCTTGGGTTTACATTTTTGTCATTTAATAATTGTTTAATTGTTTAATTGCTTGTTTAATTTTGTTTTAATATTTCCTTTCATTCAAAAATTCCACAAAAAATCAGGGATGTGTGTTTTTAATTCTAATATTTGAATATAATTTTTGTTGGATATTTTTATGAATTTTGATTAAAATTTTATTTTAAGATGTGATTATTTGTTTAATTGATTAATTGTTTGAACTTGATTTTTATTTTTGACTTTTCCTTAATTCAGAAAATGTGAAAAAATATATATTCTGACATTTAGGGTTTCCTTGTGGTTTGCATGATCTTGGTTTGAATTATTTGAATTTTGATCTTACCTAATTAATATTTAAGATTGAAATTCAAACAATTAGGGTTTTGTAGCTTACATTGCAAGTTTCATTTTCAAAACCATTATGCCCTGGATTATTAATGGAATTTAGGTCTTGATTAAGGTTCATGAATGTATTGAGGATCGGAGAACCATTTTTCTTGAATTATTTGACTTGGTTTGATATTTTTCCATGAATTATTTTGAAAACTTGTCTAGTTTTGATAGTTTGGCCAACTAGTTTTGAACTTTGGGCCTCATTTGATCCCCTCCTAAACCATTCATGAACTTAATACTTGATTTCTGACTTCTACACACTTCAAAGATGCTAAGAAATTTTTGGTTTGAATTATTGATCCTTGTTTCTATTTTTGATGTATTTTTAAAGTGAAGGTGCCCAATTAATGTTGCATATCTTGTTGCAATTTGTTTGATGACCAATGAACTTGAGTGAGGCCTATAATTGGGCACCTAATGATCATGTTGGATATTTTCATCCAAATAAACTCAAGTCATTTCACTTAATGCCCCATGTTTGAATGATTGAACCTTTTGATGCATTGTGTGGGATTCCTCTTCTATTATGCTTGTGAGTTGCGATGAATTAATTATGCATGATTGAATTGGGGTTACTACTGACCTTCATGGTCTTTGATTGTATTCTTATCAAGCTCCCATGATCCATGATTGATATTCAATTGTCAACTCAACATGGTGATAGAAAGGAGCAACATTCCTCTATTTTTTTGACCAAATTGTGCATATGCCTGTTTCTTTTTGTCTATCATGTCTACTGTTTTGATATTTTCTATCATGTTTCCTCATTTCATTATGGTGTCATCATCCATCCCTTATGTGAATCATCTTTCACTTTATGGAATACTAACTTGGTTGTCGAATGTGTGAGGTAATTTGAGAAAAGTTTTCCATTTTTGGCTTGAGGCTATTGTGTTTCACTTTATTTGTGGAACACAATTTATTACATTTGCACTACTCTTGTGCTTGGCATATTTGATAGTCTATGCAGGATATGTATATGTGATTATGAATGCCATACATTGCCCATGGGATCTGTTCATATCTGAAAATCTCAATACATATATCCTGACGGCGTAATTTTTGACTTGATTTATCTACTGATGCCAGCTTGTTTGAAGTTCTTTGGGTTTCTTTTATTCTTGCTCAGTTGCTACGGATAGTTATCTGTTTGGTATTGCACTATTTCTTTTCTTCTATTTTCATAGTTCTTTGTTGCATGATGGGACCTCTGTTGTTGATTAATGTCAGGAGGCCCTCTAGATTTTTGTCTGATACATGTGTTGTGTTTGTTTCTTTAACTTTTGATTAACGAGACACTCAATTTAGAAATTGAGATCACGACTTCACTCTCAGTGCATGTTCCCTATAGGATGTTTATTGTTTTTCTTCTTTAATTGTTGATCGATGAGTCACTCAATTTATAAATTGAGATCACGACTTCGCTCTCAGTGCATGTTCCCTATAGGATGTTTGTTGTTTTTCTTCTTTAATTATTAATCGATGAGTCACTCAATTTAGAAATTGAGATCACGACTTCGCTCTCAGTGCATGTTCCCTATAGGATGTTTATTGTATTTCTTCTTTAATTGTTGATCGATGAGTCACTCAATTTAGAAATTGAGATCCCGACTTCGCTCTCAGTGCATGTTCCCTATAGGATGTTTATTGTTTTTCTTCTTTAATTGTTGATCGATGAGTCACTCAATTTAAAAATTGAGATCACGACTTCGGTCTCAGTGCATATTCCCTATAGGATGTTTATTGTTTTTTTTCTTTAATAGTTGATCGATGAGTCACTCAATTTAGAAATTAAGATCACGACTTCGCTCTCATTGCATGTTCCCTGTAGGATAGTTTGTAAAGCTTCCTTTAACATGTTGACTAAGATAGGAATCCATGTATGCTAACATATGGTAGGATTTTCCTTTATCCTCAACCTAAGGGTCAATCATTGTATCATAACACTAGGGATAGTGCTAGGCTAGTTTCCCTAGTGGTTTTTCCTTCCTTTCATTTTGCATCGTAAAACAAAAATTGTTTTCTTGGCAAATCATAAAACACTTATAATAAACTCAAACCCTTCTTCAAGGTAAAATATACAAATAAATCTTATTTGTTTGTGCGCCTCTTGGCTTTGTTTTTAAATCTAGTTTAGCCGATGTTTCTCCATCGCACATTTGTTTGAAGTCGATGTTTCGCCATCGCACATGTTTGTTATCCTACTTTGATTTTCAATATCATTGTTAGGAGTGATGTTTTGACATCCTATTTATTGATGTTTCCCCATCTTTGCCATGATGCTTTGTTATCTTATAGACGATGTTTCACCATCGCATACTTGTTTGAAGCCGATGTTTCGCCATCACACATGTTTGTTATCCTACTTTGATTCTCAATATCATTGTTAGGTGTGATGTTTTGTCATCCGTTTTATTGATGTCTCACCGTCTTTGCCATGATATCTTGTTATCTTTTAGCCGATGTTTCGCCATCGCACAATTGTTTGAAGCCGATGTTTCGCCATCGCACATGCTTGTTATCCTATTTTGATCCTCAATATCATTGTTAGGTGTGGTGATACGGTGGGAGAACTGACTATGGTTTTGCGTTTGTTTTCGCAAATGTTTCGGTTGGGCAAGAGTCGCCACTGACTTTTTATTTTATCCTAAGGAAAGGTTTAAAAAGCACAGCAAAAACCGTTGAGATGTTTTCTTGGGTTCGGGGAGTAGATTATAGAAAGGGAAGGTATTAGCACCCTTTCTATCCATGGTTATCCATGGGCTATTAGTTACTTGCTTAGATCAACTTGCCTTAATTTTCAATTGTTTGAAATGGTGCTCTTGTGTGTGTGTGGGTTTGAAAATGTTTTGAAAAAGAAGCCAATGTGGTGGCAACCTTTGTAATGATCCATGTTGGGATGTATACAAAGGTGTATGTCTTTTGAAAAGGTTTTTATTTGTTTTTGAAAGTTGTTTTTTGAAAGTGTAGTGATGTGTGGTTTTAGAAAATAGGCAAGTGTTTTGTTTTTGCAAGTTTGATTCAAGTAACTAAGAGGTTGTCTACTCCTAAATTTCTCAAAGATTATTGCTATGTTTTAACCCTTTTAACAAGTTTGTTCCACCATTGCATTTGGTGGACAATCTTATGTTAGGATGTGAAAGGGACGGGCGCGGGTCATCGTTTAGACCATAATTGCAATGGTGCCAAGTATCTTTGGGCAATTTTCTTTAAGGGACTTGATCATTTTTTGGCAACTTTTCGAAAGCGTCATCGAGGGACTCATGATCATTTGATTGTGTTTGTTTTTCCCAAAGAGACCTAACATGCAATATGGCCCATTTATTTAAGGCAACAAGTTGAATACCCTAGGGGGTGCAAGTGTGTTTAGTGTTGTCCATTTTCATGCTTGATTGTCTTGAAATTAGGTCAAACTATTTTTGTTATTTTTGATTCGCATACAAACCCTAATTCTAACATGGCATATTTAGAAAGCAATAAAGTGCGAAAAATAAAATTACTAAGCTATTACAACACAATATATGGGAAGGGGGGTACAAATGTTCAAATGGGGATTTTGACAAGGAATTTAAACCTAGACTATTACATCAATATTGAATTATTTACAATATAATTGATTGCATAAATTAAATGGAAATAAAATAAATATGCAAGATGCAAAAGGATTTTTATATGTATGAAAAAGGTATTTTTATATGTCAAATAAACAAAATAAAAAGGTATTAATTTTTGGATTTTTTTATGTTTAGGGCAAAACCCTAATTTTATTAAATAAAAGTATATATTATTCATTATGTACAAATATTATTTATTATATACAAAAATAAAATAAAATGAAGTATATTTATCAAAAAGGTATTTTTTATATTAAATATTAATAAAAATAAAAATGTATATATTTTGTATTTTTTTGCCCTAAATATTCTAATAAATATATATGTATTATTATTATTTACTAAATATATATTATATGTACAAAATAATAATATCTAATATTTATAAAAAAAAAAGTATATTTTATATAAAACATTTTCAGAAGATAAAATAAAATAAAAATGGAATAAAAATGTATTTGCATTATTTTTAGTATTTTAAGTAAAAAATGTATTTATATATTTATTTATGTACAAAATATCAATCTAAACAAATAAATACCTAATAAATATGAAAATGGTGTAAAAAATATTTTTTATATTTTTAATATTATAAGAGAAAATAAATAAGTCAGAATAAAAAAGAAAAGTCAAAAAAATCATAAAAATAAGCAAAATGGGCCTAGGGGGTGTAAAAGTAACAAAAGGGTGCAAAAAGAAATAGCAAATCAGGCCCAGCCCATGAAGACCTTCTTCAACCTCCAGACTGTTCTTGTTCAAAAACGCGCGCTTGGTACATGAATTTAAACATCCTGATTCTTTGAGTTTTAACAAAAACTTACAACACCAAAAATGTTAAGCATTGAATCACGAATCCAGACATATAAAGAACTCATCCTAACTCTCAGAAATGAGAGATAATTTCTTCTCCCCCAATTCCTGACCTAGTTTTTCTTCCATGTTCAGACTTAAAATTCTCTAAGCATACATAATATAAATGAAATCTAATCACATGGGCATGTTCAGGGCTATGAATGTGACATGTTTTCTTCACAAACCTAAAGCTAACAATGCCTATATTGAGAGATAGAACTTCATGAATATACCTGTTCAGTTGGAATCGTGCCTTGCAATGGAGGAGCTTTCAGGGCAAAATGATGATTTGTACAACTTGCCTGAAGTGTAGTGATGCTATTCCAATGCTTAGAGTGTTTTGAATCGTGCCAAATCAAGCTGCAGAAGTCCACCTGCAAGATAGAAAAATGGAAATGGCAAATGGTGCTATGGCTGTTACAGTCTCAGTTCAAGGTTTGGAATAGTTTATGTGGATATTATGAAATGTGTTTGAAGTGTTTTTAGCAGGAATGCATGGAAGGTTTGAGCTATGGAACTCAAACTGCAGGGATGCCCTGTTTTGGGCAGTTCAATGGTGATTCTGTGAATGAGAAGGCAATGGAGATGTTAGGGTCGTGTTCTAGCTCAGAATGGATGTCTTGAATGTGTTTGATAACTTTGTCTAAGGCCTGGTTAGCTGATATGAGAGTTGGTATGTGATATGCTATCTTTCTTACACTTTAAGCAACCAATGGCCAAGTTGAGTTTCTAGCTTGTACAGGCCCCCCTAATGTGCTGCATAACTCAGTCTTGATCAGTGTGATTAACTCCTAAATTTGTGCCAAAGAGATTTCAAATGTACTTGCTTGGATTTGCTTTAGACATAAAGTGTAACTTTTCAAGAATGGCTATTTTACTTTTTCCATTTATGGCTTAGTTCTCCATGTAATGACCAAATGCATAGAACAACATCTTGGCACAATGGTTTTGCATTGAATTATTGAGTGAAAATGAGATTAGAGGCCTGAAATGTAGCTAGCACATGCTAAGTTTGAAAATGCACAAGTTATGGACATGTAATTTGGCCAAGAACAAAGTGAGTTTTCTCCATATTGCCAAATTCGATTCTCTCTAACCATGAGGTTGTTTGATGAGTTCTTTGACATTTTGGAAAGCTTGGAATGTGTAATACAATCCATCTTTGAAATGAAAATTGAAATTACAAGTGGAAGTATGTGAAAAATGGTCTTGAAGTTAGGTAAAAACCTTGTCTAAAATAGGTCAAATTTTCTCTAAGTTAAGAATGGTTTGGTACCCTTGTTCCAAAAATTGTAACTTGAGCTACAAGCTTCTTTTTGGAAAAATTTGTGAATCAAAGTTGTAGATTATGCAATAGGCTACAACTTTCATGTTTTGACTTTTGCTTGAATCCAAATGAATCTTGGTGAGAAAGTGGGGCAAAGTTAGGAAAAAATTAGGGTTTTTCATAACTTAGAAAAATTCTAAGTTATGAAAAATCTTCATTTCAAACCCAAATTTGCAATTCTTGATTTCTTGATGAACAAGTTTCATGATTTGGCATGTTTTGATGAAAAATGAATCTTGACACTTGATTTTGACCAAAAAGTCAAAGTTTGACTTTTCAGTATACAGTCAAAATTGATCAATTGACTGGGGAATTCAACTATCAATCTTGTGCATTTGGGATCTTTTGAACTTGTTGAGCATGTCAAGATAATTCCATGGGGTCCTTGAGTCCATATGTGAGCTTGGTTTGCCATTGGCTAGGTCAAACAGTCAAAAATTGCCTTTGTGCAGTCAAAACCCTAAAAATGACCATTTTGCCCTTTTGGTGATCTGATCAAATTTCTTGTGGAATTGTGATCCAAACTTGATCAAATTGTCCATGTGAATTCATAATGTTGATGTGGGTCAATTTTCATGAGATTTGACTGTCAATTGGCCACAGTTGACTTTTTCCCCAATACAGTTGATTTCTAGGTCAACTGTCCAATTGACTGGGCAAAATTTGGAATCAAGACTTGAAACTTGGTATGGATAAACTTGGGAGTCAAAAATGAAGGATGAAAGTCATCTTAGGAATTTTAGGTCAAAATATCTTGGTTCAAACACAAACCCTAATTTGGGTCCATAGTGCAAGGAAAAGTCTTTGAGCAGAGGAAACCCTAATTGGATCTTGAGCTCCAAGGGTTTTGTGATGAGAAAATGTTGAGGAAATGGGAGGGAAAATTTTGGGGTACAACAGTTGCCCCTGTTCAATCTTCTTGAACCTGAAGAGTTAGATTGGCAGGTTTGCCTTTCGTGACTCGAGGGTAAAAGGAGATTGGACACTAGAGTTCCCGGAAATTTGCACTCGCATGTTGGAGTATCAGCAAATGTGATGTCGGGAATGAGCTTATAGATTCCATTTGGAGAGATGGTGGATAGAGAGATGGGCTTATAGATGCCATCTAGAGAGGTGACAGAACCTTGTCGGGAATGGGCTTATAGATGCCATTTGGAAGTGTTGATCGCATAAGAGATTCCTTAGCGAGAACTTGTGTATTTGAGAAAGACAGATGTTTTCCTGGCTTGTTACAGGTGTTTGATCTCCAATCTCTTGATGCAGATGTGCCCTGGCTGGATACAGGTGTTGAATCTACAATCGGTTGCTCACAGATATGCCCTGGCTGGATACAGGAATCGAATCTGGAAATAGTCGTCAACAGATATGCCCTGGCTGGATACAGGAATCGAATCTGGAAATCTTCAGACGTGCCCTGGCTAGATACAGGAATCGAGTCTGGAAGTGTGGTCAACAAATATGCCCTGGCTGGATACAGGAATCGAATCTAGAATTGTGGTCAACAGATATGCCCTGGCTAGATGCAGGAATCGAATCTGGAATTGTGATAGTTGCTAGATATGCCCTGGCTAGATACAGGAATCGAATCTTCGAACTCTTTAGACGTGCCCTGGCTAGATACAGGAATCGAGTCTGGAAACTGATCACTCACAGATGTGCCCTGGCTAGATACAGGTATCGAATCTGGAATTGTGACAGCCGAAGGTAGTTGTCTTTGGGGTTGTCTTTTTCCTGAAAAAGGCAAAACATCAGTTGTATGCAATGTCATGATGTATGAAATGCATGATGTCATGATGTTCAACATGAGATAGTGTTGTATGCACTTCATCATGTATGTAAGCAAGATGTATGAAATGTGAAATGTTTATGAATGTATTTTCGTCTAGGAAAATAAATCCTTGACGACCGGCCGGGGAATTAAATCCTGGGCTGACATTGAAGAAGAGAGTTCTTCGCTTCCGCTGGGGATGACGATTGTAAGAATACACCGGTAGGAGAAGATAACTCCGTTGAGGAATACACTTGTTGGAGAGATTACTCTGTGGGGAATTGCTCTCTGGAAGAGATACTTTGCTGAAGTTTTGATGAGAGGTCCGCTGAGGATTTCAATGATGGATTCCGCTGGGGATAATGATGATAAACTCCGCTGGGGATACCAAAGATAAACTCCGCTGGGGATTGTGTTGATAAGTTATGTTGGGGAACTTTGATGAACTCCGCTGGGGAATGTTGCTATCTTGTCTTACCCTGCGAGGAGTTGAGATAATTTGATCACATCCTTCAGTTAGATCTATCTTGGTACCTTGACGGACAAAGCAACCAGACTGCATCAAACAACTTTACATTGCCCCTGTTTCTGATGTCACCTGTAATTAGTCTTTTGTTTCATATGCAAGTATTTATGAATCAACAATTTAATGTCAAATGCATATATCAAAAATGAACATTGGACGTTCTTCGCAAGACAAAACAGAAAAAGGAAAAACAATGGGCAATTTGTTTGGAAAAATGAACTTGTATTGATTTTGAAATTTGCCTGTGAATAGGCGTTTTTGTACAAGAGGCTGGCATCCTAGTAAGAGAATGCCGCCGAATAACATAGAGTTTATACAATTTTGAAAAGGAAACAAAACAGCTATGTGCACAATATTCCCCCTGGGTTCCAACTCTGCTATCGCCTTTATGTCTTCAAGCGTCTCATCACTCTGCTGCTTAGTTGAAGATGAAGCTGATTGGTCGGTGCCGAAGTCTGAGCCAGATAGTTGATGCCGAATTCTGGATGCAAGGTGATCCAATGAGACATAGTGTTACGCTTTATCCCTAACTTTTTCCTGGACCGCTCTTTCGGGTTTTCAGTCCACCGGGATACCCATTTTTGCGCAAGCCGCCTTTTCAGGTTTTCGACTTGCCGGGTGTACAGTTTTTTTCATTTCATCCCTTATTTTTGCCCGAACCCTTTTGGTTCGCCGGGAAGCCCTTATTTTTGCCTAGGTATGTCAACCTAGAAGGTCTTTTATTCATGCGTAGTATCTTTTTACTATGTCTGCATTGGCGGGGTGAGGAAGGTCGTCACCATCCATGGTGGTCAGAATCATGGCTCCTCCTGAGAACACATGTTTAACCACAAATGGCCCTTCGTACGTAGGGGTCCATTTGCCCCGGGGATCACTTTGAGGAAGGATGATGCGTTTGATTACCAGGTCCCCAACTTGATACTCTTGTGGTCTGACTTTCTTGTTAAATGCCCTGGTCATTCGTTTTTGGTACGTCTGACCATGACAGATAGCGGTGAGTCTCTTTTCGTCAATCAGGTTTAATTGATCAAGTCGAGTCTGGATCCAGTCATCTTTGCTCAAACCTGCATCCTTCATTATCCGGAGAGAGGGTATCTGGACTTCAATTGGCAAGACTGCCTCCATGCCATAGACCAAGGAAAAGGGTGTTGCCCCGGTTGACGTCCTTGCTGAGGTACGGTACCCATGAAGAGCAAACGGTAACATTTCGTACCAATCTTTATAGGTCACTGTCATCTTCTGCACAATTTTCTTGATATTCTTATTAGCTGCCTCTACAACCCCATTCATCTTCGGCCGGTAAGGAGAAGAGTTGTAGTGCTGTATCTTGAATTGTTCGCAGAGCTCAGTGATCATCTTGTTATTGAGATTGGTACCATTGTCCGTAATGATTCTTTCCGGGACGCCGTACCGACAGATCAGGTTATGCCGAATGAAGCGTGCCACGACGCTCTTGGTTACCATGGCGTAGGAAGCTGCCTCAACCCACTTCGTGAAATAATCGATCGCTACCAAGATGAAGCGATGCCCATTGGATACCGTCGGTCGGATCTCACCGATCATATCGATGCCCCACATTGCGAAAGGCCAAGGTGCTGTCAGGACGTTCAAAGGAACCGGAGGGATATGCACCTTGTCCGCATAGATCTGGCATTTATGACAGGTTCAAGAATGTTGGTAACAGTCGGCTTCCATTGTGGACCAGAAATATGCTGCCCTAAGGATTTTCTTTTCCATGGTGTGTCCACTGGAATGTGTTCCGAATGTCCCTTCGTGCAGTTCTATCATGATCCTTTATGCTTCAGCCTTATCCACACAACGTAGTAGAGTTGAATCATGATTCCGTTTGTAGAGAATGCCGTTGCTGAGGAAGAATTTTGCCGCAAATCTTCTCATGAACTTCTTGTCGTTGACAGATGCACCTTCAGGGTATTCCTGAGCTTCCAAGTATCTCTTCACCTCATGATACCAGGGTTTTTCAGTCACCTCTTTGGCCTCGAGATCGCAGCAGTATGCAGGTTTGTCCAACTTCCAGATAATGATCCGGGGAGCCTCATTGTCCCATTTGACTTTGAACATTGAAGACATCGTAGCTAGTGCGTCTGCTAGCTGATTCTCCTCTCTTGGGAAGTGTTCGAAAGTTATCTCTTCAAAGTGGGGAAGCAAATTCAACACATACTCCTTGTAAGGAAAAAGATTCGGGTGTTTCGTATCCCACTCGCCTTTGATCTGATTGATCACGAGAGCGGAATCTCCGAAGACACTCAGAAACTTGATCCTTAAGTCGATTGCAGCTTGAAGACCCATGATACATGCCTCATATTCTGCCATGTTGTTGGTGCAGTTGAAACACAATCGGGCGGTGAGTGGAGTATGAGTTCCTTTGGGAGATATGATTACAGCACCGACGTCGTTACCCAAAGCGTTGGAGGCTCCATCAAAATGCATAGACCATCGGGATCCTTCCTCAGGTCCTTCATCCGGTCCAGGCACTTCACAATCAGTTACCACCATGATGTCTTCGTCCGGAAATTCAAAGTTCAATGATTGGTAATCGTCCACAGGTTACTGTGCCAAATGATCTGCCAGTACACTTCCTTTGATTGCTTTCTGAGTTGTATACTGGATATCATATTCTTTCAAGATCATTTTCCATCTCGCTATTCTTCCAGACAGAGCAGGCTATTCGAATATGTACTTGATGGGATCCATCTTTGAAATCAACAGAGTAGTGTGAGTCAGCATATACTGTCTCAGCCGGCGAGCAGCCCATACCAGAGCGCAACAAGTTTTCTCGATCAGTGAGTAACGAGACTCACAGTCGGTAAACTTTTTGCTCAGGTAATAAATAGCATGCTCTTTTCGGCCAGACTCGTCATGCTGCCCCAGCACACACCCCATTGAATTGTCAAGTACTGTCAAGTATAGTATTAGAGGTCTCCCTTCCACTGGAGGCATAAGAATGGGTGGCTCTTGGAGGTACTCCTTTATCTTTTCAAAAGCAGCCTGACATTCATCATTCCAACGTACTACTTGATCTTTCTTCAGTAATTTGAAGATTGGCTCACAAGTAGCGGTTAGATGTGAGATGGATCGGGCAATATAATTCAGTCGTCCCAGAAAGCCTCTGACTTCTTTCTCTGTCTTGGGAGTCGGCATCTCTTGTATGGCTTTTACCTTGGCCGGGTCCACCTGAATACCTTTATCGCTCACAATGAAACCTAGCAATTTTCTGGACCTCACCCCAAAGGTGCATTTGTTGGGATTCAACCTCAGCTTGTATAACTTCAGTCGATCAAACAGCTTCCGCAGATGATCAAGGTGCTCCTCCTTAGTTTGGGACCTTGAAATCATGTCATCAACATATACCTCAATCTCATGATGGATCATATCATGAAATAAAGCAACCATGGCACGTTGGTAGGTTGCCCCAGCATTTTTCAACCCGAATGGCATGACCTTGTAGCAGAAGGTGCCCCACTGAGTCACAAAGGTAGTCTTTTCCATATCTTCCGGAGCCATCTTGATCTGATTATACCCTGAAAAAACATCCATGAAGGAGAACACCTTGTGCTGAGCAGTATTGTCAACAAGAACGTCAATGTGAGGCAGAGGGAAATCATCTTTGGGGCTTGCCCTGTTTAGATCCCTGTAATCGACACACATTCTGACTTTACCGTCCTTCTTCGGCACTGGCACCACGTTGGCAACCCATTGAGGATAAGAAGTTACTGCTAGAAACCCGGCATCGAATTGCTTCATAACCTCAGCTTTGATCTTTTCGGACATCTCTGGGCGCATACGACGGACCTTTTACTTTACCGGAGGGCAGTCTTCCTTGGTTGGCAGGTGATGGACCACAATATCGGCGTCCAAACCGGGCATGTCTTCGTAAGACCAAGCAAATATCTCCATGTAATCATGTAGCATCCATATCAATCGTTGCTTCACGCTGAGCTCTAGATTAGCCCCAATCTTGACTTCTTTCCTATCTATCTCAGTACCCAGGTTAACTGTTTCCACCGGCTCTTCATGTGGTTGAATAGCCCTCTCTTCCTGGAGTAGCAGTCTTGCGAGTTCACCAGGCACTTCGCAATCATCTTCACCTTCGTCTTCGGCCAAGTTGATCGGATTCTCGAAGTCATAACTGGTGGTAGCAGAGCTGTTACCAGTGAGATCCAGAGTGGATTGAAACCTGTATAAGTGAGTGTGTGTAAATATAGTTGTTTTGCAATATATAACACAGAAAGAAAAAGAGCGCAAGATTTGAAATGCAACAAACGTCCAATGTTTTGATTAATGATATATGGAAATGTCATACAAAAAGCCCTCACAAATGGAGCTACGATGCCCCGGGTAGGACACCGAGCCAATAAAGTTTTAACATATTGTTTGTTACAAATTGAAAATCAAAAGAGTTAATTACTGTGTGACAAATGTGATAGGTGTAAAATCCTTTGCCGTCCAGTTGCTTGGTCCGTTGCTGGTGGTCGGATAGATCTAACTGTCAAACTCTGCTTCCTCTACGTCCTCCTCGATAGCATTCACCCTTGGGTTGGTGATAAACACTGGAGCCTTTCTGATCCTTTCCTCGCGCACAGCCCTCTGAGCCTCTGCAGTGAAGCCTAGCCCAAACTTGTCGTTCTTTTGAGTGAAGTCAGGAAGCTGACCCCAGTTTGCACATTTGCCTTTCTCGATCACAGCCCGGGCATCCTTCAAGGACGCCATCTTCAACGGAAAGTCTTCTTCAACCACTGTTTCAGCCGATGCCAACGGTGGAGGTACTTCCTCAAAATGCTGAAAGGGGGTTTCAATAAATTCCCCGTCCATCTCGATATACCGGAATGAATTCAAGTGACTAACCATGTATTCCTCCTCACCCTGCACAGTAACAATCTTCCCTTTGACAGGGTATTTGAGCTTTTGGTGTAGAGTGGATGTTACTGCCCCAGCCTTGTGAATCCAGGGTCGACCCAACAAGCAGGAATAAGATGGACGAATATCCATTACATAGAACGTTGAGTCGAAGACTTGGGAACCCACACGAATAGGAATGTCTACCTCACCGTGCACCATCCTCTTAGAACCGTCGAAGGCTCTAACAATGATGTTACTAGGTTTCAATTCCAGACCCTCACAATCCAAGCGATCTAATGCCTTCTTGGGCAAAACATTCAGGGAAGAACCGGTATCCACCAATACGTGTGCGAGAGTAGTGCCCCTGCACTCTATAGAGACGTGCAGGGCATCATTGTGATTTTTCCCTTTGGCGGTGAGGTCAGCATCCGAGAACCCCAAACCATTGTCAGTTGTCAAATTAGCCACACAGTCAGTGAATTGATCTGCAGAGGTCTCTTGCGGCACATGGGCCGTTTTTAGAAATGAAATCAGGGCTTTTGCATGGGCCTCTGAGCATAGCAGCAATGATAGCATAGAGATTTTGGAGGGGGTATGCCCCAACTGTTCAACAACATTGAAGTCACTCTTTTTAATGATTTTAAGGATTTCCTCCATTTCTTGTTGGGAGGCTTCAACAACAGTCTTTTTTGGTGCCTCCGTCCTGGCAGGCAAATCGGCAGCAACTTCTTTGCCCCGAGCATCAGAGGACTCGGCGGCAGTAGTAGACACAGGAACTTGATTTGGAACATGCACACTTGCGGGTATGATGATGAGAGGTTTTCGGATAACTGGTGGTGCAATGTCAGGAGAGAAGAGCCTGCCACTGCGAGTAATCTTGGCGGGACCAGTGATGTTACTGATACTGGTACCGGTGTTGAACTCCTGCTTCACTCCAAGCCCATACACGTCGGCCCCATAATGCCATGGGACAACTTTATCAGACTCATAGGGGAGAGGCCCCGGGACAGTAATGGTAATGGGTGCAACAGACATAATTTGGACTGGCTTCCTCGGGGGAGCTTTGGTAGGATTGTAAATTGTGACAACAGATACTTCTTCAGCGGAAACAAACGGAACAGCAGTTTTCTTGAACAAAATTTCTTTGCTATCCAGCAGGCTTTGGATGCCTGATTTCAGCAGCGGAAAACCGGTAGGGATAACAGCACACAAGAGGCAACCCTTGCTACAACCCGGAAATAAACCGGCTAGTAGTAAGTTCCTCTTAACAATCAAAAGAGGGGTAGCAACATCATTCACCGAAACAGCATACAAATCTTCCTCGATGGCATTTACTCTATGTTGGGGCATAGGAGCAGTTACAACATTTGGCCTCTCAGGCGCCTCAAACTGGATTTCCTTCGCGTCGATAAGGTCTTGCACTTTATTTCTCAAGGCCCAACAATCATCAGCAGTATGCTCGGGGTTATCGGAATGATAAGCACAACGGGCATTTGGGTTATACTTAGGAGATGCAGTATTCACGACCTTTGGAGCCTCTTTGACGGTCACCAAGTTGGTTGATAACAGTTGCGGTAAGATTTGTGACAAGGTCATACTCAGCCGAGTATACTGCCTCTTGGGCCTTTCACCTCTTTGTTGATTGTACTGCTGAGGAGCAGCAACAGGTTTTGAAATGACCAAGGCATTGACGGCTTGACGACTTTCTGGCTTGACCTGTCTTCTAGGACCATAGACGGAACTTGCTTCTTTCTTGAAAGGCCTCTTCTCAGTACTTGCAGAGGCAGCTTTTTGTATCTTTCCTGACCTGATGCCAGCTTCAATTCTCTCACCCGTCAGAATCAAATCCGTAAACCCAGCGGAGGAGTTACCAACCAAATGATTGAAAAATGGACCAGACAAGGTCCCCAGAAACATATCAACCAGCTCACGATCAGTCAATGGAGGCTGCACCCTGCCAGCCAAATCTCTCCATTTTTGTGCATATTCTTTGAACCCTTCGCCCGTTCCTAGAGACATACCCTGAAGTTGGGTACGCGTAGGAGCGAGATCAGAATTGTATTGATATTGTCTGTAGAATGCGGTAGCCAGATCTTCCCAATGTCGGATACTGGTTCCATCTAGTTGGTAGAACCACTCAAGCTGTGACCCTGAAAGGCTATCTTGGAAGAAGTGGATCCAAAGATTTTTATCTGCCGTGTAAGGTTGGATCTTCCTTACGTACGACCTTAGATGCAGCTTTGGACAGGAAGCCCCGTCATATTTGGCAAAGGCAGGCGCCTTAAACTTGTGTGGGATTACTACCCCAGAAGATAACCCCAAATCTCCGAAATCCAGCCCCGGCACATTCTGAATCTCCATGGCGCTCAAGCGGTCCTCTAATTGCTTGTATCTGTCAGCAGCAGGTGGGTATTGTTCGTCATTGTAGTCCGTCTCGTTGTCAGAGACTGCAGGACTAGGAGCTCCTCCCACTTGGGGACTGTCTTTCTCAGCAGAGGAAGTAGTTGGATCAGCTTCATTATGGAGTGTGTTCCCAAACCTGCGTCTGGTGTTGAACAATGCAGTCCTCTTTTTCTTCTTCTTCTTCAGGAGTAGAGCCTTCAACTCTTGCTGACCTTGGGCCAGGCTCAGGACCATTTCTTGAAACTGGGCACTTTGGGCCTGAAGGGCCTTGATTGCTTGCTCACTGGATGAATCTGGATCCATGATGACTGTTCAAATAAACAGCGAAGAAGATTAAGCAACTTGTGGAAAGGGTACCTGCTATGCATATGGTGCAATGAGATGCGTATGTTTTATGTTTTCAAAGACAAACAAGATTCAACTTTGTAGATAAAAGGGAAACACACTTCATTAGATTCAAATTTTAAATTGTTCAACAACTTGCCCTTAGGCATTACAGGAATGAAAAATACTGGAAAGGAAATAAAAGCTGTAAAAGGAAATATCCAAAGCCCATCAGTGCTCCCATGGCCTCCTCTTCTCAGTGTGGATGTAGTTATTCAGGACCCGCTCCTCCTCCAATTGCTTAGTCAGCCTCTGGATCTTCCGTTCATGTTCGTTGAACTTTTCCCGATAAAAATCCCGTTCTTCCTTTAGCTACGCCCAAGATCTCTTCATTGTGTCAAAATAAGTGGGTATCTGAGGAGCGAGGACAGTTGGAGGAACCCCATCTTCATCAGGAGATTCAAGAATGATAGGTCTGACAGCTTCGTACGACATACCTAACTTCTGAGCACGGATGCGGACCCATCTGCAATAGGGTTCCATTGGTAGGGAAGTCTTTGGTCCCAACTCATGTGGGTCAGCCTTGTGAATTCTGTCCCAAGCCTTAATGAATCCATGGCGTAGTTTGTCACTGTCTGCCTGAAATTCAAAATGGAAGTGAGGAACCAACATTTCATGAGGCCCTACTCTTCTGGCTCTTCCAAACTGGCGGAGAGCTAAGCATGGATTATAAGAGATTCCTCCTTGGATACCAATCAACGGAACATTAGGTTATTCTCCGCAACGATCAATAACAGCTACCTCATCTAAACCTCGGAGAGTCCCAGTGATGTCACTATTAGTGAGAGACATTAGCCTATGAGCCCAAGCCTTTCCTTCTTCATTCTTCATCACGAACTTAGGAAGGTGCGAAATAAACCACCTCACTAGCAAAGGAGCACAACACCACGGAGTTCCCCGTTTTCGAGCAGTACGAGCATAGAGTTGTTGCAGGATATCACCCAAAAGAGTGGGTACAGGATTCCGAGACATGAAGATCCTTATGGAATGGATACTGATAAAGGTGTCAGGATTTGGGAACAATACCAGACCATAGATTAAAAGAGCCAGAATGTCTTCGTATTCTTTGAAGTCTAAGTCATTCTAGAAATCATTAGCTTTGCCAACCAGAAACTTGACCAAAAAGCCCTTAACTCCACTCCTAGCTTCCCAGTTAGCCAATACCTCTTCTTTGGTCAAGGGGAGAACTGCAGCAACCTCTTCAGGCCTAAGAGTCTTTTCCCAACCAGTGAATGGAGTTTTTTCCAAAACAGGGATCCCAAGCAGATAAGAGAACTCTTCCAGGGTAGGGACCAGCTGGAAGTCTTGAAAAGTGAAACAATGATACAGGGGGTCATAAAACTGGGTCAGAACACTTATCAGTTGTTGGTCCCACTTTGCAGTGATCAAGCTAAGGAGAGAACCATGCATGTTGATGAAGGAAGTAGTTTTTGGAATCCTACCAACCAAATCCTTGAGCAAAGTTGGTGGTTGAACAAAGTTGAGCCGGATAGTATTCCTACGCACGGGCATCATGATGTCCTACAAAACAGAGCAAAGATGAAACTTTTTTGTCTTTGAAATGGGTTAGTCCTTATACAGGATGCATGCAATGGTATGATGGCATGATGCTATGATGAAGCACACCACAAGTATTCACACAGGCAAGCATGATAAGGCACACAAGTCACACAAAACAACCCTGAGGTTTCAGGCCAACATGAAGTTTAGGTATTACCCTCTTTTGGTTTCGTTGGTTAAAACCTGTCCTATCAAAAGTAACCGGGTTCTAGAGGATCTCAAATCATTAACTACCCTCAATCGGTCATAACTCCAGCATCGCAATCTTTTCTTGCGGCCAGAACCATCGCGAGAGTTTAGCCTCAATGAGTGTAGCATACTGCTACTGTTCTATGGCCAATTTTGGTTAATTTAGGGTTCTAAGGTTGGTTGGTGTTTAATGACTCCTTAGAAGACCCATATTCTCCTCGTTGCAACACAAGGGATATAGGTACAGACCAAGGTACCACACCAACGTAGCCACTGCTTCACCCATGTCGGTCTACGCCGGACAGGTCCCTCACAGATTATGCTACCTAAAAAGGGGTATTCCCCAGATCCGGGTTAGGATCTATGAAACTTCGATGCAAATCCCACAAATATAAAAGCAAGCAAGGCAAACAATTGAAAACAAAGGTGATCTAAGCCCTAAGGTTACTCCACTTTTAGTTTATATCCCCAGCAGAGTCGCCAGTTCTGTGATACACTGGGAGAACTGACTATGGTTTTGCGTTTGTTTTTGCAAATGTTTCGGTTGAGCAAGAGTCGCCACCGACTTTTTATTTTATCCTAAGGAAAGGTTTAAAAAGCACAGAAAAAACCTTTGAGATGTTTTCTTGGGTTCGGGGAGTAGATTATAGAAAGGGAAGGTATTCGCATCCTTTCTATCCATGGTTATCCATGGGCTCTTAGTTACTTGCTTAGATCAACTTGCCTTAATTTTCAATTGTTTGAAATGGTGCTCTTGTGTGTGTGTGGGTTAGAAAATGTTTTGAAAAAGAAGCCAATGTGGTGGCAACCTTTGTAATGATCCATGTTGGGATGTATACAAAGGTGTATGTCTTTTGAAAAGGTTTTTATTTGTTTTTGAAAGTTGTTTTTTGAAAGTGTAGTGATGTGTGGTTTTAGAAAATAGGCAAGTGTTTTGTTTTTGCAAGTTTGATTCAAGTAACTAAGAGGTTGTCTACTCCTAAATTTCTCAAAGATTATTGCTATGTTTTAACCCTTTTAACAAGTTTGTTCCACCATTGCATTTGGTGGACAATCTTATGTTAGGATGTGAAAGGGACGGGCGCGGGTCATCATTTAGACCATAATTGCAATGGTGCCAAGTATCTTTGGGCAATTTTCTTTAAGGGACTTGATCATATTTTGGCAACTTTTCGAAAGCGTCATCGAGGGACTCATGATCATTTGATTGTGTTTGTTTTGCCCAAAGAGACCTAACATGCAATATGGCCCATTTATTGAAGGCAACAAGTGGAATACCCTAGGGGGTGCAAGTGTGTTTAGTGTTGTCCATTTTCATGCTTGATTGTCTTGAAATTAGGTCAAACTATTTTTGTTATTTTTGATTCGCATACAAACCCTAATTCTAACATGGCATATTTAGAAAGCAATAAAGTGCTAAAAATAAAATTACTAAGCTATTACAACACAATATATGGTAAGGGGGTACAAATGTTCAAATGGGGATTTTGACAAGGAATTTAAACCTAGACTATTACATCAATATTGAATTATTTACAATATAATTGATTGCATAAATTAAATGGAAATAAAATAAATATGCAAGATGCAAAAGGATTTTTATATGTATGAAAAAGGTATTTTTATATGTCAAATAAAAAAAATAAAAAGGTATTAATTTTTGGATTTTTTTATGTTTAGGGCAAAACCCTAATTTTATTAAATAAAAGTATATATTATTCATTATGTACAAATATTATTTATTATATACAAAAATAAAATAAAATGAAGTATATTTATCAAAAAGGTATTTTTTATGTTAAATATTAATAAAAATAAAAATGTATATATTTTGTATTTTTTGCCTTAAATATTCTAATAAAAATGAAATAAAAATGGAATAAAAATGTATTTGCATTATTTTTAGTATTTTAAGTAAAAAATGTATTTATATATTTATTTATGTACAAAATATCAATCTAAACAAATAAATACCTAATAAATATGAAAATGGTGTAAAAAATAATTTTTATATTTTTAATATTATAAGAGAAAATAAATAAGTCAGAATAAAAAAGAAAAGTAAAAAAAATCATAAAAATAAGCAAAATGGGCCTAGGGGGTATAAAAGTAACAAAAGGGTGCAAAAAGAAATAGCAAATCAGGCCCAGCCCATGAAGACCTTCTTCAACCTCCAGACTGTTCTTGTTCAAAAACGCGCGCTTGGTACATGAATTCAAACATCCTGATTCTTTGAGTTTTAACAAAAACTTACAACACCAAAAATGTTAAGCATTGAATCACGAATCCAGACATATAAAGAACTCATCCTAACTCTCAGAAATGAGAGAGAATTTCTTCTACCCCAATTCCTGACCTAGTTTTTCTTCCATGTTCAGACTTAAAATTCTCTAAGCATACATAATATAAATGAAATCTAATCACATGGGCATGTTCAGGGCTATGAATGTGACATGTTTTCTTCACAAACCTAAAGCTAACAATGCCTATATTGAGACATAGAACTTCATGAATATACCTGTTCAGTTGGAATCGTGCCTTGCAATGGAGGAGCTTTCAGGGAAAATGATGATTTGTACAGCTTGCCTGAAGTGTAGTGATGCTATTCCAATGCTTGGAGTGTTTTGAATCGTGCCAAATCAAGCTGCAGAAGTCCACCTGCAAGATAGAAAAATGGAAATGGCAAATGGTGCTATGGCTGTTACAGTCTCAGTTCAAGGTTTGGAATAGTTTATGTGGATATTATGGAATGTGTTTGAAGTGTTTTTAGCAGGAATGCATGGAAGGTTTGAGCTATGGAACTCAAACTGCAGGGATGCCCTGTTTTGGGCAGTTCAATGGTGATTCTGTGAATGAGAAGGCAATGGAGATGTTAGGGTCGGGTTCTAGCTCAGAATGGATGTCTTGAATGTGTTTGATAACTTTGTCTAAGGCCTGGTTAGCTGATATGAGAGTTGGTATGTGATATGCTATCTTTCTTACACTTTAAGCAACCAATGGCCAAGTTGAGTTTCTAGCTTGTACAGGCCCCCCTAATGTGCTGCATAACTCAGTCTTGATCAGTTTGATTAACTCCTAAACTTGTTCCAAAGAGATTTCAAATGTACTTGCTTGGATTTGCTTTAGACATAAAGTGTAACTTTTCAAGAATGGTTATTTTACTTTTTCCATTTATGGCTTAGTTCTCCATGTAATGACCAAATGCATAGAACAACATATTGGCACAATGGTTTTGCATTGAATTATTGAGTGAAAATGGGATTAGAGGCCTGCAATGTAGCTAGAACATGCTGAGTTTGAAAATGCACAAGTTATGGACATGTAATTTGGCCAAGAACAAAGTGAGTTTTCTCCATATTGCCAAATTCGATTCTCTCTAACCATGAGGTTGTTTGATGAGTTCTTGGACATTTTGGAAATCTTGGAATGTGTACTACAATCCATCTTTGAAATAAAAATTGAAATTCCAAGTGGAAGTATGTGAAAAATGGTCATGAAGTTAGGTAAAAACCTTGTCTAAAATAGGTCAAATTTTCTCTAAGTTAAGAATGGTTTGGTACCCTTGTTCCAAAAATTGTAACTTGAGCTACAAGCTTCTTTTGGGAAAACTTTGTGAATCAAAGTTGTAGATTATGCAATAGGCTACAACTTTCATGTTTTGACTTTTTATTGAATCCAAATGAATCTTGGTGAGAAAGTGGGGCAAAGTTAGGAAAAAATTAGGGTTTTTCATAACTTAGGAAAATTCTAAGTTATGAAAAATCTTCATTTCAAACCCTAATTTGAAATTCTTGATTTCTTGATGAACAAGTTTCATGATTTGGTATGTTTTGATGAAAAATGAATCTTGACACTTGATTTTGACCAAAAAGTCAAAGTTTGACTTTTCAGTATACAGTCAAAATTGATCAATTGACTGGGGAATTCATCTATTAATCTTGTGCATTTGGGATCTTTTGAACTTGTTGAGCATGTCAAGATAATTCCATGGGGTCCTTGAGTCCATATGTGAGCTTGGTTTGCCATTGGCTAGGTCAAACAGTCAAAAATTGCCTTTGTGCAGTCAAAACCCTAAAAATGACCATTTTGCCCTTTTGGTGATCTGATCAAATTTTTTGTGGAATTGTGATCCAAACTTGATCAAATGGTCCATGTGAATTCATAATGTTGATGTGGGTCAATTTTCATGAGATTTGACTATCAATTGGCCACAATTGATTTTTTCCCCAATACAGTTGATTTCTAGGTCAACTGTCCAATTGACTGGGCAAAATTTGGAATCAAGACTTCAAACTTGGTATGGATAAACTTGGGAGTCAAAAATGAAGTATGAAGGTCATCTTAGGCATTTTAGGTCAAAATATCTTGGTTCAAACACAAACCCTAATTTGGGTCCACAGTGTAAGGAAAAGTCTTTGAGCAGAGGAAACCCTAATTGGATCTTGAGCTCCAAGGGTTTGTGATGAGAAAATGTTGAGGAAATGGGAGGGAAAATTTTGGGGTACAACAGGTGTGATATTTTATCATTTGATGTTTCATCATTTGTGACATGTTACCATGTTATTATTTAGTCGATGTTTTACCATCTCATTTGTTTGATTATTTTATTGGATGTTTTGCCATCTTGACTGTTTTTGTTGTCTTAACTAAAAAACATAAACCAACCAAAATATGTAAGCCGAACTACGACTGCTCTGATTCCTTAAAAGGGGTATGTAGGCATTGGGGTAGGGCCCGATCGAGCATAACTTTTATTTTCCCTACATTTGTTTTCTTTTTCTTTCGCATGCATTCCCTTTTCAGTTTTAAGCCATAGACATAGGTTTTGACCACACCCATTAGATTAGACAACAAGAGTGGATACCGTAGAGTATTACGAGCGTGTGGGGTGCTAATACCTTCCCCTCGCGTAACACACTCCCTTACCCAATCTCTCGGTCGAAAGACCGTGATTTCTCCCTCTTCAGGTTTTCTCGATGTTTACCTTTCCCTTTCGACGGGATAAAAGACGATCGGTGGAGACTTCATTGATGTTTCATTACAAGATGACAGGTCTGGCCGGGTGGTTTCAATGGACAAGTTGTTTCCCTTTGAAGTTCATTTTTTAGACACCTCACCAAAAACCTTTGATTATTCTTTTTAATCATGTGAATAAAATAGACGAAAAGAATGGAGAATAATGAATATGTAAAATGTAAGATGTATAAATGCATGATTGTGTTGCATAGTAACGGGATTTCATGAAAGGTGTCTTTAGTTGTTAGCCTCCTAGTTTTGGCCTACGTATATTCTAACCTCCACATAAGGTGGTTTCCTTAAGGCTAAGTTGGGTAACACTAGAGGGAAAGGCACAAAGGCCTCACTTAAGTGGAGCCTCTTTGTAGACCAAAACTTTCGTCTCTAAGGTCGTGAGATGTCTCACCATGAGATTTTAGTTTAGGGTTTATACAAAAAGTCATAGGATTCATTCTAAAGTCCTACATCCCAAGCCGATACCCCTTGAGACATATTTATTTTTTGGAATTCCACCGACTCTAGGTGAAGTCGTCACAAAAACTCATAGGGATGATGTATCCCCTTGGCCAATAGAGGAACATTCTATCTAAGGATTTAGAAAATAATTTTTTTTTATAAATAAAATCCCATCACAAACAAATATAATATGAAAACAAATATATAAACATAAATAAACCAAAATAAATAAATAAATATTAAAAATAAAGAACCCTAAAAAATACCCTAAATCCTAAAGAGAGGTTTCTAAACCCAAGGGTTGAGTCCCCATCAGAGTCACCAACTGTACTAACCGGTTGAAAATTATAGAGTCGCCACCATTAATTTTTATCTTAAGGAAGGGAATATAACTTATAACTCTAATTTGATCAGGTATTCTAAGTTATTGACTCCCTTTAGACGAAGGGAAGGTGTAAGGCCCCCTTCATCTACCTTGTTCACAAGGATACTAGGGTTTATGTTAAATGTTTAGGAATAGCGTTTTAAATTTTTTTAGTTAGGGGAACTCCCCACGATTTTAAGTCATATGCCTATGTATCCTCTAATGAGGAATCAGAGTCCCAATTCAAAGTTCGCAGTGTTTGGTTAGTGTTTTTTATGGATTATGGAAATATCTCGAGTTCTCCTTGAAGTCTGGGTTTGTAAATTGCGAAGTTGTTAGACGAAGTTCGTAGTCGATAGAAAATATATCCATAACCCTCTTTTAAAATACATATAGGTTTTAATTAAGTTAGTAGAAAATTGTAATTTGTTGGTTATATATTTTCAAATATATTAATATACGGAAAAAAGAATTTAATGTATTTAAAGTAATAAAAATGACTTAATATAAAAAAAAGAATATGAATAAAAAAACTTAGAAATTATTAAAATAAATATATGAAATATAAATATATTAATTATAATATAAAATAAGTAAATAAAAAAAAATATTAATAAAAATGCAGGGGGTGTATTTTTAGTTTGGCTAGTAATTTTGAGGGTGTGAATAACAAGGCCCTAAATCCTGATATTGGATTTAGGCCCAAAGAGCAAGGGGTGTAGTTTTGAATGTGGTAGCAAAATTGGGGGTTGTTTAGCAACTATGCCTGGCCCATAATGGAATTAGACAGGGCCTGTGTGAGTTTTGTGTGGGTGAGTGTTGAGAGCTATGGTGGACGTGTGGTTTAGGAACGTTAGATGATGATCACGTGGTGGGGATTGAGGGTGCATGATAAGGAGTGAGGTACAAAATATGGGGAGTGATTATAAAATAAGGTTTTCGGGCTTGAGGCCCATTTTTTTCTCTTCTTTCTCTCTCTACACCAAAACAACAAACCTGTTTTATTTTTAGAGAGACAAGCTCTTGCTTCTCTCTAGGAGATCGGAAATCACCCCATCATCTGGATGTCGCTTCGGTCGGAGGCCCCACCCCTCAGCTTCTCGAGCCACCACCAGCCACCATATGAAACCCATAATTCTGGTTGATATTCAACCAGAATCTTTATCTCCAAGCCCATAACATAGAACCCTAGGACGAACCCTAGGAACCCTAAGTACCCTAACCTAACCACAAACTAGAAAGGTATATATTAAAGATAGATAACCATAAACTATGAATCCTAACCCCAAAACCTAACCCTAAGTCCCAGGTTTTCCCAATAAACAACAATTTAAACTTCAACCATGCGATTTACAACCACCAACAATGAAAATTTTAAACTAAGCTAAGTGTTAGGCTTACTTGATCCTTGTCGTGAATCTTCTTATTTTTGTAAATTCTTCTCGTCTTCCTTCTCCTTTTATTAATCTATTACTTTTCTTCTGCTTGTAGGTGTAACGATGGCATGCCGGTGATGACACAACACCGATCTAGGAATTTAGAAATTGAAACCCAGATCTCAAGCATGAAGGTTGATTTGCAGCTTTTGCTTCTTCTCCTCTTTTTTCTGTTATAATTTATTTCCCCCTTCTCCTTAGAATTTCTAGGGATCTATTTATAGGTTTAATATTTAGACAGATTAGAAAAATATTTCGTAATTGTCGTTATAATTTGTTGATTGAAGAAAATTAGGAATTAGATTAGATTGCAATTGATTTGTAAAATGTATTTTTTTTGTTTGATTCTATTTGTAAATTAGTCCAAATTGTATCTGTAATTCATTTCTAGTCAATAAAAAGAAATATGTTTATCAGATTTGATTCGTCTAGGAAGATTTGGTTCGAAAATTATTTATTTTTGTTGTTCTGGCCTTGGGTCGCTTATGGAAGAAGGAGGTTGCACCGCTGGGGAAGCTGGGTTGAAAACCCTAGAGTTGAATCGGTCAACAAGTTAACAAGCTCAATAAAAACTCAATTATATTAATAATAATAATATTGGAATAATAATAATTATTGTTTTAATAATAAAAGAAATGGCTAATAATAATAAGTGATAAATAATAATTAGAATAATAATAATAATATAATAAGAATAATAATAGTCCGTTGTTGACTTTGGTAAATCTCAATAAGCCTAATGGGCCTCCAATTTAGTTTAATGGGCCATCCCAAATTAACTCATATTTTGTGAAAGCCACACCCCTTTTAAACCCAAACCTTTTTTTTTTTAAAATACATCCCTACTAACAAAAGTAAATGAATATACACCCCCTCTCAATTTTTTTTAGAAATGACAAAATATGAATATGCATAAAATATGATTTATAATCATGAATTAACCATTAGTGTTAGTAGGGAAATTTGGGGTATGACAGTCTGCAAGTACTGTAGACACTGCCCAATTTCGTATGTTTAATACAAATTATAAATGCACTACTGTCAAAATTGAGAAATTGTTGAATTTTCCCCAAAGGTAAGGGATACTTTGTGAAGATCCACTTGAATCTAAGTGGGAAATGAGGCTTATGTGTTTGGGAGAGACATCACAGTTGTTGTGACTGACCTCTTTGATGGAAGCTATGCTTATGCAATTCATAACTCGGTCACCCTCTATTTTCGCCAAATGTTGGCAGATACCATTTTTGGGCGGGAAAATATTAACAAAACAAATGAAAAGAGATGTTTTATTTGCAGGCCACCCTTACCCGAAGATAGATAAATTCGATACGTTTTATAATAGCTAATATGAGAGCCTCAAGAGGTACTATTTTGTTTGGAGGCTTGATTCCCTTATTGGTCTGTGCAATAGGCCTTGATGCATAACTTGTGATCTTAAAACCTCTGCCACCCTGCATTCATGATATCAATTTTGTTCGACAGATTTAGTTTTGTAGAAACCACAAAAAAGGTGGTCATTATATAATGATTCATAATGAAGCAATCAAGATTATTGTTTTACAATGGCCTTCATGTATTGATGTACGATTAAGGGCCAACTAGACTTATGATATAGATGCTCCTCCATATACCGGCCCATTACCCACAACAGTTCCAGCTAATATGGAAGTAGGTAATGATAATGTCGATGAGATTGATAGGCAATATCATGTTTCACTAGCTCATTATCCTCCACCACCTTACTTTTCAGATGCACACACTATACAACATGTATCTGACCATTTTATAAGTACCACCTCGGGACACGGGACCCAGGCTGGAGACATCCCCCAGGATGTGAATTATGCCATGTTATATAGACATCAGCAGGATATGATGGAATATATGTGAGAGTCTCACGCTCAGAAACAGGTCCATATAATCGGAACTAAAGGCCCGTCTTAAAGTGACCGCTAGTACCAAGCGCCACCAAGTTACGATTGCGCGTCTGACATCTTATGCTAACCTTGCACAAGCCAACCAAGCATCCATATTAAGTACCATTCGAGACCTGAGAGAGTTAAATATTGTTGTAGCGGTAGAAATGTTGATATTAAGTCTTTGGATTGACTTAACTTGTATAGATAAAATAAAAATTCCCACTGTGCTTTATTGTTTTCCAAGGAAATGAGAAAAGAGCACATATACCCAAAAAGAGGGGAGAGAATCTAGGTACGGGGGTTGGTTATGCAAAGGGAAGGTATTAACACCCTAAACATCACCGGTACTCCCCAAAAACCTCTTTGCAAATATGTGTATTTTTGCTATAAAAGGTGTATACAAAATAAGATGGTGGAGTTGAGAAAAGAAGTATTTTTTTACAATTTTTGCACCTGTTGTAGTTGCGAACCTTTAGTGCCTACGTACCACCAAAGTGGCAAAATGGTTTTAATGAGATTAATGACTTTTAGTCTTAAAAAAATATGTCAAAGTATGGTTGAATTGATTAAAGTTTGATTAAGAAAAGATTTTTTAAAATACATGGACCTAAGTCCAAGTTTGTTATGAAAGCGGTTCAAGTTAGAAAACAAGAAGATTTTTGAAAAGGAGGGAGAAGATCTTTGAAATTAAAGAAGATATGAGGGGATGAAGGGACTATCCTAAACATTAAGTAAAAGCTAAGGAAAAGAATTGTCTAACCAACAAGAAGCCAACACTTGACATGAATAAGTCAATGTATAATTCACATCCTTTGGATTAACACCAACCAAGAAAAAAAATACTAAACCACTGAGGAATACCAAGCTTCAGATTAATTAAGAACCAAGCAAAGTCTTCATTGACAAAAAATGTCCAAAGTAACAACTGTATACAGAGGAATTCTCAATCACATACAAAGCTTGATAATCAAAATAACCTGCACACAGAAAAAATTCAAATCAATGCCTTGGAGGAAATCCCAAGTATTTCATAAGATATTCACAAAAATATCAACCAAAGATCACAGAGTTCCAAGTTCTCAAGGCTTCTAATCCTATGTCCCGAGAATCCATAAATCCACAATGCTTGGGATAGTAACTAGATAGTCCAAGTAACCTTAAATCTTTTAATGTTCAAGCTGATTATTAAGTGTCTTTAAAAGAAAAGAAAGCTCAAGTGAGCAAGGAAAAAATGACCTAAAAATAAAGGCTCAAGTGAGAAAAAGAAAAATGTCATGAAACGTAAATGCTAAAAAAATAGTACATAAAAGTAAAGGCACAAAATAAATGCATAAAGTAAAGTTAATTGTTAGTGAATTAGAAGTTAGAGGTCAAGTATAAAAAAGGTTAGTTGAATGACCATCTTGAAGCGTGCTTTTGAAAACTCATTAGAAGATTGATAAAATCAAAGCCTCTCAACAAAAAGTTTCATTTTATTTTTGTCAAGTATATCATTCATTTTAAGTACTAAAGGAAACCACATATGATCAACGATGTTCACGTGATTCACTTAGACCAAAATTCATGAAGTTCATTAGAGGATTGATAGAATCAAAGTCTTCTAACAATAAAATTCAAAGTTATTGGATCCAAGGTTTCAAATTAAACATACTTGGGATTGCAAACATAGGTTTGGGATACTAATGATCATTTTTCGAATCGGGACAAATTTAGCGTTATGTTAAGTAATTGTAAGTGGACTTATGTAGAAGCCACACCTATTTTGAGGTCGGTCAATAGTAATCTATGTACCATTCATGTTATAGAAATGATATATAGAAATGATATATATATATATATATATATATATATATATATATATATATATATATATATATATATATATATATATATATATATATATATATATATATATATATATATATATATATATATATATATATATATATATATATATATATATATATATATATATATATATATATATCATTCTCCAAAAACATGTAGCACAAGTAAAGACAAGAAATGGATAAGATGAAAAGGGAGGGGAATGATAGTGTAACCAATGTATCAAATGAAATTAGGGTTTCAAACATCATTAACATCATTCATCCATTTTTGTGGATTTGGTATTTCAACTATTCAACACCCAAGATCCAATGAGGTTGAGGAACTTGTCCCAAAATGACACACAAGTGTCTCCAAATCAGGACCACCTCATAAAAATAAAAATATATATTTAATATAAAAACAAAATTTAAATGATTTATAAAAAGGTAAATATTTGTAAAATACACAACATGTTTTAAAACACAAAATAAAAATCCTAAAACAATATCAGTTCAAACATGAGTCAACAAGTGTTGACAAAAATTTTTAAAATCAAGAACTATTTTTAAATTATATAGAAATGAGCAAAAATAAAGCAAAATCTGTAAAAAAAATTGTAAAATTAAAATAAAATCAGGTCACCAATATTTTTCAAGAGGTCATTGGATCCTTCCATAATTTTTTCAGAATTTAAAATGACCAAAAAATATTTTCAACCAATTAAAACAAGTCAACTAAAGTGAAAAATCTCAAAATGTAATTGTGAAAAAATTAAAAATCACAAAGAGAAAAATCAAAATTATTTCTGATAAATTTTTTCATAATTTTAGAAGTTGAAATGACTTTTTTTATGAATTTTTGAAGTTTAAAATAATTTAAACAAAAATCAAAAAATAAAATAATAAACCAAAATATATGGACCATTTGATCATTGTCAAAACACGTTAGTAATCATATCCAAGGGATCTAGTGCACTGTGCATGATATAGATATTAGTGAATAAATTACCGAATCATTTATTTTTTAAAACACGTTTGAAAAAACAAGTGGCACCTTATCATTGGTTGAAGATGACACATTGAGTGTGATAAAGTTCCAAACACATGCGAGTTGGAGGTTTAACAAATGGAGAAATTAAAGGTCCAGACCTGTTCCATTCGTTTCGTCTCATCAAGACGAAAACAAATGTACCCTCGCGAAAAAATTATATAAACTGTAGCTCATTTGTTTTGGAAAAAACCAGAAGAAAAAGTGAAAACAAATTTTGAAATTAAATGATCAATTGGCCATGAAAATTGAAACCATAAGAAGCATGAGCTTCAGAGAAGAAGAGATTACATCTTGGAAATTTATTTGAAGTAAAATGATGGAGAATTCTACCTGAACGAAGTTCAAAAAGTTGGCTCTGCAACTGAACATATGTAATTGAATTATGTGCATGATTTTTCTTGCTAATGGTCTGGTTTTCTTCAATGAGTGTATAGGGAGATAACTGACTGGGGCTTTTTATGAATTAAGGGGAGGAAATGAGAAATTTAAATTCAAACTCAAGAGTTCATGTGGGATCTTGGCAGGGTGATTCTGGCTATCAAAGCTTGAGGAAATGAGTGGAATGTGTCCCTTATTTATAGACGAGTATTGTGATACGGTGGCAGAACCGACTGTTTAATACTGGTTTACGTTTTGCGTTTTGTGTTTTCAAAATGTCGCGGTAAGCAAGAGTCGCCACCGAATTTTATTTCTTCCAATCATGGAAAAGGAAAAAGAACGGAAAAAACCTTTTTTCGAGATATTCTGAGTACGGAGGGGTAGATTATAGAAAGGGAAGGTGTTAGCACCCTTTCTATTATAGTTATCTACGGGCTCTTAGGTACTTGCTCATTTTTCAAATTGCTTGTGTATGTTTGTCTTTAAAATGTTTTACTTTGTGATAACCTATGTATGAGTCCTCAAGGATGTGACGAAGTTTGTTTTGAAAATTGTTTTTTGAAAGGTGTTTGTGTGAAAAGTTTTATTTTGAGCAAGTACCTACTAGCATATACCTACTCGAAAAAAGATCGTTTTTGTTCTATATCCTTTAGACAACGCTATCCTACTATTAAGGAGTAGGTAGCACCATCGTTGGAGTTTGTAAGGGACGTTCGAAAGGGACGAATACAATCACTAAAGTAATAGTTAGAAAATTTTCGTAGTAACCCTAG
Source organism: Vicia faba (assembly GCA_948472305.1). Lineage (NCBI taxonomy): Eukaryota > Viridiplantae > Streptophyta > Magnoliopsida > Fabales > Fabaceae > Vicia > Vicia faba. The sequence continues at coordinate 1,157,599,943 of OX451735.1, read as the reverse complement.
AGTCTTGAGATCTGTTCGAGGCAATATTTCCGAGGCAACATTTCTGAGGCAACATTCGAATGGGACAATTTGATCTCTTTAGACTGGAGGGAAACCACTAAAATCTCCTATGCTTAATGATTGTGTACCGAAGGCAACCAAAGTGAGGTAAACCCTAGGAGTGAACATGTGCAAGTAATTCGTTTCAGTTATTTTAACCTTTGCACATTAGGGTTTTCTAACTATTTTAATTTTTCATGCATTCTTGCCATACAATCCTATTAATTCATCTAACAGTTAATAATTTGCTGAAAGAAAAAAAGCGGAAATAAACCTAGCTATTACATGGCTTTGACAGTTACATAATTGCCTTGACGGGAAATAAAAGTGCGGAATTTAAAAAACCTAATTAAAACTATTACAACCTTGAAACAGTTACAAAGTAATGGCAAAATAATACCAATCACGCGACAAATTAAATACGAGAGAAATTAGGGTTTCGACCTTTGACTAAATCTAATCGCAATCGATTAAAGAAACAATTAATTTTGTCATTTTTTGTTTTTTAAGAAAATAAGGAATACATAATATAAAAAAAATAACCTAATTACTAATTAACGTAAGTTAAGAAAAATAATTAAATCACCTATTTTTTGTGATTTTGTTTGAAGAAAAGAAAATAATTAAATCAAGAATTTAAACCTAGTTTTTTCTAATTGGTTTTAATTGTAAAAAAGAAAATGAGTTAAAATTACCTTAAATTAAATAAGCTAATTAATTTAATTTAACTTGATAAAAAAAAAAACCTAATTCTAATTTTTATGACTTTTTGATTTTTATGATTTTATATAAAAAAACTGATTTTAAAAATAAAATGAATAAGAAATTAATAATAAAGGACACAAAATAATAAAAAGAGGAAAAATTTGAGAGATGGGCCGGTGTTGTTAGAAATTTTGGGGGTGTTAATCTGAAAATCTTTGGCCCATTAAGCTCCAGGCCTGGTCAACGTTGGGATCTGGTGCAGCATTGACCTGAGGGAGCACCATGATCCTTCATTGGAGAAACGTGAGATATAGCTAGCTTGGCATCTAATGGAAGTACGTTGATGGAACATGATGGGCGTTGGATGGTGTACTGCATGGGATTGGCTTGAAATTATTAAGAAAATTTCAAAATGCACACGCCTGGGATCGAACCCAGGACGTGTGCATCAAAGGCATACTTCCTAACCACCTGCGTTGGACTTTTTTGTTGTATATATAATAAATAAAATAAATCAAAGGACAAATCAAGCCTCATTCCAAGAAAACCGCGTGAAATTTGAATGGGCCAACCACGCCTTGCCACGCATCATCTTCTTCCTTGGACCGTGGCTTTAGATGAAACACTTTTACCTACGAACGTCTGTTCGTAGCTATAACCCTGTTTCATTCAAAAACTGCATACAAGCGAGATAAATCAATTGTAATGGTATCAATCAACTCGTCTTGGTCTCACATGGTACCTCATTCGTGGTCCAATTTCCCTGTACCAGAAATCCCCAAATCAAGTTCTTAAACCCTAGCAATGGTGAATATGGATTCCTGCACTATTAGTACAATTAAGCAATATAGAAAGCTTGCAATCATGATTATGAACAAGAATATATGGATAGCATGCATTTAGGATGCGTAAAACATTGAAATCCAGTTTGAGTTTTTTGTGCAAACCGTGATGTTGTAACGTGCGATTCTTGACACTTTGAGGCTTGCAAATGAATTATGAAAATTGGATTTGATTTGCTTCATGTATGATTTCTTTCCCAAACTTGCTTAAATCCAATCTTTTTCAACCCTAATGAACCTTGCACGATTTGGCTGGCATGCTAGCTGTACATGGACTCAAGATATGCATAAAAATCTCAAGATTTGATTTGTTTTCATTTTTTTGCCATTTAATTTGATTTATTTTGATTTAAATGAATAAAAAATCAAAATAAATGATACAAGTAATAAAAAAAAAGGTGGAAAAGCTCAGGGGTTGTGGGTCCTATTAGAAACATGTTTCAAGCAAGAATACATGGGCCCCTTTGGAAAAAATGCAAATTTGATCAATGTTGACTTTTGACAATTTTCCAAAAATTGCCAACTTTGACAATGCACAACTTTCTCAATTTGGATCCTAGGAGGGAGTTCTTTGAATTTTTAGAAATATTAGGATGTCCCCTAACAAACCCTTTTGGTCTCATCTCAATTGGATCTTCCATGTTCATGTATGAAGCGTAGACCCAAAAGGTGTTTTTGTTGACTTTTCAAAATGACCTATAATGTCAAAATTCATATCTTTTTGTGAGTGCATATTTTGAACTTGTGGGATGGAGATGGATGGTAGGGAATTGTATCCTCTTCAAATTAAGCTTTGGATGGAAAATTTATGATAAAGTATGAAGTAGTTATGCTTGGTCAAAGTTGGGTTGACTTATCCTACAAAACCCTAATTTAATAACTTTTGGGTTTTGATGAATTTGGAGCATCCCTTGAGGAATCATGATCAACCCTTGATCAAATGATGGAAATTACTTCAAAATGTTGATTTTGACCAAAAATCTTGAGGTTTGACTATATGTGGGCCACAATTGACTTTTGACCTAATACAGTCGATTCTCAAGCATCTGAGCAGTTGGCTGAGCAAACTTCTTATACAAGGCTTGAAACTTGGCATGGATGATCTTGGGAACATATTAAGACCATGGAGAGCATTTGGGGCTCTTGTGGCTCACTTACCTTGATGAAAATAGAAACCCTAATTTGGGGTACACTGCCTTAGGAGAGAGTTTGTTTGGTCAACTCTTGGGAAACGTTGAGCAAATTAGGGACCTCACTTGATATTTGTTGATTAAAATTAGAGGGCAGATTTTGGGGTACAACAACTTCCCCTATTTAATCTTCTTAAACCTGAGGGTGTAGATTGGCTGCTCTGCCTTTCGTGATCTGAAGGTGGAAGATGACTGAACACTAGAGTGCTCAGAAATTTGCACTTGCAAGAAGTGGCACTTGATTTGGGATATAGGGAATGGGCTTACAGATGCCATTCGGAAGTCGATGATAGAATATTGTTGGAAATTGGATTAAAGATGCCATCCTGGATGTGACGGAGAATCGTTGGAGACGGGCTTAAAGATTCCATCTAGAGGATGTTGATTTCCTGTCTTGGGGGAAAATAGAGTTTTAGGAGCATTAGTTGCCCGTTACTCTACTGGGGAATAACTCCGGCTTGAGGAAGCGGAAGTGTATTGCGTATCCGTTCGGGGTATATGCTGCACCACGATTTACTAGGGAAATGCGAGACCAATCATGTTTGATCGGGTCCCAGTCTTACAGTTTTGTGGTCTGCTGTTTGCGGATAAGAGAGGAGGAACCTGGATAGTAAGGTTATGAGAAGGAACCTGGATAGTAGGGTTACTTCGATATGAAAGCCTGGATAGTAGGGTTACTTCGATATGAAAGCCTGGATAGTAGGGCTGTGAGAATGAACCTGGATAGTAGGGTTACTTCGATATGAAAGCCTGGATAGTAGGGCTGTGAGAAGGAACCTGGATAGTAGGATTACTTCGATACAAAAGCATGGATAGTAGGGATGTGAGAAGAAACCTGGATAGTAGGGTTACTTCGATATGAAAGCCTTGAATAGTACGGCTGTGAGAAGGAACTTGGATAGTATGGTTACTTCGATATGAAAGCCTGGATAGTAGGGCTATGAGAAGGAACCTGGATAGTAGGGTTACTTTGATATGAAAGCCTGGATAGTAGGGTTGTGAGAAGGAACCTAGATAGTAGGGTTACTTCGATATGAAAGCCTGGATATTAGGGTTGTGAGAAGTAACCTAGATAGTAGGGCTACGAGAAGGAACCTGGATAGTAGGGTTACTTTGATATGAAAGCCTGGATAGTAGGGTTGTGAGAAAGAACCTAGATAGTAGGGTTACTTCGATATGAAAGCCTGAATATTAGGGTTGTGAGAAGTAACCTAGATAGTAGGGCTACGAGAAGGAACCTGGATAGTAGGGTTACTTCGATATGAAATCCTAGAATAGTAGGGCTATGAGAAGGAACCTGGATAGTAGGGTTACTTCGATATGAAATCCTGGATAGTAGGGTTGTGAGAAGGTACCTGGATAGTAGGGTTACTTCGATATGAAAGCCTGGATAGTAGGGATTTGAGAAGGAACATGGATAGTAGGGTTACTTCGATATGAAAGCCAGGATAGTAGGGTTGTGACAAGGAACCTGGATAGTAGGGTTACTTCGATATGAAAGCCTGAATAGTAAGGCTGTGAGAAGGAACCTGGATAGTAGGGTTACTTCAATATGAAAGCCTGGATAGTAGGGCTATGAGAAGGAACCTGGATAGTAGGGTTACTTCGATATGAAAGCCAGGATAGTAGGGTTGTGACAAGGAACCTGGATAGTAGGGTTACTTCGATATGAAAGCCAGGATAGTAGGGTTGTGACAAGGAACCTGGATAGTAGGGTTACTTCGATATGAAAGCCTGAATAGTAAGGCTGTGAGAAGGAACCTGGATAGTAGGGTTACTTCAATATGAAAGCCTGGATAGTAGGGCTATGAGAAGGAACCTGGATAGTAGGGTTACTTTGATATGAAAGCCAGGATAGTAGGGCTATGAGAAGGAACCTAGATAGTAGGATTACTTCGATATGAAAGCCTGGATAGTAGGGCTGTGAGAAGGAACCTGGATAGTAGGGTTACTTTGATATGAAAGCCTGGATAGTAGGGCTGTAAGAAGGAACCTGGATAGTAGGGTTACTTCGATATGAAAGCCTGGATAGTAGGGCTATGAGAAGGAACCTGGATAGTAGGGTTACTTCGATATGAAAGCCTGGAATAGTAGGGCAATGAGAAGGAACATGGATAGTAGGTTTACTTCGATATGAAAGCCTAGATAGTAGGGCTGTGAGAAGGAACCTGGATAGTAGGGTTACTTCGTTATGAAAGCCTTGAATAGTAGGGCTGTGAGAAGGAACCTGGATAGTAGGGTTACTTCGATATGAAAGCCTGGAATAGTAGGGCTATGAGAAGGAACCTGGATAGTAGGGTTACTTCAAAGTGATAATGTAGATTAGTTGACCCGTTTGATTTCGGGAACTGAGCTTCCATTAGTTGTCTGTAAATATGATATGTATAACTGCTGGATTCGTTGAAGTTAATCGTCTTTTGCTGAAAAGATATCAGGGTTAGTATATGCGATACATGAAATGCAGGGTGAGATGATGTTCTCGAAATAAATGAGATTATTCTATATATGTCATGTATGCGTATGTCATGATGTATGTTTATGAAATTCTGTCAGAGTATGCTCGCGCCTGGGAAAATAAATCCCTGATTATTGCTGGAGAGTTGTAAATATTCCGTCGCGAAGAAGATGCTTGAGAATAAACTCTGCAGGGACCAAACCTTGGGGGGAAGAGATATTTTGTTGGTAGACCTGCTGATCTGGAGGAACAAACTTAGCCGTGGAAGAAATTAAGTTGCTGGAGGTGATGAGCTCTGTTGGAGAAGTGGGAAAAATTGAGAAATGGGCATGTGTTGTTAGAAACTCTGGGGGTGTTAATCTGAAAATCTTTGCCCCATTAAGCTCCAGGCCAGGTCAACCTTGGGATCTGGTGCAGCATTGACCTGAGGGAGCACCATGATCCTTCATTGGAGAAACGTGAGATCTAGCTAGCTTGGCATCCAATGGATGTACGTTGATGGCACATGATGGGTTGGATGGTGTATTGCATGGGATTGGCTTGAAATTATTAAGAAAATATCAAAATGCACACGCTTGGTATTGAACCCAGGACGTGTGCATCAAAGGCATGCTTCCTAACCATCTGCGCTGGACTTGTTTATTGTATATATAATAAATAAATAAAATCAAAAGATATATCAAGCCTCATTCCAGGAAAACCGCACGAAATTTGAATGGGTCAACCATGCCTTGCGACACATCATCTTCTTCCTTGGACCGCGGCTTTAGATGAAACACTTTTACCTACGGACGTCTGTTCGTAGTTATAACCTTGTTTCATTCAAAAATTGCATACAAGTAAGATAAGTCAATTGTAATGGTACCAATCAACTCGTCTTGGTCTCACGGGTATCTTGGTATCTCATTTGTGGTCCAATTTTCCCTGTACCAGAAATCGCCAAATCGAGTTCTTAAACCCTAACAATGGTGAATATGGATTCCTGCATTGTTAGTACAATTAAGCAATATAGAAAGCTTGCAATCATTATTATGAACAGGAATATATGGATAGCATGCGTTTAGGATGCGTAAAACATTGAAATTGAGTTTGAGTTTTTTGTGCAAACCGTGATGTTGTAACGTGCTATTCTTGACACTTTGAGGCTTGCAAATGAATGGAGAAGCTTCCTGATATGTCCAGAAACATATTGCTAGCCTTGAAAATCCTTGAGGATGGCTCTAAGATAGCTTTTGATCTCCCACTTTTGTCCAAATTTTTTAGTTTTCTTCTGGCTGTTTCACGCCTCCAATCCCTGTTTTTTTGATCTGGAATTCTTATGCCCTTATAGTAGACTGAATTAGGTCAACAAATTTGTATCAAGTCTTTGAGAATTATGAAAATTGGATTTCATTTGCTTCATGTATGATTTCTTTCCAAAACTTGCTTCAATCCAATCTTTTTCAACCCTAATGAACCTTGCATGACTTGGATGGCATGCTAGTTGTACATGGACTCAAGATATGCATAAAAATCTCAAGATTTGATTTGTTTTCATTTTTTCGCCATTTAATTTGATTTATTTTGATTTAAATGAATAAAAAATCAAAATAAATGATAAAAGTAATAAAAAATAGGTGTAAAAGCTCAGGGGTTGTGGGTCCTATTATAAACATGTTTCAAGCAAGAATACATGGGCCCCTTTGGAAAAAATTGCAAATTTGATCAATTTGACTTTTGACAATTTTCCAAAAATTGCCAACTTTGACAATGCACAACTTTCTCAATTTTGATGCTAGGAGAGTGTTCTTGGACTTTTTAGAAAGCTTAGGATGTCCCCTAACCAACCCTTTTGGTATAATCTCAATTGGATCTTCCATGTTCATGTATTAAGCTTTGACCCAAAAGGTGTTTTTGTTTACTTTTTAAAATGACCTATAATGTCAAAATTCATATCTTTTTGTGAGTGCAAATTTTGAACTTGTGGGTTGGAGATGGATTGTAGGGAATTGTATCCTCTTCAAAATGATATTTGGATGGAAAATTTATGATAAAGTATGAAGAAGTTATGCTTGGTCAAATTTGGGTTGAGTTTTCATGCAAAACCCTAATTTAGCAACTTTTGGGTTTTGATGAATTTGGAGCATCCCTTGAGGAATCATGATAAACCCTTGATCAAATGATGGAAATTACTTAAAAATGTTGATGTTGACCAAAAATATTGAGGTTTGACTGCATGTGGGCCACAATTGACTTTTGACCTAATACAGTCGATTCTCAAGCATCTGAGCAGTTGGCTGAGCAAACTTCTTATACAAGGCTTGAAACTTGGCATGGATGATCTTGGGAACATATTAAGACCATGTAGAGAATTTGGGGCTCTTGTGGCTCACTTACCTTGATGAAAATAGAAACCCTAATTTGGGGTACACTGCCTTAAGAGAGAGTTTGTCTGGTTAACTCTTGGGCAACCTTGAGCAAATTGGGGACCTCACTTGACATTTGTTGAGTAAAATGAGAGGGCACATTTTGGGGTACAACAAGCATGATGAAAACAAAAATTGTGAGAATCGATCAAATATGAGTGGAATTCGTGTGCACCTGCATCATGGGCAAAATGTGACTTGTAATCCATCAAAACTCACTAAATTCATGTGTTTTTATGCTTAAACAAGTCTGTGCAAGTTTGTTAAACATGTTTAAGTGAAAACACGCACAAAATTTGTGATTAGAATGCAAATTATGAAAATCAAATTCAGACTTTTGAATAAAACTTCAGTTTCATGGTACCAACTTTGCAAGCATGCTGCAAGTAACTCATGAGGCTTTATGATGTAATTTAGGTTTTTTGGAAAGCTTCGTGATCAATATTGACAGCGTGATCTGATAGTTTTCATTTGGATGCTTGAGCCGAAAGTTATATCCATTTAAAATCATGAAAAACACACGGATATTTTGTACTTAAAAAAATTCTAAATATAGAGCTTCAAAATGACCTATAATGTATTGCAAACTTACAAGCCTTTCCACTCAAAATTTGATCTTGATACTTGAAGATTAAATGAAGTAGACCATTTTAATTGAGTTTTGGAATTAAGATCATTTAAAAATCATAAAAATTTAAAGATTTGCGGTCTTTGGAAGATGAGGAACAAATTTGGGAAAATTCATAAATGACCTATAATCTTTTCAATTCTTAAACAAACTTCCAAGCATTTCAAGCCTTGAACCTTTAAACAAAGTTGTAGTAGAAATCCCAAAGATTATTGTAGAAAAATAATGAGCTCAAGGAGATAAAAATTGACTAAGTTATAATCCATTGAAGTCACAAAAGAGAATTTGATAGCCTTTTCAAAGGACTTGTAGTCTTCTTCAACCATTAGTGATCTTCCATTCAAAATTAGCCTTAGTTCCTTCAACATAGCTTGTTAAGGACTCTTCAAAGAGAATCATGGCTTTTGAATCAACCTAATATATAAAAAAAAATGAGCAAGATATGGTCCTTGGAAGTCAACTAACCCCAACTTAGAGAGTGTCAAAATGACTTGTAACCCCTTTCAACTTTTGATGAATTTCCTTGTAAAATTAGATCTTGTCACGTGAAGAGAAGTTGTTATAGATGATGATAAGAACTCATATAAAAGAGAAACAACTCAAAATATTAAAATTTGAGGGAGTTATGCACTTGTTATCACTGAATCAAGCACTTGCTTAATTAGGTCAAACTTGTTGAATCAAACTTTAATCTTTTGAACTTTCTTTGAAAAATAGAATATGATGGATCACATTAGAGCTTGAAATTATGTTGTCTTGAAGCACACTCAAAGGTGGAGCTTAAATCTCTAAGAAACTTGTTGAAGAAGGAATGAAAATAAACACATGAACATATGAATCTTCTTGATGAATACCAACACCAACCTTGAGGAAAACTTGACTTAAATAAAGTGAGAGAGCTCTTTGAATCAAAAAACTTTGATATCATATACATAGACTTGAAGCTTAAGCTTTTGCAATACATTGAAGAACCATTTGACTAAGGATTATCTCTCAAAACCTTAGGTTAAATAGTGAGATGGATGCAGTTGTGTAATCACCTACAATATGAACATCCAAAGAAACATATATGCATATTTTGATGTTAGTTTAAAATTAACTCCACCTAAAAAAACATGTACAAGATACACAATTCAATGTGCTTGGTGATCCCTCAAGAGAAAACTTAAAGATAGGATGGAGTAGAATGGAGAACCAACCCTAATGTGTGATCTTGATGTATTGATGATATGAGATAATGAGAGATCTTAGGGGAAAAATTTTGGGTATAATAGTTGCCCTTATTTAAGTGTCTTCTATCCAGAGATACAAAGGTTAAAATCTTCATCTCGACGCGATTGAATATACTTATTTACAAAACAATCCCTAATTTTGGCCCTAAGATGCCATGCAATGCTTATGATTATGAATGTAAACGACCAACTCCGTAGGTGACACAGAAACCCATTGGGGAGGAATAAATGAAACAGGAAGCCTAATGAAGAGAGTTCCACCAGGAAAATAAATCAGTGGGGAACAACACGATTCTGGGTTATGATTATGAATAGGCAAAACCAACATCACAACTAAAGAACCCAAATTCATAGTAATATTTCAACGATGTAAATTCTTAACAACGCAAGAAACAAAATAACAAGGATGTAACCATGAAAAGGGTTATCGACTCGACTGGGGATAGAAAACTTAACTTTGTTAAGGAAAAAAATAACTGTGTTGGGGAAAAGAAGACTCAACTCTACTAGGGTAAAGACCAATTAGGAGACAAAGTATCATTAACTCAATAAATAAGGAAAAAGCAATGGATAACAACGACCGATACATAACTGTGAAATACCCACTCGTATAAGAGGTAGCATAAAGGAGAGTGTGATACGGTGGCCAGAACCAGACTATTTTGAAATGCTGGTTTGCGTTTTGCGTTTGTGTTTGCAAAATGTCGCGATAAGCAAGAGTCGCCACCGACTTTTATTTTATCCAACAAGGAAAGGAAAAAAGCACAGAAAAATTCCTTTTTCGAGATATTTCTGAGTACGGGGGGTAGATTATAGAAAGGGAAGGTAATAGCACCCTTTTTATCCGTAGTTATCTACGGGATCTTAGGTACTTGCTCATCATTTTCAAAATGGTTTTCTTTGTGTTTGTGGGCTTTGAAAAGTTTTTGTTTTAACTTCGATTTTACTCTTGCTTATGTCTTCAAGAGTGTAATGAAGTGTTTTTAAAAACATTGTTTGTAAAGGAGTGTAAGTGTGAAAAATTTGTTTGGAATGAGCAAGTACTTAAGAACTAATCTACCTACTCGAGAAAAGAATCGTTCTATGTTTGTTTCCTTTAGACAATGCTATCCCTCTATTAGTGAGTAGGTAGCACCGTCGTTGGAGTTTGAGGGTCAATTCAAAAGGGACGTACGACCACTAAAGCAATGTTAGGACGTTTTAGTAGTAACCCTAAAGTCTTAGATCAATCGTCTGAGGCAACCTTTTCGAGGAAACTGTGATCTTTGGACAAAAGGACGACCACTAAAGCATCCTATACTCAATGACCATTTACCGAAGGCAACCAAGTGAGAGTGTACCCTAGGAGTGCGCATGTGCGAGTGATTCAATTTCAGATTATTTATCTTTGCACATGTTTAGGGTGATCTAACCGTTTTAAGATTAAACATACATTCTTGTCATACAAACCCTAATTATTCACATATCTAGCAGTTAATATTTTGCAGAATTTAAAGTTCGGAAATTAAACTAAGCTATTACAAGGCAACGGGTATTTACATAGCCAAAAACAAACCCTTTAAAATTAAAACCGGTAAAAGTAAATAAATTTCCTAATTTAAATTATTACAAGCTGTGAGCAGATACAATAATTGGGCAAAATAACAATGGAGCGCGCGATTAAAAATTAGATCGACGAGAGAATAGGGTTTTGACCCTTCTATCCTAAAAAAAGAAAATGATTTTTTGTTGTTTTTAATATTTTTTTTTAAGAAAAGAAATTAGGTTTTTAAAATTAAATGCAAAATTGATTGGTTATTAAATTAATTAATGAAAATAAGTAAATGACATATTTTTGGGTTTTTTGTTATTTTAGGAAAGAAATAAAATAATTAAGTTAATAATAAAACCTATTTATTCTAAAAATAATACCTAAATCTAATTGGTGACAAATAATATTTTATGTGATTTTTGATAAAAAGAAAATTAATTATTGGTTAGTAAAATAAATAGTAAATAAATAAATTGAAAATATAGAAAAGAAATAAAGAGTGAGAAATGGGCCTGAATCCACAATTCTAGGAGGTGTAAAAAGCAATTTCCTGGGCCTAATAATTGTGAGATCCGTTTGACTTTTGATTCCAGTGCGTACGCGTTTGACTTGGCCTATGGTGGGCCTTTCTGGATGGCCATCAGATTTGGCCATCCAGCCACTTGGCATGCCAGATCTTGAGGGAGTATGATGGGCATTAGGCTTGTACGCGCATTGGATTTCCTGCAAGAAAATATGAAAATAACAAATGTTGGAGGCAGGGATCGAACCCCTGACCTCCAGCCTTCCAATGCCTTAAGCGCTGCTTGGCTACCACTGGGCCACTTTGTTTCTGTTGTACATAAGATAAATAATAAACATAATATATGAAACAAGCGCATTAATGGAAATCTAGCGCGAAAATTCAAACAAGCCAATAGGAGGGTGCCAGCAAATCGTCTCCTTCCTCTCTCCATGGGTAAAAGTAAAACACTTTTACCTACGGAGTTTTGTCTGTCGCTATAGGCTGTGTTCATTGCAAAATCTTCTATAGGCAACATAAATGACATCTAATGCCATGGTTGTGTTTGTCTCGTCCTCCTGAACATGATAGTACCACTTACGAAGGCCAATTTTCCCTGCAATCAATAACCCTGATTCGAAGCTTCGAACCCTAACAATGGTGATTTCTTGTATAGGCCATAAAAATAAAATTAAATGATGCAGAATGTTTGCATATGTTCCATCGATCAAGAATGTACAATTAATTCATCCTAACAATGCCTATATTATGAGATTCAAATTTAAGAACAGGGCTATATCGTGAGCGACTTACAGTGCGATTTAGGGGTTGAAAACGCGTGGTTTCAATGGCTTTAGCTTGCTGAGAGTCCCAGGAGTCGATTGAGATAGGCAAAGAGTCTTGAGGATGCCTCTAAGTGCTAATTCGATCTCACACTTTTCTTGCTTTTTTTCAGTTTTGGTTCTGCCTCTTGCTCCTGTATCCAACCTGTTTTTATGTCTTGCTTTGTTCTATATGTACCAAGGAATAGATTAGGGTTCCAAAACTGATCCAAATATTTCTACTTCAATGATTTTTGATTTGATTTGATTCACTTTCAATATCATTCCAAAAATAGATTTTTTTCAATCTTTTTGTCCATTCTAATGCCTTGCACGAATTTGAATGATGCTAGTTGTGTAATAAGACCTGAAACAATCACAAAATCTTTGGTTTTCAATGTTTTTGATTTTATATGATTTGTTTTGATTTAAATTGAATTAATTCAAATAAAAATCAAAGTAAATAATAAAAATAAGATATGGATAAGTGGCAAAGGATAGAGCTCGTGGGCTATGTTGCCAATTCAAAACAAGTGAAAAAGATTGGGCCCATTTGGCAAAATTTGAAGTTTTGGGCATAGTAGACTTTTGGCAATTTTGCAAAAAAGGTCAACTTCATCAATGTATAACTTCCTCAATTTTGACTCTTTGGAGTTGTTCTTGGACTTTTTAGAAAGCACGAGATGTCCTCTAAGCAACCCTTTTGGTATCATCTCAATTGGATATTCCATTCTCATGTATGAAGCTTTGATAAAAAAAGTGTTTTTGTTGACTTTTCAAAATGACTTATAATGTCCAAATTCATAACTTCTTGTGAGTGCATATTTTGAACTTGGGAGATGAAGATGGATTGTATAGAATTGCATCCTCTTCAAAATGAGCTTTGGATGGGTCATTTCTCATAAAGTATGAGAAAGTTATGCTTGGTCAAAGTTGGGTTGACTTTTCCTACAAAACCCTAATTTAGCAACTTTTGGGTCTTGATGAATTATGAGCAATCCTTGATGAATCATGATCAACTCTTGATCAAATGATAAAATATACTTCAAAAGGAGGATGTTGACCAAAAATCTTGAAGTTTGACTGTATGTGGGCCACAATTGACTTTTTCCCTAGCAAAGTCGATTTTCAGGACCTTTGAGCAATTGACTGAGCAAACTTCCTCTGCAAGGCTTGAAACTTGACATGGAAGGTCTTGAGAACATATTAGGACATTGGTGAGCACTTGGACTCAAGTATCTTGATGCAACATGAAACCCTAATTTGAGGTAGACTGCCTTAGGATGGAGCTTGTCTGGCCAACCCTTGGACTACCTTGAGCAACTTGGAGATATTTCTTGCAATGTTTTGAGAAATATGGGAGGGAAAATTTTGGGGTACAACCGCTGCCCCTGTTCAATTTTCTTAAACCTGAGGATGTATATTGGCTTTCATGCCTTTCGTGATCCGAAGGTGAAAGATGATTGAACACTAGAGTGCCTAGAAATTTGCACTCGCCTGAAGTAGTAATTGTCTTGTGATGTCAGGAATGGGCTTAAGGATTCCATCCGAAGGAGCGTCGACCGCATAAGAGATTCCTTAGTGAGAGCTTGTGTACCTGTTGTTGAGGAAGATTCCGCTGGGGAAGTCAGATCTTTGTTGAGAGAAGTAGCATTTTAGGAGCTTTGGTCGTCCGTTATTCTGCTGGTGAGTCGTCTTTGTTGATATTTAGGAACTTTGGTCGTCCGTACTCAACAGAGGAGTCATCTATGTTGATATTTAGGAACTTCGGTCGTCTGTACTTAACTGAGGAGTCATCTCTATTGATATTTAGTAACTTTGGTCGTTCGTACTCAACCGAGGAGTCATCTCTGTTCATATTTGGGAACTTTGGTCGTCCGTACTCAACTGAGGAGTCATCTCTATTGATATTTAGGAACTTCGGTTGTCCGTACTCAACTGAGGAGTCATCTATGTTGATATTTAGGAACTTCGGTCGTCTGTACTCAATTGAGGAAACATCTCTGTTGATATTTAGGAACTTTGGTCGTCCATACTCAACTGAGGAAACATCTCTGTTGATATTTAGGAACTTTGGTCGTCCGTACTCAACTGAGGACTCATCTCTGTTGATATTTAGGAACTTTGGTCGTCCGTACTCAACTGAGGAATCATCTCTGTTGATATTTAGGAACTACGGTCATCCGTACTCAACTGAGGAAACATCTCTGTTGATATTTAGGAACTTTGGTCGTCCGTACTCAACTGAGGAAACATCTCTGTTGATATTTAGGAACTTTGGTCGTCCGTACTCAACTGAGGAGTCATCTCTGTTGGTATTTAGGAACTTCGGTCGTCTGTACTCAACTGAGGTAACATCTCTATTGAAGAGGAAAGTTGAATTTTAGAAACTTCAGTCATCCGTTATTCAACTGAGGAATCATCTCTGCTGATATTTAGGAACTTCAGTCATCCGTTATTCAACTGAGCTTGAATTTTGTGAGAATTTGATTGTATCTTTCCTGAAAGGTAAAGGTTAGTTGTATGTAATGCATGATATGCACTAGGCAATGATGTTCTCGAAATAAATTAGATTGTGTTGTATAATGCATATGCATGTCATGATGTATGGAAATGGAATTTTTTTAGCTGGGGAAAATAAATTCCGGGTTGCTGCTGGAGAAAAGAGTTGAATTCTTCGTTTCCGCTGAGGATAGTGAATGAATATGATTGTGAGAATAAACCTGCAGGAGAGGATAACTCTGATGGGGAATAAACTGATGAGGAAATGACTCTGTGGGGAGGACATGCTCTGCTGAGGATTCCGCTGATAAATTCAGCTAGGGATGAATTACCGTTGCTGGTGATACTGAATCCTGTCGGGGGTTGAGTTTCTATTGGTGAAAGGAATGAACTCCGCTGGTTTCAGTTGCGACTTCACTGGGGATAACCTTTTAGACTCTACTGGGGACAATATTCCAGAGTCTACTAGGGATGATTCTCAAAACTCCACTGGGGAAGATTTTCCAGACTCCGCTGGGGATAATTGTCTAGTGCTGATGATGGATAAACTCTACTTGGGGAGAATATTGCCGACTCATTCGCGGTTGTGAGCCTCAACTGGGAAGAGTTAATATTACTGTCTTTTTCTTACACTACGGGTAGTGAATGTTCCTTAGCCATATTCTTCAGCTAAATTTATCCATGTACCTGGTGGATAGAGCAACTGTAAGGTCTGGATAATTCTTATTTGCCCCTATTCCTGATATTACGAGTAATCGTCTTTTGTTTCACATGTAAATATTTATGAACATCAATTATTGTCAAATGTATATATCAAAAATGAACATTGGACATTCTTTGCAAAACAAAATAGAAAAAGGAAAACAGTTTGAAATTTATTTGTGAAAATGAATTGTATTAACTTTGAAGTTTGGCCTGTAAATAGGCGTTTTTGTACAAGAGGCTGACGTCCTAGTAAGACAATGCTGCCGAACAACAGAATTTATACAATTTGTGAAAAAACAGAGAAAAACAGCTATGTGAACAATCCCACTGGGTTCCAACTCTGCTATTTCCTTTATATCCACGAGCATCTCATCACTCTGCTGCTTGGTTGAAGGTAGATCAAATTAATTATTGTCGTTCGAGCTTGATAGTCGATACCGAAGTCTGGTTGCAAGGTGATCCAATGAGACATAGTGTTACGCTTTGATCCCTAATTTTTTCCTGGACCACCCTTTCGGGTTTTAAGTCCATCGGGATACCCTTTTTTGCCCAAGTCGCCTTTTCAGGGTTTCAACTTGTCGGGTGTACAATTTTTTTCATTTTCATCCCTTATTTTTGCTCGAACCCTTTTGGTTCGTCGGGAAGCCCTTATTTTTACCTAGGCTAGTCGACCTAGCGGGTCTTGGATTATGCGTAGTATTTTTTCACTATGTCTGCATTGACGGGGTGAGGAAGGTCGTCACCATCCATGGTGGTTAGAATCATAGCTCCTCCCGAGAAAATATTCTTAACCACAAATGGACCTTCATATGTAGGGGTCCATTTTCCCCTGGGATCACCTTGTGGTAGGATGATGCGCTTGATCACCAGATCCCCGACTTGATATTCTTGTCGTCTAACTTTCTTGTTAAATGCCTTGATCATCTGCTTTTGATACGTTTGACCATGACAAATAGCAATAAGTCTCTTTTCGTTGATTAAGTTCAGCTGATCAAGCCGGGTCTGGATCCAGTCATCTTCGCTCAAACATGCATCCTTCATAATCCGAAGAGAGGGTATCTGAACTTCAACGGGCAAGACTGCCTCCATACCATATACAAAGGAATAGGGTGTTGCGCCTGTTGACGTCCATGCTGAGGTGTGGTATCCATGAAGAGCAAACAGTAACATCTCGTGCCAGTCTTTGTATGTCACCATCATCTTCTGCAAAATCTTCTTGATGTTCTTATTAGCCTCTTCAACAACCCCATTCATCTTCGGCCAGTAGGGAGAAGAGTTATGATGCCATATTTTGAACTGCTTGCAGAGCTCGGTGATCATCGTATTATTGAGATTTGTACCATTGTCCATAATGATCCTCTCTGGTACACCATATTGACAGACTAGGTTGTGCCGAATGAACAGTGCCACAACGTTCTTGGTCACTGTAGCAAAAGAAGCTTCTTCAACCCACTTCGTAAAGTAATCAATTGCTACCAAGATGAAATGATGCTCGTTGGATGCTATAGGTCTGATCTCGCCGATCATATCGATGCCCCACATTGCGAAAGGCCACGGAGCTGTCAAGACGTTCAGAGGAACTGGAGGTATGTGCACCTTATCAGCATAGACTTGGCACTTGTGACAGGTCCGAGAATGCTGATAACAGTCGGCTTCCATAGTGGACTAATAGTATCCTTCCCGTAGGATCTTTTTTGCCATGGTGTGTCCACTGGAATGAGTTCCGAAAGTACCTTCATGCAACTCTACCATGATCCTTTCTGCCTCGTTTTTATCCACACATTGCAGTAAGGTCGAATCATGGTTATGCTTGTAAAGGATTCCATTACTAATGAAGAACTTTGTCGCGAACCTCCTCAGAAACTTCTTATCATTAACAGATGCACCCTCGGGGTATTCCTGAGCCTCAAGATACCTCTTTACCTCGTGAAACCAGGGTTTATCTGCTATCTCTTCAGTCTCAATGTCACAGCAATGTGCAGGTTCGTCCAATCTATCAATGGTAATCTTGGGAGCCTCGTTGTCCCACCTGACCTTGAACATAGAAGACATGGTAGCTAGCGCGTCCGCTAACTGATTCTCCTCTCTGAGGAAATGTTCAAAGGTTATCTCCTCGAAGTGTGGAAGCAACATCAGTACATACTCTTTGTAAGGAATAATATTAGGGTGTTTCGTATCCCAATCGCCTTTGATCTGACTGATCACGAGAGTGGAATCTCCGAACACACTCAAGAAATTAATCCTTAGGTCAATAGCTGCTCGAAGGCCCATGATGCATGCTTCATACTCCGCCATATTGTTGGTGCAGTTGAAACATAGTCGGGCGGTGAACGGAGTATGAGAGCCTTCAGGAGATATGATCACGGCGCCAATGCCATTACCCAAAGCGTTTGAAGCTCCATCAAAGTACATAGACCATCGGGATCCCTCCTCAGGTCCTTCATCCGGTCCAAGTTCTTCATAGTCAGTTACCAACATGATGTTCTCATCCGGGAAAACAAAGTTCATAGACTAGTAATCATCCACTGCCTGATGTGCCAAATGATCTGCCAACACACTTCCCTTGATTGCTTTTTGGGTCGTGTATTAGATGTCATACTCAGTCAAGATCATCTGCCATCTTGCTATTCTTCCGGACAAGGCAGGCTTTTCAAAGATATACTTGATTGGATCCATCATTGATATCAATAGGGTAGTGTGAGTCAGCATATACTGTCTCATCCGGCGAGCAGCCCATGCTAAAGCGCAACAAGTTTTCTCAAGCAACGAGTATCGGGTCTTGCAATCGGTAATATTTTTGCTAAGGTAATAAATAGCATGCTCTTTTCGACCAGACTCGTCATGCTGCCCCAGCACGCACCCCATTAAGTTGTCGAGTACTATCAAGTATAAGATCAAAGGTATCCCTTCAACTGGAGGCATCAGAATAGGTGGCTCTTGGAGATATTCTTTGATCCTTTTGAAAGCGGCCTGACATTCATCATTCCATCTTACCACTTAATCTTTCTTCAGTAGCTTGAAGATTGTCTCACAAGTAGCAGTCTGGTGTGAAATGAATCGAGCTATGTAATTCAACCATCCAAAAAAGCCTCTGACTTCTTTTTCTGTTCGGGGAGATGGCATTTCCTGTATAGATTTCACCTTTGCAGGATCCACTTGAATACCTTTATCACTAACGACGAAACCCAGCAGCTTACCAGATCTCACCCCGAAGGTGCACTTGTTCGGGTTTAGCCTCAGCTTGTACAACTTAAACCTGTCAAATAGCTTCTGAAGGTGGTCAAGATGTTCTTCCTCAGTCTGGGACCTTGCAATCATGTCGTCGACGTATACCTCAATCTCATGATGAATAATGTCGTGTAACAAAGCGACCATGGCGCGCTGATATGTTGCCCCAGCATTCTTCAATCCGAAAGGCATGACCCTGTAGCAAAAGGTACCCCACTGCGTAACAAACGTTGTCTTGTCCATGTCTTCGGGAGCCATCTTAATCTGATTGTAACCGGAAAAACCATCCATAAAGGAGAAGACCTTATGCTGGGCGGTGTTGTCAACCAGAACGTCAATATGAGGCAGAGGGAAATCATCCTTGGGGCTCGCCCTGTTCATATCCCTATAGTCAACACACATACGAACCTTACCATCCTTCTTCGGCACTGGAACCACGTTGGCAACCCACTGCGGGTAAGAAGTAACTGCTAGAAAACCGACATCAAACTGTTTCATAACCTCAGCCTTGATTTTCTCAGAAATCTCTGGGCGTATTCGACGAACTTTCTGTTTCACTGGAGGACAGTCTTCCTTGGTGGGCAGGCGGTGAACCACAATATCGGTATCCAACCCAGGCATATTTCGTAAGACCAAGAAAAGATCTCAACATAGTCACGCAACATCTGCATCAACCGTTGCTTAACACTAGACTCCAGATTTGCACCGATCTTGACCTCTTTCTTGTCTTCTTTTGTACCCAGATTCACTGATTCCACTGGCTCTTCATGCGGATATATGGCCCTCTCTTCCTGAAGTAACAGTCTAGCAAGTTCCCCAGGCACTTCACAATCATCCTCACTTTCGTCCTCAAATTGGTTGATCTGACTTTCGAAGTCATAACTGGAAGTAGCAGAATCGTTGTCAGTGGGATCCAGAGTGGATGTAGACCTGTATATGTGAGTGTGTGTAAGACAAATAGCTGTTTTGCAAGATGGAAAAGAAAAACAAGGAGCACAAAATTCATAATGCAATAAAATGTCCAATGCTTTTATTGATGATATATGGAAATGACACATAATAAACCCTCAAACAAAGCCACGGTGTCTCGGGCAAGGCACCGGGCCGTAAAGTTTTAAATTGTCTGTTACAAACTCAAAACAAAAGTCTGATTACTGTGTAATAAAAGAAATGGGCATGAAGTCTTTTACCGTCCAATTGCTTAATCCACCGTCGGTAGTCGGGTAAATCCAGCTGTCAAACTCAGACTCTTCATCATCATCTTCTATTGCATTCACTTCCGGATTAGTGATACGTAGGGGAGGTCTTCCAATCCTCGCACGCCGAATGACCCTTTGAGCTTCTGTAGTAAAACCCAAACCAAATTTGTCAGTTTTGTGTCCAAAGTCATGGAGTTGGCCCCAATTCGCACACCCACCTTTCTCAATAACAGCTCGGGCATCCTTGAGGGAAGCCATCTTCATTGGAGGATCTTCAGCAATAGTTTCAGTCAATGCCAGAGTCTGGGGGACTTCTTCAAAATGTTGACACGGGGTTTCAATGAACTCCCCGTCCATTTACACGTACCGAAAATATTTAAGGTGGCTCACCATGTACTCCTCTTCTCCCTGTACTGTAACAATTTTCCCTTTCACTGGATATTTTAACATCTGATGGAGCGTAGAAGTTACTGCCCTAGCTTTATGGATTCACGGGCGACCCAGCAAACAGGAATAAGATGGTCAGATGTCCATCACATAGAATGTAGACGCGAAAGTCTGGGAACCAACCTTGACAAGAATATCCACCTCTCCATGTACCATCCTTTTGGACCCATCAAAGGCCCTAACAACAATATTGTTTGGCTTCAGCACCAAACCTTCACAGTCCAACTGGTCTAACGCTTTCTTGGGTAAAACATTTAACGAGGACCCATTATCTACCAACACGTGAGCCAAAGTAGTGCCCCTACACTCGATTGAAACATGTAGAGCGTCATTGTGATTCTTTCCTTTGGCAGTCAAATCTGCGTCGGAGAAACCCAACCCGTTGTCAGCTGTTAAACTAGCCACAATCTTTGAATTGATCAGCAGATGTTTCTTGCGGCACATGCGCAGTTTTTAGGAAAGCAATTAGAGCCTTAGCATGGGCCTCCGAGCACAACAATAAAGATAACATGGAGATCTTCGACGGGGTTTGCCTCAGTTGTTCGACTATGTTGTAGTCGCTCTTTTTATTGATTTTCAAAGTTTCCTCTATCTCCTGCCTAGAGGTTTCAACAATAATCTTCTTCGGTGCCTCCGTCCAGGCAGGCTCACCGGTTATCCCTTTGCCCCGAGCATCAGATGACTCGGCGACATGGGTAATGATTGGAATATGAACATGGGCAGTAGCAAATATATTGGCAGGTGTAATAACAACAGGTTTTTGAATAATTGGTGGGGAAATCTCAGGAGAGACAAGTCTTCCGCTGCGGGTGACCTTGCTATATCCAACAATATTGTTGACATCAATATCAGCCTCTTTAAACTTCAAGTCTTGTTTCATCTCATGACAGTACACATCGGCCCCATAATGCCACGGGACGGCCTTGTTCGACGTGTAAGGAATAGGTCCAGGAATAGTAATGATCAATGGAGCAATTCTCAAAACAGATGTAATTCTAACAGGCTTTCTCGAGGAAGCCTTGGAAGAGTTGGCAGAAATGGTGATTATGGAAACATCTTCAATAGGAATCAATGGAACCAATGTTTTCTCGAACAGGATTTCTTTGATATCCATCAGGCGTTGGACACCTGACTTCAATAGATGGCAACCGGTAGGTAGGATGGAACGCAGGTGGCAACCTTCGCCACAACCTGGAAATAAACCGGCCAATAATAAGTTCTTCTTTACTGTCAACAACGGAGTAGAAACGTCTTCCACGGAAGTCACAAATGACTGATCATCCACAGCATTCACCCCATGCTTAGACATAGGAGCAGTCATGACATTCAGCTTTTTTGGCGCTTCAAACTCAATTTCCTTAGCATCAATCAGATCCTGCACTTTATTCTTCAAAGCCCAACAGTTATTGGTATCATGCCCTGGGCTATCAGAGTGATAAGCACAGCGGGCGTTCGGATTATACAGCGGCGATGTGGTGTTGGGATTCTTTGGAGCCTCCTTTGGAATCACCAAGTTGGTCTTCAACAACTGCGGCAGAATTTGAGACGGGGTCATACTGAGCCGAGTGAATTGTCTTTGTGGTCTCTCTACTCTTTGCTGATTGTTGCATTGTAGGGCAATAGTTGGTCTTGCTATAACTACCGCATTCACTGCTTGGTGGCGTTTGGGTCGGATTTGGCTTCTTGAGCTGTAAACTGCACTAGACTCCTTCTTGAAAGGATTCTTCTCTATACTTGACGAAGCACCTTTCTGTATTTTGCCGCTCTTGATACTAGCTTCAACTCTCTCCCCAGTCATAATCAATTCAGTGAACCTGGACGATGAACTACCGATCAAATGGTTGAAATATGGACCAGAAAAAGTCCCCAGAAACATATCCACCAACTCCCTATCAGCCAGAGGGGGTTTTACTCTTCCAGCAAGATCTCTCCACTTTTGAGCATAGTCCTTAAAACCTTCACTCGCACCCATAGACATACCCTGAAGTTGAGTACGCAAGGGAGCAATGTCGGCATTATACTGGTATTTCTTGTAAAAAGAAGCAACAAGATCCTCCCAGTTACGGATGTTAGCTCCTTCCAGTTGGTAGAACCATTCAAGTTGAGTCTCTGATAAACTGTCTTGAAAGAAATGAATCCAGAGGTTCTTATCAGCAGTATATGGTTGAATCTTTCTAACATACGAGCGGAGGTGTAACTTTGGATAGGATACCCCATTATACTTAGCAAAGACATGTGCTTTAAACTTGTGGGGAATCACCACCCCAGATGCCAAACCCAAATCTTTGAAGTCCAGACCAGGAACTTTCTGGACCTCCATTGCACTTAACCGGTCTTCAAGTTGCTTATACCTGTCCTCAGCAGGAGGATACTGGTCTTCATCAAAGTCAGTGTCATGTTCAGAAACCAAAGGGCTAGGAGCCCTCCTTTTTTCTTGATTCTATCCCCCTCCAGATGAGTGAGACAAATCAACTTCTTCTCTCAGTCTATTCCCAAACCTGTGACCCATATTCAGGAGGACCGTCTTCTTCTTCTTCTTCTTCTTCTTCTTCTTCTTCTTCTTGTCCTTCAAGATAAGAGTCTTCAAATCTTTCTGCCCCTTGGCCAGGTTCATGAACATTTCCTGGAACTGAGCATTCTGAGCTTGTAGAGCCTTGATGGCTTGATCAATTGATGTTTCAGAAGACATGATTGCTGAAATAAACAGCGAAGAAGATGAGAAACCTGTAAGGGTACCTGTAATGAGGTTCATGGGAATGGAATGCATATGATATGATTTTAAAGACTTTAGGGAGATTCAAATTTGTAAACCAAAATGAAACACACTTTATTAGATAAAAACTTGAAACAATGTTTAACAAATGCCTTTAAGGCGTTACAAAAGGAATACTGGAAAGCAAATCTACGCTTAGAAATAATAAAAGACAATCAGCGCTCCCATGGTCGTTTTCCTTTGGTGCTGACATAGTCGTTGAGGACCCTCGAAAAGTCAAAGACACGCGAAAAGCTGAAATATATCGAGGGAATGAGGACCGTCCCTTTGAGCTCGTCCAAACTGTCGTTATGCCAAACAAGGATTATAGGTTATCCCTCCTCTAATTCCAAGCAATGGAACATTGGGGTATTCCCCACATCGATCGATGACAGCTACTTCTTCCATATCTTTAGTACTCCAAATGATATCCGTGTGAGCAAGGGACATGATCATGTAGGCCCAACCCATACCTTCCTCGTTCATCAAAACAAATTTAGGGAGGTGAGAAATAAACCACCTCGCCAGCAATGGTGCACAGCACATGAGGGTTCCCCGATTCTGAGCAGTACGGGCATAAAGAGCATGTAGAATGTCACCTAAGAGAGTGGGCACTGGATTACGGGGACATGAAAATCTTGACTGCGTTCACGTCGGCAAAAGAATCTCACGTCGGCAAAAGAATCTGAATTTGGGAA
The DNA here is from genome assembly GCA_948472305.1 of Vicia faba. NCBI lineage: Eukaryota > Viridiplantae > Streptophyta > Magnoliopsida > Fabales > Fabaceae > Vicia > Vicia faba. Next base: position 1,157,576,062 of record OX451735.1, on the reverse strand, counting down.
CAGAACCAAGCCATAGATGAGGAGGGCCAGGATGTCTTCAAATTCTTTAAAGTCCAAACTATCCCAGAACCGTTGAGCATGATCAACCAAGAACTTAGCCAAGAAGCCTTTAACCCCACTCCGAATGTCCCTGTTAGACACTACATCAGCCTTTGTTAGATGGAGGGCTGAAGCAATATCCTCTGGCCTAGGAGCTATCTCCAGACCTGTAAATGGTGTCTACTCTAGAATAGATATTCCAAGTAAATCAGAGAACTCTCCAAAGTAGGGACCAACTGATAGTCCGGGAAGGTGAAACAGTGATGCAACGGGTCAAAGAACTGGAACAAGACACTCATCATTTGTTCATCCAGCTTGGAAGTGACCAGGCTGAGGAGATGACCATGTCTTCTGTCAAAAGAAGAAGTATCAGGGACCTTTAAAACCAACTCTCTAAGCTGAACAAGTATCTGCACAAAGCTGATCCGAATAGTATTTCTGCGCATAGATGCCATGATCTGCAAAATAGAACAAAGATGAATCCCCTCGGTCTTTGAAATGGTTAGTCTAATGCAATATGCATGCAATGTCATGATGCATGATGTCATGATAGAAACACACCACAAGTATCACAGATAGAAAACATGGTAAGGGCAAACAAGTCACATAATAGCCCTTAAATTTCAGGCTGGCATGGAGTTTAGATATTACCCTCTTTCAGTTTAGTTGGTTCAACCTGTCCGTGCAATGAGGTCTTCAGTAATAACAATCTTCTTCCCCATGATGTAAGATGTAACTTGATGATTTGAAGAAGAAGCGTGAATCCAAAATTCCTTTACAAGAATAGGAAATGTTGGACCCACCAGTCTGTCAAAATACTTTTCTCAGCCTTGAGCTTTAACCTCTTCAGATAGATCAAACCCATTCTCTTGGAGACTGTTGAAATCCACGATCAATTCTGACAGAACCTCTAGGTTTTTGATTGGTGTGAGAAGCGTTATGTGGGGTTCTTCGTATTGTTCAGATGAAACTAATTTATGAGAGCTTGAGGTAGGAATGCTGGAGGAAGCCATGTTCACACGAAGGTTTTTGTGAAGAAGATGAAAGGGTTTTGAGAAAATATGCAAACTGAAATCAGTAAGATTGAGAGAAAATGAAAGTGAAGGTAAAGAGTGTAAATGGTGTGAAGTGGTTAAATAAATTTCTAAAAAGGTTTTGAAAACATAAACGTAAAGAGAGAGAAATTAATAATGATTATTAGCATTTAATGATAGCTGATTTTAGGGGATTCAGAAAGATATTTGGAACGGTTACCCATGACATGTGTCTCAATGCATCCAATCAGCGCTTTTGCCTTTTCAGAAACGTGAACGCGTGTTCAGACTCAGAAAATAGCTGATGACTGGATGACACTTGTTTGCTTGAGTGAACAGCACATTTCTATCCTTGAAATGAAGCGCTCAGATCTTCATGGATAGTTTCTGATACAATATGTACTTCTAAAGATCTGAAGAAAGATTGATCAGTAGTTCACAGAAAAATAAACAAAGTTCTGAAGGTTAATATATGGAATAAAAATAATTTTATTCTGGGCAGAGCTTCATGCTGAAATGTTTCAGAATGAAGTTGAACCTATCTTCAGAAAGAGGTTTTGTAAAAATATCAGCCCATTGATGGTTTGTGTTAATAAATTTAAAATTTAAAATCCCTTTTTGAATATAGTCCCTAATAAAATGATGTTTTATTTCTATATGCTTAGCCCTAGAATGCAAAATAGGATTCTTACTAAGACAAACAACAGAAGTATTGTCAGATACGATAGGAATGTTACTCTCAAATATCTGGAAGTCCTCAAGTTGACTTTTCATCCAGAGCATTTGTGTGCTGCATCCAGCTGCTGCTATGTATTCAGCTTCTGCTGTTGATAGAGCAATTGTGGATTGTCTTTTGCTGGACCATGAGATCAGATTTTCTCCCAGAAATTGGCAGCTTCCAGAAGTGCTTTTACGTTCTACTCTGTCTCCAGCAAAATCAACATCACAATCTCCTACTAAGCTGTAATCACTTGATTTTCTATAAAACAAACCCAGATTAGTAGTACCTTTCAGATACTTGAAAATTCGCTTAACTGTTGTTAAGTGAGATTCTCTAGGATCTGATTGGAATCTAGCACAAATGCAAATGCTGAATAAAATGTCAGGCCTTGAAGCCGTCAGATAGAGAAGAGAACCAATCATACCTCTGTAGACCTTCTGTTCTACCTTTTGACTTACCTCTTCTCTTTCCAGAATGCACGTGGGATGCATTGGAATCTTTGATGGCTTACACTCTGAGAGATTAAATTTCTTCAGAAGTTCTCTGACATATTTTCTCTGATGAATGTAAGTTCCTTCTGGGGTTTGATTGATCTGAATGCCCAGAAAGAATTTCAGTTCCCCCATTAGGCTCATCTCAAATTCTGCCTGCATACATTTAGCAAACTTTCTTCCCAGAGAAGGTTTAGTAGATCCATATATGATGTCATCAACATAAATCTGACATACTAAAATGTCATTCTTAACTGTCTTACAGAATAAGGTTGTGTCCACTTTCCCTCTGGTGAATTCCTTTTCTAACAGGAAGTTACTTAGTCTTTCGTACCAAGCTCTGGGAGCTTGTTTCAGACCATAGAGTGACTTCTTTAGTTTAAAAACATATTCTAGATTTTTGGAACTTTCAAAACAAGGGGGTTGGTGCACATATACCTCTTCTTCTATATAGCCATTTAAGAATGCACTCTTAACATCCATCTGATACAGAGTGATGCCTTTATTAACAGAAAATGAGATTAAGAGTCTGATAGATTCTAACCTGGCGACTGGAGTAAAGGTTTCTGTATAGTCTATCCCCTCTTGCTGACTATAACCTTGTGCTACCAATCGTGCCTTGTTTCTGATGACTTCACCTTGTTCGTTCAGTTTGTTTCTGAACACCCATTTTGTTCCAATGACGTTGAATCCTTTTGGTTTAGGAACTAGATCCCATACGTCATTTCTTGTGAATTGATTTAGCTCCTCTTGCATTGCTAGAATCCAGTCATTGTCGAGAAGTGCTTCATCAATTGTTGTTGGTTCAATTAGAGAAACAAGTCCCATGAGGGATTCTTCAGAGTTTCTGAAGCTAGATCTTGTTCTGATTGGATCTTCCTTTCTTCCTAGGATTGTTTCTTCTGGGTAATCCATGCTGCTTCTGGATGGTCTTTTCTGAAGTTGATCAACAGAAGGGGCTGGATTGCTTGTAGTGCCTCTTTCTGATGTCGAGGGAGTGTCTCTGTTAAGAATTTCTGATGAATTGTCTGATGAATTGATGTGGTCCTGCCATTGTGTTTTTCTGACGCTGGATCTTGTACTGACACAGTTAAGTGTTATAAGCTCAGAACCAGGAGCTCTGATACCAATTGAAGATGTGAAAAACACAAGAAGGAGGGTTGAATTGTAAAACTAAAATCAAAAGCTTAAACAACACTGTATTTTTATCCTGGTTCGTTTGATCTCAAACTACTCCAGTCCACCCGTCAAGGTGATTTCGCCTCTCTCCAACGAGGTCTTAATCCACTATATTCAAAAGAATACAACAACTGCTTTAACAACTGTTAAAGCCTTCTTGAGTATAACCACAATCCGGTTTATCTCAAGGAAATCTCTTTACAAATAATTGAACAATAATGTGTTTTATGTTTTCTAATAAAACAGTATACCAAAATTGTGATAATACACAAATTTAAGCTTAGAGTGAAACTGGATTGCTAATGCGTTTGAGTAAGCGTGATTTGAAAGCTTAGCAAATTGTATGAGTGCGTGCGTGAAGATTAGCTTTTTCTTTTCTCACACAGACTTGTTTAAATAGCCAAGGCAAAGATACGTTGTTATCCATAAATCATTTTCAATGATAATAACGTTCTTTCCTTTTTGAGAAGATCTTGTCTTGAATAAAGCCGTTGGTAATTAATCTGTCTTGAATGCTTAGTAACGCTTCAGAGTGTTCTCTGCTTATGGTAATCAAAGTGTTCTTGGCTTTAACTCATGCTGACGCTTCTGAGTGCTGATGACTTGGTAAGGATCTTGATCAGAGTCAGAGTGTTTTATGCGCAGATTTTGTTCATCAAGCTTCAGCGTATGATCTGGTAGCTTCAGCGTGTAGCACATGTTATTGATCTTCTGATGCTGATTCCATCAGAACTTTTGTAAACACAAACCATAATTTTAAGTAGCATATATGTCTTATATATAAATCTTACAATTTATTTATTCTTGTATTTTGTTATCATCAAAACTCTAATTGAGGGTTGTAGAATCAAATTATGTTCTAACAATCAGTGCTTATGACTGGGAACAAAGGATGACATCAGTGCTTATGACTTGTAACAAATGATTGACATCAATACTTAAGACTGGGAACAAAGGTTTAACATCAATACTTATGACTGGGAACAAAGGTTTTAAATCAGTACTTATGACTGGGAACAATTGGATGACATCAATACTTATGACTGGTAACAAAGAGTGACATCAGTACTTATAACTGAGAACAAATTGTTGACATCAATACTTATTACCAGGAATAAAGGTTTGACATCAGTACTTATGACTGAGAACAAAGGATTGTCATCAACATTTATAACTGGGAACAAAGGTTGACATCAACACTAATGGTTGAGAACAAAGGATTGGCATCACTACTTATGACTGGGAACAAAGGTTTGACATCAGTACTCATGACTGGGAACAAAAGGTTGGCATCAGTGCTTATGATTGAGAACAAAGATTTACATCATCACTAATGGCTAGGAATAAAGGTCGACATCAATAATCATGATTGGGAACAAAGGGTTGATATCAATGCTTATGACTAGGAACAAAGGTTGACATCAACACTAATGGTTGAGAATAAAGGTTGACATCAACACTAATGGCTGGGAAAAGCTTAACTCTATTGTGGTAAATTCCAATGAAGAGAAAGAAGTAAATAATGACTAACGAATGACGATGAACTACCAACTCGGGGGTGAAGGTATAAAAACATAGAACAATAATATGTTTCCCAAGATTCTGGTATTCCATCTAGAACGGGACTCAACTACTTCTTTAACTGAGGCATTCCACTTGGAAAGGGTAATAAACTTTACCAGCTTCGAAACTTCGCCGAGAACGGTAACAATTTCTTCTTTGATCAAGATATCACTTGAAAAGGGTAATAACTGTTGTAAGGATATTTAAACAAATTGTCTTTATCATCGAAGTACAGTCAATCTCAACAACAAACTATCTCCCGTAAAGTAGTGACTGCCATTCATCGGAGTAAAAACATCCTTTCTAGTATTAACAAACTTACTAGGGAAGTACAAGTTGCTCAAATGAAGAGACCGCCACTTGTTGTTATGAAAAGGATTGTGATAACACTAATAGGAAATGAATTTTTATTTCATGGGGAAATACCAACTCATTCCTGCTGAGGGATAATGTCTTCTCGTTCAAAATAAATGCACATTCTCAATCAAGGACTCACAACCTATAGGGATCAAAATAATATTGCGGTCGAGGACCACCAATTCAAGCCAGGAACAAACCTGAGAGAAATAGTAAACCAAGACACCATCCAATTAGGAATAAACTCAAATGGGGATCGAATTCCATCCAGATAATGAGCTGGGTAGGAAGGCTAAAGCAAAAATTATTGCACAAGGGATAACTCAGTGGGGAAATTGAAAAGATATACACTTTCCGCTTAAGGTTGAATCTCTATTGGAGAGAGGATAACATATCTCTGCAAAGAGGATAACATGCGAAAAAACATCAATGAGTGAAAATGTACCATGAGTTTTAATTCAGCTTTGCATGATGTATGTATAAATGCATGAATATTGTCATGTACATGCTGACAAAACAGACATATTGCATTGGGGATAACCAGACAAAACCAACTTGGGTAAGGATAACACTCGGCTATATCACATCTAGAATGAAGATTGCATAAGAGAGTAAGCACCAATTGAGGAAAAAAAGTCCTACTTCAAGGCTTAACTTCACTTAGAAGAAACATGGCTTAAAAATAATCAAAGCAAAATCTAATAGCAATAAACCAATACAGTTGCAAGGATATAATAAACTCCTACAGGCTTCACCATGGACTATCATACAGACTTTGCTAGGGATACAATGTCACATCATCTAGACATCAACTAGGGAAGCCATACTGACTTCACTGGGAAGACAATGCCACATTGACGAGGGGAGCCCAAATACATTCTTCAATATCAAGAGTAGTGGTTGCGCTAACTTCTATGGGGAACTCAGAGAAACTTTATGAGGGTACTCAAACTTAAAGGGAATCAATCATCATTGATTCATTTAGGGAGTTATGAAGTTAATATCACAGCAAGAAGTAAAAAGTTTTTGGATTTTAAATCAAACTAAACACTTGGCAAGAGAAAAAAACCAAAAAGTTGACAGTTGTCTCAACACTTCTTAGAAAAGATACTGCCATTGTCTGACCACTTGTGGGGCACACAAAAACAACACGGTTATAACTGGAGAGAACAATGATCTTCGAGATATTCTTCATCAGTTCTCAACATAAAGGGAGAAGGACTCCAACAGTTGAGCAAAGGCTTCATAAATTTACAATCTCCGCTTGATTATAACACAGTTGTAGAAAGAATCACACTCAGCTAGAGAAATCCGCATTAAGGCCTAACTGGGGAATATGGGAAAGATATATCAAACCACCCAAACCAACACCACATATCAACTGGTATGAAATTCAACAAACACAAGTGGTCTATGCACACACCAACAAGAGTAACCCGAGAATACTTCTTGGGGAATATTTTTAAAACTTCGGAGTTCTTCCATCCTTGGAACCACAAATTTTGTCCTTCTTTTCAAAAATATGTTTTTTATTATTAAGTATTCTTGTTTTGAAAATTACTATCAATAATAAATGAAATTTTGTAAACATTATAAAATAAGAATTGCAAAGAATTGGGTAAAGGCTCAAACTTTATTTATAGAATGGTAGTCCTTAAATGGAGATACTTCATAGATGATTACAATGTTTTGAAAAATGGTAAATACATGGAAAAGATACATTGAAACACAATGACCACTATTCTCCTTAACAACTTTGAACTCCCGAGGATAGACTTCAGTTAAAGCGTGATGAGAATCCGAGAAGATTGTTGCTTGAATGATCAAGTCTTGTCTGACGCAATTACTTGCCAGGAAATCCCTAACTTTTTCCTAGGTTGCCCTTACAATTTTTCAACCTACCGGGAAGATTTATTTTGTTTATGTCTCTAAATTTTACCTAGACCGCCCTTTCGGGTTTTCAGCCTACCGAGATGCTATTTTTTCCTAAGCCGCCCTTTTAGGTTTTCAACTTAGCGAGTTATTCTTTTATTTCTTTAGGAGAAGTATTTGTTGACTGTGTCAGTATTCATGGGACGTGGAACTCTTCACCATCCATAGTTTCAAGAATCAATGAACCTTCAGAGAAGGATTTCTTGACAACATATGGGCCTTCGCAATTAGGAGTCCACTTTCCCTTAGAATCGGTGCTTAAAGACATGATCTTTCTGAGCACGAGGTCGCCTTCTTTGAATTCAAGAGGCTTAACCTTCTTATTAAAAGCTTTCTTCATTCTTCTTTGATATAACTGACTATGACAAAATCCCATCATTCTCCTTTCTTCAATCAAATTCAATTGGTCGAACCTGTTCTGAACCCATTCAGCCTCTGACAACTTGGTTTCCATTATTACACACAAAGAGGGAATCTCTACCTCAATGGGGAGTACTTCTTCCATACCATACACAATAGAGAATGGGGTTTCCCTTGTTGAAGTTTGGACGGATGTATGATACCCATGCAAAGCAAAAGGGAGCATCTCATGAATTCTTCACAAAGTTCTGTCATCATTTTATTATTCAAATTTGAGTCAATTTCAGCGATAATGCTACTTGCCACACCATACTAACATATAAAATTGTTCTTGTCAAAGCACACTACCACCTGCTCGGTGACATCAGCCTTAGAAGCTGCCTCTTCCCACTTGGTGAAGTAGCCAATTGCCACTAAGATGAAACAATGTCCATTTGATGCCTTGGGTTCAATCATCACGATCATATCAATAACCCACATAGAAAAAGGCCATGGGGAAGAAATAACATTGAGAAGCGTTGGAGGCACATGAATCTTGTCAACTTAAATCTGACACTTATGTCACTTCTTTGAAAATTTGTAAAAATTAGATTCCATTGTCAGCCAATAGTAACCTTCCTTAAGAATCTTCTTTGCCATCGAATGTCCATTGGCATGGGTACCAAAGGAACCTTCATGAGTCTAATGCATTAACATATCCTCTTCGTGTCTATCAACACTTCTTCATAATTTCTCTTTTATAACACTTCTTAATTGAGAAAAAAGATACATGCCAATCTTCTCAATGTCTTCCTATATTTATTCAACTCACCGACCGGATATTCCTGAGTCTGAATGAAGTGCTTAATATCATAATACCAAGGTTTTTGATCTGACGTCCCTTTTGTAGAAAACACATGAGCTAGTATATCAAGACACCGAATTGTAATCTATGGTACATCATTCCAAGAATTTACTTGGTACATGGAAGCCAAAGTGGCTAAAGCATCTGCCACCTGATTCTTATCTTTAAGAATATGATGGAATTAAATTTTATTGAAGAAAGCTAATAATCTTCTTTGAGAATATGATGGAATTCAATTTTATTAAAGAGAGATTTCAGAAATCATCACATGGGGAGAACTATTCTCTTGAGTGCTATCTCATACACAAAGTATGAGAAGATCACAAACAAAGAATCAACAAAACACATGTCGGATTCCTTGAGAATGACGCATGAAGGCAACACGCAAGTCAAAGAAACCAAAGCTCTTGCGCTCATTCAGAAGTATGAAGCCTTCAAAATGGAAAAAGGAAACCATTAAAAAAATGTTCTCAAGATTTCAAATTCTGGTTGTTGGGATAAAAGTCTGGATAAAGGGTACTCAACTGCTGATAATGTAAATAAGATCATTAGAAGTTTACCAAAGAAATGGAGACCTATGGTCACAACTCTTAAACTGGCCAAAGATCTGAACAAAATCTCTCTCGAAGAACTTGTCAACTCCCTGAGAAGTCATGATATAGAGTTAGAAGAAGATGAGCCCTAAAAGCAAGGTAAGTCTTAACTCTTAAATTTAACAAAAATTATGAACCAAAAGTTATGAAGGCAAAAGAAGAAAACACTGGTGGATCCTCATCAGAGGAAGTAAAACTGTCTCTTCTCTCCAGAAGAGCTAATCAGCTATGAAAGCACACGCAGATGAAGTTCAGAACTTCCAGAAGAACAGGGAATCATTCTAAACCATCTTCTGGATACAGAAAGTTTGAAGCATCTTCTGGATACAGAAAGTCAAGTAACAGAGACATTGTCTTCTATGAATGCAATGAACAAGGGCATTACAAAAGCGATTGTCCAAAGCTTCAAAAAGAGAAACCTAAAAATAAGTTCTTTAAGGAAAAGAAGAAAAGTCTCATGGAAACATGGGATGACTCAGACTCTTCTGAAGCTGAAACAGAATCAAAAGATGAAAGAGGCAACATAGTCCTAATGGCCAACATATTAGAATACATTGGATCATCTGGATCAGAATCAGACTCAGAGGCAGAAGAGGTATTCTCCAACTTCTCTAGATCTCAATTAGAAGAGAGTCTGTTAGAAATTCTTGAAAGATATCAAAAACTTCAAGTCATAAACAAGAACCTGAAATAGGATCTAGTTTCTAAGAAATTTAAGGATATGGTAATTAAACACACACCTCTGAATGCTCTCGACAAATGACACGAAGAAAACATATGTTCCAAAGCCTGGAACTTAAATCTGGAGGCTACGTAGGTTTTAGAGGCAATCAGAAAGGGAAGATAATTGGCTCTGGAACTATTGGTAATGGTACTCTTCCCTCTATAACTAATGTTCTGTTAGTAGATGGATGCATAACTTTTTATCCATAAGTCAATTAAGTGATAACGGTTATGATATAATCTTCAATCAAAAGTCCTGCAAAGCAGTTAGTTAGAAAGATGGATTTGTCCTCTTTAATGGAAAGATAAAGAACAACATTTACAAAATAAAACTTTATGAAATAAAAAGTAAGAATGTAAAATGCATATTATCTGTTAACAATGAGTAATGGGTCTGGCACAGAAGATTGGGGCATGTTAGTATGAGAATAATATCTTAGATTAACAAATTCAATCTGGTCAGAGGACTTCCTAACCTGAAGTTCAGCTTAGATTCTCTGTGTGAAGCATGTCAAAAAGGAAAGTTTGCAAAACCTTCTTTTAAAACAAAAAATGTTGTTTCTACCTCTAGACCATTAGAACTTCTGCATATAGATCTATTTGGACCAGTGAAAATTGCATCCATTAGTGGAAAGAAGTATGTATTAGTTATCGTAGATGACTATAGGAGATAGACATGGGTAAATTTCTTAAGACACAAGGATGAGTCATATTCTGTGTTCTTTGCCTTCTGTAACCAAGTGTAAAACAAAAAAGATCTTAGAATTGTTAAAGTCAGAAGTGATCTTGGTGGAGAATTTGAAAATAAAAAATTTGAACTATTGTTTAATGAGAATGGCATCTCTCATGATTTCTCTTGTCCTAGAACTCCTCAACAAAACAAAGTTGTAGAACGAAATAACATAACTTTATAAGAAATGGCCAGAACCATGATCAACGAGACTAACATTGCTAAGAACTTCTGAGCAGAAGCAATTAACACAGCGTGTAACATTCATAATAGAATATCCATAAGACCTATTCTGGATAAGACTCCACATGAAATATGGAAGAACAGAAAGCCCAACATTTCTTATTTCCATCCATTTGGATGTACTTGTTTTATTCTGAACACTAAAGAACATCTGGACAAGTTTGAATCTAAAGCACAAAAGTGTCTCATGTTAGGATACTCTGAACGCTCAAAAGGATATAGAGTATACAACACAGAAACAAGGATTGTAGAAGAGTCAATCAGTGTCAGATTTGATGATAAGTTTGGCTCTCAAAAGTCAAAGCAAGATAATTTTTTTACAGATATAGAAGTCCAATTTACAGGTACTTAAGACATTTCATTAGAAGTTTATCACAAAGAATCTCAATTAACTCCAGAAGAAGATGTCACAAACATTACAACAACTTATAAAGAGCCTTTCCAGAAAAGACAATCCAGAAGCAGCTTAGGTCATCCAGAATACAAAATTCTGGGAAAGAAAGAAGACCCAATCAGAACAAGGTCTACATTCATAAACTCTGAAGAATCTCTCATGGGATTAGTGTCTCTAATTGAGCCAACTTCCATTGACGAAGCCCTGCTGGACAATACTTGGATACTTGCAATGCAGGAAGAATTAAACCAATTCACCAGAAACAATGTGTGGGATCTGGTTCCTAAACCAAAAGGGTTCAACATCATTAGAACCAAATGGGTATTCAGAAACAAACTGAATGAACAAGGAGAAGTCGTCAGAAACAAGGCACGACGGGTGGCGCAAGGTTATAGTCTGGAAGAGAGGATAGACTATACAGAAACCTTTTCTCCAGTCGCCAGGTTAGACTCTATCAGACTTTTAATTTCTTTTTCTATAAATAATGGCATCACTATGTATTAGATGGATGTTAAAAGTGCATTTTTATACGGTTAAATTGATGAAGAAGTTTTTATGCATCAACCCCCTGGTTTTGAAATTTCAAAACATCCAAAATATGTCTATAAACTAAAGAAATCACTATATGGTTTGAAACAAGCTCCCAGAGCTTGGTATGAAAGGCTAAGTAGTTTTCTATTAGAAAATGATTTTACCATAGGGAAGGTGGACACTAATTTATTCTGTAAACTATTTAAAAATGAAATTATAGTTTTTCAGATTTACGTAGATGATATTATTTTTGGATCTACTAAAGCCTCTCTTGATGGGAGAACTCAATTTTATTCTGGGCATCCAGATCAATTAAACTCTAGAAGGAACATACATACATTAAACCAATTATGTCAAAGAACTTCTGAAGAAATTTGACCTATCAAAGTGTAAGCCAGCCAAAACTCCCATGCATCCCACATGCATTCTGGAAAACGAAGAGGTAAGTAAGAAGGTAGAACATAAGATCTTGAGGTATGATTGGTTCTCTCTTATATCTAACAGCTTCAAGACATGATATTTTTTATAATGTATGTCTCTGTGCTAGATTCCAATCAGATCCTAGAGAATCTCACTTAACAACAATTAAGAAAATTTTCAAGTATCTGAAACATACTACTAATCTGGTCTTTGTTATAGAAAAATCAAAGAATACAAATTAGTAGGGTATTGTGATGCCGACTTCGCTGGAGACAGAATAGAAAGAAAAAGTACTTCTAGAAGCTGCCAATTTTTGGGAGAAAATCATATCTCATGGTACAGCAAGAGACAATCCATCATTGCATTGTCAACTGCTGAAGCTGAATATATAGCAGCAGCTGGATGCAGCACACAGATGCTCTAGATGAAAAGTAAACTTGAAGACTTCAACATATTTGATAGTAACATTCCTATAATCTATGATAACGCTTTTGTTATTTGTTTATCAAAAAAATCCTATTTTACATTATAGGGCTAAGCATATAGAAACAAAACATCATTTTATTATGACTATATTCAGAAAGGAATTCTTTCATTAAAATTTATTGACACAGACCATCGATGGGCTGATGTTTTTACCAAACCCCTTTCTGAAGGTTGGTTTAACTTCATTCTGAAACATCTCGACATGAAATTATGTCCAGAATGATAGTCTTATTTTTATATGCTTTAACCATTAGAATTTTATGTTTTTTTTGTGTGAACATCTGATCAATAATTCTTCAGAAGTTAGAAGGAAAGTTGTATCAGGATCTATCTAAGAAGATCTGAACAATTTCCAAATGGTTCATTTCAAAGATAGAAGCGTGCAAGTGCACAATATCAACATTTGTAATCTATTCACAAGGGTTTCTACTAAGGCTGAACACGTGTTCAAACTCTAAAGAGACTAAAGTGTTGATTGGATGCATTGAGACTCGTGTCATATCGATAACTGTTTCATATCTCTATGCCATCCACCTATTTTCAAGAATCATTAATGCTTTGTAATCATTTCTTTTAACCCTTTTCATGTTAATTATGTTTCCTATTTTTCTATAAATATGTTGCTCACTTTCACTTTCCCTTTTTCACTCTCAAATTTTTTCTCTATTACTTGTGTTCTATTTTTTTTTTCAAAAACCCTAAAAAGTCTGTGTGAATAATGGCTTCTTCCCAAACTGCTCAATGCTCTCAAAGTGTTCCTGGCTCTTCTTCTTCAATAGCAGACAGGTATGAAGAACCCTCAAGAATACTTCTGACTCCCATTGACTCATTGGAAGTTCTGTGTGAACTCATTGTGGACTTCGTCAATGTGAAGGATAACGGTTACAATTTAACCCCTGATGTTGAATTTCAAGGGTGGACAAAGGAATTTGATCGTCTACTGGGTCCAGTTTTTCCAAGATTTGTTAAACAATTATGGATTCATGCTACTGCTTCAAATCATCAAGTCACTTCTTTTGTGATGGGAAAGAAAATAGTAATCTCTAAAGATCTCATTGGGAAACTGATAGGTCATGACGGTAGAGGTATTCGTTGCAGCGACATGGCAGATAAAAGCTCTGACCTATCAAAGGTTTCAAAAGAGATTTTTACTTATGGGAAACCATCCAACAAGATCAAATATCTGAAAGACTACCTCAGAATTTGATCAGAAATCATTTCGGGCTGCATCAACCATAAAAAACCCACAAGTTCTCTAGACTATATCAACATTGATCAGCAATATCTTCTATACTTTATAGAAACCAAGGCAAAGGTCAATCTTCTTCATCTTCTGTTTAATCATATGAAGACCAACGTCAAAGAGACTAGAGATAAAGGAAGAACCAAGAGAGACTAGATACCTCTAGGAAGGCTTATCTCAGATATCCTGACATAAAACAAACTGGTAGAATATCTGACTGAGGCTCAACAAGTCAACACTCTGGAAGCTTGTGTTGTTAAACCTCTGAATGCTAAGAATCTGAAGAAGATGAAGATCATTGAAACCATTAAGAAGGATCCAACAATAACAACAAAAGAAGTCATCACAACTAGAAGAGTAATTCTGAAGGATTTTCCTCTCTTCTCTCAAACAGATGCTTCTCCAGAAATTATTATCAGATATCTGGATGCATGCAAAAGGGACGTGACAGATCCAGAAGTGAACATTCATGATCTGAGAAAACAACTTCTGGAGATTTCCCCCAGAAAATCAAGGAAAAAGAAAGCTGCTGGAGAAGGATCTTCTCAGAAGATTCCCAATGCTTCTAAGAAGAAAGGATCTTCAGTTCTTTTATCAACATTTGAAATCGCTTCCTCTCCAAAACCCACAGAAGACCCTTCACCATAAACTTTTGATGACTTTTACATTGAATTTGACCCCCTTACTTACTCTAGATAACATCATAGACGATCCACCTTCTACCCATCTTAACTAAAATCAACCTGAACTTGCTCAAGTTCTTTCTGATATTGATCAATTTGATCCGTTGTTTCAAGCTCCCCACTCAGAAAATCTAAACTTTCAAGCTCCCTACTCAAAAAATACAAATTTTGACTCTGATACCACAACATCCATTCCTGGAATCACCTGCCCTCTCATGGTGTCACAACCAATCACAATCCACGACATCCCAGATATTCTAGACAAAGGCAAGGAAGTTATAGAAGCTCCTGAATTAGAATCATCCGCAGCTTGCTCTGAAAAGGTGGAACCTTTTGTTTCTATACCCTCTTTATCTCTTGTGCTACAAACTCGGGAGGAGTTGAAGAAAGAAAATGAAGTGTTTAAGGAAAGACTTGACAAACAGGATGATACATGCAAGGAAATCAAAGGGATGCTGGGATAACAAGAAGAGACAAACAATCTGATTAAGAGTTTATTGGAAGCTCTGTTCACACGAATTCCTTCACCTCAATCTTAGTTTTGAAATTTGTTTTCTTTACTGTGTTCATTTTATTTATTTCCTTCTAAATGTGTTTATTGCAACCTTTTGAATACAAATCCTCTTTTATTGCTTAAAGTGTTTTTATTGCTTTTTGATTCTTGACAAAAAGGGGGGGAAACGTAAGATATTTCTAATATAACAGTATCAAGTCGCAGTCATAAACATTTTGAATATCATAAGTTCTATTGTTTTTTCTTAAAGAAAAACAGGAACAAACTCTATTGAGGATAAAAGTGGACGCATCAAATACTCTGATCAGAATAAACTTCAGGGAAGTATTTCTTCTCTATCTGAGTATTCAACTCAGGGGGGTACCTTAAATGCTTTATGTTCTTTATGTGTCTATTGAAATATCCAAGTTTTTGTCAACATCAAAAAGGGGGAGATTTTTAGAACATAGTTTAATTATACAACCCTTGTAAGAGTTTTGATGATAACAAACACTCAAAGAACAATTATGCTCCCTAAATTTGTATTTTTCTTTGCAGAGAAGTTCTGATGGAAGAAGAACAAAAGATGAGTTAAATAGTTGTTTCAACTCTGATTCTATACATCTCATAAAGAATTTCTAAGGCGGCAAGCAGGACTCCGTGTTTCTGATCCACAAAGTTCTGGAAAGAAGCAATGGTAACTTTTATCTTCTGAAGAAAGCATGTTCTGAAGTGTTACAATTCAATTATTGCTATTCAAAAGTAACAGCCGAAAGGGAACAAAGATCTCTATTTTTGGAAGCTTTTTAATTATCATTGATCAACATTCCAAAAGTTCCTACATGCGTTTCCTATTTAAACAAAGTTTGTAGGAGAAATCGTTCATGACTTTGCGCATAATAAACAAGTTATCTTCATCGCCTTCAAACACAATGAATCTCAATTGTGTAAAACATCACTTGTGTGATACTGTTTTATTAGAAAACAATTTTTGTACACTCACTAAAATATTGTTTTATGTATTTCCTTGAGAAAACTGGATTGTGGTTTAAACTCAAGAAGACTTTGATGGTCGTCATAGTTGCTGTGTAATCAAGTTTGATTAGTGGATTATGAACTCGTTGAGAGAGGGGAAATAACCTTGGCGGGTGAACTGGAGTTGTTTGAGTTCAAAAGAACCAAGATAACCAACGTGTTCTTTTATTTAAGTTTTAAAAACCCCAATTCAAACCCCCCTTCTTGTGTTTATCCATTCTTCAAAAACACCATACCCCATCGGGATTCGGGATCAGGACCTTCCTCCGAAAAAGGTTCATCACAATCTTTTAGTTTCAAATACATGACATCCTCATCATCAAAATCAAACATAACAGACTGATAATCGTCAACTGGTTGGTGAGTGAGGTACTCCGCCAACAAACTACCTTTAATAGCCTTTTGAGTATGGTATTCAATATAATAATCAGACAACAACATCTGCCAACGGGAAATTCTTCCAGTAAGAGCAGGCTTTTCAAAAATATACATAATTGTATCCATTTTTTAAATCAACCAGGTAGTGTGATTCAACATATATTACCGCAATCGCTTCGCCACCAAGGCCAAAAAACCATATGTTTTTTCTAGTATAGAATACCGTGACTCGCAGTCAATGAACTTCTTGCTCAAATAATAAATGGCATATTATTTTCTTCCTATGTCATCTTGTTGTCCCAAAATACAGCCCATGGAGTTATCCAACAGAGTTAGATACATAATCAATGGTCTTCCTTTAACAGGAGGGAGAAAGATAGGAGGCTCAAGCAGACACTCTTTAACGCTTTCAAATTCCCTTTGGCAATCATCTGTCCATACACAACCTTGATCTTTCTTTAACGACTTGAATATTGGTTTACATGTTTCATTCATATGGGAAATAAATATGGAAAAGTAATTTTAACGTCCAAGGAAGCCTCTAACTTGCTTTTCAGTTCTTGGTGCAAGCATTTCTTGATTTGCTTTAACTTTATCAAGATCAACTTCAATTCCTTTTTGGCTGACAATGAAACCTAGAAACTTTCCTGAACGAACACCAAAAGAACACTTATTTGGATTCAAGCGGAGACGATACTTCGTTAAATGCTGGAATAATTTCAACAAGTCTTCCATATGCCCTTCTTCAGTCTGAGATATGTTGATCATATCAATAACATATACTTATATTTCCTTATGAAATAGATCATGGAATAGGATTGTCATAGCCCTCTAGTACGTTTCACCAGAATTCTTCAACCCGAAAGGAATCACTCTAACAGAATGTTCCCCAAGGTGTGATAAACATTGTTTTTTCCATATCCTCAAGAGCCATCCTAATTTGATTTTATCCAGAAAAACCATCCATGAATAAGAAAACTTTGAATTTTGTTGTGCTATCAACAAACATATCAATATGGGGAAATAGGAAATCATCTTTTAGATCTTCACTCCCATGTCAGGATGAGTTCTTCACAGCTTCTGCTTGATTGGTGGACATTGTAGCTTTAACGGAAAATGATGTTCCACAATATCGGTGTCTAAACTAGGCATGTATTGGTAAGACCAATAAAAGATATCCACAGACTCTTTCAACAACTCAATCAACATGATCTTCACATCGGAATTAAGTAGTGCCAAAATCTTGACTTCCTTGGAATCTTTTTCTGAGCCCAAGTTAATAATCTCTAACGACTCTTTATACGGCTGAATGGTATTTTCCTCACACTCAAGAAACTGTGAAACCGATTCTGGGGTTTCATCATATTCTTCTTTTTCAGCCTCATACACAGGATATTCAAAGTTTGGAGAGGGTGCAGGGTAATTGCATTCAACGGGTTTTTTAATTAATCTGCACATATGATTTATGGTTGATTTTAGAAACTGACATATGTAAGAAGTGATTATGCAGATTTATTTACAATTATTATTTATTTCGAAAGGTTTTTTATTACCATTTTCCAAGAAAAAATAGAAAATAAAGACACAATTTAAAAATCAAAAACAACTTTTATTAATGGTCTTAAAATTCAAAACAAAAGACACACCCGTAGAACATCACTTTCACCTTAGGCAGAGCGAAAGACTTTTGAAAAGACAAACAAATAACAAATTACTTTTAAATGTGAATACAAGAAGGAACATCAATAGTGATCCAATTTTGGATTCTGACTCGATGTGTCACAAATTTCGGCATCTCTTGCTCTGGCTCACCTTCGAGAATAGCGTTGATCTTTGGAGTAGTCGAATGGAGATATCATGCATTGTGAAAGATGTCTTGATATTTACTTAAAGTAGATTTTGGCTTTACAACTTCATTCTTCATGGAGAAACCCAAACCAGTCCTATTCTTGTTCACAAGCATAAAAATAACCTTCCCTCACACCTTGCTAGGCCCTTTTTGCACTATTTGTTACACATCCTTAAATGAGGTGATGTAATCTTCATTATTCCTTATAATATCAATAGACAATGCTTAGAACTAAGTTCCAACAGCGGATTCATCAACTTCTATAATGCTAAAGGAAAAAAATGAGATATCAAAAGAGCTTTATCACCGTTCACAATAACTGCCTTTCCTTCACGGAAAAATTCCAGTTTTTGATGCAAGGTTGAAGTAACAGCTCATACTTCATGGATCCAGGGTCGTCCCAACAAACAACTATAGGTTGGGACAATATCCATAACTTGAAATGTGATTTGTAATAAGTGCGTACCTATGTGAATAGGTAAATCCACCTCTCCAATGATAGATTTCCTCAAACCATCAAAAGATTTTATTCTAATGCCACTAGGGCGCATAGGAGTTCACTGGTATTTGAGCTTCATGAGAGTTCTTCTTGGTAAGACATTCAAAGCAGATCCATTTTCTATCAGCACATTGAACAAAGAGTTATTCTTACAATTCATATATATATATATATATTTATATATATATATATATATATATATATATATATATATATATATATATATATATATATATATATATATATATATATATATATATATAGTCAGGTTATGGTTTCTCCCCTCATCAGTAAGTTCCTCATCACAAAATCTCAGATTGTTACAAGACGTAATATTCCCCACAACATTGTTGAACTAATCCAAAGATACATCCCTTTCAACAAAAGCCTGATCCAATTCCCTCATCAGATATTCCCAATGAGAAGAAGAGTTCATCAACAATGCTAAAATGGAAATCTTAGAAGGAGTTTACAAACAACTAATCCACAATCTTGTAATCACTCATCTTCATGATTTTTGACAGATCATCAACATTCTTTTCCAAGGCGGTGCCACTAGATTCTCCCACCACTTTCTTAGGTTCGTTATTCTCAACAACTTTCTTACCATAAATAACATCTCCTCAAAAGGTATGGGCAAAGACACGACCACTACAAGTTACCCGACTAGCTTCAAAAATATTCTCAACATGGAACAAAGGTTGGATAGGAATTTCCACACCGTCTTCCAAGATAGTTGCATTATATTTATAAGGCACATCTTTATATGATTCATATGGGATAGGACCAAGCATACAAATAACTACGGGAGCAACAACAGGCTTTTCGTGGTACGCAATCTCTACAAGAGTGGGAATATCAAAATATGGCACAATGACATTCACCCCTGCTTCTTTGGAATACTCAAGAAATCATTCATCTGCAAAAAAATACTCATCATCAAACATGGCCCAAACAGAGTAGTCTTTAGTCATATTAACTTCATCATAATCATCATTGTTTCATGTGACTATGATAGTACCTTTGTGTAACAGCAGTTGAATACCTCTTCTCACAATAGAACAACCACGAGAATATTTGCAGCAAATCTGATAGGAACCATAATCATGTATCTCTTGACCATCCATATAACAAAAGTTAGCATGCACCTGCACCAGATCATCAACCATATAATTCATATCATAAATCCGGAATTCACTGGGACATCCATAAACCATATTCACATCATTCTCATATTGTGCCTTTGGCCTAATGATATGGATAAGGCCTTGATCCAACATATCTTGTAAATCACCTTCTACCAAGAACCACTGTGAGTGCTTTCACTACATACCCGTCAAGCTTTATGGTCATGATCATAGTGACTGTATTGACATAGCAAAGTATGCATCTTAACCAAATTCCCTCTTACCATATTTATGTCAAAGATTATGAATTCTCTTGGACATCCACCAACCATATTCACTGTACTTCCACCTATTGGCTTTGGTAGTGGATTAACCTTCACATTAGGACCTAAATCTTTAAAAGACAAGAGACCAGATCTTACCATTTTCTGCAGTTCAGGCTTCAACGAATATCAATTTTCAATAATGTGCCATGGGGCTCCTTTATGAAAAGCACAAGTCTGGTCAGCTTTATAATACCATGACAAAGTAGGAGGTATTGCAGGGGGAGGCCTTATCTACACTAGGTTGTTCTGAATCAAAGCCGAAAACAACTATGCATAACTCATTGGGATATGATCAAAAGCTTTCATCTTCTTACCTTGCCCTTGATTACCTTGTTAATGTGCTCTCTAATAGGAAACAACAGTCGGAGCTACACTGACAATCAGAGTTATGGAAGTAACCTATTGTTGATGTTGATAACGTCTTCTTGGAGGTCTAATCATCTTTCTTGAATGACAACATTCGTGTCTACATCTTTATTTTTATAAAACCCATATGATGATTTATTTGTTCAACTAGAACCTTCATCTTTTGACAATCGTCCTTCTCTGACGGCTTCCTCTAGATGGAGATCCATACTTACCATCTCAGTGAAATTACTTAGTTCACTTGCAACCATTCTTTCATAGTAAAATGAACCAATGGTTTTTAGGAAGACCTTAGTCATTTATTGCTCTCCCATTGGGGGTACCACTTAGGCAGCAACCTCATGCCAATGATGTGCATACTCTTTAAATGATTGCTTATCTTTCTGAGCCATCGCTCTCAATTGGTCATGATTAGGTGCCATAAACATGTTGTACTTATACTGCTTCACAAAGCTACACCCAAGTCATTGAATGTATGGATCTTGCTACTGTCTAATCCGATATACCATTTCAAGGAAGCACCAGTTAAACTATCCTGGAAGAAATTAATAAGCAAATGTTGGTCATCAATATGAGTGGATATCATTCTGATATACATCACTAGGTGGTCACGGGGACAAGAGTTGCCCTTATACTTCTCAAATTCTGGTACTTTAAACTTTGCTGGCACTATCACATTAGGAACCAAGCAGAGGTCAATGACATTCTGTCCGAATAACTCTTTCCCTCTGAGAGCCTTCACTTCTTTCTGCATTTCATTAAATTAATCCTAAAATTCATCTATTCGGTCATAAAAGCCCAAACTTTCACTTGGTGGAGGAGCATGATGATAAATTTTATCATTAATAGCAGGCATAACATTCACTGCAAGAGGTGCAACATGCTGAATCTCATTGTTAATAACAGGGACAACATGCACCACAGGAGGTGCATAAACAACATCCGTTTGAACAAATGGAGCAACTTAAGAAGCAGGATTAGAACCTTCTGGCATGAAATTATAAGGAATTCCCCCTGGGTATCCACGAGGCATACGTTATAGAGTAGTAATAATCGGAGTAACAGAGATGGGAACTAGTAGAGCCTCTGAAATAATGATCGTTTGATATGTTTGAGTAGCATGAGGAGACGAAGGAGGAGGAGGTGGTTGATTATGAGCGGACACCAATAATTCTACCAAAGTAGTTAGATTTGTGTAACTCACGATTATCTTGTTCAAGGTTTTCTATCTCCTTCTTAAAATTAGCCCGAGTATTGTATCGATTAGGCAGCTTGCTGACTGAACGAAGTAGAGAAACAAGTAACACACCTGGGAAAGAAAGGAATGAAAAAATATGTGCAAAATGATGCATGATATGCAATAAAAATGATTTATTGTGTTTATTCAAGGAACTCAAAGAACTATAAACAATTGCAAATATTGAGGAAATATATTATTTGGAAATACTGAAAAATCACATTTTAATAATTACTTTGGAATGGATTATAAATTTTAATACAAGTTTCAATAATCCTAAATACAATTTAAAAATCCTAAGGAGCTAAAGTTGATGAATATCTTTCCACACACTGACATTTTCCCTTTAGTCTTGCAATCTGAGCCTTCAATTGCTTGTTCTCTTCTGCATACTTGTCGGTGACTTCTTTCTATCCAACATAATCATAAAATTGGTGACTGGGATTTGGATGAACTCTAGAGGAAAATAAATCTCCTGCTTCTCCATTCTATTCATAGTATGACTCTCAAGAATCTCAATCAAGTCATCCTTCTCTTTCAATTATGTTGAGTAGGACACCTCCAAATTCTGGTACTCATTCTTCCATGTTTCCTTCTCTTGTTGCATCCTAACTAAGGCAAGCTGAATTTATTTCACATTATCTAAGAGAGGAGGAGGAGTCCTCATAAACATGTCAGCTAAAGGTTCTTCATGAGAATATGGTATCTTCAACTGAATTGCCCTTGCTTGTACCCAACAGAGATGAGGCTCTAAGGAAACAACTTCTCTTAGTCCCAAATCTTTTCAACCCTTCCTATGAATATGGCACCAAGCCTTTTAAATCTCTTCCTTAGATGCCTTGTGATGTTCACCTTCTTTGAGAAATAAACCACTCATATGAATGTTACTTAGCTTATCTCTCATTGGAATCCAATTTAGCAGCGTTCAAGAACATGATTGTAGAGGCGCATTGGTAAGACACCACAACTATCAATAATATTCACATCATCAAAAGCTTGATGATACCAATCAATGATAGAATGAGTGAGAGCCATAATCTTTGGTTCCCAACGTGGTTCCTTCTTGATATCCCAAAAAGCAGCAGACCGAGGTAATTGAGAAATAAACCTGTGATATAACAACAGTGTGCAATAGATCATCATCCCTTCCTGATAGAGATTCCAAAGATGAATGGAATAATAAGTACCTCCTCGCGGTGTAGGGAGTGGGTTCCCAATCAAAAAAAATCCTAATGGCATTAACATCCACGAATTTGTGAACATTAAGAAACAAGAACAACCCATAAGAAAGCAAAGCAAAGATAGCCTCAAAAGTAGTTGTACTCTTCATCTTGGAAAAGTAACGAGATTTCTCCAAAAGAAACTGAGCAGGTAAACCCCTGATTCCTCCTTTTGTATGTCATGTTAGTCTCAATCTCAGACTTCCTCGAGTGGGTTATGGTATCAATCTCATGATATTTGAGCTCTCCTTCTAAACCGGTAAATGGAACACAATCAGTAATAGGTAAAACCATGTAAGTAAGAATACTCCTCCAATATGGGCATCAAATGATAATTAGAAAAAGTAAAAAATCAATATAAATGATCGTATAACTTTACCAATGTAGAAATAATACCTTCATTCATCTTGAGCTTCATAAGAGGCGTAATGGCTCCTTGCTTCTTTTGGAAATCTATAGGACTCTCAATCTCAGGAGCCAAACTCACCAGTTCCTCTATCTTAGGATCCTTGAAACTATATTTCCGAGTTATTCTCCTTCTAAAACCCATGGTCAAAAGAGTACCTTAGATATTTTCAAATGTCAACCTTAAGTTCCTTGAAAAACTGTTTAAAGAATGCTCATGGGTACATGAATGCATGATAATTCAACAATCACATACAAGATCAGAAACATAGGGATTCATAGGTTCGACATCACGAGCATGAAGTCTAAAGTACTACCCATAAGGTAAGAAATAATGGTTTATCACCTTCCTAACAAGGTTCTAAGGAAATCCCAGAGTCTACATTCATCCTTCGGATATTACCAACGTCTAGATTAGCTCGGTAATTAGCAATGTTCTAAGGAAAAACTCATCTGAGTGCAAAATCGTGTGACAAGTACTTACAGATTGCTCCTTTATAATCTTCGCATTACACCTAAAAGGCCAATATGGGTTAAGGGTCTTAAGGCTTCTCAGCTTCGAGGGTTCCCATGTCGAAAGCAACACGTCTTCCCGATTGCTCGGTAAATAACTGCTACAAACAAAGGGGCCTCCACTGAGTGGGGGATCTCATGTCTCCTTTTTTGAATTACTCCCCCAAAGTTAACATGAATATAACTCCCATCCTATCTTAAATTTTCCTAAGTCCGAGTGTAAAACTTATAAAACATCACTAAGCAACGTAAAAACCAGAAAAATATAGACATACATATATACAACAAATAATATACAACAAATAATATACAACAAATAATATACAAAAAATAATATATAATAAATAATAGAACATACACTGATAAACAAAGATAGGCTCAACCAACTTTAGAGATGTTTGTCCCTAGTGAAAGCACTAGTTTTCTGTAGCGGTAGAAACATTGAGACTAAGTCGTTGGAATAACTTAGCTCGTATAGATCAAATAAAAATTGCCACTGCGCTTTATTGTTTCCAGAGGAAATGGGAAAAGAGAGAATAAAACCAAAAAGAGGGGGAGAGAATCTAGGTGCGAGGATTGGTTATGAAAAGGAAAGGTATTAGTACCCTAATCATCTACGGTACTCGGAAGGAACCTCTTTGAAAATTTGTGTATTTTGGCTATAAAAGGTGTATACAAAAAGATAGTGGAGATGAGAAAAGAAGTATTTTTTTACAATTTTTGCACCCTCCGCGGTTGTGAATCTTTAGGGCCTACATACCACCTTCTGTTTCATAGGGGGTTAGGGTACTCGTAGTTCACCTCAAAAATTTCAAAACACATGTGTGTTGGTCAATTTTAAGAGAAGAAACATCGTCGTCATATCCGAGTGAAAAACATACTTACTACCCACAATTATAAGAAAGGAGCATTTGTGTCATCTCGAACTGGAGGATATAACTTAGATATAAAATCCATCACTCAACATCCAAGTGGAAAATAGCTCTCTTCACCACATATCATAGAAGTATAGTAGCTCGCGTCACTAAAAGAATCAATAAGAGTCTAATCTTTTGAGAAAAGTTTTAAAGTAAAAAGTCAAAGTGGAAAAATAGTTTGAATGAGTTTAATGAATTTTAGTCTTAAAAAAAAGAGTCACGGTATGGTTAAATTGATTAAATTTTAATTAAGAAAACATTTTTTAAAATGCATGGATCTAAGTCTAAGTTTGTTACGAAAGCGGTTCAAGGTAGAAAATAAGAGCAGTTTTGAAAAGGAGGGAGAATATCTTTGAAATTAAAGAAGATATCCTTCCATAATTTTTTCATAATTTAAAATGACCAACGAGTATTTTTAAATAATTAAAACAAGTAAAATAAAGTGAAAAATCATTAAAAAAACCAAATCACAAAATAAAATTGTGAAAAAATAAAAATCAGAAAGAGAAAAATCAAAAGTATTTTTGATGATTTTTTCACAATTTTAGAATTGAAATGATTTTTTTATGAATTTTTGAAGTTTAAAACAATTTTAAAAAATAAAAATAAAATAATAAACCAATAAAATCTACACCATTTTATCATTGTCGAAACACGTTAGTAATCAAATATATGGAATCTGGCGCGTTGTGCATGATACGGACAATAGTGAATAAACCACTGAATCATTTATTTTTCAAAACAAATTTAAAAAAATAAGTGGCAGCTTTTCATGGGTTGAAGATGACACGTTGGTCGTCTTCAAACTCCAGCCACACGCGAGTTGCAGGTTTCGCAAATGGAGAAATTAGAGGTTTAGACCGGTGCCATTCGATTCGTCTCATAACGACGAAGACACCTGTTGTACCCCAAAATTTTCCCTCCCATATTTCTCAAAGACATGGCAAGAATAATCTCCAAGTTTCTCAAGACAGCTCAAGAGTTGGGCAGTCAAATCATCTCCTAAGGCAGTCAATCTCAAATTAGGGTTTTGTGTTGCATCAAGATCCTTACATCCAAATTACCTCAAGTTCTCCCTAATGTCCTAATATGTTCTCAAGTTTATCCATGTCAAACTTCAAGCCTTGCAGAGGAAGTTTGGTCAGTCAATTGCTCAAGAGGCCCAAAAATCGACACTACTAGGGCAAAAGTCAACTGTGACCTACAAATAGTCAAACCTCAATATTTTTTGTCAACATTATCATTTTGAAGGATAATTCATCATTTGATCAAGGGTTGATCATGATTCATCAAGGATTGCTCAAAATTCATCAAGATTCAAAAGTTGCTAAATTAGGGTTTTGCAGGAAAAGTCAACTCAACTTTGACAAAGCATACCTTTATCATACTTTATGAGAAATGACCCATCCAAAGCTCATTTTGAATAGGATGAAATTTACTACAATCCATATTCACACCACAAGATCAAGAAATGCACTCACAAAAAGTTACAAATTTGGACATTATAGGTCATTTTTGAAAGTCAACAAAAACACCTTTTTTGCCAAAGCTTATAACTTGAGAATGGAATATCAAAATGAGATGAGACCAAAAGGGTTGGTTAGAGGACATCTCAAGAATTAAAAAAGTCCAAGAACACCTCCAAAATTTCAAAATTGAAGAAGATATGCATTGTTGAAGTTGGGCATTTTTCCAAAATTGCCAAAAGTCATCTATCCCCAAAACTTCAAATTTTGTCAAAAGGGCCCACTTTTTTCCACTTGATTTGATCTTGTCACACTACACACGTGTCCTATCTTCAGTCTTGTGTCCAATTATTGATTTTTCTATTTTTATTTGATTTTTATTAAATTAATTCATTTTTAATCAATTTAAATCCAAATAAAATCCAAATCTTGATCACTTGGAATCTTTTTGATTGATACAGGTCTTAAATATCATTATGGACATGATCAAATTTGAATCAAGCCATATCATTCACAAAATATTGGTTTTTGGTCAAATTTGGAAGCTTTTTCATGGAAGATCAAATCATATCTCCAAGCATTGATTGGCAAAGATTCAAGTCCAAATATTTGACCTAATTCACTCCATGTTACATATACAAGCTAAAGAGGAACGAATCAGAACCTAAAGGCTGCACATTCAGAAGAACAAAAACTTGAAAAAAGGCAAAAAAGCTTGGAACTGAAATCCTTGTTAGAGGCGAATTCAAAGCAAAAACTCAATGTAGACCTCTTGCTGGACATCCACTGAGTCCATAGCAATCAAAAGCAAGGCCATTCCCTTCCTCAATCGCATTGTAAGTCTCTCTAAACCTTGCCCTGTACTCGAAATCGCAATCTCTTATTCTTGCATTTTTTTGACAAATTATTGGCATGATCATGATCCTTGTATGATTTCTAAACTTTCTGCAATATTTAATTGTGTTTTTATAGCATGTAATGCCATACCCGAATCTAGGGTTCTTGTTTCTTGTTTTTGGGCGTTTTAGTTTCAGGAAAAATTAAGGCAAATAATGGACATGGATGAAATCAGGAGAGGAAGACGAACATGGCTATGATCTTAGAATTAATTTCCATGGCCTGAATCTGATTTTAGGAGACACCTACGCATTTAGCTGCGGATGAAAATCCGCAGGTAAAATTACCAGGTCTTAGTGGAGAAGACGAAGATGTGCCCTCTCCCCATTGGCCCATTCATATTTCGCGCTTTTTATTTTTTTAATTCTGGCATATGACTTGTTTCTAATATAATGATTAGTTGGTATTCCACTAACAAATGAAACATAGTGGTGCAGTGGCCAGACGAACGTTCAAAATCCAATGGGACCTGGGTTCGAATCCCAGGTCCCCCACATATTTTCTCTTGTTTTTCTTCAGATATTCCAATGCATTTCACAGATTATGGCTTATCATACAGCCTCATTCAGATGCCTGCCAGATGGCCCCAGGCCAGATCTGGTGGCCCAAAGGTGATATCCACCATACACCCAAGTCAACATGTGCGTGGGGAAGCAGAAAAGTCAATCAGGCTGGCTTGTATTGGGCCACAAAAATTGATGATCTCACATCCAAATCAGGCCCAAACCCCCCTTTGGTTATTTCTTTTTCTTTTCATTTTATTTATTTATTTGTTTTGTATTATTATTTTTATTATCACTAACCAATTAAATTTTTTCCTCATAAAATCAAAAACCAAAAAATATATTTTATTTATTAAAATTAAATTCATGACTTTATTTTTGTAAATAAATTAATTTAATTAATTTAGTGTTAATTAGGTTTAACTTTTAATATTTTTGCAATATTTAAAATCAATGTAGATAATTAGGTTTTACTAACTTTAAATCAATTTATTTTATTTCTTAAAATTTCCAAAAATCCAAAAATATATTTTTTAATTAATTAATTTAATTTTTTATTTAATTACCTTAGTTTAATTTTTTTTTAATTCAAAAATAACCAAAAAAATTGCTTTCTTTCAAAAATGGGTCAAAACCCTAAAACATTCCGCATTCGATTTAACTTTCCGCACGCGATCCATTTATGATATTGATGTAATTGTTTCCCGGAATGTAATAGTTTTAATTAGGACTTTATTTTATCGCTTTCTTTTATTTTCCGAAATTTAATTTCAAGGGTTGTTTTTGGCGATGTAAATACCCGACGCCTTGTAATAGTTTGTATTTAATTTCCGCAATTTAATTTCCGCAAATTATACACTGTTAGATGTTTGATAATAGGGAATGCATGACAAGATCAAATGTATGAACTTAAAATCAACATAACTCACCCATGACATGTACAAAGATAAAATTAACCGAAATAACACACTCGCACATGCGCACTCTTAGGGTACACCTCGCTTGGTTGCCTTCAAACATGGTCATTGAGTATAGGAAGTTTTAGAGGTCGCCCTCTTGTCCAAAGATCATAGTTGCCTCGAAACGGTTGCCTCGGAAAAATGACCTAAGACATTAGGGTTACCACTAAGGCATCCTAACATTGCTTTAGTGACCATACGTCCTTTAATCGAATTGACCCTTAAAACTCCAACGACGGTGCTACCTACTCATCCATAGTGGGATAACATTGTCTAAAGGAAACTAGCACATATTGATTCCTTTTTCGAGTAGGTAGATGGTTCCTAAGTACTTGCTCCTTTCAAAACAAAACAAAACTTTTCGCACTTACACCTTTCAAACAAAAAAAAACTTCTTCAAACCCACAAACACAAAGAAAAGAAAATTTTGAAAACACTTTGAACAAGTACTTAAGAGCCCGTGGATAACCACATATAGAAAGGGTGCTAATAACTTCCCTTTCTATAATCTACCCCTCGGACCCGAGAAACATCTCGAAAAAGGAATTTTTCTGTGCTTTTTTCCTTTCCCTGTGAGGGAACTGTACGGCGTAGACCGATACGGTTGAAGCAGTAGCTACGTTGGTGTGGCACTTTAGTCTGTACCGATATCCCTTGTGTTGGAACGAGGAGAATATGGGTCTTCTAAGGGGTCATAAAGCACCAACTCACCTTAGAACCTTTAAATTGACCAACTTGGCCATAGAACAGTAGCAGTATGCTACACTCATTGAGACTAAACTCTCGCGATGATTTTGGCTACAAGAAAAGGTTGCTAAACTGGAATTATGACCGATTGAGGGTAGTCAATGATATTGAGATCCTCTAGAACCTGGTTACTATTTTTAGGACAGGTTTAAACCAACTGAACTGAAAGAGGGTAGTACCTAAGCTCCTTGCCAGCCTGAAATCTAAGGGCTCTCTGTGTGACTTGTGTGCCTTTACCATGTTTGCTATTTGTAGATACTTGTGGTGTGCTTACTATCATGACATCATGACATCATAACATTGCATACATCTTGCATTGGACTAACCAATTTCAAAGACAGGAGGGATTCATCTTTGTTCTATTTTGTAGGTCATCATGATGCCCATGCGTAGGAATACCATCCGAATCAACTTTGTCCAAGTTCCCACCTTGCTCAAAGATTTGATTGCAAAGATGCTTGATACAACTTCATTCCTTAGGATACATGGTTATCTTCTCAGTTTGGTCACCTCCAAATTGGACGAGCAGATGATGAGTGTCCTAGTCCAGTTCTATGATCCATTGTACCATTGTTTTACTTTCGAGGACTACCAGCTGGTTCCCACCTTAGAAGAATTCTCTGATCTGCTCGGTGTCTCCATTCTGGAGCAGACCCCGTTTACTAGATGGGAGAAGATTCTTAGGCCTGAAGAGATTGCTGCAGCCCTTCATTTGACCAAAGAGGAGGTAATGGTTAATTGGGAGACTAGAAGTGGAGCAAAGGGTTTTCTGACTAAGTTCTTAGTAAGGATAATTATTTCTGGGATAGCCTAGACTTCAAGGCATTCGAGGATATTATGGCTCTTCTAATATATGGCTTGGTACTGTTTCCGAACTCTGACTCCTTTGTTGATGTGAATGCGGTGAAAATCTTCATCTCTCGTAACCCTGTACCCACTCTCCTGGGTGACATCCTTCATCAGCTTTATGCTCGTACTGCCCGAAAGCGGGGGACCTTGATGTGTTGTGCTCCTTTATTGGCGAGGTGGTTTATTTCGCACCTCCCCAAGTCAGTGCTGAAGAACAAATAAGGCATGGGCTGGGCCTATAGGGTAATGTCTCTCTCGCATAATGACGGTATCTGGACTCTCAAGGGTATGGATGAAGAGGATATCATTGATCGTTGTGGGGAGTATCCCAATGTTCCACTGTTAGGAACCCATGGAGGAATTTCTTACAATCCGTGCTTGGCCTTACGTCAGTTTGGGAGAGCCAGAAGAGAAGGACCACATGAGCTGCTAATGCCTAGTATCATCTTTGATTTTCGAGGGGATAGCGACGAATAACGTCGCAGATTCATAAAGGCCTGGGATAGAGTTCACAGATCTGATCCACATGAGATGGGTCCAAAGACTTCTCTGCCAATGGAGCCATATCTCAGATGGGTTTGTATCCTTGCCCAAAAGTCTGGTATGCCTTATGAAGTCGTCCGACCTATCATTGTTGAAGTTGCTAATGAAGAAGGGGTTCTTCCAACCATCCTCCATCCTCATATGCCCACTGACATTGGGGCACTGAAAAGATCTTGGATGCAGCTGAGAGAGGAACGGGATTCTTATCGGGAAAAGTTCAACGAGAAAGAGAAGAAGATCCAGAAGTTAACTAGGCAGTTGGAGAACGAGCGAATTCTCAATGACTATGTCCGCAACGACAAGAAGAGACCATGGGAGCACTGACGGACCTTTGATTGTTTCTTTTCCAGTTTTTATTTACTTTTCAGTATTTCCATTCTTGCAACGCCCTGAGGGCATCAGTTGAACAATTTGAATTCCAAAGTTTATCTAATAAAGTGTGTTTCCTTTCTTGTTTACAAATTTGAATTTGTTGACTGTCTTTGAAATCATAATCATACGCATTTCATCCCATGCACTTCATAACAGGTACCCGTTACAGGTCTCTTATCTTCTTCGCTGATTATTTCAGCACTCATCATGTCTGCTGAACCTTTAACTGAGCAAGCTATCAAGGCCCTCCAGGCCCAGAATGCCCAATTCCAAGAGTTGTTCATGAATCTAGCTAAGGGTCAGCAAGAACTGAAGACCCTGATTCTGAAAGAGAAGAAGAAGAAGAAGAAGAAGAGGACAATCCTGTTTAACACAAGGCACAGGTTTGGAAATAGGCTTCAGAATGAAGTTGATATGACTACCTCATCTGGATGGAAGGACAATCAAGAGGAAAGGAGGGCTCCTAGCCCTGTGGTCTCCGACAACGAGATAGACTTCGACGAAGAACAGTATCCTCCTGCTGAGGATAGGTACAAGCAACTGGAAGACCGGTTGAGTGCTATGGAAGTTCAGAAAGTGCCTGGTCTGGATTTTGGTGATCTGGGTCTATCATCTGAGGTGGTGATTCCCCATAAATTCAAGGAACCAGCCTTTTCTAAGTATGACAGAGTTTCTTGTCCGAAGCTGCACCTCCGATCATACGTAAGGAAGATTCAGCCGTACACCGTTGATAAGAACTTATGGATCCATTTCTTTCAAGACTGAAATTCTGGCTGCAGATACTCAATGTCACGTTCAATGTTATGACACCGTATCTGACTTACTATATGACAGTAAATACAAAAAGCAATAAAGAACACAGTCAATTGTTTACCCAGTTCAGTGTGCAACAACACCTACTCTGGGGGCTACCAAGCCAGGGAGGAAATCCACTATAAGAGATGTTAATTCAGGAATAAACCAACCAGTTTATCTCCTTCACTTAAGACCTACCCAATGCAATTCCAATCTAAGTCCAACTTAAACCTGAGTTCCTACTCACTCCCCCTCAATCACAGCAGTGATACATAAACCAATTTGACTTAAAAATTGATGAAGACACTCTTCAAAAACAAACACTTGATTAAGCTTCACAGCTTTTTAATCAAGCAACACAATCACTCGTGCTTCACAGCTTTGAGTGATGCACACAACTAACTTGACTCTGCTTCACAGCTTTAGTCAAGGAACATTCAAACACTCTTGCTTCAAAGCTTTGAGTGCTACACAGCCCTTACAATTAGAAACCTATTCCAAGGCACTTATCACAATGATAATTGCTTGGAGTACAATAATCAAATCTATACAGATTACAAATGATCTTCTGATCAATAAAAGGGATGCCTTGAAAAACAGCAGCTCTGTTGAATATATAGCAGCTGCAACTTCAGTTAGGGTTTCCACAAAAACCTAGGGTTAATTTCGTTTGACCTAAAGACCAGGTCACAGGGCTTTATTAACCAGGTTAGGGTTGAGCTAGGTTACCCCTCAGAAAACGCAGGATTCTGTTCAGGAAAGACTGAGTTATTTTCCTGAAAAAACTCAGACTTATCCAACCTGCAAACCTGTTAGTTCAGAACAGGATGTCATAACATCTGTTATGACATCTGAGAAAACCTGTCTACAGATTTAGCAAAATGTGATCATTTTGCAAAATGCTCAGATACACACTTATAAACATCAGTACTTGAATTACAATATTTTTCTGCAAAGGTACCTAATGAGTCAGTACAAACTGAACTAGAATGTTATGACATCAGTCATGACATTCACACATACACTTGGGATTTACCAAAAATGCAAGCCAATACCTAAACACCTACAGACTCCCCCTTTGGAAGATTTTTGGCTAAAGACCCTAAGCAATCAGAGATAGATAGCAGCAGAAATAAGTGACAGCAGAAAAATAGAATGTCAAGTACTAATTAAGTAAGTACCAAAATATTCTCCCCCTCTTTAGCCACAAATGGGCCAAAGATACATGTTCATAAAATTATACAGTTACCCAAAACAAACATAATAAGAGCAGCAGCAGAAAACAACTGAATACACTTCCAAACTCCACCAGATATCAGCACCAACCAAACAGCAACCAACCTTCAAGCACTGTCATCAGACTCAGAGGAGCTAGTTCTGAGATGACCTTCAGCTTCTACACCTTCTTCCCTTCTGTTTTCTTCAGCTTCCTCCTTTTATAGCCTGGCAATTAGAATTTCTAGGGTCCTTTTTCTAGCATCCAGCTCTTTGCAAGTTTCTTTTAAAACAGCTATGACATCTGATGTCTTGGACTGGGTCTTCACAGACGATGTCTCAGCTGATGTTATGACAATGTCTGGAGCATGAGATCCCTGAAACAGTTTGTAGTGCAGGCCAAGGGCAGGAGCTCTTTTGCAGACTGTATCTCTTGCCACAAGGATATCAGGGTATTGTGCAAGGATGATTCCACAAAGGAGGGAGGGAAAGGCAATTGGTCCTTTGACAGCATAACTGCCAGCATGCTTTAAAGTTTGTTCAAAGATGTACCTCCCATAGTCAAAAGCAGTCTTGGTTCCCACAGCATAGATAAATCTCCCCAATCCTGTGGAGATAGTTGATTTATGATTTGTAGGCACCCAGTTGGCTGCACCTATTTTATGCAAGATGGCAAATTTCATGCTGAGTTTACTAGCATTCAGCTTGCCTTTCAAGGGCCAGCACTTTACTTGCCTGGCTGTGATGGTTAGACAAACTTCATTGTCAGTTGCCTCTAGATCAGGATAGTCCTCATTTGTTCTTCCAAGAAACTTGTTGATTTCTGATGGAGAGAACTTGACCCTTCTTCCTCTAACAAAAACACTTTCAAAGTCAGCTGACCTTCCATCAGCACAATCATTAGACAAGTTCACTACAAACTCCTTGACCAGATTTTCATAACATTTGTTAAACTTTATCACTGTCTTCATTAGTCCAGCATTCTTGATCAGGTCCATGATGTCTTTGCACTCCAAGGCATCATTGTTGAGTTCTCTCTCTAAGGCTATTCTCTTTAAGCAAACATACTTCCATCTGTTTGCATTGTCAGGATGATGAAAAGAGATATTGTCTGTTGGCACTTCGGGCACTTTAGCAATTTTGCTGGAGGGGAGCTTCCTTCTGATGGGAGTTTCTTCAATATCAATCTCAAATTCTGATTCCTCATCAGAATCAGAAGATTCAGGTTCTTTACTCTTCTTAGAGATTGGTTGTCTAGCAGTATGCACCTGGGCCTTCTTCCCTTTTGTCTGAATACTTTTCTCAGCCATGCCTTCAGCCTTGGATTTCTTAGCATTAGGTTTATCATTCTGACTACTCTTTCTTTTCATCAATCTCCTAGCTATGCTAGGGTTCACATTAGCAATCAGATCATTATCTGAGTAATCCTCATCCACATCAATGATAGGTGGATCAGCAACCTTTTCTGAAGGGTTCTGAATGTTGTCTTTTTGTGTCACAACATTCTCAGTGACATCTACATTTTCAGAAACTTCCACATTTGGACTTTCTGATTGATTTAAAGGGACAAAAATCCCCGGTACAGATTGGTTGCCACTCAGTATACTAGTAACCAGCCTAGCAATAGCTTGGTGAACTTGAATTGATCCTTCTCTATTAGGTACAGAAGACGAAGGATGAGAAGAATTACCAGAGGTTGTAGCTTGAGCTCTTCCTGCATGTCTGGTTCTGAGCTTTTTGACTTTGGTTGGGTCAGTTGCCATCTCTCTGAGAGGAGTGACCTCAAGAACTTCAGATTCTATGCATGTGGTGATTGCCCTAGAATCTTGGTCAGATGATGACGATGATGAGGATGACGAAGTCGCCATGGTTGAAGACGATGTCTGAGACATTTTGATTGACTTTGAGTAATGGTAGCAGTTTGAGAAAAATCTTTGATTGAGAGGAGGGAACAGGTTGCAAGGACGAGAGAGGTAGGGGGTAAAAGGGAGTCTCTTCAACTTCTTAAAGATTTTGAAGGAATTGTGAAAGTATATGATTAACCCACTAAAGATAGACTTAATAAAATTAATTCCTTCAACCTTTGTTTTAAGCAAAATTAATTGCTATAATTTCTTATGTTGGTGAATACCCAACCTGCCCCTCAAATTTTCAAGTTTATTTCCAACAAGAGCCTTGGTAGAAGAATCAGTCAGCTGAAGCTTAGAGAAACTATGTTCCAGTTTAAATGACTTCTTCTCTTCAAAGTCAATAGGGTTCAAGGAAATGTTGACTGTTTTCAGATTGTCACAACACAATGTCACAACATCTTGTGTAACATTGTACTCAGGGAGCATCTGTTTTGACCAGATGTTATGAGAACAGAATTTATTAGACTTGTTGTTTCCAACATCCTTGTCAAGATGACTTAAGGTTCTGACAACACATCCTTCTTCAAGTTTATTTGCCACATCACAGATATTATCAACCTGTAGTTTTAGAGTTCTTCTGACAGCTTCCATAGAAATAGCTCTTTTCATTCTTCTTAGATGAAGGGGACCAGGCTTATGCTACCACAGTTTCATCTCTTTTTCTTCTTTGATGATTGGACACATAGTGGAGATATCAGTGTTCTCAGGCTGCCATAAGTAGAAGTTATCTTTGGATCTGATTCCTCTCATTACAACTTCTAGTTTTTCATTAATTACTAGACATTCAGATCTTGAGAAGTTGACCTTGAATCCTAGATCACATAATTGACTGATACTAATGAGATTAGCAGTCAACCCTTTTACCAGCAGTACTTTATTCAGACTTGGAACTCCAGGACAGTCCAAAATACCAACTCCTTTGACTTCACCTTTAGCACCATCTCCAAAGGTCACAAAACTGGTGGTGTGAGCCATAACATTATTGAGGAGATTTTTGAATCCAGTCATGTGTCTGGAACATCCACTGTCAAAGTACCAGCCTTCCTTTGCAGACACTCTCAGGGAAGTATGGGCTATCAGGGCAGTAGCCTTTTTCTTCCAATGAGGAGTATGTGGTACCCTTTTTGGCTTAGGTTTAGCACCAGAGTTTTGATTAGGGTATCCATGCAATTTGAAGCAGAAGGGCTTTATGTGTCCATACCTCCCACAATGATGACATCTCCATCTTTGGTATTTTTTCTTCATGTATTTCTGATGTTGAGAGTTGTGTTGAGACATCTGCTTTGACAATTGTTTAACATGCCTGGTCTTCTTGTCTGCACCAGGTTTCTTAGCTTCCACAAATCCTAGACCAGATTTGTTTCCCACATTTTGTCCCACTTGTAGGATCTCTTCCAATTTATCTGATCCATTGGTCAACATCTTGACAGATTTTGTCATTTGGTTCAGTTGTGAATTCAGTAATTGAACTTCCCCTTCTAGGTGACTTATAGTTTCAAGATCTGCCCTTTTTTCCGCCTCCAGCTTTATAATGAGTTTTGATTGTTTCTCATTCTGCACACAGACTTCAGCACTTCTGATACACAATTTCTTGTAGGTATCAGTCAGTTCTTCAAATGTCACTTCTTCATCACTAGTGTCACTTTCAGAAGTACAAACACTAGTTAGAGCAGTAACTAGTTTGGCAGATTCTTCTTCAGAGTTACTTTCTGAATCATAGTCAGACCAAGTAACAGTCATTCCTTTCTTTTGTTTCTTAAGAAAGGTAGGACATTCAACTCGAATATGTCCATATCCTTCACATCCATGGCATTGAATACCTCTGCCTTGGTTTCCCTTATCTTCTGACCTTGGTCTTCTGCTGGAACTGTCAATGTCAGAGGGAATGTTATGAACATTAGACCTTGACTTTGGATCCATTCTTTTGATGAGCTTGTTGAACTGTCTTCCAAGCATGGCAATAGCTTCTGATATATTTTCTTCTTCATCCTCCTTGTTTTCAACATCAGTGTTGGATACAAGTGCTATGCTTTTGTTCTTCTTGTCACCATTATCAGTGATCCCCATCTCAAAAGTCTGAAGAGACCCAATAAGTTCATCCACTTTCAACTTGCTAATGTCCTGGGCTTCCTCTATGGCAGTTACCTTCATTGCAAATCTTTTAGGCAAGGATCTGAGAATCTTCCTCACCAGTTTTTCTTCTGACATCTTTTCTCCCAGTGCTCCTGAGGTGTTGGCAATCTCCAAGATGTTCATGTGAAACTCATGAATGGTTTCCTCTTCCATCATTTTTAGATTCTCAAACTTGGTGGTCAACATCTGAAGCCTTGACATTTTTACTTTGGAAGTGCCCTCATGAGTAGTTTTGAGAGTGTCCCAAACTTCCTTGGCCAGTTCATATTGATGTACTAGTCTGAAAATGTTTCTATCAATTCCATTGAACAAGGCATTTAAAGCTTTTGAATTTCCCAGAGCTAACTCATCTTCTTCTTTACTCCAATCTTCCTCAGGCTTCAGACTGATTGTCCCATCTTTCTCAGTTATGGTGGGATGAATCCATCCTTTGTCAGCAGCTCTCCAAGCCTTTTTGTCCAGAGATTTTAGGAAGGCAATCATACGAGGTTTCCAGTACTCATAATTAGTTCCATCCAGAATGGGTGGTCTATTTCCAAAAACTCCTTCTTTGTCCATAGTGCCAGAAAGTGATATCCCTAGATCTCACCCAGTAATACAGGCAGGGTTCCTGCTCTGATACCAATTGAAATTCTGGCTACAGATACTCAATGTCACGTTCAATGTTATGACACCGTATCTGACTTACTATATGACAGTAAATACAAAAAGCAATAAAGAACACAGTCAATTGTTTACCCAGTTCAGTGTGCAACAACACCTACTCTGGGGGCTACCAAGCCAGGGAGGAAATCCACTATAAGAGATGTTAATTCAGGAATAAACCAACCAGTTTATCTCCTTCACTTAAGACCTACCCATAGCAATTCCAATCTAAGTCCAACTTAAACCTGAGTTCCTACTCACTCCCCCTCAATCACAGCAGTGATACATAAACCAATTTGACTTAAAAATTGATGAAGACACTCTTCAAAAACAAACACTTGATTAAGCTTCACAGCTTTTTAATCAAGCAACACAATCACTCGTGCTTCACAGCTTTGAGTGATGCACACAACTAACTTGACTCTGCTTCACAGCTTTAGTCAAGGAACATTCAAACACTCTTGCTTCAAAGCTTTGAGTGCTACACAGCCCTTACAATTAGAAACCTATTCCAAGGCACTTATCACAATGATAATTGCTTGGAGTACAATAATCAAATCTATACAGATTACAAATGATCTTCTGATCAATAAAAGGGATGCCTTGAAAAACAGCAGCTCTGTTGAATATATAGCAGCTGCAACTTCAGTTAGGGTTTCCACAAAAACCTAGGGTTAATTCCGTTTGACCTAAAGACAAGGTCACAGGGCTTTATTAACCAGGTTAGGGTTGAGCTAGGTTACCCCTCAGAAAACGCAGGATTCTGTTCAGGAAAGACTGAGTTATTTTCCTGAAAAAACTCAGACTTATCCAACCTGCAAACCTGTTAGTTCAAAACAGGATGTCATAACATCTGTTATGACATCTGAGAAAACCTGTCTACTGATTTAGCAAAATGTGATCATTTTGCAAAATGCTCAGATACACACTTATAAACATCAGTACTTGAATTACAATATTTTTCTGCAAAGGTACCTAATGAGTCAGTACAAACTGAACTAGAATGTTATGACATCAGTCATGACATTCACACATACACTTGGGATTTACCAAAAATGCAAGCCAATACCTAAACACCTACAAATACAGTCTTTCATGGACTCAGATTGAGTGGTTCTACCAGTTGGACGGAGCCAGTATCCGCAGTTGAGAAGATTTGGCTACTGCATTCTACAGGTAGTATCAGTACAACTCCGACCTCGCTCCCACGCGTACCCAACTCCAGGTTATGTCAATGGGAACGGGTGAAGGATTCAAAGATTATGCTCAGAAGTGGAGGGACCTCTCCGGAAGAGTACAACCACCCTTGGCTGATCGGGAGCTTGTTGACATGGGGACCCTGTCTGGTCCATTTTTCAACCACTTAATTGGAAGCTCTTTGTCTGGGTTTACAAAGCTCATTTTGACTGGTGAGAGGATTGAGGCTGGTATTAAGGCTGGTAAAATACAAAAGGGTGCTTCATCAAGCACCGAGAAGCAGCCATTTAAGAAAGAGTTTAGTGTTAGCTACGGTTCGAAAAGACAGAATAGACCTGAACACCACCAAGTTGTTAATGCGGTTGTTATTTCAAAACCTACTGGTGCTCCTCACACAACAATCAACAAAAGGACGAGAGACCTCGAAGGGAATTCACGCGTCTCAACATGACCTTATCTCAGATTTTGCCACAGTTGCTGAAGACCAAAATGTTGATTCCAAAGGAAGCCCCGAAGAATCCAAATACAACATCACCGAAGTATAACCCTAATGCCCGATGTGCTTATCACTCTGATAGCCCCGGGCATAATACAGATGATTGTTGGACTTTGAAGAATAAGATACAGGACTTAATTTATGCGAAGGAGATTGAGTTTGAGGCGCTCGAAAGACCTAATGTTGTGACTGCTCCTATGCCCAAGCATGGAGTAAATGCTATAGATGAAGACTTGTTTGTGGTTTCTGTGAATGATATTATTACCCCTTTGATGAATGTGAAGAAGAATCTTTTTCTAGCCGGTTTATTTCCGGGTTGTGACGAAGGTTGCCGTATGTGTTCTGTTCTACCTACCGGTTGCCCACTTTTGAAATCAGGTGTCCAACGCCTGATGGATAGTATAGAAATTTTGTTCGAGAATACTGTTGTTCCCCTAGTTCCTACTGAAGAAATTGCCATCATTACCATTTTCGACAATTCTTCCAAGGCTCCCTCGAGGAAGCCTGTTAGAATTACATCTGT
This sequence comes from Vicia faba, assembly GCA_948472305.1. Lineage (NCBI taxonomy): Eukaryota > Viridiplantae > Streptophyta > Magnoliopsida > Fabales > Fabaceae > Vicia > Vicia faba. Next base: position 1,157,535,881 of record OX451735.1, on the reverse strand, counting down.
TCCAAGAATCGCACCTGTGATCAACACTGTTACGGGGCCCATCCCCTACACCTTTGATAAAGTTGTCCCTTGGCATTACAGGGCCTATGTTTATTTTCATGGAGTTAAGCAAGAGTCGGATGCTGATACTGATGTCAGCAATATCGTTGGACCTGCTAAAGTCACCCGCAGCGGGAGACTTTTCTCACCTGATATCTCTCCACCAACTGCACGAAAACCTGTTGTTATTACACCTACCCGTGTACCTGCTACTATTCCTGTTCAAGTTCCTATTCTTACCCCTGTCACTGAGTCCTCTGACACTCGGGGAAAAGGGATCACCTATGATGTGCCTGCCCAAACGGAGGCACCAAAGACGATTACTGTTGAAGCCTCTAAGCAAGAGATGGAAGAGATTCTAAAGATTATTAAAAAGAGTGACTATAATGTAGTTGAGCAGCTGGGGAAAACCCCATCCAATATTTCTATGTTGTCATTGTTGTTATGCTCAGAGGCCCATGCCAAGGCTCTGATTACCTTCTTGAAGACTGCTCACATACCACAAGAGACATCAACTGATCAGATTACAGATTGCATGGCCAATTTGATTGCTGATAATGGTTTGGGTTTCTCGGACGCCGAATTCACTGCTAAGGGGAAGAATCACAACGATGCCCTGCATGTCTCTATTGAATGCAGGGGCACTACTCTTGCACATGTATTGGTGGATATTGGTTCCTCATTGAACGTCTTTCCTAAGAAAGCTCTAGACCGGTTGGATTGTGAAGGGTTAGAGCTGAAACCAAGCAACATTGTCGTCAGGGTCTTTGATAGGTCTAAAAGAATGGTACATGGAGAGGTTAATATCCCGATCAAGGTTGGTTCTCAGGTCTTCAACTCTACGTTCTATGTGATGGACATTCGGCCATATTATTCTTGTTTACTGGGTCGTCCATGGATCCACAAAGTCGGGGCCGTAACCTCAACGCTCCACCAGAAGCTGAAGTACCCGGTCAAAGGGAAGATTGTGACATTACAAGGAGAGGAAGAGTACATGGTTATCCACCTCAACTCTTTCCAATATGTAGAGATGGATGGGGAGTTCATTGAGACCCCATTTCAACATTTTGAAGAGGTTCCCCAGACATTGGCGTCAGCTGAGACTGTTGTTGAAGACTCTCCTATGAAGATGGCTTCCTTTAAGGATGCCCGGGCTGTTATTGAGAGAGAAGCTCAAAGGGCTGTTCGGAATGCACGGATCGAAATACCTCCCGTGTTCATCAGCAACTCGGGAGTGAATGCCATTGAAGACGATGTTGAAGAGTCTGAATTCGACAGCTGGATCTATCCTACGACCAACGGTGGACCTAGCAACTGGACAGCAAAGGACTTCATCCCTATTACTTTTGTTACCCAGTAATGAAACTTTTGTTTTGAATATGTAACAGATAATGTTTTAAACTTTATGGCCCGGTGTCTTACCCGGGGCACTGTGGCTTCATTTGTGAGGGCTTTATGTGTGTCATTTTCATATATCATTAATAAAAGCATTGGACGTTCTTGCATTTCAAATTTTGTGCTCCTTGTTTTTCTTTATTATATATTGCAAAATAGCTATTTTACACACACTCACATATACAGGTCCACATCCACTCTGGATCTCACTGGTAACGACTCTGCTACTTCCAGTTATGACTTCGAAAATCTGATCAACTTAGCCGAAGACGAAGGTGAAGATGATTGCGAAGTGCCTGGTGAACTTGCAAGACTGTTACTCCAAGAAGAGAGGGCCATTCAGCCACACGAAGAGCCGGTAGAATCAGTGAATCTGGGTACGAAGATAGATAAAAGAGAGGTCAAGATTGGTGCCAATTTGGAAGCTAGTGTGAAGCAACGGTTGATTCAGATGCTGCGTGCCTACGTTGAGATCTTTGCCTGGTCTTACGAAGATATGCCTGGGTTGGATACCGATATTGTGGTTCACCGCCTGCCTACCAAGGAAGATTGTCCTCCAGTGAAATAGAAGGTCCGCCGAATGCGTCCAGAGATGTTTGAGAAAATCAAGGCTGAAGTTATGAAACAGTTCGACGCCGGTTTTCTAGCGGTTACTTCTTACCCTCAGTGGGTGGCCAATGTGGTTCCTGTTCCGAAGAAGGATGGTAAGGTCCGAGTATGTGTTTACTACAAGGATTTGAACAGGGCGAGCCCTAAGGATGACTTCCCTCTACCTCATATTGACGTTCTGATTGACAACACCGCTCAACATAAATTTTTCTCCTTTATGGATGGTTTCTATGATTATAATCAGATTAAGATGGCTCCCGAAGACATGGAGAAGACGAGCTTTGTCACTCAGTGGGGTACCTTTTGCTACAAGGTCATGCCTTTTGGACTGAAAAATGTTGGGGCAACGTATCAGCGTGCCATGGTTACTTTGTTTTATGACATGATCCATCATGAGATAGAGGTATACGTCAATGATATGATTGCAAGGTCCCAGACTGAGGAGGAACACCTTGACCATCTGAGAAGCTGTTTGACAGGTTGAAGTTGTACAAACTAAGGTTAAACCCGAACAAGTTCACCATCGGGGTGAGGTCTCGTAAACTGCTGGGTTTCGTCGTGAGCGACAAAGGTATTCAAGTGTATCCTGCAAAGGTGAAAGCTATACAGGAGATGCCAGCTCCCAGAACAGAGAAAGAAGTCAGAGGTTTCCTGGGACGTCTAAACTACATTGCCCGATTCATCTCGCACCTGGCTGCTACTTGTGAACAAATCTTCAAGCTACTGAAGAAAGATCAAGTGGTACGTTGGAATGATGAATGTCAGGCCTCTTTCGAAAGAATCAAAGAGTATCTCCAAGAGCCTCCTATTCTGATGCCACCAGTTGAAGGGAGACCTTTTATCTTATACTTGACAGTACTCGACAACTCAATGGGGTGTGTGCTGGGTCAGCATGACGAGTCTGGCCGAAAAGAGCATGTTGTTTACTACCTTAGCAAAAAGTTTACCAACTGTGAGACCCGATACTCACTACTCGAGAAAACTTTCTGCGCTTTGGCATGGGCTGCTCTCCGGCTGAGACAGTATATGTTGACTCACACTACTCTATTGATATCAAAGATGGATTCAATCAAGTATATCTTCGAAAAGCCTGCCTTGTCCGGAAGAATAGCAAGATGGAAGATGATCTTGACTGAGTATAACATCCAGTATACGACCCAAAAGGCAATTAAGGGTAGTGTGTTGGCAGATCATTTGGCACATCAGGCATTGGATGATTACCAGTCTATGAACTTTGAACTCCCGGACAAGAATATCATGTTGGTAACTGATTGTGAGACACCTGGACCGGATGAAGGACCTGAGGAAGGATCCCGATGGTCTATGTACTTTGATGGAGCCTCAAACGCTTTGGGTAATGGCATTGGCACCGTGATCATATCTCCTAAAGGTTCTCATACTCCGTTTACAGCCCGACTATGTTTCAACTGCACCAATAATATGGTGGAGTATGAAGCATGCATCATGGGTCTTCGAGCAGCAATTGACCTAAGGATTAAGTTTCTGAGTGTCTTCGGAGATTCCTCTCTCGTGATTAGTCAAGTCAAAGGCGAGTGGGATACAAAACACCCTAATCTTATTCCTTACAAGGAGTTTGTATTGACGTTGCTTCCCTATTTCGAGGAGATAACCTTTTAACACTTCCCTAGAGAGGAGAATCAGTTGGCGGACGCGCTAGCTACGATGTCTTCTATGTTCAAAGTCTACTGGGACAATGAAGCTCCCCGGATTATCATTGAAAGATTGGATGAACCTGCACATTGTTGCGACATTGAGACTGAAGAGGTAATAGAAAAGCCTTGGTTTCATGAAGTAAAGAGGTATCTTGATGCTCAGGAATACCCCGAGGGTGCTTCTGTTAATGACAAGAAGTTTCTGAGAAGGTTCGCAGCAAAATTCTTCATCAGCAATGGCATTCTTTACAAGCGTAACCATGATTCGACCTTACTGCGTTGTGTGGATAAGAATGAAGCAGAAAGGATCATGGCAGAGTTACATGAAGGTACTTTTGGAACTCATTCCAATGGACACATCATGGCAAAGAAGATCCTTCGGGTAGGATATTATTGGTCCACTATGGAAGCCGACTATTATCAACATTCTCGGACATGTCACAAGTGCCAGGTTTATGCTGATAAGGTGCACATACCTCCAGTTCCTCTGAACGTCTTGACGGCACCTTGGCCTTTTGCAATGTGGGGCATTGATATGATCGGCGAGATAAGACCTACGGCATCCAACGGGCATCGTTTCATCCTGGTAGCGATTGATTACTTTACAAAGTGGGTTGAAGCAGCTTCCTTTGCTACTATAACCAAGAACGCCATGGTACGGTTCATTCGGCATAATCTAATCTATCGATATGGTGTACCAGAGAGGATCATTACAGACAATGGTACCAATCTCAACAACAAGATGATCACTGAGCTCTGCGAGCAATTCAAGATACAGCATCATAATTCTTCTCCCTACCAGCCGAAGATGAATGGGGCTGTCGAAGCGGCTAATAAAAACATTAAGAAGATCGTGCAGAAGATGACAGTGACATACAAAGACTGGCACGAGATGTTACCATTTGCTCTTCATGGGTACCATACCTCAGCTCGGACGTCAACAGGGGCAACACCCTATTCCTTGGTATATGGTATCGAGGCAGTCTTGCTCATTGAAGTTCAGATACCCTCTCTTCGGATCATGAAGGATGCAGGTTTGAGTGAAGATGACTGGATTCAGACCCGGCTTGATCAGCTGAACCTAATCGATGAAAAGAGACTTACTGCTATTTGTCATGGTCAGACGTACCAAAAACGGATGATCAAGGCATTTAACAAGAAAGTCAGACGACAAGAGTATCAAGTTGAGGACCTGGTAATCAAGCACATTATCTTACCTCAAGGTGATCCCAGGGGAAAATGGACCCCTACTTACGAAGGGCCATTTGTGGTTAAGAACATCTTCTCAAGAGGAGCTATGATTCTAACCACCATGGATGGTGACGACCTTCCTCACCCCGTCAATGCGGACATAGTGAAAAGATACTACGCATAATAAAAGACCCGCTAGGTTGACTGGCCTACGCAAAAATAAGGGCTTCCCGGTGAACCAAAAGGGTTCGGGCAAAAATAAGGGATGAAAATAAAAAAAAATCTGTACACCCGGCAAGTCGAAAACCTGAAAAGGCGGCTTGGGAAAAAAGGGGTATCTCGGTGGACTGAAAACCCGAAAGGGCGGTCCAAGAAAAAGTTAGGGATCAAAGCATAACACTATGTCTCATTGGATCACCTTGCATCCAGACTTCGGTATCGACTATCAAGCTCGGACGGCACTAATCAATCTGATTCATCTTCAACCAAGCACCAAAGGGATGAGATGCTTGAGGACATAAAGGCAATAGCAGAGTTGGAACCCAGTGGGACTATTCACATAGTTGTTTTGTTTATTTTTCACAAATTGTGTAAATTCTATTTGTTCGGAGGCGTTCTCTTACTAGGACGTCAGCCTCTTGTACAAAAAACACCTATTTACAGGCCAAACTTCAAAATCAATACAATTCATTTTCAGACAAATTTCAAACTGTTTTTCCTTTTATCTGTTTTGTTTTGCAAAGAACATCCAATGTTTGTTTTTGATATATGCATTTGACATTAATTGCTGATCATAAATATTTACATGCGAAACAAAAGATGAATTACTGGTAATATCAGAAACAGGGGCAATAAGAAGTGTCTAAGTTGTACAGTTGTTCTGTCCACCAGATACAAAGGTAGATTCAGCTGAAGAATATGGCTAGGATACCTTCACTCCCTGCAGAGTAAGACAGTAATGGTAGCTCTCCCCAACTGAGACTTGAAAACTGTGAATGAATCTGCAATGCTCTCCCCAAGAAGTTTGGTCTACTATCAGCACTAAAAAGGTCTTAATATTCCCCAACGGAGTATAAGAATATTCCCTAACAAGTATCAGAGTATCCCCGACAGTCTTAATATTTCCCAGTGAAGTATAAGAATGTTCCCCAGAAGAATACAAGATACCCCCAGTGGAGTCAATATTTCCCCAGCACGGTCTGAAAAAAGCTTCCCCAACGGAATTGAATCAACATCCCCAGTAGACTCTGGAAGTTTATCCCCAGCGGAGTACAAAAATAAATCTCCCCAACCGAGTTCAAAAGATCATTCCCAGCAGAACTCAGAGGATTATCCCCACAAAAGTCTAACAGGGTTATCCCCAGCAAGTTGCAACCGAAAGATCATCCTCAACGAAGTTCTTTCCTTTCACAAACAGGAATTCAATCCTCAACAGATTTAATATCACCAGCAACGGTAATCCATCCCCAGTGGAGTTTATCGTTGGAATCCCCAGCGGAGTTTATCGTTAAAATCCTCAGTAGAGCATCTCTTCCCCACAGAGTAATCTCCTTATCAGTTTATTCCCCAACGGAGTTCTCTTCTACCGCAGGTTTATTCTTGCAATCATCTTCATCACCATCCCCAGCGAAAACGAAGAATTCAACTCTACTTTCCAGCAGCTATCCGGGATTTATTTTCCCCAGCTAAAACATCACATTTCCATACATCATGATACATGCATATACGCATTATATAATACAATCTCATTTATGTTGAGAACATCATTGATTGATCCATATCATGCATTGCATATGACTGACCTTTACCTTTCAGGAAAGATCCAGTTAAGTTCTCAGCTATGTCAAAGACCTTCTCTGGTCCAGTTAAATCAATTCCTAAAGATTTTTCTGATGCCGATCCAGTCAAAGGCCTCCTATGGTCCAGTCAAATCGATTCCTAAAGATTTTTCTGATGCCAATCCAGTCAAAGAAGATAAGACCTTCTCTGGTCCATTCAAATCGATTCCTAAAGATTTTTCTGATTCCGATCCAGTTGAAGTTATTCCAAGACCTTGTCTGGTCCATTTAAATCGATTCCTAAAGATTTTTCTGATGCCGATCCAGTCAAAGGCCTCCTCTGGTCCAGTTAAATTGATTCCTAAAAAATTTTCTGATGCCGATCCAGTTGAAGATTCCAAGACCTTGCCTGGTCCAGTTAAATCGATTCCTAAAGATTTTTCTGATGCCAATCCAGTCAAAGAAGACAAAACCTCCTCTGGTCCAGTTAAATCGATTCCTAAAGATTTTTCTGATGCCAATCTAGTCAAAGAAGACAAAACCTCCTATGGTCCAGTTAAATCGATTCCTAAATATTTTTATGATGCCAATCCAGTCAAAGAAGACAAAACCTCCTCTGGTCCAGTTAAATCGATTCCTAAAGATTTTTCTGATGCCAATCCAGTCAAAGAAGACAAAACCTCCTCTGGTCCAGTTAAATCGATTCCTAAAGATATTTCTGATGCCAATCCAGTCAAAGAAGACAAATCCTCCTCTGGTCCAGTTAAATCGATTCCTAAAGATTTTTCTGATGCCAATCCAGTCAAAGAAGAAAAGACCTCCTTTGGTCTAGTTAAATCGATTCCTAAAGATTTTTCTGATGCCGATCCAGTCAAAGAAGACAAGACCTCCTCTGGTTCAGTCAGATCGCCGATAAGATCTCCCTGATTCGTATTCCAGTCAAAGTCCAGACCACCTATCAACAGTCTCCGAATGACATCTGTAAGCCTATTCCCGACATCACAATGCTGATACCACTTCATGCGAGTGCAAATTTCTGGGCACTCTAGTGTTCAATCATCTTCCACCTTTGGATCATGAAAGGCCCGAAAGCCAATCTATATCCTCAGGTTTAAGAAGATTGAACAGGGGCAGTTGTTGTACCCCAAAATTTTCCCTCCCATATTTCTCAAAGACATGGCAAGAATAATCTCCAAGTTGCTCAAGACTGCTCAAGAGTTGGACAGTCAAATCATCTCCTAAGGCAGTCAGTCTCAAATAAGGGTTTTGTGTTGCATCAATATCCTTACATCCAAATGACCTCAAGTTATCCCCAATATCCTAACATGTTCTCAAGTTCATCCATGTCAAATTTCAAGCCTTGCAGAGGAAGTTTGGTCAGTCAATTGCTCAAGAGGCCCAAAAATTAACTGTGCTATGGCAAAAGTCAATTGTGACCTACAAATAGTCAAACCTCAATATTTTTTGTCAACATTCTCATTTTGAAGGATAATTCATCATTTTATCAAGGTTTGATCATGATTCATCAAGGATTGCTCAAAATTCATCATGATTCAAAAGTTGCTAAATTAGGGTTTTATAGGAAAAGTCAACTCAACTTTGACCAAGCATAACATTCTCATACTTTATGAGAAATGACCCATCCAAAGCTCATTTTGAAGAATATGCAATTTCATACAATCCACATTCACACCCCAAGATCAAGAAATGCACTCACAAAAAGTTACAAATTTGGACATTATAGGTCATTTTTGAAAGTCAACAAAAACACCTTTTTTCAAAAGCTTATAACTGGAGCATGGAATATAAAAATGATATGAGACAAAAAGGGTTGGTTATAGGACATCTCATGCTTTCTGAAAAGTCCAAGAACACCTCCAAAAGTTCAAAATTGAAGAAGTTATGCATTGTTGAAGTTGGGCATTTTTCCAAAATTGCCAAAAGTCAACTATCCCCAAAACATCAAATTTTGTCAAAAGGGTCCACTTTTGTCCACTTGATTTGATCTTGTCACACTACACATGTGTCCTATCTTCAGTCTTGTGTCCAATTATTAATTTTTCTATTTTTATTTGATTTTTATTGAATTAATTTATTTTTAATCAATTTAAATCCAAATAAAATCCAAATCTTGATCACTTGGAATCTTTTTGATTGATACAGGTCTTAAATATCATTATGGACATGATCAAATTCGAATCAAGCCATATCATGCACAAAATATTGGTTTTTGGTCAAATTTGGAAGCTTTTTCATGGAAGATCAAATCATATCTCCAAGCATTGATTGGCAAAGATTCAAGTCCAAATATTTGACCTAATTCACTCCATGTTACATATACAAGCTAAAGAGGCACGAATCAGAACCTAGAGGCTGCACAATCAGAAGAACAAAAACTTGAAAAAGGCATAAAAACTTGGAACTGAAATCCTTGTTAGAGGCGAATTCAAAGCAAAAACTCAACATAGACCTCTTGCTGGACATCCACTGAGTCTATAGCAATCAAAAGCAAGGCCATTCCCTTCCTCAATCGCGCTGTAAGTCTCTCTAAACCTTGCCATGTACTCGAAATCGCAATCTCTCATTCTTGCATTTTTTTGACAAATTATTGGCATGATCATGATCCTTGTATGATTTCTAAACTTTCTGCAATATTTGATTGTGTTTTTATAGCCTGTAATGCCATACCCGAATCTAACGTTCTTGTTTCTTGTTTTTGGGCGTTTTAGTTTCAGGAAAAATCAAGGCAAATAATGGACATGGATGAAATCATGAGAAGAAGACGAACATGGCTATGGTCTTAGAATTAATTTCCGTGGCCTGAATCTGATTTTAGGAGACACCTACGCATTTAGCTGCGGATGGAAATCCGCAGGTAAAATAACTAGGTCTCAGTGGAGAAGACGAAGACGTGCCCTCTCCCCCATTGGCCCATTCATATTTCGCGCTTTTAATTTTTTTAATTCTGGCATATGACTTGTTTCCAATATAATGATTAGTTGGTATTCCACTAACAAATGAAACATAGTGGTGCAGTGGCCATGCGAACGTTCAAAATCCAATGGGACCTGGGTTTGAATCCCAGGTCCCCCACATATTTTCTCTTGTTTTTCTTCAGATATTCCAATGCATTTCACAGATTATGGCCTATCATACAGCCTCATTCAGATGCCTGCAAGATGGCCCCATGCTAGATCTGGTGGCCCAAAGGTGATATCCACCATACACCCAAGTCAACATGCGCGTGGGGAAGCAGAAAAGTCAATCATGCTGGCTTGTATTGGGCCACAAAAATTGCTGATCTCACATCCAAATCAGGCCCAAACCCCCCTTTGGTTATTTCTTTTTCTTTTCATTTTATTTATTTATTTGTTTTGTATTATTCTTTTTATTATCACTAACGAATTAAATTTTTTCCTCATAAAATCAAAAACCAAAAAATATATTTTATTTATTAAAATTAAATTCATGGCTTTATTTTTGTAAATAAATTAATTTAATTAATTTAGTGTTAATTAGGTTTAACTTTTAATATTTTTGCAATATTTAAAATCAATGTAGATAATTAGGTTTTACTAACTTTAAATCAATTTATTTTATTTCTTAAAATATCCAAAAATCCAAAAATATCTTTTTTAATTAATTAATTTATTTATTTATTTAATTAACTTAGTTTAATTTCTTTTAATTAAAAAATAACCAAAAAAATTGCTTTCTTTCAAAAAAGGGTCAAAACCCTAAAAAAATTCGCATTCGATTTAACTTTCCGCACGCGATCCATTTATGATATTGATGTAATTGTTTCCTGGAATGTAATAGTTTTAATTAGGACTTTATTTTATCGCTTTCTTTTATTTTTCGCAATTTAATTTCAAGGGTTGTTTTTTGCGATGTAATTACCCGACGCCTTGTAATAGTTTAGATTTAATTTCCGCAATTTAATTTCCGCAAATTATACATTGTTAGATGTTTGATAATAGGGAATGCATGACAAGATTAAATGTATGAACTTAAAATCAACATAACTCACCCATGACATGTACAAAGATAAAATTAACCGAAATAACACACTCGCACATGCGCACTCTTAGGGTACACCTCGCTTGGTTGCCTTCAAACATGGTCATTGAGTATAGGAAGTTTTAGAGGTCGCCCTCTTGTCCAAAGATCATAGTTGCCTCGAAAGGGTTGCCTCGGAAAAATGACCTAAGACATTAGGGTTACCACTAAGGCGTCCTAACATTGCTTTAGTGACCATACGTCCCTTAATCTAATTGACCCTTAAAACTCCAACGACGGTGCTACCTACTCATCCATAGTGGGATAGCATTGTCTAAAGGACATTAGCACAGATTGATTCCTTTTTCGAGTAGGTAGATGGTTCTTAAGTACTTGCTCCTTTCAAAACAAAACAAAACTTTTCGCACTTACACCTTTCAAACAAAAAAAAAAACTTCTTCAAACCCACAAACAAAAGAAAAGCAAATTTTGAAAACACTTTGATCAAGTACCTAAGAGCCCGTGGATAACCACGGATAGAAAGGGTGCTAATACCTTCCCTTTCTATAATCTACCCCCGGACCCGAGAAACATCTCGAAAAAGGAATTTTTCTGTGCTTTTTTCCTTTCGTTGTTGGATAAAATAAAAGACGGTGGCGACTCTTGCTTATCGCGACATTTTGCAAAAACAAACGCAAAACGCGAACCAGCATTCCAAAATAGTCAGTTCTCTCCCACCTTATCACAACACCTGTACCCTCGCGAAAAATTTATATAAACTGTAGCTTAGTCGTTTTGGAAAAAAACTAAGGAAAAAGTGAAAACAAGATTTGAAATTAAATGATTAATTCATCATGAATATGGAAACTAGAAAAAGCATGAGCTTTAGAGAAGAAGAGACTACATCTTAGCAATTTATTTGAAGTGAAATGGTGGAGAATTCTACCTGAATGAAGTTCACCAAATTCGCTCTACAACTGAAATTCTATAACGTGATTATATGCACGATCATTCTTGCTAATGGTCTGGTTAGCTTCAATGAGTGTTAAGGAAGCTAACTGAGTGGAGTTTTTGTGAATTAAGGTGAGGAAATGAGAAATTGAAATTCAAGCTCAAGAGTTGATGTGGGATATTGGCAGGGTGATTGCGGCTATCAAATCTTGAGGAAATAAGTGGAATGTTCTTGTTATTTATAGTTGAGCATGATGGAAGGAAAACTTACATAAATGATCAAGTATGAGTCGAATTTGTGTGCACCTGCATCATGAGAAAAGTGTGTCTTGTAATCCGTCCAAACTCACTCAATTCCTACATTTGATGCTTAAATAAGCCTGAGAAAGTTTGTTAAACATGTTTAAGTGAAAAACACACACAAAATTTGTGATCAGAATGCGCGTTATGAAAATTAAATTCTGGATTTTGAAGAAAACATCAGTTTCATGGTACCAACTTTGCAAGCATGGTGCAAGTAACTCAGGAGGCTTTATGATGCAATCTTGGTTTCTTTGGAAAGCTGGATGATCAATCTTGACAATTTACTTTAAAATTTTTCGTTTGGATGCTTGAGAAGAAAGTTATATCCATTTGAAATCAAGGAAAACACACGGACATTTTGTACTTAGAAAAATTCTAAGTATAGATACTTAAAATGACCTATAATGTCTTGCAAACTTACAAGCCTTTCCACTATAAATTTGATCTTGATCCTTGAAGATGAAATGTTGTAGACCCTTTGAATTAAATTATGGAATTTAGGTCATTCAAAAATCATAAAAATTGAAAGATTTATGGTCTTTGGAAGATGAGGATCAAATTTGGGGAAATTTACAAATGACCTATAATTTTTTCAATTCTTAAACAAAATTCTAAGCATTTTCAATCCTAGAACATTGAAACAAAGTTGTAGTAGACTTCCAAAAGATAATTGTAGGAAAATAATGAGCTTAGGGAGATAAAAATTGACCAAGTTATGATCCTTTGAAGTCACACAAGAGAATTTGATAGCCTTTTTAAAGGACTTGTAATCTTCTTTAACCATTAGTGATCTTCCATTCAAAATTAGCCTTAGATCCTTGAAGAGAGGATGTTAGGGACTCTTTAAAGAGAGTCATTGATTTGGAATAAACCTAATATCTCAAAAAATAAGCAAGATATGGTCCTTGGAAGTCAACAAACCCTAGCTCTGAGAGTGTCAAAATGACTTGTAATCCCTTTCAACTTTTGATTACTTTCCTTGCATAATTGGATCTTGTCTTGTGAAGAGAAATTGTGGTAGATGATGATATGAACCTATAGAAAAAATAAACAAATCAAAATATTGAAAATTGAGGGAGTTATGCACTTGTGATCACTGAACCAAGCACTTGCTCAATTAGGTCAAACTTGTTGAATCAAACTTTAGACTTTTGATCGTTCTTTGTAAAATAGAGCAATATGGATCACATTAGACCTTGAAATGTTGTTGTCTTGAATCACACTCAAATATGGAGCTTAAATCTCAAATTTACTTGTTGAAGAAGGCAGGTAAATAAACACATGAACTTATGAATCTTTTTGATGAATACCACCACCAACCATGAGGAAAACTTAAACTAAATAAAGTGATAGAGCTCTTTGAACTAAAAAACTTTAATATCATTAACATAGCCTTTAGGCTTAAGCTCTTGCAATCCATTAAAGAACCATTTGATTTAGGATTATCCTACAAAACCCTAGGTTAGATGGTGAGATGGATTCATTTGTGTCATCATCTACAATATGAAAATCCAAAGAAACATATATACATATTTTGATGTTATTTAAAAATTATTCCACCTAAAAAATAACCTGTACAAGATACACAATTCAAGTTTCTTGGTGATCCCTCAAGAGCAAACATAAAGATAGGATGAAGTAGAAGGGAGAACCACCACTAATGTGTCATCTTGATGTATTGATGATATGAGATAATGAGATATATTAGAGGCATAAATTGGGGTATAATAGTCGCATTGACGGCACAAGTAGAGAGACTTTATTTATCTCAGAGACGGGATCCAGGACATGGGAGTGACAGCCCTGTGGGATAGAAGTATAGCACACCAAGTTCTTTCTTTTCTTTCTCACCTTGGATTAAAAAATTGAGGATAATGTTTGATTAAAGTGCGGGAGAGGAATTTTACTTGCTTTCTAGTTAGATTTCCTGTTTTCTTTATTGCTTCCTAGTATTTTGTTTCCTTATATTTAGTTTGTTTTTTTCGAGTCATTGCATGGGCTATCGAATCATTATGTGTTGTTTTTGTTGTTTATTGAACATTCCCTTTTGTTGAGCCATGCCAAAAAAATTTGCGGTGTTTGTTTTAATTTTATGGGACATTAAACAAGCTTAGGACATGTTATGGAGACTTGGGAAATGTCTGAAGATATCGTTATCGTTTTAACATCGCAAGTATTTTTATTAACATCGCATGCCTTAGCCTTGAATTCTCACCCTAGAATTAGCCCTTAAGTAGTTTATTTTAGCAGTCAGCTCCAACTTAAGCATGCTCTACATAAGGAAGCCGGTAAATATAAGTGAATGGTCCTAATTTTATTTTCTTCTATGATTAATTGAAAATAGGGAATGCGCCTTCTAAGTTAGGTGATCCTCACCTGGTCGCTTAACCCAACAGTTGTGGAACCAATAAAAATAGAGAAAAACTTGTTGTTAGTTGGTTCAGAGGTATATGGTGCTGAACTTGGTAGGGAGGATTATGGTTTGATCCCTGGCAACTACATAGGGAAAGAAAAGGGGTTTCACCACTTAAAGTACCAGAACCCCGTGCAAAAAGATCATAATCACTAACTGATCGCCATGTATGGATAACAAGCTTAATGTGATTACACCTGAATGAAAAAGGATGAAAAATGGGATGAAGAAGTTAGGCTTAAGCATAATGACATGATACATATTAGTTTGTATAGGAAAGAGACTTGTGCCCACAAAAATACAGAATATGTTATTACGATGCCCTTGTTTTTGTGATTTAGTACCTATTGTTACAACCTTGTTCAAAGTGGAGTCTTTAAGCCCATAATAGCTATCAAATGTCATTGTTTACTTTCATTTTTATTGAGGACAAACAATGGTTCAAGTATGGGGGAGTTTGATAAAAACAAATTATACCATTTATTTGACTCGATTTGTGCATGCTTTATTGTCATTTTGCTTTACATTTCAACATTTATGTTGGAATTTGTGTGTGTTTCAATTATTTTACCATTTAGTAGTCATATGCGACAAAATGGAGCAAAACAGATGAAAAATGGATGAAATAGAACAGTTTGCAATCAAGCCGACCACCATGGCATTCACCATAGAGGTGGCCATGAGTGGTCCACGTCTCCACGGTCAAAAGACCAAGTCCTGCCCACTTTGAGAGCATGGCGTTTACCATGGAGGTGTGGCGGTCGCCACAAGTTAAAAATGTGCTACAGTTGAATTGGGTTTGCTAGATCTCCCGCTCCCTCCATTCTCTCCTATTTTTCCTTACGAAATCAGTAACTCCCACCAGCATTTTAGGGTTGCATTTTAATTATAAATAAGTCTTTAGAATTTAATTTTGGACAATCCAAGCTTAGTTACAAACTTAAGCCTTATACTGTCAAATTTGTAAGCGATTAACTCTTCACATTAGAGAGTTATCGCACTGTTGATTGAGTCTGTAATTGAGTTTGGAGTAACTTATATCAAAGTTTTAATCTTTCCATCATTTTACTTTTTGTATTCAAGCTTCAGTAATCTACTCTTGTACTAGAATAAAGTCTATTAGGAGCAGGTTTCTATTTATTGTGTTATATTTATTTTATCTTATTCTTTACTTAATCGCATGTTCTTCTTCTACTTTTATTCCACTTGCATGTTTATATTTTTATTCAATATGTCTACTATATTTTATTTCATGATCAAAAAAAATTTTTTATCACCTTTTGTAAACATGTCTAGCTAAATTAAAAGTGTTGGAATGTGAGGATCGTTGATTTGAAGGTACTCTAAATCGTTGTTCTTAAGAAAAGCTTATGGGGCTATTTTGGCTTTAATTACAACATTTCTAAACTTAAAATTATCGGTTACTACGAAAGTAGAATCATTTAGACATTGTGTAAGACCGAAATTCGTCTGGTACAAAAGATTTCAGTTGTTTAGTTTTTAATTTATAAAAATCGCGAAAGATATTTGTTAAGTATTTAGGAAGGTTAGTATTTTAATAAATTACTTTTGAACTTATTTTCGAACGCGTTTGTAAGTTTAAGGTACGGTTGGTCGAGCGAACGTCGGGAACCCTTTAAAGTCCTATTTTCCAATCAAAACATCTTTTCATCTCAGTAAAAGAAACTTATTTATAAATAAGGTGTACTTTTCTAAAGTAAAACGCGTCGGGCACACGACAACGAACGATATAAATTATAGAGTAAAATATGATTATGATTACGTGACAAAGGAGGTTTCTTTTTAATTAGTTCTTTTTCAAAGAGGAAAACATTGTCTCATAGTTGACTAAATTTAGTAACAACAAGAGTATCAATGAACTAATGAGATGCACATTCCAGCATTGCATTTCTGAATCATTTCTATAGTTTATTATTTTCTTTTGTTTTCACAACCAAACACTTATTTTTATTCACCTTAGATAAACACTGTAGAATAAATAACAATTTCTTGACTATTAGGTCTTTGTGGGTTTGGCACTCTTTATATTACTCTAATATTTTTCGTACATTTGAGAAATACCTCATCATTCATTTGCGGTAAACTCTTTAAAATCCTCTAGCATCCCTAAGGCTTATTCTGGAATTTATGTTTCCTCCTTTAGAACAATCATTAACTCTTTAATCACCACTAGACATAAATTTTAGTTTCTATAAAAACCTCATCAAACTCTTGCTCACTTTGCATCATCACTAAGAGATTAAACTTCTTTTCTATTGGACTCTTATCGACCTGCAAAAGAGGAGTCATATCAATTTTATTTGTGCCCTCGTGTAAACATCATCATGTTATCTCGTCCTAGATAAGTGATATCATTATCAAACTTCTAAGGCCACTACAAAAAATATGCCATTTAGCGGCAGTTCCTTTTGCAATTTGCGGAGGTTTCCAACCTCTACAAATCATTTAGCGACTGTTGTTACATGTGCCACAGTATATTTGCGAGGGTTTTATGCAAACTCTGATATTTTTTATGGAGGTTAATTTATAGAGGATGTCACATCTGCGTCATGGAAGTATTATTGCGGAGGTTTTTAACCTCCTCGATATTTCTCATATATCAACTTAAATATTACTATTTTTGAGTGACTAATTTTGTTTACCTCAAATATTTACATTGATTTTATTTGAAATATTTATGTAATTTCTTAATATACAAAATTTGCAATAAATAAATAAATGCTCAAAAATTTAAATAAATAAATGCTCAAAATAAATTCTTTAAAAGAATAGTCAAAGATATTAACATAAATGTACTCTAAATATCAAATGTGAAATTACATCTCAAAATTCAAAATAGAAAAATATAAATGTTATACTACGAAAACCTAAAAAATTATTAATTGTTGCTTCAACTAGTTGATCATCTTGCATCCATATACAAATTAAACCCATTATATGCATTAGTTGACTTTTTCTATCTCTAATTCTACTTCCAAGAGTTATTTACCTATATAAAGCAAATAACATAGATGTTTAATAAAGGGTTAAATATATTTTTATTCCTAATAAATAATGTATATTTTGGTTTTAGTCTCTCTAAACATTTCTTTCAAAAAATAGTTTCTCTAAAATTTTCCATCGCGACTAATGGAAGGTGACGTGGTTGTACACGTGTATATTTAAATTCATTTTTTTTAATTTTATTTTGATTAAAATGTATTATTTGATATATTACGTGGTATATAGCCAAAATAAAATCTAATTTATAACTTACATTGCAATTTTAATTTTTAACCTAGCCTTCATAATCTTCATTGTTGTCATCTCTTTCATTCATTGCAGATCCATCTCCTTATTTGTTTCATCTCGTATCTTATATTCAATGGGTTATTCGAAGACAAGCTCATCAAAAGACATATCTTTATCATCTTCTTCTGTAAAATATCGAGCTGGCCATTTATGTGGTTGATAGGGTCAGATAGTGTCGTACCAATGCAAGAACGGGGAAAATAAAGGAAGACTATTTTGGAGATGTCCATTTTGAAAGAGTGATGAGATGTGTGATTTGTTCAGATGAGATGAAGACATGGGAGATAAATCTGAAAATCAAGATGGGAGCATGTTCAAGTCGGATTTTTAAGCTATGGAAGCAATGGGATATTTGAAAGATTTGTATGAGGATACAAAGAAGAATAACAAAAATTTGAAGGCCAAACTCAAAGTAGAGTAATTTTTTGGAAAAATGAAAATGTTCTTATTTGTAACTTCCTTGACGTTTAATGTCTATTTTGTTTTGATACGTAATTGTTGATGAAATGTTTATCAATGTTTTATCTTTGGTTAATGTATGTTAGGTTAGTAGGCAATGTATCAGTAATGTTTGTTTGATAATGTATCAGTTATTTGTGTTTGGTTAAATTATCTTTGGTTAGTGTTATAATGTTGATGTAATGTATCTTTGGTTAATGAATCTTTGGCACAATTGTCACAACTTTCAAACCATAAATTTTAACCTATTTCATAACAAGATTGAGGTCCCAAAAAATATATTTTATAACAGACATTTGAGGAGAATACATAAGTTTGATGTTCGAAAACAAAAGACTACATATGTTTGATATTACATTAAGATTATTGTCCTAAACAAAAGATTACTTAATGAACTTGTCCAAAATAAAAGAGTACATAATGAATTAAAAACAACATATTCCATAGTATAAATTCAGATTCAAACTCTTCCCAATATTATTCCAAGATATCTTCCCCTTAGCACTACTAACGTTTATGTTGTCTTCAGGAATCACAATTTTATCCTTAGCATGCTTTTCAGGTCACTGAATGTCACATGTTTTCAATGTTCTAAGTCGATCACCCTTCCTTTTTGTAATTTAAACATTCTTGGTGGTTTTTCTTGTTGGTATCAAACCTTTCACCTATTATGATAGCATAATATTACTTTTTGAATTGACATAATACCACAAACTATATCAGTTTATATAAGTTGGTAACTTACAAGATCACTCATACTTGGGCACTAAGTAGATGCTTTTCCTTTTTTCTATTGGACAAATGAATGTTCTGATGATAGACTTATGCACCTTAGATTTTTTACCAATAAATGTTTTGACAGTTGGCATTGGCTTCATAGTTTGTTGGGCAGGAACCGGTGTTTCACTAATGGTATCAACATTATTTTGGTTAACAACATCAGGTTATTATGCACTAATTAGGTTAACACTAGCATAATGTCTTATAGGAACATGTGGTTTTACAAGACTATTGGCATTACTAAGTGGTTCAATGTTCAGTATATCTTTATCATTTCCTAGTATTGGCAAGGCATCAGGCTATATCCCACAATACCTTTTGTTTTCTTCACTAGAACATACAGAAACTTATGTTATATATTGATTAGAAGTTGTTGCAGGAGCCTCATCAGGTTGAACATGTGTCTTTTTCTTTTTACTTGGGCCTCCTTTCTTATATATCCCTTTGGCCATACCCTGTAACATACACAATTTGAGACAAGAATAAATGAGAGTAAAAAAACAAATGCGTCAAGAGTACATAATGATACTAACCCTCTTTAGGTGACATCTATCTAATCCCATTATTGATATACATCCCTGAGACAATTCCTTTTTTGTCCCATCAAAACAATGTAACATTTTTCAAATCTCGGTGGCAACTCAGGTCTCGATCTACCAATGTTTAGTTGGATGTGTTTCCTTTACAATTCCTCCTTAATTCAATATCATATGACCATAACATACTATATTTCTTGCTTGAATCTCCTTCAACAACTTGTCTTGCCAACTTTATAGCTTTGAAAGCTCTACAAACAATGATCTAAGTAGAAAACCTTCGTCTTACATCTGTTACAACTTCATTTAACTTCATATTAGAATTGTTATCAACTTGTCTACTATTATCTTAGTAACCCATTCAGCCTTGGCATTCTTATAGAAGAACTGCTACCACACTTGTGTTTGTGCAACAAAGATTTTATCTTAAATATTGTAGTTCTTAAAACTCTACTGCATAGTATAGTATAGTCACAATGCTTCTTGTGTTTAAAAATAACCATAAACCTATTAGCATCATTTTTGGAAAATGTTACTTATATACCATTCAAAACATTGTGTTCCATTATGGACTCTTAAAATTGCTCAAAGATGAAAGTTCCATCACTACCTTGAATTTGAAATATTTTGTAAGTGTTTCCTCTTCAATAAACCTAATCACTACAGGAATGTCATCACAACAATCTTCATCATCCCCAATGTCAAGCTCATTTGTTTTGTAATATTCTTATATATAATGTTCCTTATCCATCTATTCGGTGATAAACCTAGGGTTCGTTGGTTGACTTTTATCAGTACCATTAGCATTCTCATTTCTACACACGCTTTCAAAGTTAAATCCTTCTTAAAGGTCTTCACCACTATCTTCCTCACCACTTTCATGTCCCTTTTGTCTCTCTATAAGTCTCTCCATATAGGTTAAAGCACCTTTAGTTGGTATCGAATCGGTATTCATTTCAACTTCACAATGATTGTTCTCGGAAAACAAAGCTAACAAGCCTGCATCTTATTCATATCTAAAAAGTTTATGATCTTTTCCAAAGAAAACTCTCCATGTTTATACCATATTTTTACTTTATCTACACTAAACTCATAGTCCATCCCTTTAATAAGGTTACGAGCTTCAAAGAATGACTAGAAATTTGTGTCTTGTCCACTGAATAGATAAATATCCCCACCTTCATACTTTAACTTTGGTTTTTTTTTACAAAAGAACCTTTTGTATAAAACATATCCTTCAATAACCCTAACCTGTAAATAGGGTAAATTCGACATTACAACACAATAATGCAACAAAGTGGACCACACATAATGCAAAAAGCTATTAGTTTGTCGGGAAAGTGGGTACCATAAACAATGCAAAAAACATGATAACAAACCTATCTTATCCGTCAGAACACAAATTTGAGAAAAAAATGTTCAAATGATACAAAAATATAAACGATGCAATGGAGCATCAAACAACGGAATTGTTAACGAGTTGTAAACATCTTCACTTCAAAATTAACTTGCTGAAAGAAATAATAAAGGGAAACAAAATCTTCTAAGTGCGCCTACAGATTTCTTCTCTGAAGCCATCAACCATAGTCCTACAAATATTGAGGTAGTCTTCAATGTCTTTTGGAAGTGGGACCATCACATTTTCCGCGTATCTCAAACTTCTAGGGATGTCACCAATGAGATTGTTGGCTAAGAAGGCAGGTCTTGCATGCTTGTCTTTATAGAAACGATATTCTTGGTAGAGGTCCAGAATTATCTTATGATTATCCTTTCCTACTTTGGCAATCTTTGGCAGGTCTTGCATGCTTGTCTTTATAGAAACGATATTCTTGGTATAGTTTCCTTTGTATGAGGAAATTCTTTTGGAGGACTTCTATCTCATGAGAAACTTGCTCATATTCATTAGTCTTTTGGGTGAGAATTCTTTCTTCCCTCATCCTCTTGAGACGTTCCCCTACATCAGATTCTAGGCTATCTTAGAGTCTCATAATAAGATACTTCATTTTCTCTTCTTTATCTAAAGAAGCTTGAGCCGAACTTTGAATTTGATCCCTCAAATCTTCTTTCATCTCCATTTTGTCTTGCATTTTCTTTTCGTACCACCTACTTAGCCTCCCGATTTCACTAGCATCATCTTCCAAACATTGGTTGTGGGAATCCAAGTTAAAGGTAGCACTCAATAACCCTTCATTCGAAAGTTTCCGCCTAAGACTCTCTTTATCAAATGCTTCTTGGTCTTTCTGAATCTGTTGATCTTTGGACTCAAGCTCGCATTGCATTTGTCTTTTTTCCATAGCCATGTTATGGAGGTTAAGCTCCAATTCTACTTTCTCCTTTTGAACCTGATTCAAAGCTTTCTTCAAGTTGTCTATTTCTTCTAAGGACAAAGGCATAGGATCTAGGAAATCTGGCTTGTACTCAGGATCAATGTTAAATGGTAACTTAAGAACTTGCACCCTATCGAAAACCCATCGAGTTTAAAGTTCTTTCGCCACAACATTCTTTCTTTCGGCCTTTATTTTTTTAACCCTATTCAAATCTCGGATGACCTTATTGAGAAACTCTCGGTCGTTTTTGCCCATGTCGTGAATGATTAATTGTTGAAGTTGTTCATTGAAGGGTTTATCCTCCAAAGGGTACCCTAGTTGTCGCAAATCCAAAGTAGGATTGTAAATGATGCAACCACGTGACCCAATAAACAGAACATTCAGAAAATCTCCACAACTGTAAATGATATCTCCAATGTTTATCTTTCTTGCATACCATAATATAGAATCAGGAGTAAGAGACCTTAATTTTTTAGGCCACACAAATCGTGTTAGAGTTTTAATCATATAGTCTTTTTTATAGAGATAAGACATAAACCAATAATATAAGAGCGAGATACAAAAGTTTAGCATACCCATCCCATTTTCATAACGAGTGTGAAGAGCATAATAAATATTAGTAAGTAAGGCGGGAGGTGGCTCCACATTCAAAGCTTTCATGCCCTAACACACCCTAATAGTTGCAGGGTCAATATAGTCCAACGTCTGTGGAAACAGAATTACAGCAAAGATAAGTAGCCCTAATTAATTAACACAAGACTCCCATTCTTTGTTATTGGCAAAAGAAAGGGCTTTAGCTTCTAAATAGTATCTTTTAACCCCTTGTACACCACCTTCTTTTTTGTAATTAAGTGGTAATTCAGAATAAGGGGGTCCCTAAACCATTTTCTAAGTCCTTAATGTCAATAGTCTGTCAAATTCCCACATAATATTTTTTATTAGAAAAATTCAAAAGTCTATCAAATTCTTCCAAAGTCGACGCTAGTTGAAAGTCTTGGAAGGTAAAACACCTCAATGGAGGACCGTAGAGTTGAACCAAGGCAGAAATAACATCCAATTATACATCCACTTTTTTCAACTCAAGGGTATCCCTATAATGGCGAGTGAACATCTTCAAAGCTTTTTCAGACAAATTCCCTTTGATGGTCTTCATCTTCCTCATATCTGGCTTGACGATACTAACATCGATGTTGCACCCCAAAATTTACCCTCTTGATTTAGGCTTATGTTTCATCATGAATATCATATTGCATTGCATTCATACATTGTGATGGGATCAAAGTACTTTGGTTATCAAGTCTTCCTCAAGCTTGGAAGGTTGATTGCATTGACAAGTTGCTCAAGTAGAATTTTATCATCTAAACCTCTGGATCTTTCAAGCTCAAAAGTTATTGCATATCTCAAGATGTTTTATCCATATCTTTGGATCATCAGAGGATTGAAGTTTGTGTTTGATTATAAGAAGAATCACTCTTTTGATTCACCAGTCAAATTAGGGTTTTGCTTGATCAAGGCTATTGATCAATGTGCAAGTCATGATTTGGAAGATACAACATGTCTTTGGTATTTGAGAAGTCCTTGTACAAGAAATTGGTCAAGATGCCCAGAGGATTTGAAGTTTTGAAGATGATCCATCAGTCTCCTGAGGTGTTAACCAAAACTAGGGTTTGGGTTTTTATCAGTACTTCTTGAGAATTTTGAAGTGAAACTTTGTACATGGCCTCTATATATTTGGAAGATCATATGCTTGAAGTCTTGATCATCAATTTTGAAGGGAAGTGGATCAATTAATTCAAAGGGGCAAAATGGTCATTTTGGTCAAAATCAGTCAAAGTCATGGTTGACCAAGTGAATTTTGGTCAACCATCAATTCAAGGGTTTAATTTTGATATTTCAAGTTCATTTTGATCATTGGATCAAAGAGATTGAGGTTTGGGTTGAAACTTGTTCATGAAGAAACCTTGAAAGTTTGTAATTTTGGAAAATAAGGACTTAACTTCAAAAATTCATATTTTATTCATCTTTAATCAAAAAAATGCAAATGAAACATGCCTAGAAAGATAAGAGGATGATCTTTCATCTCCCTTTGGTTTCATATCCCAATTATTAAAGAGTTAAGAGTTATAAAGCTTGGAAGTCACAAAATTATAGGTCATTTTCCAAAATTAGTGAATTTCATGTCAAATTTTGAGGACCTTAATAGATACAATTGCAAAAACTCAAAACTAAGGGATTGTAGATATTTTCAACACCTTTCCAAATTATACTCATTTGTGTCCAAATTCAAAAATATGAGCAACTTATGGACTATGGAATTTTGAGACATTTTATTGAATTTTGATAAGTATGCAAAATGGCCATTTCTTGAGAACTTCATTTTTAGACATTATCTTCACTTCTAATCAAGCCCATGAACAATTTGGGACATGTTGAGGCCCATCACACTCACCATTCCGTGCCTCATTTGGTTTTGAACTTGCTTGAATGAAAAAAATACAAAACTTGCTCAAATTTGCAAATTCACCAACACTCTCTCATTTCAAGCAATCATGAGCTGGCACTTTGGAAATGATTTTATGACTTCATTTGGCTCACAAAATGCACAAAAGGAAAGCAAATGCACGAGTGAAACGCAAATTCCATGTGCATCCTCATTTTTGGCCAAAACTTCCAATCCTGCCCTCCAACAGTTTTGAGTGCCAAATACCACTTCTATCCTCTTACTCTTGTGCTATATAACAAGAATCAAGGCCCAGTTGTGAGGGAGGAGGCTCATAATCGCTACATTGCAAATCTTAAAATTTCCAAGCATCTATGCAAATTGCTTTGAATTTCTCTTCTCCTTGGATCATTCTTCAAAATTCTTGGTGATTCAGCTTCAGTGAAGTAAGGAGATCAAGTCTGCACCATTGGATTGCTTCTGGAGTGAAGGAATCGTGTTTCCAGTTTTCACATCCATGTGAGTTTCTTGAACTTTGATTTATGTGTTTCAGCTTGAATTGATGATGTAAATCATGTTCATTGAGTTGCTAGTTGGCCAATCACTAGGATTGATGTATATTTGAGCTTTGATTCGAGCAGAATTATTGAAATCGTGTTCATGACTTTGATGTTTGCAGTGAGTTTTTTTCAGTTTTTGAGACTTTTTTCTTGATCCATGCTTGATCTTTGAGATTGATTCAAATTGCATAATGTAGTATGATATGCTAGCTTTAATTTGCACTTGATTTCATGGATTTTGGTCGAGAAACGAGCATGATTGATGGATCTGAACATAGGCTCATGACCTTTTGTGTTGAACGCGTTTTGCCTTATGCTGGAGGTTGAAGATGAAGTGAGGTGGCACGCTGTGATTGACTTGATTCAAATTTTAATGCATTTCATATTATTTAATTTTAATTGATTTTCTGATTTTTATTTCTTCATCAAAACAATTTATAAAATTCTGAAAATTTATCACAAGTCCAAAATAATTTCTACTATCTTGTATAATTTTATTGGTATTTTTAAAAATGTTTTGATTAGTTTAAAAATTCATAAGTTTAAATAAATGTTTGTTTAAAGATTATTTTTATTTTAATAGTTCTTTTGATCTAAAAATCCCACAAAAAATGTTTTGAAATCATAAAATTATTTAGAATTTGATTCTGAAATTTGTTTGGCATTTTTTCCTATTTTTTATTAGAAGATCAATTTGGGAGTTTTATTTGTTTCTTTTGTTTCACAATTTTATTTTAATATTTTTCTTAATCCAAAAATTCTCAAAAAAATCATATAAACCCGTTTTTAATCATGGTATCTGATTATAATTTTATTTTGGCCTTTTCATTACTTTTGGCTAGGGTTTGCATTTTTGTCATTTAATAATAGTTTAATTGTTTAATTGCTTGTTTAATTTTGTTTTAATATTTCCTTTCATTCAAAAATTCCACAAAAAATCAGGGATGTGTGTTTTTAATTCTTATATTTGAATATAATTTTGGTTGGATATTTTTCTGAATTTTGATTAAAATTTTATTTTAAGATGTGATTATTTGTTTAATTGATTAATTGTTTGAACTTGATTTTTATTTTTGACTTTTCCTTAATTAAAAAAATGTGAAAAAATATGTATTCTGACATTTAGGGTTTCCTTGTGGTTTGCATGATCTTGGTTTGAATTGTTTGAATTTTTATATTAACTAATTAATATTTAAGATTAAAATTTAAACAATTAGGGTTTTGTAGCTTACATTGCAAGTTTCATTTTCAAAACCATTATGCCCTGGATTATTAATGGAATTTAGGTCTTGATTATGGTTCATGAATGTATCGAGGATCTGAAAACCATTTTTCTTGAATTATTTAACTTGGTTTGATATTTTTCCATAAATTATTTTGAAAACTTGTCTAGTTTTGATAGTTTGGCCAACTAGTTTTGAACTTTGGGCTTCATTTGATCCCCTCCTAAACCATTCATGAACTTAATACTTGATTTCTAACTTCTACACACTTCAAAGATGCTAAGAAATTTTTGGTTTGAATTATTGATCCTTGTTTCTATTTTTGATGTATTTTTAAAGTGAAGGTACCCAATTAATGTTGCATATCTTGTTGCAATTTGTTTGATGACCAATGAACTTGAGTGAGGCCTATAATTGGCAACCTAATGATCATGTTAGATATGTTCATCCAAATAAACTTAAGTCATTTCACTTAATGCCCCATGTTTGAATGATTGAACCTTTTGATGCATTGTGTGGGATTCCTCTTCTATTATGCTTGTGAGTTGTGATGAATTAATTGTTCATGATTGAATTGGGGTTGCTACTTAACTTCATGGTCTTTTATTGTATTCTTCTCAAGCTCCCATGATCCATGATTGATATTCAATTGTCAACTCAACATGGTGATAGAAAGGAGCAACATTCCTCTATTTTTGTGACCAAATTAAGCATATGCCTATTTCTTTTTGTCTATCATGTCTAATGTTTTGATATTTTCTATCATGTTTCCTCATTTCATTATGGTGTCATCATCCATCCCTTATGTGAATCATCATTCACTTTATGGAATACTAACTTGGTTGTTGAATGTGCGAGGTACTTTGAGAAAAGTTTTCCATTTTTGACTTAAGGCTATTGTGTTTCACTTTATTTGTGGAACACAATTTATTACATTGGCACTACTCTTGTGCTTGGCATATTTGATAGTCTATGCAGGATATGTATATGTGATTATGAATTCCATACATTGCCCATGGGATCTGTTCATATCTGAAAATCTCAATACTTATATCCTGACGGCGTAATTTCTGACTTGATTTGTCTACTGATGCCAACTTGCTTGAAGTTCTCTGGGTTTCTTTTATTCTTGCTCAGTTTCTACATATAGTTATCCGTTTGGTATTGCACTATTTCCTTTCTTCTATTTTCATAGTTCTATGTTTCATGATGGGACCTTTGTTGCTGATATATGTCAGGAGGCCCTCTGGTTTTTTGTCTGATACATGTGTTGTGTTTGTTTCTTTAACTTTTGATCGATGAGTCACTCAATTTAGAAATTGAGATCACGACTTCCCTCTCAGTGCATGTTCCCTATAGGATGTTTATTGTTTTTCTTCTTTAATTGTTGATCGATGAGTCACTCAATTTAGAAATTGAGATCACGACTTCGCTCTCAGTGCATGTTCCCTATAGGATGTTTATTTTTTTTCTTCTTTAATTGTTGATCGATGAGTCGCTCAATTTAGAAATTTAGATCACGACTTCGCTCTCAGTGCATGTTCCCTATAGGATGTTTATTGTTTTTTTCTTTAATTGTTGATCGATGAGTCACTCAATTTAGAAATTGAGATCACG
Organism: Vicia faba; assembly: GCA_948472305.1. Lineage (NCBI taxonomy): Eukaryota > Viridiplantae > Streptophyta > Magnoliopsida > Fabales > Fabaceae > Vicia > Vicia faba. Next base: position 1,157,508,276 of record OX451735.1, on the reverse strand, counting down.
ACTTTGCTCTCAGTGCATGTTCCCTATAGGATGTTTATTGTTTTTCTTCTATAATTGTTGATCGATGAGTCACTCAATTTAGAAATTGAGATCACGACTTCGCTCTCAGTGCATGTTCCCTATAGGATGTTTATTATTTTTCTTCTTTAATTGTTGATCGATGAGTCACTCAATTTAGAAATTGAGATCACGACTTCGCTTTCAGTGCATGTGCCCTATAAGATGTTTATTGTTTTTTCTTTTCTTTAATTGTTGATCGATGAGTCACTCAATTTAGAAATTGATGTTACGACTTCTCTCTCATTGCATGTTCCCTGTAGGATAGTTTGTTAAGCTTCCTTTAACATGTTGACTAAGATAGGAATCCATGTATGCTAACATAGGGTAGGATTTTCCTTTATCCTCAACCTTAGGGTCAATCATTGTATGATAACACTAGGGATAGTGCTAGGCTAGTTTCCATTAGTGGTTTTTCCTTCCTTTGCATTTTTCATCTTAAAACAAAAATTGTTTTCTTGGAAAATCATAAAACACGTCTAATAAACTCAAACCCTTCTTCAAGGTAAAAGATACAAATCAATCTTATTTGTTTGTGCGCCTATTGGCTTTGTTTTTAAATCTGGTTTAGCCGATGTTTCGCCATCGCACATTTGTTTGAAGCCGATGTTTCGCCATCGCACATGTTTGTTATCCTTCTTTGATTTTCAATATCATTGTTAGGTGTGATGTTTTGCCATCCTGTTTATTGATTTTTCGCCATCTTTTCCATGATTCTTTGTTATCCTATAGACGATGTTTCGCCATCGCATACTTGTTTGAAGTTGATGTTTCGCCATCGCACATGTTTGTTATCCTACTTTGATTCTCAATATCATTGTTAGGTGTGATGTTTTGTCATTCGTTTTATTGATGTCTCGCCATCTTTGCCATGATATCTTGTTATCTTTTAGCCGATGTTTCACCATCGCACATTTGTTTGAAGCTGGTGTTTCTCCATCGCACATTCTTGTTATCCTATTTTGATCCTCAATGTCATTGTTATGTGTGATATTTTATCATTTGATGTTTCGTCATTTGTGACATGTTACCATGTTATTATTTAGTCGATGTTTTACCATCTCATTTGTTTGATTGTTTGATTGGATGTTTTTCCATCTTGACTGTTTTTGTTGTCTTAACTAAAAAACACAAACCAACCAAAATATGTAAGCCGAACTACGACTGCTCTGATTCCTTAAAAGGGATACGTAGGCATTGGGGTAGGGCCCGATCGAGCACAAATTTTATTTTCCCTAAATTTGTTTTCTTTTTCTTTCGCATGCATTCCTTTTTTAGTTTTGAGCCATAGACATAGGTTTTGACCACACCCATTAGATTAGACAACAAGAGTGGATACTATAGAGTACTACGGGCGTGTGGGGTGCTAATACCTTCCCCTCGCGTATCAGACTCCCTTACCTTATCTCTCGGTCGAAAGACCGTGATTTCTCCCTCTTCAGGTTTTCTCGATGTTTACCTTTCCCTTTCGGCGGGATAAAAGACGATCGGTGGCGACTTCATTGATGTTTCATTACAAGATAACAGGTCCGGCCGGGTGGTTTCAGCTGGCGACTTCACTGGGGACAGATTGACCTTTTGCTGGTCCATCCCATTGTCGATCCTAGATCTTGTTTGTTTTATTTTTGGGTGTTTATTTTACCGCTTTGCATATTTATCTGTTTGCATTGCATCCTATGTGCGCTTTACATTCTGCATACTAGATTTGGCTAGACTGTTTGGATTCTTGATTTCTTGGTGGGTGGGTTGTTCCATGAGGTAAAAGACTTCATACCCAGGCTATGAGTGAATTCCATAGGAACTAGGAATAGAGTGGCCATGGAAGCTATGAGGCGGATGCTTTGTCGACCTGACCATGAGACCCATACTTCAAAGGTGGTTCGGATAGGTGTTATCATATGATGATACCGACAGTCGAGCCCTTGTACTCTGATTTGGCTTTTAACCTTACCTTGAGCTAGGCTACACACGTGAGAGGGGCGGAAAAATTTTTCTTACAGGTACAGGTACTGTTGGTGACTTTGTGTTATGAAGGTGACTCGTGTTCCCATGATAATTTCGAAGCTTTGGGATTTTCTTTTGATCTTGAGTGGTGCTGTTCTGTAATGGGCCAGCCATGATCCAGTCTGAAATTTTGATCCTGTCATGTTGCATCATAGCATATTTATTTCTAAAAAATGATGTATAAAAAATAACTAGCATGCGCATGTCATCTTCTAGGGACATTCAAGAGTCTTCTTTCCATTAGAAATGGCTGGCCTCCCGTCAGTTGAGTTTGATTCAGTTCGTGTTAAAGAGCCCACCGGGCATACATTCTCTTATCAGATTCCTACTATTGATGTGTCCGAATTGAAGAGGTTGAGTCCTTATTTGAAGGCTGATGTTCTGAATAACTTCAACAAAAGTTATGGCAATTTGTTACTAATCCTTAACACTCCAGTTGACCCAATGGCTTTGATCACCCTCTTCCAGTTCTATGACAAGGAATTAAGGTGTTTTACTTTCCAAGATTATCAACTGGTTCCCACACTAGAAGAGTACGCGTACCTACTTAATTTCAAGTTTCCCAATGAAGTTCCTTTTTTCCAAGTGCCGGAGAAGCCTAAGTTCGAAGTTATTGCTGAAATTCTTCATTTGAGTTGGAAAGAGGTGAAGGACAATTGGAAGTCAAGTGAGGATACTACAGGGTTTTATTTGGATTTCTTAGTGAAGAAAGCTGAAGACTGGGTAAAGAAAGGGAATTGGAATGACTTCAACTCTCTATTTTCTCTCATGATATATGGGATCGTCCTCTTCCCTCCCAAGAGAAATTTTATGGATTTGACGGCTATTTGTGTTTTTAGAAATAAGAATCTGGTACTGACACTCTTGGCAGATACTCTTTACACCATTCATTTCAGGCATGGAAAAGGAGGTAATGTAATTTTGTGTCATTCAATGTTGTATCAATGGTTTAAGTTGCACCTACCGGTAAGTGGCCCTTTCGTGGATACCAGGCATTCTCTCTGATGGTCATCAAGACTTGTCAACCTTACTTCATTTGATATTCGGTGGAATTATGACACGGGGGAAGTACGAAGTATTATCACTAGCTGCGGAGATTTCCCTAATGTTCCCCTCATAGGAACTAAGGGGTGTATCAACTATAATCTTGTGCTTGATTATCGTTAATTGGGATATGTAATGGATGGACCGCCAAAGGTGGAAGAGGTGTCTGAGTTAGTGTATTTTTTTAGAGGAAATGATCCTGCGATGTTGAAAAGAGTGACAAGTTCTTGGAAGGGAATTCACAAGAAGGATAGAACTATTTTGGGCAAGAAGGTTCCTATTGCTAGGGTTCCTTACTTGGATTGGATTAGAGCAAGGGTTAAGATTTTACGATTTCCATTTGCAAGGTCGGCTCCTATGTATGAGCAACCTCCTACTGTTCTAAGTAACACGGTGCCTACTGAGGTGTTCACCCAGGTTCATGTTGAGAACATTCAACTTCGTGCAAAAGACTGTGAGGCAGGGATGAAACTCTATTGGGTAGATCAAGAAAGGTCCAACTTAGCTCACAAACTCAAAGAAGCTCAAGGGGAAAATTCTGATGCAACCAATTTTAGGAAGAGGTCTCATGCTGAAATGGAAGAAGATTTGAGTAAGACCCAACAAGAGTGCCAGAAGCTTCAGGCATCTGAGAATAGCTACAGGAAGAAGATTCAAAACTCGGAGAAACAACCCAAAGACAAAGATGCTCAACTTAAGAAGGAAGTAGCCCAGAGGCGTGTCGCAGAGGATCGGTTTCAAGAAAGCAAAGTAGTCACATCACAACTTTTGAAAGAGAAATCCAGGCTTGAAGAGTATTGTCAACACCTTGAAGCGTGTCTTGTTCCGGAGGTTTAGTTTTTGTTACTTACCTTTGGTGTATTTGGTCACCCCCAGGATTGTTGGAAGGGACCATTTGTTTGTTTTTATTATTCAATTTTTTGTTAAGTTTACTTTGAAACATGTATTTTTGTTGCTTATCGTTACACTCTTAAAGGTCCAAAGTCACTCGAACATTGTTTCTTTTGTTTGTAAATAATTGAAGTGTTTGTCTTAATGTCCTTTTTTCCCTTTGATTGTATGCTTGACTATTGGTTGCGCCCTGTGATTGATGAATAAAAGGACTCTTGAATACCTGGAAATGACAAACATATCATGCACATCATGCATTTCATAACATTACAGGTTATCTCAAGACGGCATTCTTATTCTTCTGCTTTTCTTATTTAGAATTCAAGACGACTACTCATCGGTATTCCACCAGAAACAATTTACCAAGACAGATGGAGCAAGTCCAAGCTAAACTCGCTGAAATGAGGGCCCAGATGGCTACTCAGATGACCCAGTTCATAGAGGTCATGACCAATGTAAATCACCGACCGGAGGAATTGGCTGCCATTGTCAACAACCAGCGCCACTATCTAGGGTATGGTGGAAATCAAGGGCTCTATCAGGACATTTCTGTAGGATTGGGGGATGTGCAAGATCAGCCTGCTGGAAAGTTTCACGGGATGCCCGTAAACCCTTTTGTGCGCAACGTAGGGCAGTTTCCCCCGTCTCCAGGACCTCGTCTTGTGGGGAACAGAAGAGATAATCAGGGCGGTGTAAGGGGCTATCCGGAGCAGGATTATGACTTTGACCAGGATGAAGATCAGTTTTCTGTTCGGAGTTCAGAGCCGGAAGTTCAGGTTGAAGATAGGAAGTATCGATTGTTGGAAGAACGTTTGAAGGTTGTGGAAGGGCAAAGAGTCCTTGATATGGATGCTAATGATCTCGGGTTGGTGTCTGGGGTGAAAGTTCCTCCAAAGTTCAAACCTCCTGTATTTGAAAAGTACAACGGAACATCATGTCCCGTTACTCATGCAACTGCTGCTTATTTCCGAAAGATGTCGGTGCGTACTGAGGATCAGGGGCTTTTGATTCACTTTTTCCAGGATAGCCTATCTGGGGCATCCCTGGAGTGGTTCATGAAGTTGGAGAAAACCCATATTCATTGCTTGAATGATATTGCTTGGGCTTTTGTCAAACATTACCAGTACAATATGGATATGGCACCTAATTGCACTCAGTTATAGAATTTGTCACAAGGACCAAGAGAATCTTTCAAGGAATACGCTCAGAAGTGGCGTGAGTTGGCTGCGAGGGTTCAACCTCCACTCATGGAGAGAGAACTTATTGATATTTTTATGAGTACTCTGCAAGGGCCATTCTATGAGCACATGATAGGAAGTACTTCAGCAAGATTTGCAGACTTGGTTATGGCTGGTGAAAGGATTGAGATAGGTTTGAAATTGGGGAAAATTCAGATTGGAGGTTCTAGTGGCTCATCAGGGGGCATCAAGAAACCATTCAACACTTACCCTAAGAAGAGGGAAGGCGACGCAAGTGTGGTTTACTCTCATAGAGGAAGAAGAGAGGATCGTCAACACCAACAAATCAATGCTGTTTCTATTCTTGTTAATGCTCCTCAGCAACAGAGACCGAATACAGTGCCTCAACAACAAAGACAACAAGATGCTCCCCGTCACTATAATAATCAACAGCAGGGACAGGTGATAAAATTTGATCCCCTGCCAGTATCTCTTACGGAAGTACTCCACTATTTGCTCAATTTGAAGTTGATCGGTTTGAGAAATATGCCACCACCACCCGGAAGACTTCCTCCTAACTATGATGCTAACACAAGATGTGAATTCCATTCAGGTGGAGTTAGTCATTCTACTGACAATTGCTTTGTACTAAAGTGCAAAGTACAAGACTTGTTGGATTCTAAGTCAATTGAGTTTACTCCAGTGACTGGTTCGAATGTTACTCAGAACCCAATGCTTAGGCATGGAGGGGGTGTTGTTAATATGATTGATGATAATGGTGAAATGTTGAATTTAATCATGAATGTGGAACAAGTAACTACTCCGTTGTGGTATGTTAAGAGGTATTTGCTTGACAATTCTATTTTCCCGGGTTGTACTTCTGAGTGTGCCAAGTGTAGAGAGAAACCGAAGGGCTGTGATGATTTAAAAGCCGGTATCCAATTGATGATAAAGGAGGGTTCCCTGCAGTTTGATAGAAAACCGAGCTACCGTAAGGTTACCGAAGAAGATGTTGTTGTGGTATCTATTCCTTACACCCCTGTGCGCATTCCTACCCCATCTAGGGCACCTCCTTTGATGATTATGGTACCAGGTCCCATGCCGTATACCAGTGAGAAGCCCATTCCATGGAATTACGGTGCTGATGTTTATTACCATGGGGTGAAGCAGGAAGTAAGTACTCGTTTATCTGAGGAAGAACGTGTTGAAGGAAATGAAGAGGAAGTTCATAACTTTTCTGGTGTGAGTCGAATGACTAGAAGAGGGAGAGTATTTGGTCCTTCCAATGTGCAAGATGCGGAAGATGCTTCTGCAAGAGAAAAAGGAAAACAACAGATGATGATTGGTAATCCAAGGGTTATGCCAACCAACGTAACTCAACTAATTCTGATGCCAGAAGCTTCTTCAGTTCCTGGTGAAGTTGAAGAGTTAATGCGAATTATCAGAAAGAGTAATTATAGCATAATTGATCATCTGAGCCATACTCCTTCTAAGATGTCTATCTTTTCTCTGTTGATTTATTCAGAACCTCATAGAAATGCTTTGATGAAGTTGTTAAAGAATGCGTTCGTGCCACGTGAGATAACAGTCAATCAGTTTGAGAATGTTTGTGCTAACATATCTGTCGGGAATGGTCTGGGCTTCACAGATTTTGATCTTCCTCCGAAAGGGAAAGACCATAACAAAGCGTTGCATATTTCAATGGAGTGCAGGGGCACTACTTTATCCCGGGTTTTGGTGGATACAGGATCGTCCTTGAATGTATTGCCCAAGTCAACGTTGATGAAGATTGATTATTCTGGACTGGAGTTACGCCCTAGTGATTTGATGGTGAAGGTGTTTGATGGGTCTCGAAGGTCAGTGTTTGGGGAGGTGGAGTTACCAATCAAGTTTGGTCCTTGCACCTTCACGACTACATTTTTTTATGATGGATATACAACCAGCATATTGTTGTTTTTTGGGGAGGCCGTGGATTCATAGAGCAGGGGCGGTCACTTCTACTCTTCATCAGAAACTTAAGTATCCTGCAGAGGGAAAGGTGATAACTGTGTGCGGAGAGGAAGAGTACGTCGTGAGTCATTTGACATCATTCCACTATGTTGAAGTTGAAGGAGAGATACATGAGACTCCATTTCAGGCGTTGGACGTTACCCCAAAATTTAATAAATTTGGTCTTGGTTTTAGCCCAGGTCAGCAGAGTTCAACTCCCAGAGCACCTAGTTTATATACTCCTGTGAAGTTTTCCCGCCCTTGTGCTACTCAAGAAGGACACGTCAATGCAGTTGACGACGATAGGGCTGATGGCTACAATATCGAAGATTGGATTCGTCCAAGTATTCCAGGCCAGGGGCTCAACAATTGGACTTCTGTGGATGTTATCCAAGTTTCAAGCGCTGAGGAGTAATTTTCTTGTTTTCTTTTATTATCATATCATAATTCCTATGCTCTGCCCAAGGCATAGTGGATCATTTGTGTAGGGTCGCCATGTTTATTTTCAAAAGTTTATCATAAAATAAAGGACGTTTTTGCATTCAAAATTTTGCTCCGTTTCTTTTTTATTTGAATGGCAATGTTTCTCTTTTCACACACTGTCACTAAAAAGCGCCAAAATGTCATTCATGCAGATGCACTTCCACCACCGATCATATTGATAACGACTCTGTTATGGCTCATTATGACTTTGATACTCCTATTTATCAAGCTGAAGAAGAAGCATATGAGGATTGTGATCTTCTTGAGGAATTAGAAAGATTGTTAAAACAAGAGGAGAAGGTTATCCAGCCGAATCAGGATTCAATTGAGGTGGTGAATATTGGCACAAAAGAGATAAGAAGAGAAGTCAAGATAGGGGCAGATCTCGAAGAAAGTATAAAGGTCAGATTGATTGAGATACTCCGTGATTATTCTGATATCTTCGCTTGGTCTTATGAGGATAGGCCTGGGTTGGATACAGACAAAGTGGTGCATCGGTTACCGCTCAAAGAAGGTTGTTCTCCTGTCAAGCAAAAGCTCCGAAGAACTCATCCTGAGATGTCCAAGAAGATCAAGGAGGAGGTCCAGAAGCAGTTGGACGCGAATTTCTTAAAAGTCATCAATTATTCGCCATGGATTGCAAATATTGTGCCTGTGCCCAAGAAGGATGGTAAGGTCAGGATGTGCGTGGATTATAGGGATTTGAACAGGGCCGGCCCTAAAGATGATTTCCCTCTTCCGCATATTGATGTGTTAGTCGATAATATTGCTCATTCCAAAGTGTTTTCGTTCATGGATGGTTTTTCAGGTTACAATCAAATTAAGATGGCTCCGAAGGATATGGAGAAGACAACATTTATCACGCCTTGGGGAACTTTTTGCTATAAAGTGATACCGTTTGGTTTGAAAAATGCTGGGGCAACATATCAGCGTGCCATGGTCACTCTCTTTCATGATTTGATTCACAAAGAGATTGAGGTATATGTGGATGATATGATTGTTAAGTCTGAAACGGAAGAGGAACATCTTGTTCATCTGGAAAAATTGTTCGAGAGACTGAGGCAGTTCTTGCTGAGGTTGAATCCAAATAAGTGCACCTTCGGGGTGAGATCCGGCAAGCTATTGGGTTTTATTATAAGTGAAAAAGGTATCGAGGTGGACCCGGCCAAGGTAAAAGCGATACAGGAAATGCCTGAGCCAAGGACAGAGAAGGAAGTACGTGGTTTCTTGGGAAGGTTAAACTACATTTCTAGATTTATTTCTCATCTCACAGCCACCTGTGAACCTTTGTTCAAGTTGTTGAAGAAAAGTCAGACAGTGAAATGGAATGAGGATTGTCAGAAGGCCTTTGACAAAATAAAGAAGTATTTGCAGGAACCTTCGATACTCATGCTGCCAGTGGAAGGAAGGCCACTAATCATGTATCTAACTGTGTTGGAGAGCTCAATAGGTTGTGTCCTCGGTTAGCACGACGAGACAAGGAAGAAAGAGCAGGCTATTTACTACTTGAGTAAGAAGATTACGGAATGCGAGTCAAGGTACTCATTGCTGGAAAAGACTTGTTGTGCGCTTTCCTGGGCCGCCAAACGTTTGAGGCATTACATGTTAACTCACACCACCTACTTGATATCCAAAATGGACCCAATCAAGTAAATTTTTGAGAAGCCAGCTCTTACAGGCAGGGTAGCCCGTTGGCAGATGATACTCAGCGAATATGATATCCAATACACTACTCAAAAAGCAATTAAGGGTAGTGTACTGGCCGACCATCTTTCTCATCAGCCCTTGAACGATTATGAACCGATGAAGTTTGATTTTCCAGATGAGGACATTTTGTATATTCAGGATTGTAATATGTTGGACCTAGACGAAGGACCCGAGCCGGGATCACGTTGGACGCTTGTTTTTTATGGTGCCTCCAGTGCCATGGGCAACGGCGTCGGTGATATTATCACTTTCCCTGAGGGATACCACAATCCTTTCACGGCTCGTATTTGTTTCGATTGCACTAACAACATGGCCGAATATGAGGCTTGCATATATGGCATTGAAGCGGCGATCAACATGCGCATCAAATTTTTGAAAGTTTACGGGGATTCCAATCTTGTTATCATCCAGATTAATGGAGATTGGGAGACTTGCAATCAGAACCTAATTCCCTATTGTAAGCATGTTATGAAGCTGATTTCGTACTTCGAAGAGATCATGTTTGAGCACATTCCCAGGGAACAAAACAATCTAGCTGATGCACTGGCATCTTTGTCCTCCATTTTCAAGGTTAAGTGGGCTAATGAGGCACCTTCCATTACCATCAGAAGTTTGAGTGAGCCAGCTTTCTGTTTTGAGGCCAGTTTGGAATCAGATGGTAATCCTTGGTTTTATGATGTTAAACGATATCTTGAAACACAAGAGTACCCTGAAGAGGCGTCTGTCATAGATAAGAAGTTCTTGAGAAGATTTTCAGCCAAGTTCTTTCTCAGTGGTGGTGTGTTGTATAGAAGGCATCATGACAGTTTACTTCTCAAATGTGTTGACAAGAAAGAAGCAACTAGAATCATTGAGGAGATACATGAAGGTGATTTCGGGACCCATTCCAACGGGCATACCATGGCTAAAAAGATTTTGCGAGCAGGTTATTACTGGTCCACTTTGGAGGCTGACTGTTATAATCATGCACCATTTTGCCACAAATGTCAAGTCTATGATGATAAAGTGCATGTGCCGCCAGTACCTTTGAATGTCTTGAATTCCCCTTGGCCGTTTGCAATGTGGGGAATTGATATGATCGGAAAAATTGAACCAACTGCATCCAACGGGAACCGTTTCATTCTGGTTGCCATCGATTATTTTACAAAATGGGTCGAAGTTGCATCCTATGCCAATGTCACCAAGCAGGTGGTAACTCGGTTCATTAAGCACAATATTATTTGTCGCTACAGAGTACCTGAGAAGATCATTACCGATAATGGGTCTAATCTGAACAACAAAATGATGAAGGAGATTTGTGAGTCCTTCAAAATCAAGCATCATAACTCTTCCCCATACCGACCAAAGATGAACGGTGTTGTCGAGGTGGCCAATAAGAATATTAAGAAGATCGTGCAGAAGATGGTGGTAACCTATAAAGATTGGCATGAGATACTGCCTTTCGCTTTGCATGGTTATCGCACCACTGTGCGTACTTCGACTGGGGAAACCCCATTTTCATTGGTTTACAGCATGGAAACAGTATTGCCGGTAGAAGTCGAGATTCCATCTCTTAGGATCATGAGGGATGTTGAGCTGGATGAAAGTGAATGGGTACAGAATTGGCTGGATCAGTTATAACTTATTGACGAGAAGAGGTTGAAGGTTGTATGTCATGGTCAGGTATATCAACAAAGGATGAGGAAAGCTTTTGATAAGAGGGTACGACCTCAGTGTTACAAGCCAGGTGACCTTGTGCTAAAAAGGATAATTCTCCCCCAGAGAGATCCCAGGGGAAAGTGGGTTCCGACTTATGAAGGTCCTTTCATGGTCAGAAGAGTTTTCTCTGGAGGAACGATGATGCTCACGACTGTGGATGGAGATTACTTCCCTCTCCCTGTGAATGCTGACGTGGTTAAAAAATACTTTGCATAAAAAATATAAAAAAACCCGCTAAACTGAAAACCCGAAAGGGCGGTTTAGGCAAAAAGAGGGTGTCTTGGTGAATCGAAAACCCGAAAGGGCGATTCAGGCAGAAGTTAGGAACTTAAAGCAAATGGCTACGCTCAGCATGAGATCCTTGGTTTCTTTCCTTCGTTCCGTCACCTGGCATAAGCTCGAAGCTAATCCAAGAATGATTTTTCTGAAAGCAGGAAGATGAAAGCGTAAGAGTCACAAGAGTCATAGCAGAGTCAGAACTTGATGGATGTTCACATTCACATTGCCATTTGTAAACACTTGTTTGCTTTGATTTAGTAATTTCTTGTTTCCAAATGTAAATTCCTTTTTCACAGGCTGATTTCTCAAAATCAATAGAATATCTTCTTTCAAGTATACATTTACGTTTCTTTTCTCCCTTTTTACTATTTTGTTTTCAAAAAACGTCCAATATTTTTGATGAACATGTGCATATAAACTTTGTGGATCTCACACGGAAATGGTAATCTAAGTCATGGTTGGTTGATCGCTTGAAATATGGATAAAAAACACAACTACTATTGTGCAAGGGGCATGTTTGTTTCTCTGTTTGATGAGATTCTCATTCACTTTATTGGTGGACGCATTTCCATTTTGTTTCACAGCTCCGTGCTGTTGGTAAAGGTCATGGGTCTGGGTAATATCAAGATTACGGCAGGTCGGCGATATCGGCAAACCTAGTTGGAGATATTTCTTCCCCATAATGGATTTTATTACGTTTCTTTGCCGCACTTTCATGTGTTATCTCGATTGATTGTTTTAGCATTGTCTGCATATAGGATTTTGTTTATAGCGGAATGTTAGTTTTGATGCGTTGAATATTTTTGCCTTGAAGAAATTTTTGTTTCATTTTACTTAATCCATTCAGTATCACTCTTTAATCATTTTTCGGGCATTTTGATACCAACTGTGCCAATTCTTTTTCTTAGCCAAGATTTTGGAGGAAGGAATTTAGATAAAAACAATGACTGTAGTGGTATTCTTTTGAGTAGAACCCCGTTGATGATGTACAAGCATTGTTTCAATCCCCAAACACCGGAGATATAAGGGAGTTAGACCCTCGTTAACCCCTCTGAGCCTTCGAAGTAGGAGTTTTCTTTTCCGTTCAAAAAATGAAACCTTGTTTTTTAACCAGGGGAAGGGTAGATGTTCAGTTAATGTGACCAAGCATTCAAATTTCAGAAGGAATGTCCCATCTGAGGATCACCATATTTTATCCCTCGCATCATGAGATCAGGAAAAATGTCTAAACCAAGATGTTCATTTCCTCACAAAGTCCTGAGGTCGAGATCGAATCGATACAATAATGGTTATCCATCGCCGACCAAGGAATGAGGCATTTGTTTTCTTCAAAAGAAAGAGAAAGGAAGAAAGAGTTCAAAGACCTAAAGTCATATTGACTTGTTCAAAGTGGAAATATGAATAAGAAAGAAACAAAAGCCCCGCTAAGTCGAAACTTGAAAACAAGTCGCTTAGGAAAAAGTTAGGGCATCCCGCTGGACTTCCAAAATTGGAATTCAAAAGATGTTGTCCGGGAAAAAGTTAGGGAAAAGGGAGCCTAAAAGGCCGGAAAAAAAAGGAAAAAGGGATTATTCAATAAAATTTTCATCAAAAGATGAGGAACAATAATATCAAAAACAAAAGCAGCAAAAGTTAAGTGACAATCATGTTGGAAAATTTGTCGTGATCACTCAACCGTTATAAATCCTTTTGAAAGATGAATGCTTGTGATAAGTCAACTGAACTTAGAACATGAGAAAATCACGAAGGGGGTGGGCACCAAATAACTTGAGCATTGAAAAACTTTTTTCTAAAAAAACTTCGAACTAGGCCATGTTACAACCTTTAAAAGTCCTAACTGAAACAAGGGTTTAACTCGAAAGCATACTACAACAGGATAGCATTTCCTAAACTCCCAAATATGTGTTGCATATCCATGTTGGTATCTTATCACCTGTATCTTGACTCGTTTTTTAAAAAACGAGGGGAAGAAAAGTTTTGAATTTTTTTTCACTCTAGCCAGTGATTCATTCACAACAGAGATGTGACAATTTGTTAAGTTTTTCAACTTCAAGGCTTAAATAATCGTCACATTAGATCTACAATTCCCAAAATAAACATCTTTTTGCATGCAAAACATTTGTTTGACATTAAAAAAGAGTTTACACAATGAACACCTATAGAGAGCTTAATGATTGTCAGGAAGGGAAAATTTGGTCTTTCTTCTGCAAGACGGAGCCCATGTATGATTAGGACTTTACCTATCCCCAGTGAAGTTTTGTTTCCGCAATGCAGTTTAGTTTCCCCAGGAATCTTCTTTTAAAAGATTCATTTCTGAGACTCCGGATCTGAGTATGTCGCATATCTCCAACAGAATTTCCAACAGAGATCCCTCGCCATGACATCTCATTTCCCAGCCGATCTGCTGACTGGGGCATTCTTATGTTAAGATCTTTCCTTATCTCC